>CM035427.1:97005093-97605093 GCA_020310875.1 Ceratopteris richardii
GGAGTGAGACATTGTGTGAGTATGTTCGTGGTTCAATGTTTGTCTACGGAGGAATTGAGTGCATAATTATGAATAAGAGTGAATCATCGATAATGGGGCTAGACCACTTGTGTGCGTGAAATGAGTTCGTGCAGATGATGTGACTGTGTGCATGTGTAACAGAGTAGGTAAGAGAAAAGAGATCGGGTGAGAAAGAGTGTTTGAAGGTTGGGTTGAGTGGGTGAAGGGAAGGAGAGATTGAGAGTGAAAAAGGAGGTCTTGCTAGCCTGCCATAGTTGTGTGCATGCACATGAGAGTAATAGTGAAAGAGAGGGATAGAGAATGATCGGGCGAGGCTTGAAAATTATAGCGGCAAGAACTTTACAAGGCTCTATCACTTGGCAATCTTACTTGGGAATCGAGGAAGCGAGTCTATTTGTACGCATGTTCACGAGCTTATGGTGAGGAGAGTTCGCCAAACATAGAAATCTAAGCACTATAGTTGTGAGAAAATATCCTTTCTGTGGCTTCATAAAAGCTCTTTATTTGGCACACTCGGTGGGATTTGGCTTAGCACATCTCATAGAGATTACTACGAGTTCGATTGGTTCCCCAATCGAGGGCAAAACCATATGCCCCCACAATCAACTTGGCCCTTGGTAAAGAAATGGCATTGGGGTTTTTAGAAGATCGATGCGAGGGAGATGAATTCTGGATGGGTTGATAGACGCTTTGAATTTGGTCGAACAATGAGAAATTGTGTGAATCAACATCGTCGAAAATTATATTAGATGTTGGTGTTGTAAGGACATCGGGCATATTGCCAGATTTTGCCCTCGAGGAAAGAAATTCTCTCTAGAGAAGATCTCAAACAAAGAAAATAGTGTTTCGCTCTCTTCTTTCTATGTGGAGGTCGAAAATGATGAAGCTTATCAATCTTTGACCATGACAAAAGGGCTAGTAAATCCGAAGAGAAATTCTTAGAAGCATTGACAAGTATATAATGTCAATTGGATTTGCATTGATGAACGAGATAGCGAAAGGGCCAAGGTTGAGAGATTAGAGAAAAATCAAATAAATATAGAGGAATTCATAGGGAAATGGGAAGACCAATTGACATTCATCGAAAGCAGCAACAAAGCATTGAAAAGAGAAAACAAAAACTTGAAAAAGAAATGCATTTGTTCTTCCTTCCAAGCTTGGGCTCTTGTATAATGGCATGAAGCTTTGGATGCAATCATGAGGATCTTCAGTGGATGCTCCTCAAAATGTTGAGTAGTTGATGTTGATGTGTGATAAGAGGGACGCAAGATTTCCTTATGCCCTTTCAATATCAAGGGGATAAAGAGGGTTCAAGTGGAGAAATTTGCAGTTGCTTGCCCTTATTGTATTGGAATAGTTTCCTATTATGATTGGAAAGTTTGTGAGGAGTCTGGATAGGACGAAGAGAAGTATAACATGACTGGGTCTTAGACATGGAAACTAGGAAGTACAATTGATGAGCAAAAACACTGAGCCCCTAGGCCCACCATGTGTGAAAAAATTATATTGGTTTTCTGTCATAAATGGTTTATAGGGATAGTAGGACTATTCTAGGAGGTTGGAGAACTTGGAGTAGTACACACTTAAATGATCTTACTCTCGCACTGACTTAGATATTGCATGAATTAATTAAAGAACTTAAAATAGAGAATTGAAGACCACTTAACAAAAGTGTTGTATGAGAACAATATGAACGAAGGAGTTATGAACTATAGGCATGAACTATTATTACAACCTAGAATAGGTGTACAAAAAGCCTCACACTAAGCGGCTATGAGCACCAACCTGTGGTGCACCAAATTCTTCTGGTTCCATAGAGGCTCTCAAGTGGACCTTACACATTGATCTTACTCAACTGATCCTCTTGAGAACGCAATAATTCAAGAGATTCTTTGAGGAGAAAGAGTTGGAATAAGAGCTCATGAAAAGAAGTAGAATGAACACATACATAGATGATCCTATAGAGAATATAATAGATTGAAGAGCTCTTCAGGGAGAAAGAGCTGTTGAAGAGGAAGATGGTTGAACACACACCACGGCAATCTCATGGCTCTCTCCATCTATAACTGCTCCGAATTGCTACTCTATTAATCCTTTTATAGCTTTACCTTGTTTTGTCGATTGCCAATCTCTTAGAAACTTCTTCAAGCAGTGTCTTGGTGTTACTGTCTCTCGATCACGAAATCGAGCAATCTTGCTACTTTATGCTTAGTCTACCTCACGGTTCTAACATTCTAACAATCACGAATGTCTCTATGATTCTAAATATATTTTTCCCTTGCAATTATTATTAATATCCTCTCATTCTTGCTCTTTGGCCATCTTATATATAGGAGGAGGGATCGCTCTGCCAAGTATCTTCATGGATTTTGTTGACAATACCCCATCTTGTACTACCATGATTCAAGGTGTTGCTATAGAGAATTGAAGTTATGCATGGGTGAGATGGTGAGGAACATCGTTCGAGATTGGTATGTTATTCCAAGAAGGCGTAGCAAGTGAGAAGAAGATCATGGGCAGTGGGAAGGACATGATTTAGTTAAGAGGATGGATCTTGCTAGTCGTAGTGTGATTGTGGATGTCATCAGAGTTTTTTGGGAAGGGCAGTTGTAGTCATAATGATTCTCAAAACACTAAATCTTGGTGGGGGGATCATTTTGCAAAAAAAAACACGTCAGGGGTCCCACAATATTACTCAAGCAGAAGCACTGCTCCCACTTGTTGATCCACTTCTCCATTGCATCTATCATCTTTCCACTTATGTGTCCATGGTATTTTAGTAGGTTCAAGTCTTTAACATGCCATTTGCATCATTTTTAGATGATGCTTTGATGCCCATCACTATAATCTAAGTACTTGATGGTCCAACAGATGGAGCTTCCTCCATGCTAATCTAAGTCGCTTTCTAATGATATTGACAATCATCCTAAGCGTATCCTCCATGCTAAAAACTTTCACATTGAGAGTTGATATTTTCTCAGTGTATGGCCACTCAAGCTCGACCTCAACAATGGGAAATCAAGTTTTTTTAGGATTCATAATTGAGAATAATCTAAAAAAAATAATTGATGAGTTTTTGGTGAAATTACAATGGTGGTGACAAAAGACTAAACAACACCAAAATTGACCAAAAGGTATTCGAGCCACACACTCAATAGTCACTGTGAAAGATGCCTTATACACAACTTCACAACTAGAAGTGGCCATAGTAAATTGTTGCTCAACCAAGATATGCATGGGGTACCAAGCATGAAGCCAAAATCACTAGTGGACACACGAGTTTCATAGCAACCAACCTAGGATGAGTGAGAAAAAACATGTAAATCTAGTGGTAATGATCCCCCCTTGGGATAAAAGAATCCAAGTAGTCTTTTACCTTTCAAGTAACACAAGATGTGCTTAGTTGCTTACCAACGCTTAATGCCTAGGCAATGCATGAACCTGCTCACTTGAGAGATAAGAAACTAAATATCAAGTCAAGTTATGCATAAGTAAATCAAATGCATCTCTAGCATCATGAAGACTCAACCCTAAACCTATTTCCATGGGAGTGGTAATAGGTTTGCAATCTTGAAGGAAAAAATGCTGCAATAATGTGTCAATGTATTTTGTTTAAAACAAAGCCATTCATCCATTAGCTCACATAAAATGAATGCCCAAATAATGATGCAAATACCCCAAATCTGACCTCTCAACAGAAGCATGCAAAGAAACCTTATCATTGGGACCAATGAGCAACATATCGCGAACATATACAACAATGATAACATGTACATAATCTACATGTTTAACATATAAGGTGTTCTCAATTGGACTTTTCTCAAAACCATGTGCTAGCAAGTAGGCATGCATCTTCTCATACCAAGAAAAATGGTGCTTGCTTCAAACCATATAATGCCTTTTGCACATGAACATTTTGTTTTCGTTCCCTTTTTGCACGAAATCTCGAAGTTGAAATATAAACACTTAATCATTTAAATCACCATTCATAAATGTAGTTTTAATGTCCACCTGATGTACATTCCAACTATGATGAGCTGCAAGTGCACAAATGCTATGAACAATGGTTATTCGGCATGTGGGAGCAAAAGTCTTATCATAATCAATGCCTTTCTCTTGAGCGTAACCCTTTGTAGCTTGTATACTAATTTAGTGTCAATGGCTTATTTGGCCTAGAGGCTAATCACATAAAGATCAAGTACCATTATTTATAATAGCACCATATTCTGATTGCATAACAGCCATCCAATTTTCTAAGTTACGTGCTACTTAAAAAAAAGCGGATTCATTCACATCACAAAGACTAGAGACATCGATTGCATAACAATCTAATGCAAAGGAAGCACTATGAGAACCAAAATGAGTACGATACCTCAGAGATGCATCTAATTTTCTCTATCAAGGTATGCACTAACCGTTTATGCATAGTTTTTTCCTCTTCTATGTTAGACCTATCACGAAGAAGGAGATAAGGAAGAGAGCTCACACACACACTCTCACTCTCAAGGAGAAGCACACACACAGATTGAGGCAAGGAAGAATGATCTTCTTCTTCTTCTTCTTCTATTACATAAAAGGAATGTACAAGAATGACCTAAAAAACAAGAATACAACAAGTGCAATATATAAAGACCAGTACATAAGGAAAAACCTAATGTCCGTGAATGAGTGAGCTGGCAAGAAACAAATGTGCCATCGCTCTTGGTAGATAAATCTAATAAAGCTCAATGAAGTATCCCTGACATATACCGGCATGACCACTATACATGTCAGAGAAACGAAAAACTGGTATGTGTCATCGTGGATCATCACATGTTGAGCTTGATATCTCAACACTCCCCTCAAGCTCAACGCCATATCCTGTAATCCAAGCATCGTCCGAAACTTCAACTTCTCAGCTCCAAGTGCTTTGGTGAAAATATCAGCAACCTGCTCATCTGTTCTCACATAAACAAGATCAATATCACCTGCTAATACATTCTCTGTGAAGAAGTGATAATGTACCTCGATATGCTTTGTTCTAACATGGAAAACAGGGTTCCGTACTAACTGTATGCTGCTAAGATTATCACAATAGATAGTGATAGGCCTTTGCACTTCCACACCTAAATCTACAAGTAACATCTCCAGCCATGATGCCTCACATGCTGCCATTGCAGCACCTCTATACTCAGCCTCTATACTCGACAAAGCAATAGTGGGTTGCTTCTTACTGCTCCACGTAATAGCTGCACCTCCAAGTGAGAAAAGAAAGCCACTAGTAGATCTTCTATTTGGGGTACTACCAGCCCGATCTGCATCGGTGTATCCATGAACTTGCAAATCTACACCAGCTTCATAAAACAATGCATAATCCATATTAGCACTCACATAACGTAGAGTGCGCCTCAGAGCATCCAAATGTGGCTTCCTGGGAACATGCATAAACTGACTTTCAAGTCCAACAGTATAACTTAGATCAGGCCTTGTAATTGTGAGATATATAAGACTTCCCACAATTTTCCTGTACATAGTAGCATTTTCCAATGCTTCACCTGATGTAGTATCCAATTTCACATTCTGATCCAATGGCATAGAAATTGGCTTACAACCAGCCATACCATACTTTTGTAGCATATTCAAGGCATATTGCCTTTGTGACATCCATATACCTGTTTCTGTATGTATAAACTCAATGCCCAAGAAATAGCACAGCACACCAAGATCTTTCATGTTGAATTCCTGCATAAGAAGTTTCTTTACCTCTTTGATGCTTTCTTCATTATCACCACCTACAATCAGGTCATCAACATAAATAGCCACAATAGTGATGCCATCATCAACCTTCCTTGCATATAGTGAGTGATCTGCATCACACATAGAAAACCCAATGCTGGTTAAGTAATCAACAATCCTTGCATGCCATGCACGCGGAGCCTGTTTCAACCCATACAAAGCCTTTTGCAACCTGCAAACATATTCTGGATGCTTTTTTTCATATCCTTGTGGCTGGTCCATATATACTTCTTCCTGTAACTCGCCATGTAGGAAAGCATTCTTCACATCCATCTGATGCAAAGTCCATCCTTTTGTTGTAGCTAATGCAACAAGTGTCCTAACAGTAGACATTTTAGCTACAGGGCTGAATGTTTCCTCATAATCAATGCCATATGTCTGTGCATATCCTTTAGCTACCAATCGTGCTTTATACCTGCTTATGCTACCATCAACATTATGCTTTACCTTGTAAACCCATTTACAGCTTATGGGTTTCTTTCCTTGTGGCAATGGAACCAGCTTCCATGTATCATTTCCATAAAGTGCAGCCATCTCCTCATCCATAGCTTTTTCCCAATCTGCATTACCAATTGCATCTTCAAAACAAGAAGGTTCAGCATCTTGTATTACCTTTGTCATGTAGGCACAATGGCGAGCCATGTAACTATCATATGTCAATCGTTGCACTGAATTATGCATCCTCCCAGATCTTCTTGGTCCCGGGTCACTTCTTCTTGTATCATCTGCATGTGCCCTTCTTACTCCTGGAGTCTTCACAGAGGGCAATCCAAGTTCCTCATCAATGCTCTTTTTCGAGCCACTTGAATCTCCATCAACATCTTCAAAACTTGCACCTGTTTTACTATCAGCAGAAAGCTTTTCTTTACCTTTCTTGGATGTATTTGATGAATTTGTTGGACTGAAATTTCCACGCAATCTTCCACTCCATGGATTTGAGTTGGAACTATTGCTTGGTGATGCATCCGGTCCACTCAAATGCACTAGATTTTCCAACATTTTCTTTGTCATTTGGTTCAAGATTTAGTCCTTCTTTGGCATCTGCATAGAAGCTTGACATTTCATCAAATACCACATCTCTGCTCACCTTCACCTGTCGTGTGAGTGGGTTATAACATTTGTACCCTTTTTGCTCAAGGGAATATCCAATGAAGACACATTTTTCTGCTTTCGGATCAAGCTTCGTCCTCAACTCATCTGGAACATGTACATATGCAATACAACCAAAAACTTTCAGATGTGATAAGTTTGGCTTTTTACCTGTAAACTTCTCTTCAGGTGTAACTTGATGTACAACAGCAGTCGGAGTTCTGTTCATGATGTTTATAGCAGTATGCACAGCTTCTGCCCAATAACAATGAGGCATATTCTTCTCAGCCATCAAGGCTCTTGCTATTTCTGCAATATGTCTATTTTTGCATTCAGCAACGCCATTCTGTTGTGGTGTGTACCTGCATGAAAACTGACGCCGAATTCCATGATCTTTTAGAAAATTGCTGAACTCATTTGACATGTATTCACCTCCTCCATTAGATCTTAATGTCTGAATGTACTTCTCTGTTTGCTTTTCCACCATAACTTTAAAATTCTGGAAGTGAGTAAACACCTCACTCTTCTCTTTCATGAAATATACCCATACTTTGCGTGTATGGTCATCAATGAAAGTAACATAAAACCTGCAATCACCCATGGATGTGGTCTTTGCTGGACCCCAAACATCTGTATGTACTACTTCTAGTACATTCTCACTAGCATGCTTGTCATGTGGAAATGATGCTCTTGACTGTTTACCAAATTGACATGCTGCACATACCTTTTGCATTTCTGCAACTTTGAAATTTGGTAGTCCATGGACAATCTCCTTTGACTGCATCAGTTTCAGCCTTTGCAAGTTTGCATGTCCAATCCGTTTGTGACATATCTCTATATCTGCAATAACTCCTGCACCTTTTGCAAACATGGCTGCATTCATTTCAGGAATCTTCACATTTAAGGTGAACATCCTACCCACTTTGTTTCCTTTGGCAACCAATTGTCCATCCTGTTTGTACTCTTCTACATATAATCCATCAGCATTGAACCTGACTTGTAATCTCTGGTCAACCATTTGTCCAACAGAAACCAGATTCTTTGTTATATTTGGAACATGCAACACATCAGCGAGATGTTTTACCTTTCCGTCCTCCATAGACAACGCTATGTTTCCTGTATGCTCAATAGGATGCGATGTATCATCATCTGTTTCAACATATCCAGGAACTGGCATTTTCTACAAACTACTAAACCATTCTGCATGATTGGTCATGTGATTTGAAGCACCTGAATCAACATACCAGACATTATCATTCGATTTTGAGACACCAGCAGACATCGTATTCATCATGTGATGTTGAACCATAAACAACTTCTGAGAATCATCTACACTTGTGGATGCATAGTTGTTTTGCTGCCTTCTATTATTTTGATTTTTTAACCTGCAATCACGTTCAAAGTGTCCAGGTTTACCACAATTCCAGCATCCTTTACTATCATTACCTGAATCATTTCTTTGGAAATTTCTGCGACCTCTTTGGCTCCCCCTGCCTCGAAACTGTCCTCTTCCTCCTGCAGGATTCTGTTGTTGACCTTGGTCTTGGTTACTGTTTCCTCTTCCACTTCCAAAACCTCTACCTCTGCCTCTTCCTCTGCCAGAGTAGAATACCTGCTCAGAACTGGGCTTTCCTTGGGAGTTTGAGTCCTCACCAAGATTCTTTTCTTCAATAATCAGCATAGATACCAGATCAACAAAATTCGGAATATTTTCCCTGGTCTGTATGGAAGTTCTGAACTGCTTATATGCAGCTCCTAAACCACGAAGGCACACTTCCACCTTATCATCATCATCTACATTCACGCCAATAGATGCAAGTGACTCACATATGCTTTTGATTTTTAGAGTGTAGTCACTTACCGACATGCTCTTTTTCTCCAATGTATGCAGCTCGTTCTTGAGTTGCAATTTCCGTGCCTTTGTATTGGTCTCGTACAAAGTGACCAAACTGTTCCAAGCCTCTTTTGGAGTCTTGGCATCCTGTATGTGTCCAATCATGCTATCCTGTATTCTAACAGATAGCCAATACATTACCTTTCGTGCTCCTTGATTCCATTCCTCATATGCTCTTAACTGTTCTGCAGTCCGATTCCTTTCTGGTAACTGTAGAGCACTTTCATTCTCTCCTTCGATGTACTTCCAGTAGCCTTTTCCCATCAGGAAATTCGTCATTCTGAATCTCTAAGCATGGAAGTTGTTCTTGTCCAGCTTATCGCTCATAAGCTGACTCATTCCATCTGCGTTTTCCATTTTTGCAACAATTCACAACACCGCAACACACTACAAGCAACACTTTTGCTTAAACACTGTCGCACTATGACGTGACAGTTCGATCTCAGAAAAACACAGTTTTCGTGTATCAACAGTACACGAAATCGCTTGAAATTCGCGATCTGGAATATATGAGTGTCGCCGAACACAATGCAAGTTACAGTTTTTGAAACTGACCTGGTTTTTCTGTGGGCCCCACCTTGCGGGCTCGAAACGGAGATCGAGATGGCTCCGAAACTTCGATCTGACAAAAACAGGTGATCCTAAAGGGATAACTCCCGAAAATATTTTGAGGTCTTCTACCTTCACGCAGATTTTTGTAGCAAATGGAGGTCGTTTGTGAAATCTCGTTTTCTCCACGCCTTGCCGTGTAGTCTTCACCGTCGCCTTCTCCACGAGCTCTCTATAGCCACGCTGGCTTTGATACCATGTCACGAAGAAGGAGATAAGGAAGAGAGCTCACACACACACTCTCACTCTCAAGGAGAAGCACACACACAGATTGAGGCAAGGAAGAATGATCTTCTTCTTCTTCTTCTATTACATAAAAGGAATGTACAAGAATGACCTAAAAAACAAGAATACAACAAGTGCAATATGTAAAGACCAGTACATAAGGAAAAAACCTAATGTCCGCAAATGAGTGAGCTGGCAAGAAACAAATGTGCCATCACTCTCGGTAGATAAATCTAATAAAGCTCAATGAAGTATCCCTGACATATACTGGCATGACCACTATACATGTCAGAGAAACGAAAAACTGGTACGTGTCATCCTGGATCATCACATGTTGAGCTTGATATCTCAACAAGACCTCTCCTCAACAAGTGCATCATTTAAATTTGAATAAAAAATGGAATGATCTATATCATTATTTGAAACCTATATACGCGAAGAAATTGCCTCATTTGGAACAACACTTGACTCTCCACTTGAAAAGAGGCAGCAAAGTGTCATACATCTTTAGAGCTAATTGTTATCTCCTTGGTACATGAAAGTAAGGGCCGAATCACATCTTCCACAAGAAACAACATCATGGCTAACCAGAATGTGTTTAGTCTGTGGATGATATGGTGTATAGCGTTTGCAGTCATAACTATACCCAAACAAAATACATTTCATTGCTCTATCATCCACTTTTTTGCATTTTTTCTCAAGCACTCATGCATGTGCGAGATATGTTGGATGTATGTAAAAGTGCGAGAGACACACAAGTAGCACAAAGATAGCAAGGCACATAGAGAAAAATGCTAGGATAGCTTTATGTCTATTGATGATAAGTACAAAAGTAAGAGATCAATAATATCCCTAAGTACAAAGTACCACCAGATATGAGTGTAACATGTATGTGTGATAACATGAGGAAAAAAACCTCTAACTAACACTAGAGTAAAATGTACCCATGTATAGGAAAAAGGCTCAGATCAAAGCTACTTGAAGAACACATAAGTGTAACAACCCTCCCTCCCCCTTGGAGCAAACGATATGAACACATAGAGGGAGCAAGAGATCATCCCCCACAAGGCAATACGCCTAAAGCTTTGCAAAAAGCTTCAAAATTTTCCCTTGAAAGAGCATTGGTGAATATATATACCACATTACCTTGTGTAAGAACTCATTGAACTAATAGAAAGAACAATGCACTTAATAGTTTGTAGATGGTTGGAAGCAAACACCTACTGAGGACACCTAGTTAGGATGCCCACCTCTCCATGATGGGTATCCCTTGGGATGCCCGATCCTATGTGTTGGTGGCAGTCAGGGCACCCAAGGACTGATGAGAAAAGGAAGCCAACGGAAAGAGTCAGAGCAAAGAGAAGGACTAAGTAGACAAAGCAGTCAACGCAGATCCGACAAATAGGTCCTATAATTTTCCATGAAACAATATTTCCCAAATAGTGATCTTAGTCACTTTCATACCATTGTAAATACCATTTTTGATTATTTCTACTCCATTTTGTGCAAGCCGAGTCCTCTAGCTTGAGGAGTATAAATAGTATTTATGTACCGATTTTTATAATTTCAGAGCTCGTTTGAGCCTCCAAAATAGCCTAGGAACCTATTTTTTAACTATTCCGGACACTAAGTTTGGACACGACCAAAGCTAGTAAAAAACTATAAAAAGAGCTAGAGAGCTCATTTTTGAGGTTAGCTTGTTGTAGAATTAAACTGGTATGAGAACTCTTTTGTAATAGAAGTTACTCCATTGATCCTCTCTTTGTTCTTGCCTTGTGTGCACGTGTGTGTGTATGTGTGTGCATGTTAGTGTGCTTCTCACTCACACACTTGTGCCATCACTTGTTTGAGGTCTTCATACCATCCTCATGTCTTCCCAAATTGACATTAAAAGAGGTGCTACTCATCACTGAACTACACCAAATTTTGGTGCTGTTGTCGGGGAGAGAGCTTCGAGGACGAGCATATGATGGTACGGTGTAGAGTTGTGATGTTGGCATTGTAGGTAATTTCTTTACTTTTCTTTATTTTTCTCTTTCTTACTTCACCATCATCATCACCATCATCATCCTCACCACCTCCCACCTCCATCTCCATCATCATGAAATTTTCAGTTTTTTTGGTCATATCACCTTTCCCCTTCCATTTCTCTCATTCCACTTGTGAGAGAGAGCGAGAGAGCAATTTATGTGCTGTTTTTGCATATTTCTTGAGTGTTCTTGCAGGTTTTGGCTGTGCCATCATCTCCACTAGGTCGTGTAGGTACGGAAAAGCTCTGCATAGTCTCCGAGGCGTGGACCCCTATCCATCGTGATTGACAAAAAGCTTGAGTGTTTGGTAAAACTAAGTGCATCTTCATGATCTAGAGGTCCTAGGCATCATAAATCCATCAAAATTTCAAAAAAATTTGCATTTTTGCTGTCCATCCCAATTGACAGCATCAATCGCGATTAAGAGTGTCCATCGCGATGGACAGCCTGTCCATCGTGATCGACAGAAGCCGACGGACACCTCTGTCAATCGTGACAGATGGTATCCATCGCGATCGACACAAAATTCACGGTTGACACCAAACAATGGCAAAAATCTTGTCCATCACGACAAATAGGCCTCGATTGACACATAAGCATGCAAAAATCCAAAAAATTCAGTCCATCGTGATCGACATCCTAGGATGGACTGTCTGTCCATCGTGATTGACGACCGTCCATCGAGATTGAGATGTGTCCATCACGACGGACAAAAAAATCGCGACTGACACCCCATTTTGCTGAGGAACCTATCCATCGCGACTCATAGACCATGATTCACATAACATCACGCAAAAAACCTGAAAAACTCAGTCCATCGCGATTGACACCATCAATCGCGATTGACCCATCAATCACGATTGACCATCAATTGCAATTGACCCATCAATCGCGATCGACACTCTCTGTCCATCGCGATCGACAGTCGTCCATCGCGATCGACAGCCGTCCATCGGGATTGACACGTCTCGATCACGACTGACATGCCATGACAGATAGCTTTGTCCATCGCGATTGACAACCTTGTCGATCGCGATTGACAGCCATTTTCAACCAATTTTTTAGGGTTTTTTTAATTTGAGGATTTTGCCTAACTTTGAGCATGAATATTGTGCTATAGGACACATAGGGAGGCCATAAGCAAATAATTTGAGAAAACAATGTTTACCTGTTAGCGTGTTTGAACCATGTTTTAACCCGAGAACCCTGAACTGTCATAACTTCCTCATACGAAATATATTCGGAGTGATCTTAGGCTCATTGGAAAGTTCGTTTCGAACCCCGGGGTTATAGATATGGTATTGTGAAGTTGACCATACCACGGGGTAAGAAAAGTGAGGGATCTTTAAGATTGTTTTCCATAAAGACAAAGGACAATTTGGTCTATGAATTACATGAATGAAAATGGTATGTTGTGTCAATTGAATTTAAATCTTGAACTAACTTTGAGACTTTTACAGGTCTACTAAGAGCATCGATAGGCATTGAAGGCAAGAGTGAGTGCAGGCTTGGGAACACACTTCTTAGGCTTTACAAGGGCAAGGGATTAGCAAGTGAGGTTGGATTATTCTCTACTCCCTTTGTCAATTCCTAGCTTAAGCTAAGTGTGAGTTTGGCTATACGTAAGATAGGGTGATGATAGGCATTTGTCAAGTTGAGGATTCTTAAATACTCAAGTTCAAGCAAAAATATAATCTCTTTGTGATCGATAACTTAAAAGAAAAGAACTTAACATGGAACGATCAACCCAAAGTGCGGAAAATCACTCAAATGTTCCTGACAACGTGATATCAGAAAAGAGCATAAACACGATAACCAACTAAGAAAGAACCAAGTGACTAATACAAATTGATCTGCAATGAGGTTGTACATAGGAAAATTGGGGTTTTTCGATCAGGCATATGAACTTTAGATCAAGACAATACCTAGGGAGATATAGAAAAAGCCTTAGGTCTTCTGAAGCTAGTGTCAATCATACTGCTCGGTCTTGGGTCGAATAGTTGAGCAAGTATTCACACTACCCTAGCTTTGAAACTAGCGAATCCGAGATATCACATGGTATGGAGAGACCCGTAGGAAGTTCAGGTGTGGCCTACTTACAAAAGGTCGAAGGCCCTTACAAGATGTAACTGGAATACCCTAGGACCAACTGATTAGGTGCTTGCATCTATGAGGACGGCTTAGGAAGATCTGTGGTCTAGATCAAAAACCTAGATCAACCCATTGGACTAGAACATACAGCAATCAATTTCTGAAAATGGAGCATACTTGGACAAAGAAGGAACCATGTACGTAGTAACCAATTGTCCAGATAGGACATACAAATTCGGAAATGTGATCCCAAAAATGGACATAGGTGACGTAGAGCAAGGGAACATAGGAAGAGTGCCCATAACCCCTTGAGGTAAATTAGTCCTGACAAGAATCATCACTCCCAAGTGGGTTCCTTAGGACAATAAGACATAGACTTGCTCTTAAACCGAGAGACTAATGAAGCCTTTTGGAGGTATAAGCCTGATCAGCCGAATGAGGTCAGAACGCTCATGATCTATGAATTTAAAGATCCTGATAGCCCTCGCAAAGTGACCTACCTATACAATACTTCAGAGAGGATTTTTGTGGTCATAGAGCATGGTAGGCATGCCTACACTTGAAAGGGTGAATTTACTTTTCCCCAACCAAGATCCAATGTCTCCTATGGTCCCCAAGGAGTTGGAACATCCCAAGCTCATGGAGCTCAAAGGGATAGTAGTAGAGATAGACCTGAGGTAAGCTTTGGTAACCCAATAGCAAGAGAACGATGAATGGAAACTAAGAGACCTAGAGACCCAAGGAACCAAAGAAATGTTGATGATTTTCCTTTGCCAAGGCCTAGAGAGCACACGACGACTTTGAGACCTACACAACTAGTTAAGTCCATCAAGAATTACTTTGATGGCAATGGAGATCCATATGATCATGTGGCTGAATTTACGCAAGTCCTGAGAGCTGAACAAGTTGAGGACCTATTCATGCAGTACAATGCTTTCGGTTTAAACTTTAAGAACACAACCCTTACATGGTTTGAACCACTACACGAGAGGAAGTTCAAGAACATAGACCAACTTTTAGAGGGTTTCATTATCGAATTCTCTAAGAGTGGTATACGGCATAATACTTCCTCACTGATACATAATTTCAAGCAGACACATCAAGAAATAGTTAGACTTGTAGGAAGAAGATTTAGGCAATACCTGGAGAGATGCCCCATCACGGAGTTACCCACACCAGCAAAATAAGTGGCCTTATTCTTGGATGGACTGCTAAGTACCAAATTGAGATCATATGTGTACTTGAAGGACCTTGGGACCATAGAAGAGTGTGCACACATGTGCATAGACATTTCATTGAGGATAACCTAGGGGAAGAATTAGAGCTTTCAAAAATCTACAGAGATTCAGATAGCTCCACCAGCCTATTGTCCAGGCAATCCACATCTATTGAGGAGCTCGCAGAGAAAGTAGCTCAGAAATTAGGCGCTCATTGCAAAATCTTAACAGGATCCTGCCTCTCAAAGTAAGTACAAGGAAAGTAAAAGGATAAGCATTCCTGCCTAGGAAGCTTATGTGCCTAACTCCACAGAACCAGATGCATCTTCTTCTATGAATCAATACTCACCAAAATTACTACAAGAGATTTAGGAAGAGAAATGGGCTAAAGAAAGTGAAATTTCTCCTCCCATTGAACTTGTGAACGAATTACATGAACAATTCCTACAAGACTTTTTCCATTTATGAGGAGTAGGAGAGTGCCGAATCCCATAAGAGATTAGACTTCAAGTCTAACACTTTACATGAACTACCCCATTTCACTAGCCCATGGGAGGCCAAGGCTACTTGTATGAGAGCACCCACAGTGAAATGTTTGATCTATCTTGATTTAAGAACTCCTTTATATCAAGAATAAACCAAACTTTACACAAAATTTACATTAACTTTCAAGTTCATTAAGAAGTACTTCTCTATGTGAAGTTTTCTTCAGCTTCAACAAGTCTGTTTCAGAAATAGACTTCAATCTCTACATATAACTTCAGTTTTAATCATTCAAATGAAACTCACATATTCATACTACCTTTGTGCAATCATAATGATCATTATTTCTTCAAAAGAACCATTAGATTTCTAATTTGATCACTTAGATGAAACATATGTCAAAAATTGCCTTCCAGAAATGGCAACTTTGACATGGTCAACTTCTTAAGTTGATTTCTCTCAAAGTATAATCCATTTTGCTAAATGCTTTTAGTAAAAGATTCCATATCTTCTAGCTTAAATTTTGAATGCTCAAACATGAAAAACTTTATAGTGAGCACTGAGATCCAAGCAAATCTTTGAACATCAAAATGCACGATTCTGAGAACTTCACTTGCAGACTTCTACATATGAATGTTCCTACTTGCCATACACACAACTTTAAGATAATTAGATCATCAAACTTTGGTCATATCTTGATTAGCTTCTCAATTAGATGTGTACAAAAGATTTCATGATCCACATGATCAGGCTAAGAGAATTGTAAGATAGACTAGTCGCTAATCTCACGAGAAAACTCTTTACACATCTATCACTAAGCAACTTGAATTCTATTGACTATATTCTCATCTTTTCTTCATCTCTTCTATATGTCACAACTATACATGAGTATATATATAAATACGAGTATGAGCTCGTCAGTATATCAAAGTATTTTTGAAGTATTTTGCAAATCTAATGTACATAAGTGTATAGAACATTTATTCCTGAATTTTCACTTGACTTCATGCTTTAGGCTTGACTCTTTTCTTCACTTCTTCATTCCTAGGCTTCATGTAATCATCCATTGATGATTTTCTTGCTTCAACAACCAAGAGTACCTCATCTTGTTCAGCCAAAAGGGTACTTAGATACCTCAAAGGATTAGTGAATGAAGGTCTATATTATCCATTTGATGATGGATTAAATTTACAAGATTATTGTGATGCTCATTGGGTAGGTTCTAAAGATGATAGAAGGAGCACTAGTGGTTATGTTATCATGCTATTGAAGAAGACCATCTCATGGATGTCAAAGAAACAACCAAGAGTGGCTCTTCCATCGATCGAAGCTAAGTATAGAGGCTTAGCACAAGTCTCAATGTGAGCTTATGTGGCTCAAGAAGTTGTTTGTTGATCTTGATTTGTAGGTTAAGAAAGTATTTTGTGTCAACATAAGTAGCCTATGCTTGGCTCAAAATCGAGTGTTCCATGCAAGGTTGAAGCATATAGAAGTGCATTACCACTTTATTAGAGAGAAGAACATGTCAAAAGATTTCAAGGTGGAGCATTTCAATAAAAATGACCAATATGCAGATATGTTTACCAAACCATTGGATGGAGTAAAGCTACAACACTTCAAAGCATGCATTGGAATGATGGACCTAGGCATTGAGACTTGAGGGGGAGTGTTGAAAATCAAATCTCAATCATGTAAAAGGGCTCAAACATGAGTTTTTCAAGTGGACCAACAACAAAGGAGGACCCAAAGTCATGGAATAAAGTTGAAAGCTCCACCAAACTTAATCAAATTCAAATCTCATCAAATCAGGCACCAAAAAGTTCACCTACACTGATTGGTGGGTGGTTATCTAGATTATAGGAAAAGTAAAACTCTATATAAGCATTGTCCCGCCTTTATTTCTTGAGTTGTATGTGTTTCATGAGTTTCTCACTCAGTTTAGGGAATTTATAAACCCCAACAAGCAGCCCACTAACTCATTTTCTCCTGATTTTGCTC
This sequence comes from Ceratopteris richardii, assembly GCA_020310875.1. Classification (NCBI taxonomy): domain Eukaryota; kingdom Viridiplantae; phylum Streptophyta; class Polypodiopsida; order Polypodiales; family Pteridaceae; genus Ceratopteris; species Ceratopteris richardii. The sequence continues at coordinate 97,022,526 of CM035427.1, forward strand.
CTCTCTATCTAGAGGTGTAGTTAGGCTTTTCCAAATCTGATTGTACCAGATTGCAAAGCATTTTTTGCTCTCTCATTGTACTCATTTTCATTTATTTCAAGCTTCATTTGGTCTCTCATATAGTGCCTTGAACTTTGGCAAAGTTTTAAATGATTGATTGAGTTGTGAGAAATCGCCAACTTTGTTAAGGTATATCTCTACACATAGGCAGATACTGTTGCAATCAAGTAGCCTTTTTTGTAGAGGGTGGTTCTCCTAGTTGGAATATGCATTTTGGAATATTTAAATCTTGTTGGGTAGCTCTTATAGTCTATTCTAAGTTTGCCAATTTTCATTTTAATTCTGTGTAGTGGTGCAGAGAAAAATTCAGAAGAGTGAGCATAGATCATTGCTTGTTGACCTAGTGGAGGGCAGCCATCTTCCATTTTTGCATTGGGGTGTTAGAATCATCCCCATTCATTTTGTTGATCATTTATTGTTCTTTGTAATGCAAGAATTGTTAATCCTTCATTATGTAATTCTTCTCCCTACGATGAAAAATCATGTATAAGGTTATGTTCTTCAGGTAGTAAAATGTAGGGTTGCTTTCGAGGAAGATGGCCTTTGTTTCCTTGATTACGCATTCTGCTTGATTTTGAGGATGAACAAAACAGATACTTTCATTCTTCGGATGATCATCCCAATCTTCACGTCGATGAAGAATATCTTGTACAAAAACTTTTTGAATGAAATATAGTGCTATTTGATTATTATTTGGTAATGATCTCTCAACTTTCACAAAGCGTTGAAGTAGAATTTATGTAACTCTTTATGTTGTAAGTCAGAAAGCTTTAAGGGTTTTGTTTCTTTTGCCCTTCGTGTAACTCAAAAGAGAACATCATGGACAAAATGATTTGGACATAGGTTTTTTTACTTCTTTCATTGATAATGGTTCTCCTTCTAATCCCTCTAGCTCTAAATCTTGGTGGAATAAAAATGCTAATTTCGATTGCGTAAATTGAGCATTCTGCTCAGAATAAATCCTTTTAGATTTAGCATGATCAAGATCATTATTCACATCTGGCATTCTTTCCATGTTTTAATTTTAATATTGCGAGACCAAAGCACTAATTTTACCTCAAAAGAATCCACATAACTCAAATAAATCTTGTTACCACTTCATCTAATCCACATAGTTCAAATGATACCACTTCATTTAATCCACATAAATCTAATAATACCACTTTATTTAATCCACTTAATGAAAATGATACCACCATTTAATCTGCATAGTTCAAATGAATCCATAACATTTAATCCTCGATACTACTTCGTTTAATCCACATAATTAAAATGATGCATTTAATCCACATAAATCAAATAGATCCACATCATTTAATCCACATAGTTCAAATGAATCCACTTTATTTAATCCACTTAACTCAAATGATACCACTTCATTTACTCCATATAATTCAAATGAATCCACAACATGTAGTTCACATAATTTAAATGAATCCACAACATTTAATCCATATAACAAAAATGCTACCACTTCATTTAATCCACATAATTCAAATGATACCACTTCATTTATTCCACATAATTCAAATAAATCCATATAATTTAATCTAGATATTACAAATAAGTTGACTTCATTTTATCCACTTACCTCAAATGATCCCACTTCAATTACTTCACATAATTCAAATGAATCCACAACATTTAATTCACATAATTTAAATCAACCCATAACATTTAATCTAGATAACTCAAATGATATCACTTCATTTAATCCACATAATTCAAATAAATCCACATATTACAAATGAATACACTTCATTTATTCCACTTAACTCAAATGATGTCACTTCATTTAATCCACATAATTCAAATGAATCCAAACCATTTACTCCACGTAATGCAAATGAATCTATATCATTTAAGCCAGATCATTCAAATGAATATAGATCGTTTTCAATATGGTTTTAATCTATCCATCATGGATACCTTTAAACCATACCAAGTTAGATGTGAGAATACTCTAAGTAGTTCATGTGTGTCTACTAACTATGGAAATCTGTATATTTCAAGAGTTGCAATAGGAGTATTGAAACTGTAAATATCTCCTAACTCTTATTAAAAGGTGGAGGACTAGTGGATATACATTTGCGTGCAATCTACTAGTACTTTTGACTCCACTCATTTCTAGTTGATATTGTTGGTGCAAGAGAATCCAAGCCTACATACTTGGATAATTAGCATGTATTCCAGACAATCACATATGACCATTCCCTTGTAAAAACAATTACTTTTACCCATGTATAAGTGCATGTTAGATGCACTAATTCCACGAGGAGTTAGATGGGATCAACTCTCAAGTTACTTGATGAGAGAATAAATCCTATAGTTTAGGACTTACTTGTAATTGAGCATTTAAATTTGAATTCAAAGACTTGCTCCAACTTAAACTATAAAAGAGGATAAAAAAGACTCCCAAATAGAGAAATCAAAAGAGCTTGATTATGAGATCATTTTTGAGGGACTTAAGTGATTAGTGTGCTCATTGCATAGCCACTTCTCTACCCTAATGCATATACATTGATCATATCTCTACCTCACTTCTCTACTATGACCATCTCAGAATAGTGAATTTCTCATAGCTTGATCTCAATGCATTGGTTGATCATTTGATGTGACTTAAAGTGCTATAGAATTATCATACTGTCTACTTCATAGATACAAAGTCTCATTGTTATTGCTTCACTAAGTCATGAGATATCTTCATATCATTACTCTCTGGTCTGTAGTCTGAAGCACCCCAAAAATGTCGAGCAAGTCTTGTAATTTGCTAAGCATCATTCTTAGTGTGTAGTCCATCTTTTTCATTGAAATAACTCATGATTGGTAGCTATCTAATTTACTTAGATACCACCAAAAGGAATTTGGCAAATTTCTAGTACGTTGAGAGCATTGTTCATTCAACTGAACATGTGCAGGGACTAAAATAACAAGTTTATGATCTTGGATCAACTTCTTACCCATGTATTTTGATACATTGATTACTGGATCATGTTCCAAAGCACATAAGTGACTAATTGTGATCATTAGGGAGATAAGGAGTCCTACTACACTCTCCACCACTTGTTCTTGGCTAGAGTGAAGTAGGGTTTTGCAGCACCACTTCCTCTCTGAAGACTATCCACCGTCTCCTCCAACAATGGTATCACAACAACAACGGGAGATGGTTTTCCATCATTCATTAATAATTTAGACAGAAGCAACTACCATCATGGTCACTAAGGATGCAAGCCTATCTCCAAGGAAGACTTTTATATGGATACATCTCAGGAGATGAAGAAATGCCAACATTCAAGAGCAAACATCAACCCACCAGGGAAGAACAAGAAAGGATGACCACATGGTGTGTAAAGGATGCTCTTGCCAAGTCTTATCTACTTAACTCAATATCTGATTTCTTACTACCTCACATTAGGAATTGCAAGACTTCCTAAGAGACTTGGGAAGTACTTTCTTCATACTTCTCATCAAATACAAGAGCTAGGAAGAACCAACTATGGGTGGAGTTTACAACCCTGAAAAAGCAACCAAAGCAAAGTGTAGCTGATTATGTGACCAAGATGAAGGACGTGGTTGACTAGCTTGCAAGCATTGGAAAGGAGATAGAAGAAGAACATATAATAAGTGTTGAGCCTCTTAACCCAAGGGAAAGTGTATACACCCAATGATATTTTGCCTAATTTTCTCACACACTGTCACTTTGTTTCACAACTATCCTCAAATCTATCCACCTTGGGATTCCCAGCAAACGCACCAAAATGATTACACCTTTTAGCCCAAGGGAAAGTGTCTCATACGCACTTGTTTTGCTTCATTGCTTGGGGATTCGTCAACCCATATTGTTTGAAAACCCTAGTTTATACCTCAAATTGGAAGCTTCCCGTTCCTACCCGAGTACACCTACTCTCCTAATCCTCTCCTTGTTCCTTTTCCCACACGCACCCATATACTCACTCCTAAAGATGCAGCCCCGCACACATACACTTATACACACATTCTCTCCCTAATTCCCTCTCACTCACACATGCACTTCCTTTTTCTCACACACTCTCACTCACTCACTCCCGAATAGGCACCCTTTCTTAGATTTGTAGATGTACCCACATGCTCATATACCTCTATAAACACACATACTCAACTTGAGCACATCCCAACATTCACTCCAAGCCCTTAAGCAACCACTCACCCAAGTCACTCTCTAGATTGGTAGCGCCCCACTCATGCCTCAACCATAAGCACGCAACCTCACAAACTCTCATACTAAAATTTCACCCACACCCACATACACCCGTGCACACTCTTTTGCCACTCTCCCACACTTACACACACTCTTTTCTTAACACATCCATGCACCCACTTTCACGTGCACGTAGCCCAATACCTACTCATAGTAACCTCCCCCGCAAGCAAGTATTGTTTTTGTTCTTTCACCCAAGTACACAGGGGGCGATTTCACCACTCACACGTTTGTTGGTGGCAGCTAAAGTCTGATAGGCAGTTTCATTGTTGTACACAGATACTTGCTTCCGATTTCAGAACTAAAGATTTCTCATGCAACCTAAACATCCTTCTGTATGGAACCATACAAAAAAATTGTCGCATACTTTCAAACTAACGAATTCTTATTCTTCATTAGCAATCTACTTGAATATTTTATACCTCTCATTGGTTTAGTTTCGAGTTAAGGGCGGTTCAGAGCTGACTTACCCCTTTTTATTCTATACAACAGATAGGCCATTCATTACTCTGTATTCAAAATGCAAGCAAGGGCGCACTTTCTACTGCAAGGATCATGACAGACCTTTCCAACAATTTTGTGTAGCTTTTGATGGGGTAAGTATCTCAACCCCTAATCAACGACGAAGCGTGAATGACCTCCACAGGTATCCTTCTTTGACCTCTGCACACCAAAAACGCTCTTACTCAGAGCTTATGCAGAAAACTCCAGTGAGCTTTTGTAGACATGTAGTAGACACCAAGGGCTTTCCAACAAAACAAATTTCACTTCAAATGGATGCTTACACAAAGAGCAACAATGTGTACAACATGAGCTAGTTGAATGCTCACAACTGCTAGTCAAGGAGAGACCTCACTTCACTCCAGCAAACTTTTCTCAGAGATTATACAGGGAATGAATCTCAAACTTGCGTCAACTTTAGTGCACTCTAATAGCTACCCAATGACACCAAAACCATAGCAAATGGATTAATAGAGAAGGAGAAACAGCCCTTACAATAGAGATCAAAATATTTCCAATAGAGCCTACACACAGAGAGAGATATCAATCACACAACTTCACTAAAATGAATGTTTCTCCCAGATTACTCAGAGAATGCTTTAGAGAATTAGTGAGCATAAAATAGACTCTTATAGCTATCCAATGAGACCCGAATTACATCAAATGGATACCATATGAGGGAGAACCAATGCTAACAACTCAGGGGTAGAGAGTTGCAACACTGCCTGCACACACATAGATATGCCTACTAAAAGAAAACAAACAAGCAAGCAAGGGGCTTGCTTATCACAACTCCAGCACTTAGTGCTCACTTAACATGAGCTAAAACTCCAAGAAGATGGCCCTAAAGAAGTCGGGATACATGCTCCTTTTATAGTGAGAAGTGTGCCCCTAAAATCTAGGAACTACCTTTCCAAATCAGCCTCCTAACTTGGAGGACTTAGTTGAGATGACTTGGGGAGTGGTTGAGTGACTTTTCTTGATGGAATCTCGTGGTGTTTGGCTTCCTTTGATTGCTCCACATGTCCACAATAGATTCCCCACGAATTTGTAGCTTGAAGTTGACTTTTAACACTCCCCCTCAAGCTTCAATTCTTCGTCCTCATCCAAGCTCCTTCATGTTGATGCTTTGCTTGAATTTTGAAATCTTAATCCCATCCAAAGCCTTTGTAAACATGTCGGAAACTTGGTCCTTGGTACCAATATGATGTACTGAAACTTCCTTGGATAACACCTTTTCCCTTATGAAGTGATAATGCACTTCAATATGCTTGGTTCTAGCATGATAGACAGGATTCGATGCTAGATGAATGCTACTCATGTTGTCACAAAAAATTGGATATGTGTAAACTTGCAAATTAAGCTCCATAAATAACTTCTTAATCCACATTAGCTCACATGTGACTTGAGCCAAAGCTCTATACTCAGCCTCGGTGGAAGATAATGCCACCGTGGGTTGCTTCTTTGAAATCCATGAGATGATCTTGCTACCTAGCATGACTAGGTAACCACTTGTACTTCTTCTATCCTCCTTCCAACCGGCCCAATCGACATCAGAATAAGCTTTGACCTGCATATCATCATCAAATGAATAGAACAATCCTTCATTTATAGTGGCCTTGAGATATCGTAGCATTCTTCTTGCAGCTTGCAAGTGTGTAGTCCTTGGACTATGCATAAATTGTGATAACACTCCAACTCCATATGCTATGTCGGGCCTAGTTATTGCGGCATAATTGAAAGAGCCTACAATAGATCGATACAAGGTTACATCCTCTAATGGCTCTCCATCAATGGAGCTTAGCTTTACATTAACTTCCATGGGATTTGAAATAGGCTTGCAATGTAGCATCCCAAACCTCTCAAGTAGGTCTAGAATATACTTCCTTTGTATGAGCATAATACCTTCTTCTTTGTATACAACTTCAATGCCAAGAAAATACCTAAGATCTCCAAGATCAGAGATCCTAAACTCCTTTCCAAGCTTTGCCTTGATCTCCTCAATGCCCTTTGTATCATTACCTGTAATGATAAGATCATCTACATACACACACATGTAGACTACAAGTTCTCCTCTTTGTTTGATGAAGAGAGATGGATCCGCCTTGCATTGATTGTAACCACATTTGATCAAATAGTCCACCAATCTTTGGTTCCAAGCCCTTGGAGCTTGCTTTAGGCCATAAAGTGCCTTCTTCAACCTACAAACATGATGTGGAAACTCTTTATGAATGAAACCTAGTGGTTGCTCCATGTATACCTCTTCTTCCAAGTCTCCATTGAGAAAGGCATTCTTGATATCCAATTGGAAAAGCTTCTATCCTTTGCTAGCAGCCATTGCAATGAGTGTCCTAATGGTGCTCATCTTTGCCACGGGGCTGAATGTCTCTTCAAAGTCCACTCCATAGGTTTGTGCAAAACCCTTGGCCACCAATCTTGCTTTCAACCTGGAAATAGATCCATCTGAATTCCTCTTTACTTTATACACCCACTTATTACCTATTACCTTCATGTTCTCCTTCTTGGGAACTAGAGTCCATGTTTGATTTTCCTCAAGTGCGTCGATCTCTTCTTGCATTGCCTCTTTCCATTCGTTGTACCTGCTTGCATCTTCATAGCAATCAGGCTCATGATCTTCTACTACTTTGTTCATATATGCATAATGTGTTGCCATGTATGAATCATAAGTAAACCTTTGAGTTGGATACTTAACTCTAGAAGACTTCCTTTCTTCACCTTTTGGAGGAATAAACATCCTTTGCCTTGGGAACTCGATCTCTTTCTTTGACGTGGCTTCTTTCTCCATCATGTGTCCTTCATCATCTTCAACTTCATTACCTTCTTCATCCAACTCCACCAATGTTGCTTTGCCTGTGTTGATTGATTGTGCTTCATAGCTTGATGAAGATCTCCCCCTCCATGGTGAGGTCATGCTTGAACTATCTTTATTGATGGAACACCTTGGGCCGCTTAGCTCTAGGTCGATTTGTTCTTCATCATGTCCATGCTTTTCTTCTTCATAGTCCTGCATACAATCATACTTCTTATACCAAGGGAGTATCTCATCAAATGCTACATCCCTTGATATCCTCAAGTCCTTTGTGTTTGGGTTGAAGCACCTGTAACCTTTATGATCATTTGAATATCCTAGAAACACACACTTTTCTGCCTTTGGTTGTAGCTTGTGCCTCAATTCACTTGGCACATGTACATAACAAGTACATCCAAATATCTTCAAGTGGGAAAGATCAGGTTTCTTACCATAATAGGCTTGATATGGTGTCAAGCCATGGATCCCTGAAGTAGGAGCCCTATTCATAAGATACACGGCGGTATTTGCTGCATCACTCCAAAACATGTTAAGTACATTCATCTCATTAAGCATCGCTCTAGCGATCTCGGCAATGTATCTATTCTTTCTCTCTACTACTCCATTTTGTTGGGGTGTGTACCTGCATGTTACTTGCCTCTTGATGCCTTGATCCATTAAAAAATCAGAAAACTCATTGGGGAACTATTCTCCCCCTCCATCGGACCTTAGCTTCTTGATATATGTACCTGTTTCCTTCTCTACCATTGCCTTGAATGCTTTGAAACATGTAAACACATCTGATTTGTTTTTGATGAAATAAACCCAAACCATCCTTGTGCAATCATCTATAAAAGTGACAAAGTACTTGTTACCTCCAATGGATTGCTCTTTGGTTGGCCCCCACACATCTATATGTATCAACTCCAATGGATGTTGGCTTATGTAGCCACTCTTCTTGAATGGAAGTCTAGCTTGCTTCCCTAGTTGACAAGATTCACATAAATGCTTCATATCTTGTCCTTGGAAGTTGGGAAGACCTTCAACCAGCCTCTTGAATTGCATTTCCTTCATTCTTTGTATGTTGATGTGACCTATCCTCTTGTGCCACAAATCCAACTCCAAAATCCTCTTGTTTCCATATGTGAAGTAGACATGTTGAGTAGAATGAGAATTTACCTCCAAAGTGAAGAGTCTCCCTTGCTTCTTTCCTCTTGCTATGACCTTGTAACCTTGCTTAGGGTTCTCCACAAAGCATCCACCTTTGTTGAACCTTACTTGATAGCCTCTTTCAACCATTTGCCCAACGGACACCAAGTTCTTTGTGATAGTAGGTACATGCAAGACATCCTTGAGACATCTTCCTTCCTCCTTGTCATCCAAAGCTACATCTCCAACATGGGAGATCTCATGGGTTGTATCAGCACCTGTTTCTACATGTCCTTTACCTTTGGGAACATGTAGATTAGTAAACCAAGAAGCATTGCAACTCATATGGTTGCTACATCCACTATCAATATACCAAGTGTTATCTACTTTGCTTGAATTCCCATTCATGTGCATCATCAAGAGATTGTCATTTTCTGAACTTGTAGAAGCATAATTACCTTGGCCTTTGTATGAAGAACCTTGATTATAGCTCCTTTGGTTTCCTCCTTGGTAGCAATCTCTAGCATAGTGGCCAAACTTGCCACATATGTAACACCCTTCGCCATCTTGATTCCTGTTTTGTTGATGTCGTCCTCCTCTTCCTCTTGTTCTTCCTCTCCCTCTTTGTGATGAGGTGCCTTGGTCATGTCCTTGATTGCTTGAGTGGCCTTGCCTTCCTCCAAACCTTCCTTTGCCCCTTCCTTGTCCTTGTCTTCCTTTGCCCCTTTGATTACCTGCATAGAAAACTTGTGCATCCTTGCTTTTAGTTGAACTTCCACCTATGTTCATTTCTTCGGTGACCATGAGAGCAACCAATTGCTCAAAATCGGGAAGATTATCCCTTACATAAACTGAAGTGGTAAAGGGTTTCCACTTCTCATCATCTCTCAAACCATTGAGAGTATAAGCCACAAGATCGTCATCGTCTACATGGCTTCCAATGGATCCCAATGCATCTGATAACTCCTTGACCTTAAGTATGTAGTCATTTATGCTACTCCCTGAGCTCTTCCTAAGGTTGTTGAGCTCATTCTTGAGTTGGATCTTCCTTGCTTTGGTGCTTGTTGAATAAAGCCTTTCAAGTGTCTCCCATACCTTCATGCTTGAATCCAAGTCTTGGATATGGCCGATCATGCTATTGCTAATGTGTTGGGAAAGAATAAAGATAACCCTCTTGTCTCTTTCATTACATTCCCTAAAGGCCCTTCTCTGGTCATTGGTTGGATTCTCATCCAACCTAGGTCTTGGTTCACTTCCACTAATCAACCCCCAAAGGCCCTTGCCCATAAGATAGTTGGAGACCCTAAATCTCCATGGTTGATAGTTACCTTTGTCTAACTTTTCAATTTGAGTGTTGAAGTCTCCCATCTCTAGTATTTGATACTTGACCTAGCCCTTGGCTAATGCTCCAATGTGTGTAAAATGAAAATGAGGCTCTGAGGTTACCTCAATCCAAAGCTTCCTTAGATGGACACCTTGTGCGCTTGAAACTTTGAGTAGAATAGCTCCCCCTTGATGTGAGCTACCTCCAAGAAGCTTTTGTTGATGCAAATCTTCAACCACCAACTCCAAGAGGTCTTCTTGCTTGTATGGGATGCCTCCAAGATGCTCAAATGCTCTGATACCACTGATGGGGGAAGTATCTCAACCCCTAAGCAACGACGAAGCGCGAATGACCTCCACAGGTATCCTTCTTTGACCTCTGCACACCAAAAATGCTCTTACTAAGAGCTTATGCAGAAACCTCCAGTGAGCTTTAGTAGACCTGTAGTAGACACCAAGGGCTTTCCAACAAAACAAATTTCACTTCAAATTGATGCTTACACAAAGAGAAACAATGTCTACAACATGGGCTAGTTGAATGCTCACAACTGCTAGTCAAGCAGAGACCTCACTTCACTCCAGAAAACTTTTCTCAGAGATTATACAGAGAATGAATCTCAAACTTGCGTCAACTTTAGAACACTCTAATAGCTACCCAATGACACCAAAACCATAGCAAATGGATTAATAGAGAAGGAGAAACAGCCCTTACAACAGAGATCAAAATATTTCCAATAGAGCCTACACACAGAGAGAGATATCAATCACACAACTTCACTAAAATGAATGTTGCTCCCAGATTACTCAGAGAATTCTCCAGAGAATTGGTGAGCATAAAATAGACTCTTATAGCTATCCAATGAGACAAGAATTACATTAAATGGATACCATATGAGGGAGAACCAATGCTAACAACTCAGGGGTAGAGAGTTGCAACACTGCCTGCGCAGACACATAGATATGCCTACTAAAAGAAAACAAACAAGCAAGCAAGGGGCTAGCTTAAGCAAGGGGCTTGCTTATCACAACTCCAGCACTTAGTGCTCACTTTACATGAGCTAAAACTCCAAGAAGATGGCCCTAAAGAAGTCAGGATACATGCTCCTTTTATAGTGAGAAGTGTGCCCCTAAAATCTAGGAACTACCTTTCCAAATCAGCCTCCTAACTTGGAGGACTTAGTTGAGATGACTTGGGGAGTGGTTGAGTGACTTTTCTTGATGGAATCTCGTGGCTTTTGGCTTCCTTTGATTGCTCCACATGTCCATAAAAGATTCCCCACGAATTTGTAGCTTGAAGCTTGACTTTTAATAGCTTTCACCCACGGAGGTGCACGTTGCAAGGCGAAATAAGTAATATAGAATGAAGTCATTTATAAACACAATGCATATTTGGCTTTCTGCGTGCTCAGAAACATTTACAATGCATGATAGCTGAGATGTTCGTCAGATGGAAACAGAACCTAATGTTTCATATGCATGAAAAAAAAACAACAAAACAGTTACCAAAAATCTTCATGTAGTTTTTTCTTTGACGTGCAGCACTGTCAATCCAACACTTAGGTTCGGACTCTGTCCCTCCAAGACCTTGGTTGACCACCTTCCCTAGCACGGTTGCACACATTGGATTTCCTCTCCGAGGACATGTAATGCTTATCTCTCAGCAGGTTTCGGACTCCCTCCGTCATGAGTAGAGGCACGAACAACAGAGGATATGTAGTCAATCGAGACTCTCGATTGTGGAAAGCAAAAGAGTTTCAGCCAAAGAGATTCAGCAGACCCTGTCGGCAGTAATGAGGGATTCCAAAGCAAACAGTTGCCTTAAGCACTTCTGTCATCCACACTTGACTTCCTGTTAGCTCCGAAAAATGCATCAACGTTCTAACAACTGCCCGCTCATCCTGAACCTTCCTAAAAGATCAGGAAAAAAAAACTCCTCCCAAGAAACAGCAGTGGTTTCCCCCCAAAAAAACGAAGCAGCAACTCCCTCTTTCTCCGTCGTCGCCCTGGACTTGCACCATCGTAATGGAGAAGGAACCCTCGAATCCCCTTCAGTCCATGCTCATCCGCACAAAGAGGAACCGGCAGTCGTCCCAAGAACCTTCCCCTTTTTATGAGGAACAACGGCCTCTGAGTGTAGCCTTCCCTCCACGATCGCGCAGCCCTCCCTTCCTTCCAGTTGAAGTCCTATTTCATCTCTCTCAATCTAAACCATCTCTCTGACAAGTATATCTTCCTGCTCCCTTCATAGATAGCACACACTACCATTGACATAGCTATATACTCAAGCCATCCCCATCAACACAAATCACACACAATCCGATAATGTACCACCCAAAGCATTGACGCATCTTCATACACATGATGACTGCAGTGACTAAATGTGTTGCGCACTTCAAAAATGGAAAAGAGTGAAACTTCCTTCTATCTCGTGCAATAGTTAACAAAGAATAGATGCAGACATGGCAAAATGTTGCAGACAATTTAAACCTGGCTTTGAGCAATATAAAAGGGCAGCTCCGGGTCAAAAGGAGAAGCTGGTTGCACAGTGCCTTAAATCAGCATAAGGCCTTCATCAGCAAGAAAATACAGGAACCCCCGAACACCACCATTATCATCATCAACACGAGCACCACCACTGGGCAGCAGCACAGCTACAAGCACGACCCCCACTCAAAACACATCTAATGAAACGTTCAAATTTTTGCTTGCACTGCATGCATCCTACCAGCACCAGGCAGCAGCTGGAGAATTGTCCAGAGCTACAACTACGACCAGAACTTCATATCTACCATCAAGTCAAGAACACCAATCCTCGAAACAAAATAACCATAGAAAGCTAAGGAGACACTGTCCATACAATACATTCGTTGGACTCTGAAACTCACTTTGCACCTATGAAACACACATCATGGACTGCGGGACCGTGGACTACGTGAGCGGGAATCAGCTGATCTGCTCCTGCTACGGCTGACACTCCCTCGAATAATCTCCAGGCTTCAGGACAAAAAAACCGGTTTCTTTTTCAGATTCACAACTTTCTTCGACCACTGAAGACAAAAAAATGTACAAACGGTCTGCCAAAAAACTTCCATCATTCCCCCAAGTCCTTCTGACAGCTGGCTGCAAAGAGAACGGCTGAAACGACTTTTGGCCCTGTATTACACATTTTTGGGATTTCTGTAAAGGTTATGCTTAGAAATCAGGACCCTTGCTGATTTTTGTCCCTTACGCCTGTGAGAGATTGTTCCCTTTAGCCTTTGTTGAGTTTCTTGGATGCTATAAATTTGTGGTTGGACGATATTCCACTTGTATGTCTACCATACTTTTACTTACACACATTACAGCACCCATATTAATATGAGACATCATTATGTACGAAGCAGCATGTTCTTTGTCTGCACGCACAGCTTATTTGAAGGCTTCTCTCCCAAAATCCACATTTCTTGTATCCTGCATGCACTGAGTATGTTCTTCCAAATTGCAAGATCAAGATAGCTTGGAATCCTTTTGATGGTTTCCATTGCCTCATTCACATGTCCAGTGCAGCAAAGGACGTCAACCATACAAGCATGATGCTCTAAGCTAGGAATAAGCCCAAAGTCCTTGTTCATAATATCAAGATATGTGGAGCTCTTCTGGGATGAACCGATGCTTTTGCATGCACTAAGAACATCAATGAAGGTAACTGAGTCTGGTATTAAGTTTTGTTGGAGCATTTTATGAAACAAATCAATGACTTTGTCGTAATCTTCCAAGTTGACTATGCCCTCTCTTGATCCACACATCTACATTTGGTTGGGTTTTCTCACTACCAACCATCACTTCTCCTTGCAAAACACCTACATTCAAATAAAAAAAATCTCTGAAATGGAACATGTTAGTGCATAATCATTAACAATTTTCCAGCTAACATACTCCCCTCTTCTGCTCGCGAAGTCGTCCTCGACGAGCCCTCCTTGCTGCAATATAATCCAAACAACCATGAACAGGTCAACTTACAATTGGTTCGCATACCTTTTCATCGAGCCATCATTCCAAGTGGACCTGCACTCATTGAATCTATTAGTGCTAAAAAATCACTCATGAATACATACAAATCATTCACTTCCAAAATGATCCAAGAACATGCACATATATGCAACTCCAATTCGAACATGCATCCAATTGCTCATGCATTCCATTATGAAAATGGTCTCAACCAAAATAACACATGCATCCCTTTTCATGTTTTACACATGCAACGGTCATTGCGAAAAAACAGAAACGGAAATACCGAAATGAACAACAATGACTGAAATGAATTCAACTAGAGATGCAACATACCCAAAATGCATACCCCTTTTATTGACCTACTATTCGCTATGTACAATTATTCCATGACTAGACACTCCCCAAGAATCCCCATCGTCGTCCCACAAAAGCCATCGAGAATCGAGTACAAGTCGAGACCGATATAAAAACCCTGGAGTGTCCAACACACTGAAAAACCCTCGGATAGAGCACACAAGTTATAAAGCAAACTCGTTGCATTACCTTGCTAAGGTTCCATCGATAAGTACATATACAGTATCCGTGCCTTCAAGAATGTCGATTCAGAGTGAGTTGATCTGTCGCAAGCCACCATATACCAATCACACAAGCAAATAACGTTCCCTTCCAGGCGTTCGTCGCCTTCTCCTCTCTCTCTCTCTCTCCCCCTCAGGAGTGGGGAATAATTTCATATGTACATTTTATTTATAATCACACGTTGGCCTACGTTGACATTGGATGCGATTCGTGGACCTGACCATCCGGCCAGGTTGATTCCACCCATCTACCAATGCAACGCAGTGCACAACACACGAACACATAACGATAGACAAGTAACATATATCAGCTAGCCCATAACGAAGCTGGATGCGGCTCGTGGTCGTGACTACTCAGCCACGATGGCTCCACCTACCTACCAACCCGTTATGACGCGTAGCTAAGACACAAACATGTACATCCCAAGCCTATGGCGAAGCTAGCTGCGGCTCGTGGTCCTAACCACCCGGCTAGGATGAGTCCACCCACCTACTAGCCCACCATAGCGCATTGGTACGATCACAACAACACAAATTTTTTCTTTTCTTTTCTTTTTTTTTTCATAGTTAATTAATTTACCCAAGTCTTGAGAATTAGGGAGAGGAAGAAAGGGATTTTCCCCACTTTTCCCACACATGCATGCAAACATATACACTCTAGCCTTTGACAGATCAACCAGCTCTTCACTCCATTCTCTCAATTACAGACACTACATATGTATTCATCGATTTGACTTTTCACTAGGTAACTACAACCGGCTATGCCTTAGTCCCTCATGTACTTATCCTTAGATGATCTAGAATGTGGGTCCCCTGGATGTCTCATATAGCCTCACATTGTACTCGCATCTAAACGACTTCCCTAGGGCGAGTCAGGCTCAACTTCAGGAGCTCCGTCATCACTTCCTATCGTCAACTCATCTGCCCAAGCCCAAGTGATATCGTTCTCTTCGTTAGGCATTCCCCTCGAAGGGTCGAAATAGTAATATCGATCCCCCACCCATCCTACATGATGCGTCAGGTATCTCTCAAGACACTCAATATAAAATATAATACCCAAACCCTGGTTTATGAAGCATACCAGCCAATGCGCTTCCTCCACATCATATTCCGTCTCAAAGTCGTCGACATTTATGTCCATGCGGGAGAATGTTTGGTCCGATAAATATATCTTTAGCTCATACAAATAGAGTTGAGTTATTTGATCTTCCATTTTGTTACTTAGCTCCTAACAGTCTCTGCACAACACAAAAATAATTAGAAGTCCAAAATTCTTGAGCTAGCAAGGGATAATATTTATGACACAAAAATCATAGCTTACATATGCGCATATATATATATATATATATATATATATATATATATATATATATATATATATATATATATAACTATACATCTATATACAAGGATTCTAATACGTCCTTCCGCTTGGATCTCGTCTGGCTTCTCCTGTCCTAATGCTACTTGAAATATGGTTTAACTCTAAGCGCGTTAACCTTCACGGGAGCACATTCTTCTCCTAAATCTTGAATTTGCATGGAACCACTGGAGTTGAGTTCCACCACCTTAAACGGTCCCGCCCATCTTGTCTGTAACTTCCCCGAGAATTTATAATATTTACTATCATAGACTAGCACCAAATCCCCTTTTTGAATCGCGTACGTCTTGAGATTTTTGTCATGCCTCTCCTTACGTCTTCTTTGAATAGCTTCTAGACTTTGCTGTGCAATGAGTCTCTTTTCTTCTAGCTTGACCAATTGTATGTACCTCTCCTTCAATGACTCTTCCCCTCCCAGCCTGGCCTCGATGGCCACTCTTAATGTCGGAACTTCTTTTTCGATGGGAAAGATGGCTTCCTCACCATATACCAGGGAGAACGGAGTGCTCTTAGTCGTCACTCGGTAGGATGTTCGATACGCCCACAAGGCTTCCAAAAGTCTCTCATCCCAGTCTCTCCTATGCACAACTACTGTCTTTGTTAGAATCTGTTCCAGAACTTTGTTTGTGACCTCCACTTGTCCATTCGCTCTCGGGTAATATGGAGTGCTTTTCCTATGTTTGATCTTATACAATTCCATTAATTCCTCGATCAATTCGTTGACAAAATGTGTTCCTCTATCACTTACTATCTCCAACGGGCATCCGAACCGGGTGATAATTTGTTCATACAAAAATTTGGCCACATCAATAGCTCGGTCAATCTTCAGAGCTTTGGCTTCTACCCACTTGGTAACATAGTCTGTGCAGACCAAGATATACCTATTGGATCTACGTCTTGAGGGAGGATCAATAGGCCCCACAAAATCAATTCCCCACTTTTTGAAAGGCTTAAGAGCAAGCACCGGTGTAAGAGGAGCAGCATGTGCTAATGTTGGTTTGCCCATTCTTTGGCATTTGTCGCATTTCTTGCAGTATGTGTGAGAGTCTTTGAACAGCGTTGGCCACCAATACCCAGCCAATAAGATCTTTCTTGCCGTCAGTTCACCAGCAAAATGCCCACCGTAGGGTTCATCATGTAATGCTCTCAAAACTAGGGTTGCTTCTTCTTCCTCGAGGCACCTCCGATAAACGCTCTCATGGACAAAATATTGATAGAGCTGCCCCCCAATGATGCTATGGTGCTTCGCCAATGCTAACAGTTTTTGCTTCTCTCTCTTGCTTGCTCCTGGCAGATATTTAGTGGTGCAAAAGAAATTCACCAAGTCGGCATACCAAGGTACTTTAGCATCAACCTGGAATAGATCTCCATGAGGAGCATCGTCGGGCACACCAGAGATTGGCTCCTCATTAATAATTCGAGATAAATGGTCAGCCAATATATGCGCTTTGCCTGGTTTGGTTACCACTGTGAACTGAAATTCTTGGAGGAGTAGCATCCACCTCATCAATAGCCCTGATAGCTCGGGTTTATTGATGATATACTTTAGGGCTTCATGATCCACATAAAACGTGAAATGCTTTCCCATCAAGTAATGCCGATACTTGTTTACCGCAAAGATCATCGAGAGGCATTCTTTCTCTGTAGTCGTGTAGTTCCTCTCAGTGCTATTCAAGTTGCGACTTGTGTAATAAATAGGGTGGTCCAACTTCTTTTCATCAGCTTGACATAGAACTGCTCCCACTGCAGTATGAGAAGCATCTGTATGCACATGAAATTCTTTCATCCAGTCAGGTGCTACAAAAATTGGCGCATTTATCAATTTATTTTTGATCAATTCGAAAGCAACCTGACACTCTCCAGTCCATTGGTATTGTTGGTCTTTCCTCAAAAGATTCGTCAGTGGTGCTGCTATTCATGCAAAATTTAATATAAATCGTTGATAATAATTAGCATGCCCCAAGAATCCTCTGAGTTGCTGCAAGTTTTGAGGAGGTGGAAGTTGTCCGATTTTTTCCACTTTATCCTCGTCAACCGTGATCCCTTTTTCGGAAATAACATGTCCCAAAAGCAATCCTCTTCGTACTCCAAATGTACACTTTTCAGGATTTAATGCGATGCCTTTTTCAATGCTTCTTCTTAAAATAGCTTCAATCCTCTCCATCATGTTTTCATCGTTGCCTCTGATCGCAAAATCATCGAGGAATATCTCCATCCAATCCTGCAAATAGTCTTGATATGCAGCTATCATTGCCCTCTGGAATGTGGCCGGTGCATTGCATAATCCAAATGGCATTACAGGATATGCGTATGTGCCCCATTCCGTCGTGAAAGTAGTTTTTGATTGATCCTCTTCATGGATTTGGATCTGGTTGTACCCACTGAAACCATCCAAAAATGAGTACAATTTATGGCCAGCCACTCTGTCCAAGATTTGATCAGTAAACGGCAAAGGGAAGTGATCCTTTTTTGTGCGCTCGTTCAACTTTCGATAATCTATGCAAATACGGATTTTCTTATTTTTCTTTGGAACAACTACAATTGGTGATACCCATTCGCTGGATGCGATGGGATATATGAAATTTGCTTCCAATAACTTAGTCAATTCCAGCTTGATCAATTTCGAGTAGACTGGATTTGTCCGCCTAAGTCGTTGACATATTGGTCGAGTGCCTTCTTCCAAATCTATATAATGTTGGTAGATTCGGGGATCAATTCCTCTCAGATCACTGTATGACCATGCAAAAGGCTTTGCTGAAATTTTTGAGTGCCAATTTAATGCAATCTCGTACTCCATCTGGTAGCTCTGATCCTACGCTCAAGAAATTTTTTGGAAAAACTTCCCATTTTTCCACATGAGCTTCTCGCGAATATTCCTGAATTCTTAATGACGCTGTGATTGGAAAGTGCTCTCCAATCACGCACGCGTGGTTGGCCAGTAAATCATTGTTTTTCTCTTTTTCAACCACACCCAATTTCTTTAATTCCGCCTTTGCAATGGCTTCCTGCACTTTAGTTTTACTTTCCGCTTCTTTGTCCGATTGTCGACTTCTCCTTAGAAGCTCTTCTTCTAACATTCTGACCCTTTCTCTCAACTGTTGTACTTCCATTGTCGGAGCTAACTCCAGCTTCAACTCTTCTTTTGAAGTTTCCTTTTCCAGGGATTGGGTAGCTTTGTTTTCCTTTGCGTCTATACTCAACATGTAGCACTCAAATTCACTTGTATGTGTCAACCATCCCAGCAACTCCTGGTCTGAGTCATCCTTGTAACATAATGGATCTTTGTACTCGCCCACTTTCGCGTGTTGGAGGTTGGACAATTGCAAGTTAAATCCATCCTGCAAAAGGTCCTTAGAAGTCTCCGTGCGCAAAGCAAATCTTACCCGCACCATTTCTTGTCTAACCTTTTCCTTTGCTTTCTGCTCCCTTTCCTCAGCTGTTGTCGATTTCTTGCTGGTCAAGTTGGGAGACACGTGAAGTTGTATTTGATCAGCCTTTGGTCCAATTGTGGTAAATCCTGTGCGCCAATCGTGCACACATTTGGCTTGCACCAGCCAAGGCCGTCCAAGTAAGATCGAGAAGGTAGCCTCTGAGGTCCTTGGTCTTACTATCAGATAATAAACTTTAAATTCTAGACCGCCCACAACTGTACTTACATTCTTCAAAAGACCCGCAGGCTTCACTTGTGTTTGATCTGCCATTCTCAAGGATATCAGAGTTTCTTCCATGTGGTTGAGGCCCAAAGCTTTCATCATGAACTCAGTCATAAGGTTGACTGCGGCTCCACTATCTAATTGGGCACCGGGGACTGCATACCCTTTAATCTCGACTGTCACAGCTGGAGCATTCGAATCGATTTGCGTCGTAATACTTTGAATGATCCCTTGGACATCTTTATCTTGTCTCTTTTTATCTCGAGCTTTCCTCGGCTTCTTAATATATTCGTTGTAGAATTGTTTCCTATAAGCAGGTGAACAATTAAGCAATGTGCCAATGTCCAGCGTGACTTTCGTGTCAGCGAGCAGCTTTACGATGTCCACTTCTTCTAAACTTTGTCTTTCCTTCCTACATTTTGGAGCCCTTAATCTCTCGGGGAATGGTGCTATGCCTGGCACAAACTCCTTGGTCACTGGTGGAAGAATCTCAATCTCTTCCCCATCCTCAAGCTCTTGCTGCTCAGCAAATGCTCTAACTTGATTTTCTACCTCTCCATGCTCAACTATCTTTTCTGATCTCGCTTCTTCACTTTTGCCTTCTCGATGTTTCTTTGAATACTCCTAGGTCCTTGTGACTACTGCCACAGTTGGCTCTTTATGTGGTTTCTTTGCCTCGTAAGCATCCAAAAAGTGCATCCACGAGCTAGAGCCTTCTTGAGGGTTCGGTGTCTTGAACACTACTCCGATCGTAGGAACGTGCTCTTGAGCTCTCGTTGTGGAATGCCTCTGAGTATCAACATAATTCGAGGACCCTACTGGCCCCTTATCCTTACCGGTGGCAGCTCTTCGTTTTGGACAATCTTCATCAAAGTGGCCCTCTCCACTATAGTACCTACATAGTGGGGTATAATCAATTGGTTTCTTTTTGTTTGGACATCGAGATTGAGTATGGCCAAAGCCATGGCACCTCCAACACTGGATTGGACCATCTCTCCTTTGATCACGTGCGGCTCCTCTCGGATAGTCTCCTCCCTGACCCTGAGCACCATATCCATAAGTCGGTCTGTGTTCCCAACGAGATGTAGGTGGGACACTTTGAGCGGGCAATCCTGTGTAGGGTCTTTCTCTTGTATCTCCCGATTTCATGGTCCTCTCTTCATAGGCTCTCTTGTTGTAACATCGGTCCTCTGTTTGATTTGTCCTTCCACAAAAAGTGCAACGCATTCTAGGTGGTGACCTATCTGTAAATACTCTTGAGACTGTAGGGCATTCTGAAGCCAAATGGCCGTAACCATGGCACTTTCCACACCATGTATTCAATCTAAACACTTGATTCGGGTTTGTAGTTACCTCGGGTTTTACTGTGTATGTTTCCTGGGTCATTGTGGCAGCTTTTATAGCTTGTGTGACCAACTCCAATATTCGTTCTTCAGTTAGCACAGGCTTTACCTTGCCTGGAGTGCTAGTGGCAGCTACAAATGCTGGGGTCGTCAATGCGGAACTTCCTTGGCCAGGATCTTTCATCGGTATGTTTCCTGGGCCTCCCATTGGCTCGTATAAGAGCTCCATCTTCCTCTGTTGACATAATTGTACTTCCTCCCAAAGCCTTGCTTGTTCCTTACCATCCATTAAAGTTGCAGGTCTTGTCAAGCTGATATGCTGCTGTGCCGTAGGATCTCTCAATCCCGCGATGAATCTTCTCTTCAATGTCTCATCATTCGGGCCCATCTTTCTTACCAAGGTTTCCATTCTCTGAATGTAGTTATCGATGCTTTCATTGACTCCCTGTCGTAGGTAATCCATCTGTTGGGCCAATCTATCTTGGAAGCCTTGTCGTCGAAACTTTGCCAAGAAGGCTTCCTTGAGCATCTGATAAGTTCCACGCTCTTGTGGTGTCAAATTCCCATACCAATTGGCTGCCTCGTCACGAAGAATAGCTGGAAAAATCCTCAACCTTTGATCCTGGTCAACTACCTCATTGGCCTCACAAGTAACCTCAAACAGTTGGATAAAACTATCTGGATCCTCGTCCCAAGCACCTGAGAACTTGGTGAAGTCCACCAAGTGAACCGAAATCTGCTAAGCCATTTCAAACAGAGGTGTGATGTCAATATCACTTCGATCCTAGAAATTTAGCGAACACGGCCTCAGGATCCCTCCTTCAAACTTCCGTACTTGATTCGAGACCCTCCTACAGGAGTACACGTTTTTAGCAGATTTCTTCGACCAAGTCGAGGTTGACTCACCTTGCGATTCCCACCTCTTCCTTTCTCTTTCAAGGGCTCTTCTCTGAGCGCGTTCCTCTCTTTGCGTTTGTGTTGCTCCTGAGGATGAGCTCCCCTCGCTCATGTACTAGATCTGGAGTCCGCAAGCTCGGCCAACGTGTGGCGCTAGGCGAACCTATGGCACTCTCTTATAGAGACGTGCCAAGCTTTTCCCGGCAAACGCACCAAAATGTTAGGCCTCTTAACCCAAGGGAAAGTGTATACACCCAATGATATTTTGCCTAATTTTCTCACACACTGTCACTTTGTTTCACAACTATCCTCAAATCTATCCACCTTGGGATTCCAAGCAAACGCACCAAAATGATTACACCTTTTAGACCAAGGGAAAGTGTCTCATACGCACTTGTTTTGCTTCATTGCTTGGGGATTCGTCAACCCATATTGTTTGAAAACCCTAGTTTATACCTCAAATTGGAAGCTTCCCGTTCCTACCCGGGTACACCTACTCTCCTAATCCTCTCCTTGTTCCTTTTCCCACATGCACCCGTATACTCACTCCTAAAGATGCAGCCCCACACACATACACTTATACACACATTCTCTCCCTAATTCCCTTTCACTCACACACGCACTTCCTTTTTCTCACACATTCTCACTCACTCACTCCCGAATAGGCACCCTTTCATAGATTTGTAGATGTACCCACATGCTCATATACATCTATAAACACACATACTTAACTTGAGCACATCCCAACATTCACTCCAAGCCCTTAAGAAACCACTCACCCAAGTCACTCTCTAGATTGGTAGCACCCCACTCATGCCTCAACCATAAGCACGCAACCTCACAAACTCTCATACTAAAATTTCACCCACACCCACATACACCTGTGCACACTCTTTTGCCACTCTCCCACACTTACACACACTCTTTTCTTAACACATCCATGCACCCGCTTTCACGTGCACGTAGCTCAATACCTACTCATAGTAACCTCCCCCGCAAGCAAGTATTGTTTTTGTTCTTTCACCCAAGTACACAGGGGGGCGATTTCACCACTCACACGTTTGTTGGTGGCAGCTAAAGTCTGATAGGTAGTTTCATTGTTGTACACAGATACTTGCTTCCGATTTCATAACTAAAGATTTCTCATGCAACCTAAACATCCTTTTGTATGGAACCATACAAAAAAATTGTCGCATACTTTCAAACTAACGAATTCTTATTCTTCATTAGCAATCTGCTTGAATATTTTATACCTCTCATTGGTTTAGTTTCGAGTTAAGGGCGGTTCAGAGCTGACTTACCCCTTTTTATTCTATACAACAGATAGGCCATTCATTACTCTGTATTCAAAATGCAGGCAAGGGTGCACTTTCTACTGCAAGGATCATGACAGACCTTTCCAACAATTTTTTGTAGCTTTTACCCACGGAGGTGCACGTTGCAAGGTGAAATAAGAAATATAGAATGAAGTCATTTATAAACACAATGCATATTTGGCTTTCTGCGTGCTCAAAAACATTTACAATGCATGATAGCTGAGATGTTCGTCAGATGGAAACAGAACCTAATGTTTCATATGCATGAAAAAAAAAACAACAAAATAGTTACCAAAAATCTTCATGTAGTTTTTTCTTTGACGTGCAGCACTGTCAATCCAACCCTTAGGTTCGGACTCTGTCCCTCCAAGACCTCGGTTGACCACCTTCCCTAGCACGGTTGCACACATTGGATTTCCTCTCCGAGGACATGTAATGCTTGTCTCTCAGCAGGTTTCGGACTCCCTCCGTCATGAGTAGAGGCACCAACAGCAGAGGATATGTAGTCAATCGAGACTCTCGATTGTGGAAAGCAAAAGAGTTTCAGCCAAAGAGATTCAGCAGGCCCTGTCGGCAGTAATGAGGGATTCCAAAGCAAACAGTTGCCTGATGCACTTCTGTCATCCACACTTGACTTCCTGTTAGCTCCGAAAAATGCATCAGCGTTCTAACAACTGCCCGCTCATCCTGAACCTTCCTAAAAGATCAGGAAAAAAAAACTCCTCCCAAGAATCAGCAGTGGTTTCCCCCCAAAAAAACGAAGCAGCAACCCCCTCTTTCTCCGTCGTCGCCCTGGACTTGCACCATCGTAATGGAGAAGGAACCCTCGAATCCCCTTCAGTCCATGCTCATCCGCACAAAGAGGAACCGGCAGTCGTCCCAAGAACCTTCCCCCTTTTTAAGAGGAACAACGGCCTCTGAGTGTAGCCTTCCCTCCACGATCGCTCAGCCCTCCCTTCCTTCCAGTTGAAGTCCTATTTCATCTCTCTCAATCTAAACCATCTCTCTGACAAGTATATCTTCCTGATCCCTTCATAGATAGCACACACTACCATTGACATAGCTATATACTCAGGCCATCCCCATCAACACAAATCCCACACAATCCGATAATGTACCACCCAAAGCATTGATGCATCTTCAGACACATGATGACTGCAGTGACTAAATTTTTTCCGCACTTCAAAAATGGAAAAGAGTGAAACTTCCTTCTATCCCATGCAATAGTTAACAAAGAATAGATGTAGACATGGCAAAATGTTGCAGACAATTTAAACCTGGCTTTCAGCAATATAAAAGGGCAGCTCCAGGTCAAAAGGAGAAGTTGGCTGCACAGTGCCTTAAATCAACATACGGCCTTCATGAGCACGAAAATACAGGAACCCCCGAACACCACCATTATCATCATCAACACCAGCACCACCACTGGGCAGCAGCACAGCTACAAGCACGACCCCCACTCAGAACACATCTAATGAAACGTTCAAATTTTTGCTTGCACTGCATGCATCCTGCCAGCACCAGGCAGCAGCTGGAGAACTGTCCAGAGCTACAACTACGACCAGAACTTCATATCTACCATCAGGTCAAGAAAACCAATCCTCGAAACAAAATAACCATAGAAAGCTAAGGAGACACTGTCCATACAGTACATTCGTTGGACTCTGAAACTCACTTTGCACCTGAAACACACATGATGGATTGCGGGACTGTGGACTACGTGAGCGGGAATCAGCTGATCTGCTCCTACTACGGCTGCCACTCCCTCAAATAATCTCCAGGCTTCAGGACAAAAAAACCGGTTTCTTTTCAGATTCACAGCTTTCTTTGGCCATTGAAGACAAAAAAATGTACAAACGGTCTGCCAAAAAACTTCCATCATTCCCCCAAGTCCTTCTGACAGCTGGCTGCAAAGAGAACGGCTGAAACGACTTTTGGCCCTGTATTACACATTTTTGGGATTTCTGTAAAGGTTATGCTTAGAAATCAGGACCCTTGCTGATTTTTGTCCCTTACACCTGTGAGAGATTGTTCCCTTTAGCCTTTGTTGAGTTTCGTGGATGCTATAAATTTGTGGTTGGACTTGATATTCCACTTGTATGTCTACCATACTTTTACTTACACACATTACAGCACCCATATTAATATGAGACATCATTATGTAGGAAGCAGCATGTTCTTTGTCTGCACGCACGGCTTATTTGAAGGCTTCTCTCCCAAAATCCACATTTCCTGTATCCTGCATGCACTGAGTATGTTCTTCCAAATTGCAAGATCAAGATAGCCTGGAATTCTTTTGATGGTTTCCATTGCCTCATTCACATGTCCAATGCAGCAAAGGACGTCAACCATACAAGCATGATGCTCTAAGCTAGGAATAAGCCCAAAGTCCTTGTTCATAATATCAAGATATGTGGAGCTCTTCTGGGATGAACCGATGCTTTTGCATGCACTAAGAACATCAATGAAGGTAACTGAGTCTGGTATTAAGTTTTGCTGGAGCATTTTATGAAACAAATCAATGACTTTGTCGTAATCTTCCAAGTTGACTATGCCCTCTCTTGATCCACTCATCTACATTTGATTGGGTTTTCTCACTACCAACCATCACTTCTCCTTGCAAAACACCTACATTCAAATAAAAAAAATCTCCGAAATGGAACATGTTAGTGCATAATCATTAACAATTTTCCAGCTAACAATAAGGTAGATCATAAATGGCATCAAAGCTGATGATACTAGTGGGAGTCCTTCACCATAACAATGGATCTTTATATGGATATGCAAATAACTAACCTCAACACATTGATGGAGCAACTCTTCATGCATGAAACAAAGCTCAAAAAGAATGAAGACAACTTTAGAGGTAATCAATCTTCTTCCCTTTATATAGATAGTGTTGGGAGTGATGGAAGGATGCACTCAGAAGATCAGTTGGTGCTGCAAAACCTGCTTCACACCTGCCCTCTTTTCTCTTCAGATATGCTTAGTAGACTCCTTGAGCTTCCAAATGACATAAAGAAACCATATATGTACTTTGGAAATGGTTTGGGTAATGATCAAACCAAAACAGATAACTTGGTACTTCAAAAATCAAGAAAAACTTTCTATTCCTATAGTGATACCTGCTCAGACTTTTACTCAGTGTGACCAGCACACTTAAAATTGGAACAATTCCTTTTGGGAGTATTAATGTACCTTAGTAAGCTACCAATCACAAGTGGAATCACTTCAATTGATAAACTATGCATTGAGAAATAAGTTTAGCAAAATTCTAGTTACCCCCGACTTTTTAGGAACTTTGCAGACACAGACCAGTGTGCACTTCGAAGCGGATTTCTCCCAAATGGCTGAATGAAATCCTCTGAAATTTTGTATGCTTGTAGAAAACCTTGAGCTGGTGCCAATGAGCTATAGATCACTTGATTTGGTTCAGTGAGCACTGAGAACTGCTTCTTGGAAGTTGACAGACTTGGAGTAGGAAACTCAGACAAAACAGAGATGATGAATGTATACTTCTATTGATAAATGTGTTTGTACAATCTCATTAGCTTGACAAGCATAGCTAAATGAGATATTGTGGTGTTGGCTATGAGATAGCACTCACACACAATGAGTTACAATGCTAACAATGCCTCGGGGAGTGAGCTAGAGTGAGTAACTAACCGCGACTTTTTCACTTCATCCTTTATAGGAGTTTTTTGATCATTTGAATTTGAAATCCAAACTAAGGCTCCCTAGAATCTCTCCTCTAAAAGTAGGGAGATATTCTCTCCATCACACCATTCAAATTTCCACGACTTATGAGGTAGGTAAGTAATTACATGAGGTGCCAAGTCATAAAGACTTTTACAAGTGGTAAAGAGGTAAGAATTTATAAGCATATGTTCATGTGAGTTTTGGTTCAAGTGAAGTCTTGATAAATCTTTATCCATGCTAATCTTCCATGAGTCCAAGGTTCCAAGCCAATGTGTGTAGGCTTGTCTTGCACCAACAGCTCCCCCTCAAGCCAAACACTTTGGCTTAAGTCTTCTTCTTCATTCTTCAATTACTTCCTGCAATCCAATCATAGATTTGAATCTGCATAACTTGTTTCCATCCAATGCCTTTGTAAGTAAATCTGCACATTGCATATTAGTAGACACATATGTCAATTGAATCTCTTTGCTAAGTAATTTCTCCCTCACATAGTGGTAATGAACCTCTATGTGTTTGGTTCTGGCATGATAAATTGGATTTGCTGCAAGGTGAAGAGAGCTAGTGTTGTCTCCAAAGATAATAGGTGGTCTTGTGAGTAGACCTAACTCTGTATATAGAAGCTTCAACCAGATAGCTTCTTGAGTGGCATTGGCAAGCCCTCTATACTCTGCTTCAGTGGATGACAATGCCACTGTAGGTTGCTTCTTAGCTGACCAAGAGATAGGCTTATCTCCTGCAAAACAAATGTATCCTGAGGTGCTTCTCCTGTCATCCTTGCATCCTGCCCAATCTGCATCTGAGTAAACTTTAATGTCAATATCTGATGTATAAGGAAAATACAAACCATGACTTTGTGTTCCCTTCAAATACTTCAAGATCTTCTTGGCTGCCTCTAGGTGAGGTACCCTAGGTTTGTGCATGAATTGACTAAGCACACTTACTCCATATGCTATGTCAATTCTTGTCAAGGTAGCATAGTTCAAACTACCTACCATACTTTGGTATCCTGTAATGTCTTTGATTTCTTCTCCTTCATGAGCACTTAGCTTTTGGTTAACCTCCATTGGAGTAGTAGATACCTTAGCATCCTGCAAACCAAACTTCTTGACCATATCCTGAACATACTTCTTTTGAGTGATGTAAATACCTGAATTTGTGTAGACCAATTCAAGACCTAAGAAATACTTTAATAGTCCAAGATCACTGATCTTGAATTCTTTCATCATCTGTCCTTTGATATGTCTAATTCCATTGACATCATTACCTGTAATGATGATGTCATCAACATAGACACATAGATATATTACCTCTGTACTACTTCTCTTTATGAATAGAGAAGTGTCTGCCTTACTCATCACAAATCCTTGGTCTAGGAGGTAGGTGGTCAATCTGTAATTCCATGCTCTAGGTGCCTGCTTCAAACCATACAGAGCTTTCTTCAATTTACAAACATAATGTACCTTATTTGGATCTTCATAGCCAGGTGGTTGTGACATGTAGACTTCTTCAGATATCCATCCATTCAAGAATGCATTCTTCACATCCAATTGGTACATGTTCCAATTCTTGGATGCAGCTACACTCACCAATACTCTGATAGTTGGCATCTTGGCCACAGGAGAAAATGTCTCCTCATAATCAATGCCTTGGGTTTGTGCAAAACCCTTGGCTACCAACCTAGCTTTGTACCTGTTTATTGTTCCTTCTGAATTCTTCTTTAGTTTGTAGATCCATCTGGATCCAATCACCTTCATAGAGTCCTTCTTGGGTACCAAGTCCCAAGTGTCACTTTCCTTGAGAGCTTCAATCTCTTCATCCATGGCTTCTCTCCATTCTGGTTTAGTAATTGCTTCTTCATAGGTACCTGGTTCTTTATTCAACAAGTCTTTTGCAAAATATACAGAATGTTTAGTTACAAGTGATGTGTCATACCCAAATCTGATAGGCTTCTTCTTCTCTCTTTGAGATCTCCTCATTGCTTGAGTAGAAGTTTCTGGTTTATCTTCTAATTGCTTCATCTTCATCTTCCCTTTGGACTTCCAAGCCTTGAACTCTTCAAGATTTATTGTATCATCATCTGAGCTTGAATCTTCTTGCTGAGTTGGTTCTTCCTTGGTAAGCTTTGGGAAATCTTCTTCCATGTCATAGGGTAAACTCACTTTCCTGCATTCATTCTCATACCATGAGTCATTCTCATCAAATATGACATCTCTGCTTACCTTGAACCCTTTGTTTGTGGGGTTGTAGAATCTGTATCCCTTTTGGTTCAAATCATAACCAATGAAGATACATTTTTCAGCCTTAGGGTCTAGCTTTCCTCTTACCTGTGAGGGAATATGCACATATGCTACACAACCAAAGATTTTGCAATGATCCAGAGAGGGTCTCTTACCATGCCAAGCTTCATATGGTGTCATGCCATCAAGTGATTTGGATGGGAACCTATTGATGAGATAAGTGGCAGTGGATACACTCTCTGCCCATAGGTAATTTGGCAACTTTTTCTCATTAAGCATATGTAGCTCAGTGATGAGTAGCACCTCCTTTAATGTCAATCCGGGAAGACGTGAGGATGGTATGAAGACCTCGAGCAAGTGGCGGCACAAGTGCGTGAGTGAGAAGCACACAAGCATGCACACACATACACACACACACGCGCACACAAGGCAAGACAAAGAGTGAGAATCAATGGAGCTTTTAGATTACTTTCAAAATGCTCTTACAAGTTCGTTTCAATTACAATCTAACCTCAAAAATGAGCTCTCTAGCTCTTTTTATAGTTTTTGACTAGCTTTTGGCCCTGTCCAGACCTAGTGTCCGGCCTAGTTAAAAATTAGGTTCCAGGGCCAATTTGAGGGCTCAAACGGAGTCTAAAAAATACGAAAATTGATATGTAGGTACTTCTAAGGCTCCTCAAGCTCAAGGACTCCTTGGCTTGCACAAAATGGAGCTACAAAAATATGAAATGGTATTTACAATGATTGTTAGTGATAAGAATCACTGTTCACAGATGTAGATTGGAAAAATTGAAGGGCCTATCTGCCAGATTTGCGTCGACTGCTTTGTCTACTTATTCCTTCACCTTGTTCTGACTCTCTCCGTTGGCTTCCTTGTCTCGTCAATCCTTGGGTTCCCTGGCTTCCTTGTCTAGTCAGTCCTTGGGTGCCCATACTGCTCTCAACACCCCCCCCTCTCTCGCGTCTGTCGTCCCTGACAGACCCTTGTTGCTGGGGGTGTTGGATGTAATATTCCACAACCTGAGTGGCAAGCTGATGTTCTTGTAAGCGTAGTCCTCTGGCCAAATCTGTCATCATACGATCCCAATCGATTGGTCCTGGAACATCCGGATGTGGCAGACGTAACTGATCTGCATGGATCGCTTGTTCTACTGCGAATAGATGTAGCAAATGTGTGGGTCTGGGAATGAAAATTTCGGAATTGTATTCCCAGAAGCCCGTAGAGAACATTTCCTCAAATGTTTGCTTGAAGCATGCGGGCAAGTACTTGATTCGTGCATGCCAAGCAAAGATAACAGTGACCGAGGGGGTTTGGCTCATGTCGTAGACTAAATCCTTGTTGCCTTGAGCGAATCCAGGAGCGGAGATGTATGGAGCTTGGACATTCCGAAAGGTTTTGAAGACAATGGTCATGAGCTCAAATATCTTCATACACATTTTCGCTGCTATATCAGGTACATTGTTTAGGCGTGCGGACCAGTGCCGAATGGTTGATATCATGTAGGCTACGGTTGGAGGTCCTCGAGGTGGAGCAAAATACGGGTAGTTAACCCAAGCCGAGCACTCTTTATTGTTGCGTACCTTGATTGCAAATGCTTGCCAGGATCTGCGACGTACCACTGGACAATAGCATGGATTATACTTGATATAGAGTGGCATGGTAGCCCAGGTACTCATCATCTCAGGGTAATCGGTGAGTAAACGTGCATGCCAATTAGGTTGGAAAATCGAGCCAGCACGTGCATCGGTCGGTAAATCCCCTATCTCAAATTGAGTAGCGAATGTGGGCTCCTTCCCTGTATGTCTTTTGACTTCTGCATTATAATCATGTAATAAGACAAAATAAGGCATGTATTGCGATTCTGATGTTGTGATTAACCGTTGATGGGATAATTGTTGAAAGTAGGAAGACCGAAGGACCGTTTCTTCCAGATTCGTGAGAGATTGCATTTGCACGGCCATACGATCATCATGTGTCTTACCCACTTTCTCGACCCTTCTGACCCAATCTGGAACTTGAATTTCTAACGTGTCTTGTCCTTCTTCTGTAGTTCGGCCACCAGGCGTCGGCATAGGCTCGTAGGGCTCTTCGTAGCTGTCCTCGACGGGGATTTCCACTACTGTTTCAGGTTCTGGTTCTTCAATGGGCGAGGGTGGTCGTTCATATGGTAGGAGGCGTGCTTGGAGTTCTGCCACCTGTTTCCGAAGGGTCTCCATTTCTTCTGTAGATTGTTGCAAGATTACCGGCTCCTGTTGAGCAGTGGGTACACTGGCTAACTGTTTCTTTAGATCGGCACATTCAGTCTCTAGTTTTTCATATGACTCCAGGAAATTTGCATGCTCCTCAAGTAGGATGCGGATGTCTTCTGATGGAACTGCTCTATATCTGGTAGGGCTAATGGTTACTCCTACGGTTCCTTCCATAGCCGCTTCAAAATTATCTTGGTTTTGTTGTTGAAGGCGTTTGTTCTCTTCTAGTGCTGCTGCCATATGCTTTCTTAGTAGTCCAATGTTGCGTCTGAGTGTAGCGTTAGATATCATTTGCGCTTGAAGCACTGTTTCTAGTTCCTTGACTGCTTGGTCATCTACAGTTGATGCCTTGGATTCCAATTCGGAGTGAGCCTGCTGTAGTGTGGTATGCTCGTCTAGGAGCGTCAGGTAGTCAGCCTCAATAGTGGTGACTCTAGCTTGGAGACGTTGAGATTCTGCCTGGAGGGTAGCATTGCGTTCTTCTAATTGATGGAAGTCCTGTTGTAGCTGATGTGCACACTGAAGTAATGTGTCGAACGTACTATTTACATTATGAGATGCAAGGGAAATAGTTTGAAATGCAGAGGAGGTGGGATTGGGTAGGGGTGTAGTGAATGCTGTGTGTGCCACTGATGTGAGTGGTGAGGTGGGGGGCAAGGGAGGGGAAGGTGGGGAAATCGTGGGGAGAGGTGCTGTGGTTGGTGAAATGTCCATTGGATCAGACAAGGTGGTGTGTGCAGGGGCTACCATATAGGTGGGTATGGTAGGTGAAGTGAGTGTGGTGTCCGTGTAAATTGATGTCGTTGCGAACATCGGAGGAAGGTGGCTTTGAAACATGGGAGAGCGGAAGAACTGCTCCACAAAGGACAGGTATTGTGGTGGTGAGGTCCGGTTGAAAGAGGTGTAGGGGCCAGCTGGGAAGTGAGGGTTATGGAATGGAGGTACTCGTATTGGGGGGTAGGTCGGGAAACACAGGGTTCCTTCCGTGGGTGCTGGGTTTCCAACTACGCTGGTAATTATGGGATGGCCAGTCATGGGTTCAGCGGATAGATGGGACGAAGTGTACAAGGGGTTGGTGACGAAGGAGAAGAGGGTGTCTTGTGAGGTGGGTTCTCGAAATGAGAATGATTTGAATGAGGATGGATTATAAGTGGAGGTAGAGGTGATGACTGTCGTTTCTTCCAAGGTGGGAGGTGGTGGCGGGGGCGGAGAAGGTGGTGATGGAGGATGCTGGGGTGAGATGGGTGATGTCTGAACGAAGGTTTCAGCGGAGAGGTCAGTGGTGGTTATGGGGGTGGCTGTGGTCTCAATGGGTACTTCCGGTTCTGTGACGGGTATCCTGATAGTCTTACCTGCTCATGGTAATGTGTCCACTCTGCGTTTGTCATACCTTACGGACTGGTGGACTGCGGTGTGGACAGCCTCTAGAACTCCTAAGGAGTCTGACACTAATTTGAGGGTGTCAATGAAATGTTGGTCCACTCCTTCATCTGATAGCATTTCTTGCATCAAAGCTTGACCTGATACCAGAGAGAGCTGATGCCTTTCTTGTACTGCTTTGATAGTGTCGTATAGCCTTCGTAGTTGAGCTGTATATGCAGGTGCACCTACAAGTTCTGGCACTTCTTGTTGCTCCTCTTGTTGCTCTTGATCATACTCCTCCTCCTCATCCTCCTGTTCTTCATCTCCGTCGTCTTCTTCCTCCACTTCAACAGGTGTGACAGGTGCTTGGGAGGTTGTGGCCTGCGTTAGTACATTTTCCGCTTGTTGTGCCTCTTCTGTCTCCAGCTCTACATCTTGTAATAGTTGTTCGAAGTCTTCATTAGTGAGTTCGTCCAATGGTGCACCACTAGGAAATTCAAGATCCGTTGGGATGGGAGGAAATATCAAAGTGGAACCATCAATGCTGCGTCTTGGAAGTCGGAGTGTGAATGGTCGGACTCTTCGGGGTGGCGGGGTGACTTCTGGTGTTAGGGTCGCTCCACGTGGCTGAGCACATGGGACTTGGACCGTGCCTCTCATCTTCTTAGAAGGGGGTCCAGTGGATGTCCTGCCTCGAAACTGCTCTACCCGATTCCACATCAGGGCTCGTTGGATTGGGATGTCATAAGCCAGACACCTATAGATGATTCTTGTCAGAGCACAGCAACCATATAAAACCTGTTTCCGCGGCCAGCGTTTGTGAGCTAAGTGTATCTGATCAATTATCCAGTGGGGTAGGTTGATGGTGAGGCTCTGTGTCTCTGCCAGATACAGGCTAAACCAAATCTTTTTGTGCGGCATGGTGAATCTATCCTGCGCCGGGAAAGCAAAGTGTTGCATGCACATGCGAAGGTGTATTGCAATATTAGGCGTCATGGATACCATGTCTTTGAGTTTGGTGAGACTTCGATTCTTCATGTAGTCCGGTACTAGGGTTTCCTTTTCTGTAGGAATATGCATGCCGCGCATATCCAGAGCTTCTCTCACCAAATTGTTTGATAGCCTAAACCTCTTGAGCTCATTCCCCTTTGTCAGAGATGGAATCACAAATGAGCTTGCACCTTTTGGGTTCGGATTTGGAGTCAAGGTGTTGATGAGATAGTAGCATCGCATGAAGTCAGGTTTTGGGAGTCGGGCACTGAAATAGGCACTCAATCCGGCTTTTTCCCATATCGGACGTAGACCTTCCGCATTTTGTAACTTCTCAAATTCTCTTGTAAAGAAATGGTATCTGCCTTGCTTTCCATTGTAGTCCAACTCTGATTCCCATAGATACGTTCCTTCCCCCAAAGGTCCTGCTACTTCGGTAAACCAATGTGAAGTCTTTCCCACGGGCATGGTGTGGCCACGCGGAGGGTCCGCAATAGGTATGATTTTGACGGCCTGCAACTCTTCTGGTCTTTCAACTGTCTCAGGCAAAACGGGTAAACTGTCCAAGTCCACCACTTGCGGGTTTGTTTCTGTGTGAGAGCTAGTTCCTGCGGCCTCCGCCATGTTGAAAATGTCGCAGCTGATTCTGTGAGAATATATGAATAAACGTTAACATTGCAATGGACACAAAAATGACATGGTGTCCCTTGTTACAATATTAACTTAAAGTTCTGGAGTGGTTAGGAGTTAATAAGTGCTCGGTGTTGGTGTGTATAGTTAGGAGTTAGGTAGACCTAAGAGCTAAGCGAAATGATGTGATAAGAGTGAAGCGGTTAGTAGGTGGTCATGGATTTACAATAGGGTCAGGGGGTTTGTTACAAGTCTTGGGCTGCCAAATGCAGTGGATGGGTTTTACTCGTGGTTCCGTAGAGATTCTCGAGAGCTTTATAGGTGAGTCAGCTTTAACCTGAGGCCTTTTAGGGGCCCATTTACAACTGATTCTGTTCGTGTTCATGTGCCTTGGTGTTGAAAAGGAGTGGATGTAGGCTGTGCGAGTGGATGGATCATGCTGTGTAGGGTGTGTTCTTGGTATAGCTATCTGAGCCCTCAAACAAGCCTTAGGCACCCAAATTTGTCTTGATTGTGGGCTAGCCTTCCTCGACCTTTTGGGCACCCAAATAGATTTCACGTTAGCAGCAGAATTTCCGAAAGACTTCTTATTAGTGACGTGTTGTTGGTTACTAATAAGAGGCTTTGTCCGTGCGGTTGGCGTGGTTGCAACCGGGTGTTCGCCTTTTCGCACCCACACTTGGTTCACTTGTTGGGACATTCTGCTGCGCAGGTTCTTTTGATGTCCGGCATAGGTAGTACTCTGCTTCTTTTGCCTTTGCTCCACCTTTGGTTGTTGCCTCCTTCTGGCCTTTGGAAAAGAAGGGAGTTCCGTTGCATCCCTGACTCCTTTTTTGCAAATATCATTCCTCTGCAACACAGGGTTTTGAACAAGAACAGCATGGTCATCTTCATGTGTACCCCTGGAGGGACCAGGAGTCCGTGCCTTTCCTAGTTCCTTGAGTGTTCCTTTATCCAACTCTATTGTAATTCGACTATGATTGACCCATACGTGAAGAAGTCCACTTCTTAGGTTTAAGTTGACTGCTTGGTCATAGATCCAGTCTTGACCCAAGACAAGAGGTTCAATGAGATCCTCATCTTGACACACTAGTGCTTTAACTGTCATTGCCTCATCATGAATGTAGAGGGGAAGTTCCACCTCGCCCATGCAAGGGGTTTCCACGCCTCCCAATCCTATGAGATATGCTTCCACAGGATTGACAGTTAACTGTAACTCTTGACAGTAAGACACTCTAACAGCACTAGTGGCGGCACCTGAGTCAATCAAGGCTTTTACAGTCCTTGCACTCTTTTCTTGTCCTATTTCTAGGGTTACGAAAGGACGTCGATCAGTTATCCTAGGTGAGCTGGTTCCTGCAACTTCACACATTGCCATATGATATCCTTGGTCTGCATAGTCATCTGTCCTAGGCTGCTCTCTACCTTGCCTTCGTAATTTCATCCTTCTGATGCGTTCTAAAGCTTCTGCTTGAGCTTCTTCTCTAATTCGCTTCTCTTCCTCTTTGCGTTTCTTAGCAGTGTTGAGTCGGCTGAGCATTTCCTCCGTGAGGGGTTCCTGATACAACTTGACTCTGCATCCGCTAATATAATTAGGGAGAACATCACCCTCTAACGTGGCTAATTGTACTGCTCCACTCGTGGAGATCCTATTGATGATCATAGGTCCGTAGCCTCTCTTTTCTAGCTTCCTCGCGTGTTGTTTTAGTGTATAGACTAAGACTAGATCTCCTGCTTTCAAACCCTTATCCTTTACGTGGGCATCAAAGTATGCCTTCTGTCTCTTCTTGGCAGCATATATGCCTGCAGCAGCTCGCAGTCTTGTTTCCCCTAATCGTTCAAGGTCAAAAATTCTAGAGGAGAGCTCATGACCTGTCCATTCGTGCTCTTGTGCTACTCTCAATGTAGGAATCAGGAAGTCCAAGGGTAGCACAGCGTTTTGGCCAAATACCATCTGAAAGGGGGTGGCTTGGAGTACCGTTTTGTAGGCAACTCGATATGCCCAAACAGCATGGTGTAGCTGTTTGTCCCAATCAGAGCGTTTAGTGTTCACTAATTTGGTCAGCACATTGCATAAGATCTTATTAGTGCTCTCAGCTTGTCCATTAGCTTGAGGGTGATAAGGGGCAGACTTCTTGTGTATTACCAAGAATTCTTGGAGTAGATTTTCAATCACTTCATTCAAGAAATGAGTGCCTCTATCACTTACAAGCTCTATAGGTAGCCCATATCTCGTGAATACATTCTCAAACAAGAATTTGGCAGTTGTTTGAGCATCGTTCTTGGTTGTAGCTTTTACCTCTACCCACTTGGTGAGATAATCTGTTGCCACAATGATGTATTCCGCATGAGAACCTTTCGTTGGGGGATTAATAGGACCTACGAAGTCTATTCCCCACTTAGAGAATGCACGTCCACCCATCATAGGTTTCAGTGGCATCTCATCTTTGCGTATAGGATACTGAGTCCTTTGACAGATATCACACCGTTTCACATAGGTATGTGCATCCATGTGAAGGGTGGGCCACCAGAAGCCCGCAAACAATATTGCCTTGATCACCCGATCTGGTCCAAAGTGTCCTCCTGCTACACCTTGATGAGCAGTTTCTAAGATCTTAAGATATTCACTCTCATGGACACATAATCTCAGGTAACCATCTTTACCGCGCTTATATAGATTATCACCTATGAGTGAATAATTCAGGGCTTCTTGTTCTAAATTCCTTTTCCTAGCTAGAGTCATGTCTGGGGGGAATGTGTTTGTCCGCAAGAATGATACTAGAGGTTCACTCCAATCTGGCACAATGGATACTTGATATAGAGTGGCATGTTCCACAGGTGGTTTAGTGCAACAGATTGAGCATTCCTTGCACAACTTTTGGACATCCGCTTCCATAGTTGGCCAATGCACTCCGAATCTCTTTAGAGTCTGCAACGTTCGTTGTTTTGAATGGTGTTGCTCTAACGCACCTACATGTGCTAATTGCAACCATTTAGCGTACTCATCCTCTTCTACACAACAAGCCAAGATCCCTTGATCTGTGTGCTTGTACATGCTTCCTGCCATGATGTGATACTTTTGGGCTTTTACAATCTCTCTATTCCGTGTGTTTACCACTGGATGGCTAGGCCCGTACGTCAATACTGGTACTATTGGCTTGGCCCACTGCGGCACCACTTCCAAATTAAACAAGTAAGCATCAGGAAGGTCATCTGACACTCCTTGTGGGGCTTCTCCCGATGTGAGCCTAGAGAGATGATCTGCTCTCAAGTGGGTTCTACCTTTTCTTACCACAACCTCAAAGTCATATTCCATTAGCAAGAGAAACCATCTTACTAATCTACCTGTATTGCATGGTTTGTTTACTAAGTACAACAATGCCTGATGGTCCGTAAAAAATTTAAACTTATTTGCAAGCAAATAATGTCTAAACTTTTTAACCGCATATACCATACCTAATCCTTCACGCTCTGTAGTGGTGTAATTCCGTTCAGCCGCATTCAATTGTCTACTGGCATAGGCAATTGGAAGATCCATATTACCTTCACCAGTAGGTTGTGCAAGCACACATCCAATAGCATAATTGGATGCATCCACATGAACATGGAATGGCTTATTCCAATCTGGTGTGGTCAAGATTGGTGCTGAACATAACCTTCGTTTAAGCTCTTGGAAGGAATTTTCGCATTCATCCGTCCACTCAAAGTTTGTCAGAAGTCCGTACATGGGCTTTGCAATGACAGCATACATGTGTATAAATCGTCGATAATAACCACAATGTCCCATGAAAGCTTGCACTTCCTTGACATTCTTTGGCCTAGGTAGCTCTGCTATGGCTCTCACCTTTTCTTCGTCGGTAGATATGCCATTCTTTGACACTATGTGTCCTAGGATCTTGCCTTGCCTGACCATGAAAACGCACTTTTCTGGGTTCAGGCAGACTTGGTACTCTCTACATTTGTCAAAGATTTGTCTGAGTTCAGGAATATGGGTTTGTCTAACGTTGGAATGAGCACAAAGATCATCCACATAGACTTCTAAACTCTTCCTCAGGAACTCCTTAAACACATGGCACATCAGCCTTTGGAAAGTAGCTGGTGCATTGGTAAGCCCAAATGGCATTACTCTAAAAGCAAAAATGCCCCATTCTGTGGCAAAGGCTGTCTTATGCTGATCCTCGGGAGCTATGGCTACTTGATTGTAGCCCGAAAATCCATCAAGGAAGCTGTACACTTCCTTGCCTGCCACTCTTTCTAAGAGATGTTCTGTGATGGGAAGCGGATAGTTATCTCGAATCGTGGCGGCATTAACCTTTTTCAAGTTAATGCACACACGCAGCTTGCCATTCTTCTTGGGCACCACTACGATGGGGGATACCCATTCAGTGTGCTCAATTTCATAGATAAATCCAGTTTCGACCAGTCTATCTATCTCTTCCTTGATCTTAGCAGCGTAATTATCGTTATATGTATAAGGCTTTTGCTTAGAGGGTTTGGCATCTGAGGTCATGGGGATGGTGTGCGAGCATATGTCCGGGTCAACCCCTTTCAAATCCTTGTAACTCCAAGCGAATACATCTCTGTATTCTCTTAGCAAGGCAATCAATTCGTGCTCTTCTTCTTCTGTCAGGTCATGGCCTATATACGTGCATCTCTCCTCTCCTTCTTCTATGGCCACTACTATTTTCTTGGTGGTTTCTTTGTTATCATAGGCCTCTCCCGATTGTGCCTCTCGTTTAGGCATTCTTATCATGACTCTCCTGTCATCTATCTCATACTTCTTAAAATTTTCTGGGACCTCAAACAAAGATTCTTCCTCCTCTGGTGAGACTTCTTTCTTCTTTCGTTTCTTTCCTTCTTCCTTCGCGGTCATATGTGTTGCTAATCTTACATCATTTGTAACCTCTCCATGCCTCTGGGGTTGAAATTCCACTTCATGGAAATATTCTTCATCTGATGCAAATGGTGGGTTTATAATGATTGACTCTAGATCGGAGTCACTTGCATCCTCAAATGCATCAAGGCTAGGTTCGCATTCTTCTAGAACTGCCTCTCCCATGATTGGCTCTATGGAGAAGACTGAAATATCATAGCCATCCTCATCACAGTGAGGTGTCCATTGTTCCTCGTTGATGGCTACGTCCATTGTTGCTAAGATTTCTGCCCAGCCGTGAGGCTCAAATTCTTCGTCCGGAAAAACTACAGGTGCATAGGCTGGGTCTTGGATTGATCTATGGGTTTCTTTCGCACCTACCTCTCTGGCTTTCTCTCTCTTCTCTTCTTCAACTGCTACCTTGCACATCCATAAGTGAGTATCTTCATGCATCCATGAGGATCCAGATCCTATGGAATGCACCGATTCTGTGTCATCTTTGGCTCTGTGGATGGGATTCCATTGGATAGGAGGGACATCTCTATGAGAATAGTCCTTGAGATTGACTTTGGTTGTAACGCCCAAGTGTTGCAAATACAAGGAGTTGGTTCCCCAATCCTGTACCACTTGCAACTGTCGCATAAATGGTCTTCCTAAAATCATCTCATAAGCATGATTTTTGCTGAAGTCACATATAGCAAAACTATGCTCAAACTCGACACCACAAGTGGTGAGAGTTATTCCTTCTAGCAATCCTAGGGGTCTCTCTATGTGACCATCGGCCATCTGCAATTTCATCCTCGTTGGCCTGAGTGCCGGCTTGCCCCAACGCTTCCAAAGGGAAGTGGTGGCAATTGCAACTCCTGCACCTGAGTCCAAAATTGCCTTAGTGGTGTAGTCCTGGTAGGTAATGGGAAGATAGGTGTTCCCTTCTTCACCTTCACACATATCTCCTATCTTATCCAAGGGAATTTCTGGCACTGTCCTATGGGATCCTACCTTGGAACGAGGTTTTGCAACTTCAGCTACCTGACTGTCTACATATTTTCGCATGTTTGGTCTATCCTCAGTCAGTTCTTCCAAGGTGAGATTGCGTTGCACCTTGGTGTTCGTTACTACCTCCGTGTTCCTTGGTATGATTGAGTCGTCGTTCCTTACCATGACTGTGGGTGCTCTCATACATGTGGACTTTGCTTCCCATGGGCCTGTGAAGTGGGGTAGTTCTTGTATGGAATTAGAATCAAAGTCCAATCTCTCATGAGACTGAGTACTCTCATGTTCCCCGTAAATGGATGGGATGTCTTGTGGGAATTGGTCGTGTGCATCGTCTACAAGTTCAAATGGAGGGGCGACCTCACTTTCGTTATCCCATTTATCTTCTTGAATCTCTTGTAGGAAGTCTGGTGCAAACCGATTCATAGAAGAAGAAGTGTCTGGCTCCGTAGAATTGGGCACATAAGCAACCTGGGAAGGAGGGCTTATTCTATCATTGGCTCTCTCCTTGTTCCCATAGATGGCTGGAGCACAAGCTTCTTGGTGAGGATTACTTATTCTATTACTTTTCCGAACAGGCTCATACGCTCTCTGAGAAGGAATGTGGGTCACCTGTGGAGGTACATAAGCTTTCGGGGGAGGCTCATGTGACTGTTGGGGGGAAGATAAGCATCTTGGGGAGGCACATGGGCTTCCTGAAGAGGCTGGCTTATCCGTTCTCTTGCCCTCTCCTTTCGTTGAGGGGCAGGTTCCTTCTCTGATTGTGCAATTAACTTCTCTATTCTTTCCAGCAGTCCATCAAAGTGTAACTGCGTCTTAGCTGAACTAGAAATGTTGAATAGGCGGCTGGCCTCAAACATTGTTTGAGCCAATTCTACCATTTTGGCACAAATCTTAGTTCGTTCAAGCTCTAGCTCGGCTCTAGGATAGCATTTTTCATGATCGGTTATGGTTGGCCCTTCTTGGATTCTGGCCTGATATGCTTTAAGCATCATGTTTAGGTCTTCAGGAGTGGGATCTGCTAGGACTGATCCTACTCTAGGGGTTGGTGGGATTTGATGAGGCGGTGGGGAAGGTGGTGGGTCGGATGGAGATGGGAGTGGTGGAGGCGGGGTAATGTGAGAGGGAGTTTGAGCTGTGAGTTCAGTTATCCTCGCTTTGGTTTCTCTTATGCTTTCCTCAAGCTCACTCATCTTTTTGGCCCATTGTCTTTTCATTCTTTCTCGACTATCTTTCCACGCTCTAGTCCTTTTCTTTGTCACGCTCTCGGTTTCACTAGCCTCTGGGCCCTTTTCCTGGCTTGCCTCTCGGTTTTGCTGCAATGCCTGAGCTCTAGTAACCACCTGCACTGGTGCAGTGGAAGTGACACTTCCTGAGGCATCCACAACCAACCCAATCACATTGATAGGAGTGATTTTTGGCATGTTATTGGGGTTCTTTGGGCAATCTCGTAAGAGATGCTCTTTTCCACAATCTTGGCAAAAGACTTGGATCGTCACGGACTGATTTTGTGTAGGTGGAGGTAAGGGACAATCACGAATGAAGTGATCCCCCTGACATCGGTAGCATGGTCCTCTAGGAAA
This sequence comes from Ceratopteris richardii, assembly GCA_020310875.1. Classification (NCBI taxonomy): domain Eukaryota; kingdom Viridiplantae; phylum Streptophyta; class Polypodiopsida; order Polypodiales; family Pteridaceae; genus Ceratopteris; species Ceratopteris richardii. Next base: position 97,064,377 of record CM035427.1, read on the forward strand.
GGGTGGTCGTACTTGCCTAGGTTGAGGCCTAGGGTTGGGGTTTGCATACATGACGTTCGTGTAATCCGACTCCCAACTAGGTTCACTTGGTTCTTCACTATAGTAGGACCCACCATGTTCTGGAGACTGCATGTAGTAAGCCTGGGGACTATCGACATGTGTAGAATCAAAGCTATGGTCACTCGGGTCACTTTCTGAGATCAATGGGGTTACTGGTACTATGGCCCTATTCAGGTTTTCTTCTGCCACATCATACTTTACTGGAACCACGTTAGCAGGGTTTGGAGGCTGTTGAGCTAGCACCGGTTGGGGTCTCTGTTGGGCCTGATATGGTTGCTGATAGGTTTGTTGGGGTCTAGCATATTGTGGTGGTGGAGGGTACTGGTTCTGGTATCTGCCTTGTTGGTAGGGCTGAGGGTATGGTTGCCTAACTGCCTGCTTGTTGTATGGGCAATCTTGTGCGGTGTGATTGGTGTATCTTCGTTCTATGGTGCAATATTGGCTATTAGGATTGACCTGGGGTTGAGCCATAATGGGACACACGTTTGCCATGTGGTCACCTCCGCATGTATAGCACCTCTTCGCTGGGGCAAACCTTGGGATTTGTTTGCTAGTTACACCTAATTTCTGAGCTACTTTCTCTGCGAGTTCCTCAATCGACGTGGATTGCGTGGAAGAGTGACTAGAAACACTATCCGAATCTTTGTAGATTTTGGAAAGCTCTAGCTCTTCCCCTAGGTTATCTTCAATGTCAATGCACATGCGTACACACTCTTCTATAGTCCTAGGGTCCTTCAGATACACATAGGACCTCAATTTCGTACTCAGCAATCCATCAAGGAATAAGGCTACTTGTTTAGCAGATGTGGGTAGCTCCGAAATAGGGCACCTTTCAAGATATTGTCTAAATCTTCTTCCGGCCAATCTGACAGTCTCTTGGGGGGTCTGTTTGAAGCTGTGAATCAATGAGGAGGTATTGTGTCTTATGCCGCTTTTAGAGAACTCTACGATAAATGCCTCTAGGAGTTGGTCTATGCTCCTGAACTGACGCTCATCTAATGGCTGAAACCATGTAAGTGCTGTGTTCCTAAGGGTTAGACCGAAGGCATTGTACTGCGTGAACAGATCTTCCACTTGTTCAGCTCTCAAGACTTGCTTGAACTCCGCCACATGATCATAGGGATCTCCTGTGCCGTCAAAGTAATTCTTCATGGACTTAACTAGCTGGGTGGGTCTCAAAGTTCTTGTGTGTTCTCTAGGTCTCGGCAGAGGGAATCCATCTACATTTCTTTGGTTCCTGTGGGCTCTATGCATTTCAGGTTCTACCCTATTCGTCTCTGTTCTCGTTCTTTCTCTACCCACTGGGTTGGCAAAACTTACTTCTGGTCTATCTCTACTTCTGTCTCTTTGCGTACCATGAGCTTGGGAAGTTCCAGCCCCAGGGTGACCATAGGATACATTTGATCTTGGTTGGGGGAAAATAAATTCACCCTTCCAAGTGTAGGCATGCCTATCATTTTCTGTCACCACAAAGATCCGTTCTGAAGCATGATCTAAGTAGGTCACTCTGCCTGGGCTATCCGGATCCTTAAACTCATAGATCATGATATTTCCTATGTCTGTTGGCTGATTAGACTTATACCTCCAAAAGGCTTCATCGGTTTCTCGATTGAGGAGCAACTCTATGCTCTTGTTGTCTTGGGGAACCCATTCAGGTGTGATAATCCTAGTTAGAACTGATTTACCTCGAGGGGTTCTAGGTTCTGCACCCATGTTCCCTTGTTCTAGGTCACCTAAGTCCGCTTCTGAGATTACATTCCCGAAGTCATCTGTCCTATCAGGGTGACTAGTGACAACATATATAGTTCCTTCTTTGTCCAGGTATGCACCATTTTCAAACTTGACAGCTGGGTGCTCTAGTCCAATGGATTGATCGGGGTTTTTAATCTGGACCACAGATCTTCCTAAGCCGTCCTCATAGATGCTAGCACCTAATCGGTTGGTCCTAAGGTACTCCAGCTGCGTTTTGTAAGGGCCTTCTACCCTGTATAGGTAAGGCACTCCTGAACTTCCCGTAGGTCTGTCCATGCCTTGGGACATTTCTGACTCACTGGTCTCAGAGCTAGGGTAGCTTGAACGGTGGCTCAACTGCTGGGCCCAAGACCTTGCAGTGTGATTGACACTAGCCTCTGAAGACCTAAGGCTTTGTCTCTCTCGTGCTAGGTGTCGTCCTGATCTAAGGTTCATATGCCTAACTGATTAGCCCAATTTTTTTTCAGAGTACAACCTCGTTGCCAATCAATTGGTACCAGTCACTTGATTCTTTTTAGTTAATTATTGTGTTTATGGTCTTGTCTGATATCACGTCGTCGGAATACTTGAGTGTTCTTCGTAATTTCGGGTTGATCGTTCCACGTTAGGTTCTTTTCCTTTAGGTTATCGACAGTACAGTAACTAAGTTTTTAGCTTGAACTTGAGTTCTTTAATAGTCTTCAACTTGATAACTGCCTATCGTCGCCCTGACTTACTCCTATCTCTACTCGTTCTTAGCTTGAGCTAGGAAATGACAGAGGGAGTTGAGAATAATCCAACCTTACTTGTTGATCCCTTGCTTTATGGTGCTCAAGAACCCGGTTCTCAAGCTTGCAAAGAAACCTTGCTTTGTACGCTCTCAGCTGCTCTCAATGGACCTATAAAAGACCCACGGTTAGCTCAATGCTTATATTCAAAGGACAAAACCAACCACTTTCATTCATGTAACATAAACACACATGTGCATTCTGACTTTTAGGAAAATAATTCTAAAGACCCCTGACTTTGATCCCCCTGGGTATGGTCAACTTCAAAATACCCTATCTAAAAATCAATGCATTATCTTTATAAAAAACAGTTGAGGGCGTGTAGTATATGCTACGAGCTTTCCAACAAGCCCTAGAGCTCAAAAAATGGATCTCGTATGAAAAAGTTGTGACCGTTCAGGGTTCTAGGGTTACGACAGGGTTCAAACAGGATCACTGTGCAACAGGTTTTCCCCAAGTTGTTTTCCTAAGACTTCCCCATGTGCTCAAGAGCATAATATTTGTGACCAAAATTAGCCCAATTTTTCAATTACCAAACCTTAAAAATTTTGGCTAAAATTGGCTGTCAATCGCGATGGATAGGGCTGTCAATCGCGATGGACACTCAGTCAATCGCGATGGACAGAGAATTTAGTCGGTCGCGATGGACACCCAATTCAATCAATCGCGATGGACAGGCAGTCAATCGCGATGGACAGAGACTTCAATCAATCGCGATGGACAGGCAGTCAATCGCGATGGACAGAGACTTCAGTCAATCGCGATGGACAGGCAGTCAATCGCGATGGACAGAGACTTCAGTCAATCGCGATGGACAGAGACTTCAGTCAATCGCGATGGACAGGCAGTCAATCGCGATGGACAGAGACTTCAGTCAATCGCGATGGACAGGGGGTTGAGTCAATCGCGATGGACAGGCAGTCGGTCGCGATGGACTGGCAGTCAATCGCGATGGACAGAGCTGTCAATCGCGATGGACAGGGCTGTCAATCGCGATGGACTGAAATTTTGCAAGATTTTCAAAAATTTTAGTGGGAATGTGGTGTGCAAGGTCTCTAGTCCACTGTGGTGCACTCAGATTTACCAACAAGTGAAATTTTCTGTCAATCGCGATGGACAGAAGGCGGCGACTGCGAGACAGTTTCGTCGAGTTCCGTACCTGCACGGGAAGCTGGAGATGGTGATGTGACCTGTACCTGCAAGATAGCTCAAGAAACATGCAAAAACAGCACATGCAATTTCGCTCTCTCGCTCTCTCTCACAAGTGAAATGAGGGAAATGAGGTGGAGGTGGGGATATAGTCAAAAAACTGAAATTTTTGCGATGATGGAGATGGACGTGGGAGATGGTGATGATGATGATGGTGATGGAGATGGTGAAGAAAGTAAAAGAAAATCTATGAGAGTGAAGAAAATACCTACAACTCCAACGCGTCAACTCTACGTCTTACCATCACACGCTCGTCCTCAAAGCTCGATCCCCGGCAACGGCGCCAAAATTTGGTGTAGCTCAGTGATGAGTAGCACCTCCTTTAATGTCAATCCGGGAAGACGTGAGGATGGTATGAAGACCTCGAGCAAGTGGCGGCACAAGTGCGTGAGTGAGAAGCACACAAGCATGCACACACATACACACACACACGCGCACACAAGGCAAGACAAAGAGTGAGAATCAATGGAGCTTTTAGATTACTTTCAAAATGCTCTTACAAGTTCGTTTCAATTACAATCTAACCTCAAAAATGAGCTCTCTAGCTCTTTTTATAGTTTTTGACTAGCTTTTGGCCCTGTCCAGACCTAGTGTCCGGCCTAGTTAAAAATTAGGTTCCAGGGCCAATTTGAGGGCTCAAACGGAGTCTAAAAAATACGAAAATTGATATGTAGGTACTTCTAAGGCTCCTCAAGCTCAAGGACTCCTTGGCTTGCACAAAATGGAGCTACAAAAATATGAAATGGTATTTACAATGATTGTTAGTGATAAGAATCACTGTTCACAGATGTAGATTGGAAAAATTGAAGGGCCTATCTGCCAGATTTGCGTCGACTGCTTTGTCTACTTATTCCTTCACCTTGTTCTGACTCTCTCCGTTGGCTTCCTTGTCTCGTCAATCCTTGGGTTCCCTGGCTTCCTTGTCTAGTCAGTCCTTGGGTGCCCATACTGCTCTCAACAGCATAGACCTAGCTGTTTCTACTATAAGTCTATTCCTTCTTTCTGCTACCCCATTTTGTTCAGGTGAATACCTTGTAGTGATTTCCCTTTTGATGCCTCTTTCCTGCAAGAAATCTTCAAACTCATTGGAGAAGTATTCTCCTCCACCATCTGACCTTAGCCTCTTCAAGCTTCTACCTGTTTGATTTTCAACAAGTGCAAGATACCTTTTGAAACAATTAAACACTTCATCTTTGTGCTTCATAAAGTATAAAATGGTCCATCTGCTATAGTCATCAATGAAGGACACATAATACCTTGAACCAGAAATGGAAGGGTCCTTGCTAGGTCCCCAAACATCTGTGTGTACCAAGTCTAGGTAGTCTTCATGCATGAAACCTTTCCTTGAATAGGGTAATCTGTGAGACTTACCAAATTGACATGATCCACATTTGTAAATCATGTGTTGCTTGGATACACTAGGTATCCCAAGCACACATTGATCCCTGCACATTTTCTTAAGGGTCCTTTCACCTATGTGCCCTAATCTCTTGTGCCATATCTCTAACTCTGAAAGTGTCTGATCCTTGTAATTATACAAAGCAATATTTTTGGTGTCTTCTAGCTCAAATATAAATAATCTACCTGATTTCTCCCCTTTGGCTATCCTTCTGAATCCTTGTTTTGGATCCTCCACATATGCTCCATGTTGTGTGAATCTGACCTGCAAACCTTTCTCCACAATCTGACCAACACTCATTAAATTCTTAGTTATTGTTGGTACATAGAGTACCCTGCTTAATAGGTTCTGATTACCATCACATGTCTTCACATTTCCAATTTTGACAACAGAGTGTTTAGTGTCATCACCTGTTTGTACCTGATGTTTGCCCTTGGGCTCTTCCAAATCAGAAAGTAATGCCACATTGCCAGCTACATGGTTAGAACATCCTGAGTCAATGTAAAATAAATGATCATCATTTGTACCTATCTTGGAGGTCATATTCATGATCAATAGGGAGTCATCTTGCTCCTCTGTGTAGTTGTTGTAGTCTCTTCTATTCCTGAATCCACCTTGGTAGTTACCATTGTGGTTGTTGTTGTAGTTGTTGTTGTATTGGTTGTTGTATCCATTGTAGCTTTGATGTTGGTTGAATCTGCCTCTCCCTTGAGAGTATCCACCTCTTGAGTAGCCTCTTCCTCTCTGATTTTTGTAGTTCTTGTAGCATTCATCTGTGGTATGATTGGACAATCCACAAATGTTGCATGGTGATGAGTTGTAGGGTCTCCCCCTACCTGACTTACCTCCTCTGCCTCTTCCTCTAGATGACCTACCTCTCCCTGCATAATTAGCTTGAGAGGTAGAGCCTTCTTCATCCTGTTTCTTCTTGCCTTTATCTTTAACCTTTTTTTCAGTATAGAGAGCAGAGGGGTTATTACCTTTTGATTGATCTCCAGCCTTTGTAAACTTTGCTTCATGTGTAAATAGTTGGCCCATGAGTGTTGTGAGATCAGGGGTATGCATGTCCATATAGAGGTCCATTGCAGTGGTGAAACTTTCCCACTTATCATCTGCCTTGAGTCCATTTGTCACTTGCCTGACTATTTGCTCCTCTTCAATTTCCTCTCCAATGCTTGCTAGTTGGTCTGCCACATCTTTGATCTTTGTCACATACTCTGAGACTGATTGCTTGGGCTGCTTCCTAAGGGTTGTGAACTCAATCCATAATTGATTCTTCCTAGCCCTTGTGTTGGAAGAAAAATAATTTGACAAGGTTTCCCAAGTCTCTTGGGAAGTCTTACAGTTCCTTACATGAGGTAAAAGAAAATCAGATATAGAGTTTAAGAGATAAGACCTTGCCAAAGCATCCTTTGCACACCATTGGTTGAGCCTTTCATGTTCATCCTTTGTAGGTAGTCCTCTAGTCTTGAATGAGGGCAACTCCTCATCTCCTGATATGTATCCAAATAGACTTCTCCCTTGTAGATAGGTCTTCATTCTCAATGACCAAGCCTGATAATTGTTTCTATCCAATTTGTCAATGAAGGAAGGGAAACCATCACCCATGTTTACCTTCTTGGTTCTGATACCACTGTTGGGAGTGATGGAAGGATGCACTCAGAAGATCAGTTGGTGCTGCAAAACTTGCTTCACACCTGCCCTCTTTTCTCTTCAGATATGCTTAGTAGACTCCTTGAGCTTCCAAATGACATAAAGAAACCATATATGTACTTTGGAAATGGTTTGGGTAATGATCAAACCAAAACAGATAACTTGGTACTTCAAAAATCAAGAAAAACTTTCTATTCCTATAGTGATACCTGCTCAGACTTTTACTCAGTGTGACCAGCACACTTAAAATTGGAACAATTCCTTTTGGGAGTATTAATGTACCTTAGTAAGCTACCAATCACAAGTGGAATCACTTCAATTGATAAACTATGCACTGAGAAATAAGTTTAGCAAAATTCTAGTTACCCCCGACTTTTTAGGAACTTTGCAGACACAGACTAGTGTGCACTTCGAAGCGGATTTCTCCCAAATGGCTGAATGAAATCCTCTGAAATTTTGTATGCTTGTAGAAAACCTTGAGCTGGTTCCAATGAGCTATAGATCACTTGATTTGGTTCAGTGAGCACTGAGAACTGCTTCTTGGAAGTTGACAGACTTGGAGTAGGAAACTCAGACAAAACAGAGATGATGAATGTATACTTCTATTGATAAATGTGTTTGTACAATCTCATTAGCTTGACAAGCATAGCTAAATGAGATATTGTGGTGTTGGCTATGAGATAGCACTCACACACAATGAGTTACAATGCTAACAATGCCTCGGGGAGTGAGCTAGAGTGAGTAACTAACCGCGACTTTTTCACTTCATCCTTTATAGGAGTTTTTTGATCATTTGAATTTGAAATCCAAACTAAGGCTCCCTAGAATCTCTCCTCTAAAAGTAGGGAGATATTCTCTCCATCACACCATTCAAATTTCCACGACTTATGAGGTAGGTAAGTAATTACATGAGGTGCCAAGTCATAAAGACTTTTACAAGTGGTAAAGAGGTAAGAATTTATAAGCATATGTTCATGTGAGTTTTGGTTCAAGTGAAGTCTTGATAAATCTTTATCCATGCTAATCTTCCATGAGTCCAAGGTTCCAAGCCAATGTGTGTAGGCTTGTCTTGCACCAACAGATAGAAATAAAAATAAGGATAAAGGTAAAGGCAAAAAGAATGAAGAAGAGGCTAGTACCTCTCAAGTGAACTTCATGTCAAGAGATGGATTTGTAGTTGATGAAGATGAAGTGGTGTTGCAGAAACTTTGCAACCACCCAAATGAACTCTAGGTATATGTAGTGGGCCCTTTTATCTTGCCAAAGGATGTATTAGACACCCTATAACTCTCAAAAATTTGTATCAAAATAGATAAGTTGGAGTAGATTCAAGAGCAAAAAACTTGCTATTTATGTTCATATAGCTGTCCAAAGTTTTGAACAATTCTCTACCCACAGTAGCAATTGATTTGATTCCTTTTGGGAAAATCTTGTTCCCTTAGTATGCTAAGAATCAAGAGTTATTTCATAAAAAATGATGGACTATCCAAGGAGAAAAGAACTTAGCAAGTCATAGGACCATCTCGATTTTCATGGGCTGTAGTAGTACTTAGACCTGTGAGCAAACAAATGACAATATCTCACGATTCAAGAATCCAATGATTACGAAATTTTGTAAGAATATACTAGAGAATATGATGATTCTAAAAAGCTTTGAGTCATGGAAAATGGTGAAGTACACACTAAGAAACAAATATGAGAAAATGAATATTCTAAGAGTAGTGCTGATAGAGAAGTAGAAAATGAAGTGATATAGTCGACTTCAAATGAACATAGCTGACGATCGAACCATCCAATTGCAATGAAAATTTGTGACTATACAATATAATTGCAGAGCTAACTTTACCAAGTTGAATAACTAAAAATGGTGCACCAAGCTTAGAGAAATCATCTCTGTAATCCGACTTAGAAAATTGAGGGATATGGCAATGAACAAGACACTTCACAAACGCATGAAAATATGAACTCAAATGATCATGAAAATGAAGGCATATTGATTGTAAAATAAAATGGACTTACTGATACATATGTGTGCCTTTCCACCACACCTTGATATGACATAAATCTCAACTCATGGAGGTCTTGTAAATGCGACTAAAGAGCCATGTATTTATAGTCATCTTTGGAGCCAAGATTCAAATTTGAATCTTGCCTAAAATCACTCTCCAATATTTTGGTGATTGATTATCCTACTCACCTAATCAAAATTCATGGCTTTTCTTTCCTTTTTCATCAAGTGGACTCAGCCACTTAGATTCCTTTACTTTTACATCAAGTAAAGTCTTCAAAAATTACAACAGGTAGTTCACAAGTGAACTCTACAAGGAGTTTACATTTGCTTTAAATTTCTAAGCCTTTTGATTACCCCAACCATCACTTGGACTTTCCATGGACTTGTTCCAACAGCTTGCTCTCAATTCAAGTGATCTTGAGGTCTTCAATCTTCCAAGATTACTTGCAAACCAATCATAGCCTTGAATTTGCAAAGCTTTGTACCATCCAATGCTTTGGTTAGAATATCTGCACATTGTTGATGAGTGTACACATATGATATTTGAGTCTCCTTGCTCACAATATTATCTCTTACATAGTGATAATGAACTTCAATATGGTTAGTCCTTGCATGAAAAATAGGATTAGCAGCTTAGTGAATAGAGCTCATATTGTCACAAAAAATATTTGGAGTTCTAATCTCCAAACCAAGATCTGTGAATATTGTCTCCATCCACATAGCTTCTTGAGTAGCTATCGCAAGAACTCTATATTCAGCCTCTATGGAAGAGAGAGCAATTGTGGGTTGCTTCTTGGATGACCATGAAACAAGTTTTGAACTTGCAAAGGTAAGATAACCTGAGATGCTCCTTCTATCTTCCTTGGATCCAGCCCAATCTGCATCAGAGAACAATTTCAAATTTAAATCAGATACATAGGGTCAATATAACCCTTCATTCATGGTCCCTTTGAGATATCTGAGTATCCTCTTGGAAGCTTCCATGTGAGGTTTCCTGGGTGTGTGCATAAATTTACTTAGCACACTCATACTATAACATATATCAACCCTTGTCAATGTGGCATAGTTCAAACTACCCACAAGGCTTTGATAACCTATCACATGTTCTATGAGTTCACCTTCATGTGAGCGCAATTTATGATTAACCTCCATTGGATTACCTGCAATCCTACAATCTTCCATCTTGAATTTTTCCAACATGTCTTTAATGTACTTTGTTTGAGTAAAAAACAAACCATGATCTTTGTAGATAAATTCCAATCCTAGGAAGTAGGTAAGTGAACCCAAATCACTTATCTTGAATTCTTCTCTCATCTGTTCTTTGATTCTCTTCATGCCATCTGTATCATTTCCTATAAGTATAATATCATCTACATACACACACAAATAGATGACCTCAGAATTACTCCTTTTTATGAATAGAGATGGATCTGCCTTGCTAGGTTGAAATCCTTTGTCCTGTAAGAATTAGACAAGCCTATGATTCCAAGCCCTTCGCGCTTGTTTGAGTCCATATAAAGATTTATTAAATTTACACACATAATCACGATATATGTGATTCTCAAAACTAAGTGGTTGTGCCACATATACCTCTTTTGTTATCCATCCATTAAGAAATGCATTTTCTACATCCAATTGAAGTATCTTCCAATTGGAAGAGGCAATACTAAGCAAAACCCTAATAAAAGCCATCTTTGCCATAGGAGAGGAAGGTCTCTTCATAATCAATTCCCTGAGTTTTGCAAAGCCTTTTGCCACAAGCCTTGTCTTATATCTGTTAATGGAGCCATCTGAGTTTTTCTTCAATTTGTAAATCCACCTTGAGCCTATCACTTTCATTGATGGAGACTTGGGAACCAAGTCGCAAGTGTTATTCTCTTCAAGAGCTTCAATTTATTCTTCCATTGCATGCCTCCATTTTGATTTCTTCTTTGCTTCCTCAAATGTTGAAGGTTCCTCTTGATTTATGTCTTGTGCTAGATAGATTCAATGTTTAGTGACTAGAGTCTTTTCCAAGTTCTTGCATTTTCGCTTTACCTTTAGACTTCCACATTTTGAGTTTTTCATAATGAGTTGCTTCATCATCTTTTGAGGTATCTTGCTCTTCAACTTTAGAAGAATTATCCTTAACAAGTTTTGGAAAATCTTCTTCAAGATCATAAGGTAGGTTGACCTTTTTGCATGAATCTTCATACCAAGAACTATTCTCATCAAATACTACATCTCTACTCACCAAGAATCCTTTGGTCATTGGGTTGTATAATCTGTAGCCCTTTTGATTGTTGTCATATCCAATGAATACAAACCTTTCTACTTTGGGATCCATCTTGCCTCTAACATGTGAAGGAACATGAGCAATCCAATTTGTCAATTGATGAAGGAAATCCATCTATCATGTTGTCCAACCTTGCTCTAGTACCGCTGTGAAGAGATGGATTTGTAGTTGATGAAGATGAAGTGGTGCTGCAAAAATGTTGCATTACACCAGCCAAATGAACTCTGCAGATATGTAGTAGGCCCTTTTAGCTTGCCAAAGGATGTATTAGACACCCTATGTACTTTGGAAGATCACTCTCAAAAAGTTGTAGCAAAACATATAAGTTGGAGTAGATTCAAGAGCAAAAAACTTGCTATTTATGTTCATACACCTATCAAAAGTTTTGAACAATTCTCTAGCCATAGTAGCAATTGACTTGATTCCTTTTGGGGGACTCTTATTAGCTTAATAACCTAAAATTCAAGAGTTAATTTATAAAAAATGATGGACTACACAAGGAGAAAAGAACCTAGCAAGTCATAGGATCATCTTGATTTTCACAAGCTATAGCACTACTCAAACCCATGAGAAGATAAATGGCAATATCTCCAAACTCAAGAATTCAATTAATGCTTACAAGATTTTGTAGCAATATACAAGACAATATGCGGATTGTAGCAAGCTTTGAATCATGGAAAATAGTGAAGTACACACGAAGAAACATATATGAGAAAATGACTATTCTGAGAGCAGCGTTGATAGAGAAGTAGAAAATGAAGTGATAGAGCCGACTTCAAATGAACATAGCTGACGAAAAGAACATCCAATTGCAATAAAAATTTGTGAGTATATAGTAGACATTGAGAGTTAAAGTTTACAAAGTTCAATCACTAAAAAGGATGCACGAAGCTAAGAGAAATCATCTCTCCAATATAATTGAGAAAACGGAGATATATGGCAGTGAACAGTACACTTCACAAGAGCATGAAAATATAAACTCAAATGATCATGAAAATGAAAGTATATTGATTGTAAAATACAATGGACTTTTTGATACATATGTTTGCCTTGAAACCACTCCTTGATATGGCATAAAGCTCAGCTCATGGAGGTCTTCTAAATGCAACTAAAGATCCATGTACTTATTGTCATCTTTGGAGCCAAGATTTGAATTTGAATCTTGCCTAAAATCACTCGCCAATATTTTGGTGATTGATTCTCCTACTCACCTAATCAAAATCCGTGGCTTTTCTTTTCTTTTTCATGAAGTGGACTCAACTATTTAGATTCCTTTACTTTTACATCAAGTAAGGTCTTCAAAAATTATAAGAGGCAGTTCACAAGTGAACTCTACAAGGAGTTTACATTTTCCTTTAAATTTCTAAGCCTTTTGATGACCCAAGACATCACTTGGACTTGCCATGAACTTGTTCCACCACTTCACAGGTAGAGGAAGAGGTACTAGAGGAAGGGGCTAAGGAGGAAAGCAAGGCAGGGGGGGATCTTACAACACTTCACCTTGCAACATTTGTGGCCTAACCAATCACATGATAGAAGAATGCTTCAAGAACACAACGAATCAGAGGGGAAGTAGCTCCATAGAGGGGGCTATGGAAAATCTAGAGGTGGGTTCAACAATGGTGTAATTAATTACCATCACAACTACAATCAAGGCTACAACAGCTACTACCAAGGAGGATTCAGAGGTAGAAGAGCTTATAACAACTACATAGAAGACCAAGAGGATTCATAACTAATCATGAACATGACATCCAAGAAAGGTAAAGATGATGAACACATTTTCTATAATGATTCTGGTTGTTCCAATCATGCTGTTGGAAATGTAGCATCGTTATCTGATCTTGAAGAACCTAAAGGGAAGCAAGAAGTGCAGACAGGTGTTGACACTAGACACTCTGTTAAGAAAATTCTAAATGTCAAGGCTTCTAATGGTAACATGAACCTCATAAGTAAGGCTTTTTATGTGCCAACCATAACAAAAGTCCTAATCAGTGTTGGGCATATTGTTGAGAAAGGCTTACAAGGCATGGAGCATATGTGGAAGACCCTCAACAAGGCTTCAAGAGGATTGTAAAAGGGGAGAAATCTGGTAGACTCTTTACATTTGAGGTTAAAGATACCAGAAACATTGCACTCATCAATTACAAAGATCAAATCCTATCTAAACTAGAGATATGGCATAAAAGGCTAGGTCATATAGGTGAAAGAACATTAAATTAAATATGCAAGGATCAGAGTGTGCTTGGCATTTCAAAATGTATCCAAACAACACATGATATACAAATGTGGAGCATGCCAATTCGGCAAATCTCACAAGAAACCATTCAACAGAAAAGGGTACATGTATGAAGAATACTTGGAGCTTGTGCACACTAATGTGTGGGGTCCTAGCAGAGAGCCATCAGTCTCAGGTTCAAGGTACTACGTTTCATCTATAGATGATTACAATAGATGGATAATTAGAGGATCAGATCTGATGGAAATGATGAGTATTTTTCAGATGAATTTGATTCATTCTTACAGGACAAAGGTATAAAAAGAGAGGTCACAACTAGATACACTCCTGAAGTAAATGGAGTAGTAGAGAGGAGGAATAGATTGATAGTAGAAGCTACAAGATCAATGTTGAATGAAAAGAAAATACCAAATTACCTATGGGCTGAGGCTATTTCCACAACCGCATACTTGATTAATAGGCTCCCATCCAAATCCTTGGATAAAATGACATAATATGATGCATGGAATGGTAGGAGACCCTCATTGGACCATTGTAAAATCTTTGGCTGCATTGCATATGCACATATACCCTCACAAATTAGAGGGAAGCTTGATCCAAAAGCTAAAAAGTTTATATTTATTGGCTATGACCAAAAGCTAAAGGGATATAGATTATACAGTCCCACTAACAAAGGGTTTACAATTAGTAGGGATGTAGTGTTTGAGGAAAATAATTCATGGTTTGAAGAGGATTGCAGGAAGATCGAGTTACGTTATGGTTTGGAAAGTGAATATTTTCCAACTCTCAATCAAGAAGATCAACAAATACGTGAAAATGTCAATTCAAAAGATGAAGAACAGATTGAATTCAAGGCTTGGAAGTCAAAGGCAAGACTAAGTTCAAGCAATTGGAAGACATTCCAGAGTCCTCCAACCAAGCACTAAGAAGATCTCAAAGGGAGAGTAAAAAACCCATAAGGTATGGATATGACACATCATTAGTCATCAAGCATTATGTATACATCGTTAAAGACTCTATGACAGAAGAACCTTCTTATACAATCCTAGTAACAAAGGGTTTACAACTAGTAGGGATGTAGTGTTTGATGAAAATAATTCATGATTTGAAGATGATTGCAAGAAGATCAAGTTACCTTATGGTTTGGACAATGATTTTCCAACTCTCACTCAAGAAGATCAACAAATACCTAAAGATGTCAATTCAGAGGATGAAGAACAGATTGAATTCAAGGCTTGGAAGTAAAAGGAAAGACTAAGGTCAAGCAATTGGAAGACATTCAAGATTCCTCCAAAAAATCACTACGAAGATCTCAAAGGGAGAGTAAAAACCCATACGGTATGGCTATAGCACATCATTAGTCACCAAGAATCATATGTACATCACTAAAGACTTTATGCCAGAAGAACCTTCTTCATTTAAAGAAGCTAATGAGAAGAAATAATGAAGAGAAGCCATGCAAGGAGAAGTTGAATCACTTTAGGAAAACAATAGTTGGGATTTGGTTCCCAAGAAGCCAAGTATGAAGGCAAGATCTAGGTGGATATATAAAATTAAGAAGAGTTCAAATGGTTCTATAAACAGGTACAAAGCATGGCTAGTGGCAAAAGGGGTTTGCTCAAAACCATGGAGTGGATTATGAAGAAACATTTTCACCTTTGGCTAAGATACCAACAATTAGGGTTTTGGTAAGTGTTGGTGCTTCTAAAAATTGGAACCTATATCAGCTAGATGTTAAGAATGCATCCTTAAATGGATGGATCTCAAAAGAAGTGTACATGGCAAACCACCAAGGTATGAAGATAAGGACAAACCAGACTATGTATGCAAGCTAAGGAAGGCACTCTTTGGTTTAAAGTGAGCTCCTAGAGCTTGGAACCATCGGCTTGTTACATATTTGCAAGATCAAGGATTTGTTGCTAGCAAAGCACATTCTTCTTTATTCATAAAGAAGACCGAATATTTACTTATGTGTTTATGCGGATGGCATTATCATTATAGGGAGTTATGCTAATGGCATCAAGCAGGTTAAAGCTCAAATGATGGAAGAGTTTAAAATCAATGATCTTGGTTTGTTAACATACTTTCTTGGTTTAGAACTTGTGTATACAGATTCTGGTGTGTTTATTACTAAGAGGAAGTACATTCATGATATCTTGATAAAATTCAAGATAGAGAATACAAAAATTGCAACTACACCCATGGAACTCAATCATAAACTTAGTTCTCATGAGGGAGAACTTCTTGAAGATGTTACAGGTTACCAAAAACTTGTTGGAAGTCTCAACTATGCAACAGATAAAACTGTGGCTTCATTCTCTCGTGTTTATATGTCAACACCATGTAATTTGAATAACTTGGCAGCAATTACTTCATTGATGAATCTGAGGTGGGATATTGTGACTTTATGGATCATTCCATATTGTCCTTCCCCCACGAGAGTTGCATGAATACGGGAGCAAACAAAGTTTGTTTGATGTTTGATCTCCCATATTCACATATGTATCTCTTGTATTTGGATCTATTGATGGTCTCTCTCCATGTTCAATCATGCCTAGTCTTAATCACTTTCCTCTCTTCATTTTGTGATAATGTAAATCAATAAACTTAATTTTATCGATGAATCTAAGCATTATGGTGGTATCCAATGCCGATGACTCTACTTCTTTGATGATCTATCCAAAGATACAAGTAAGCTCTTTGGACATTTTCTCATCTAATACTTATGCTCCACCTAACACACTACCAAATGTATCTTCAATGTTGAGTTATAGTGGTCTAGATAATTGCAGGATGAAATCTTTGTAATTAGATGTGTCCATGGCTAGAGTGATTTCTTGTCTCATTCCATACATGTAGAAGCACACAAAATCTTCCAAAAATTTTTGCTTGTGCTTATTTATTTTACCGACCATTTGTGCAAAAATAAAAAGTAGACTATTAGACCATCAAAATAGATATTAAAACTTTAAACAAAAATCTAGTTCATAAAAAACAATAATAAAAAATATGTATCATAAATAAAATGATATATACTCAAATACATTTTAAGTACATATATAAATAGATACATTGGTAAGTGTATGGATAGATAAATCAATAGTATGTGTACACAAATGATAGTCATATGGATAGTTAGATAAGTAGATTTATAATTAAATAGAAAGTGTAGTTATAATCTTGAAGTGAATCTATGTAACTACTAAGAATGTAAGAGTCAAAGAATAAAACATTCATAATAGTTAATATACATTTACTATACTATGTATGAGTCTTGGCACATGATTGTATATAACTATTGTGAATCTATGATAGTAAGAGTGAAAGAATCAGACAATCACAATAGTTTCTATGCACCTTGTGACCTACACTAAGTATGTTCATCAAAATCTAAGTGACTATTGTGAGAGTAAGATTGAAAGAATCAGACAATCACAATATTCCCTATACACTCCCTATACTATTGAGAGAGTAGGAATCGAGTTGGTGATTCAAACAATCTCAATAGATCTATTGTTAAGGCCTATAGTACTCTGAGAGTAAGAATCGATGTAGCGAGTTAGACAATCATAGTAGTGGTTTATTTTTAAATTTTTTTCATCAACGTATACAAGTAACAAACATGTTTGTAAGTCGAAAATGTATACAATTGATGATTAAAAAACACAAAACTAACTATATAAATGCAAATCAAGCATATGTGAGAGACACATAGCAAACAAGCACGTACACAATGAAATTTTTTATCAAATGTATAATATATCTATATTTTTTTGCTAGGAATCTCTTTTCAATCGAAAGCGTTTCGATAAAAATGTTTTTTTATCGAAAGCATTTCGATCAAAAGTTTATACGTATCCATTTTTTTTGGTGTTTATTCAGATAACCATGAATAAAAAGAACATATTTGGTATTTTTTAATTATTCGATCGAATAAATGCAACCGCAATAGTGGAGTGGGTCCCTTAACATAAGATTTACATCTTATGTTAAGTATTTAGGTACATATTCTCTTTATGCACACAGGTACTACTTGAAGTTTATGGAGGCAGTAACATCCATATCAGAAGGAGTCCTATTCGGCATATCTAAAAGAGAATCAGTACGTATATGCTTTATGCATATTTTGGATGAGGTGTTTGAGAAGGTATGGTCATATGAGTTTGAGGATTTCCGGCAACAAACTTGTTAGGATTCTTTGCTACTTTTTAAGTATGTGATCTTCTCACACACATATCTAACTTAGGGTCTTCCATAGCCTAAGGTTAGATGAGGGTTTGTTGATTATCACTTTTAGACTGATCCTTCCTCTTTCTGTCACTCATATACACTCTTCTACAACCTATCAGGTCACACTTCTCATATGTATTCAAATTTCTGTCCATACATCTGAATATAATTGTTACATTTGTAGATTCAGTCACCCATCTATTTCTGCTCACATAGAGTGGTTGAGAGTTTTGCTCCCACATTGTACATTCAACATTGGTATATATGATAGTATGAATGAGCAGTGGCTTACATAACACTTTACACATGTTTTCTAGTCTCTCTCTATCTTTGTCTCATCATTTGTATGATTAAATGTGGTATGTTCATGTTTTGTCAATATTGGAAGATTGCTAGATTCTATGTTGTATATGCTAGACTTATGGAACCTTGGACCTGTGATATGAGCTATGGGCCTACTAAATTTCCAACAAGTGCTTGATATGCTAGTTCAACCATGATGCATTATTGGTTCACCCATACCTAAAGAAGTCCACTTCTTAGGTTTAGGTTGATGGCATGGTCATAGATCCAATCTGGACCCAAGATGAGAGGTTTTGTAAGGTCCTCATCTTGACATACTAGCACTTTCATTGTCATTGGTACATCTTGAATGTAAATGGGAAATTCCACCTCCCCCATGCAAGGGGTTTCCACTCCTCCCAATCCTATGAGATAAGCTTCTATGGAATTGATACACTTGGTATAGTTTACTCCAAGTCTAAAATGCTTAATCATTTATCCTATGGATCATATGTACAATCATGTGTTAGCACACGAACAACCTCTTTTAAATGTTTTACCTTTACTTATTGCAAAAGTGCATAGACTAAAATCACTTCTAAGCACAAGTTTTTAGAAAAAATCTTTTCATGAATCCCTTTGTGAGTTAGATGGAGATTGAAAATCCTAAAATCTAGAGACACTTTTTGCTAGAAGTTTGAATTCAAATTCAAAAGAACCTCCAACCTTAACTATAAAAAGAGGCCTCAAAAGTCACGTCAAGGTGAGCCCAATTGGAAGAGTTTTTAGAGTAAGTTTATGTCATAAATCTATCACTACCCTCTCATTGTGCAATAATTTATTGCCCGTGACATTGTAATCTATGTGCATTAGTATATAGATGTTGATCATATCTCACTTTCTCTTCTCTATCATGTATCATCTAGAACAATGAACTTTTGAGACTTGGTTCTCAGCATATATTTGATCATTTGATGTGAATTAAAATGACATAGATTCAACATATTGTCTATTCTATTATTGCAAAGTTTCACTGACATTGCTTCAAGAAATCTTGAGATATTATCAAATCTCTGTTCAATGGTTTGCACTCTCTTGAAACCCATAAAATATCGAGATACACCTCTATCTTGCTAAGAATCATTCTCTTAGTATACTCCATCATTTTAAGTGAGATTACTTTAAAAATTTAGTTGTTTAAGTTAATTAGATATACCCAAAAGGAACTTGATCAATTGCTAGTAGGTTAAGAGCATTGTTCATTTTATTGAGCATGTATAAAGACCAAAATAACAAGTATTAGTGCATAATTAAATTCTCTACTCATCTGTTTTGATCCAAGGATTTGAGGATCATACTCCAAAGTACTTGGATGCTTACTTGTGCTTCTTGGAAGGATCAAAAAGTCTACTTGGAAATATTCAACTCAATTTTGGATGGTGTGAAGTAAGATTTAGTAGCACCACTTCATCTCTTGAATCTATCTCCATCATTCATTGACAAATTGGATAGGGGCAACTATCCAGCATGGTCCCTAAGGATGAAGGCTTACCTCCAAGGAAGAAGCTTGTATGGATACATCTCTAGAGATGAGGAAATGCCAATATCTAGAAGCAAACATCAACCTACAAGAGAAGAGCAAGAAACACTAGCTAGATGGTGTGCAAAGGATGCTCTAGCTAGGTCTTATATACTCAAAGCAATATCTAATTTCTTATTACATCATATAAGGAATTTCAAGACCTCCCAAGAGACTTGCAAAGTACTTTCTTCATACTTCGCATCAATACAAGGGCTAGGAAGTACCAGCTTTGGATGGAGTTCACAACATTGAAGAAGCAACCAAAGCAAAGTGTAGTTGATTATGTGACCAAGATGAAGGATGTAGCTGATCAACTTGGGAGCATTGGAGAAGAAATAGGAGAGGAGCAAATAGTAAGGCAAATCATAAATGGCATCAAGGCAAATGACAAATGGGAGTCTTTCACCATAGCAATGGACTTGTATATGGACATGTAGATACCTGAACTCAACACATTGATGGGGCAACTCTTCACACATGAGACAAAGCTCAACAAGAATGGGGATACTTCTAGAGGTAGTAAATCTTCTGCCCTTTACATAGATAAAAGTAAGAATAAAGATAACGGCAAAGCTAAGAAGAATGAAGAGGATGTAAGTACCTCTCAAGTGAACTTCACATGTAGAGGAAGAGGTACTAGAGCAATGGGCAAAGGAGGAAAGCAAGGCACGGGGAGGCCATACAACTCTTCACCTTGCAACATTTGTGGCTTGACCAATCATACCACAAATGAGTGCTTCAATTACACAAATAATCAAAGAGGAAGAGGCTTCCATAAAGGAGGCTATGGACAATCAAGTGGCAGGTTCAATAATGGAGGAAACAATTATCATGAAAACTACAACCAGGGCTACAAGAACAACTATCAAGGAGGCTTCAGAGGAAGAAGAGATTACAACAACTACATAGAAGACCAAAAGGGTTCTCTATTGATCATGAACATGACATCCAAACAAGGTAAAGATGATGAGAAATTTATTCTATATTGATTATGGTTGTTCCAATCATGTGGCTGGAAATGTAGCATTGCTATTTGATCTTGAAGAACCTAAAGGGGAGCATGAAATCCAAACAGGTGATGATACTAGGCACTCTATTAAGAAGATTGGAAATGTTAAAGCATTTGATGGTAACATGAACCTCTTAAGTAAGGTATAATATGTGCCAACCATAACAAAAAAGCTTTGGGCAGATTGTTGAGAAGGGCTTATAGGTCAGATTCACAAGGCATGGAGCATATGTGCAGGACCCTCAACAAGGTTTCAAGAGGATTACAAAAGGGGAGAAATCTGGTAGACTCTTTACATTTGAGGTTGAAGATACCATGAATATTGCTCTCTTCAATTATAAGGATCAAACCCTATCATAATTGGAAGTTTCGCATAAGAGGCTAGGTCATATAAGTGAAAGGACACTAAAGCAAATATGCAGGGATCAGAGTGTGCTTGGAATTCCAAATGTGTCCAAGCAACATATGATTTACAAATGTGGAGCTTGCCAATTTGGCAAATCACACAGACAACCATTCAATAGAAAAGGATACATCTATGAAGACTATTTGGAGCTTGTGCATATAGATGTGTGTGGTCCTAGCAAAGAGACATCAATCTGAGGGTCAAGCTATTATGTTTCATTCATAGATGGCTATAGTAGATAGAAAATTCTATATTTTACGAAGTGTAAAGATGAATTCTTCACTTGTTTCAAGAAGTATTTGTCATTGGTTGAGAATCAAACAGGTAGAAGCTTGAAGAGGCTCAAATGTGATGGAGGTGGAGTATTTCTCACATGAATTTGACTCCTTCTTACAAGATAGTCATAAAGAGAGAGAATACAACAAGGTACACTCCTGAACAGAATGGAGTGGAAGAGAGGAGAAATAGGATGATAGTAGAGGCTAGAAGGTCAATGTTGAATGAAAAGAAACATCCAAAGTACTTATGGGTAGAGGTTGTTTCCATACCCACATACTTGATTAATAGGCTTCCATCCAAGTATTTGGATGGATTGATGCCTTATGAGGCATGGAATGGCAGGAGATATTCTCCAGACCATTGTAAAATCTTTGGGTGCATTTCTTATGCACATATACCCTCACAAATTAGAGGAAATATTGATCCAAAAGCTTCAAGATGTGTATTCATTGGCTATGACCAAAATTAGAACGGGTATAGGTTATATAATCCCACATATTTGCAGGACCAAGGCTTTGTAGCTAGCAAAGCAAATTATTCTTTGTTCATAAAGAAGACCAACTCAAATGTTATTTATCTATGTGTTTATGTGGATGACATTATCATTACAGGGAATGATTATGATGAGAGATGGTGATACACTCCAAGGATGAGGCTAGTGTTGCAATAACCTTCTCTATATTTGCCAAGTTTTACTCCAGGAATGTATAATAGATACTTTGAGCTTACTAATGATGAAATAAAACCTCCTTAGTGCTTTGGAAGATCATTCTCCAATTGATTCATCAAAACAGATAGCTCAACACAAAATAGATGATAAAAAACTTGCTATTTTGGGATGAAGAGCACTCTGGTATTTTACTTAGAGCTCACCGTCTGCTAAAAATTGATCAGAGAAACTTTGCACACATTCAACCGAGAGAGATCAATCTAAAGCAACAAGTTTGATGAATTTTAATGGACTATACTGAGAGAAAAACAATTCAGGAATATTGGCATGTCATCCCAACTTTTCTGGAGGAAACTGTCTACATACATAGGATACTTCAAATTAATGTAGCTCACATAGTAAAGATCCAAATGTGATGAAAATTGAGATGAGGTAAATAGACTTATCACTTTACCTTCAATAGCAGTTGTAGAGAACTCCAAGTATGGTCAAAGAAATCAATCTGTATTGCACATATAGTACATGCAATGATTGGGCATGAAGCATGGGAAGGAGAAGCACAATGTGTGCCTCAATAATGATCGAAATCTTGATTCTTATCTCCTCTAAATGACTGCTCTACCCCGTGACTTTCTTCATGAGATTTTATAGGAATTTTTGAATTCAAACTTGGTAGGATTCGACCTAAAAGTTCCTCCATTCTAGGAAATCTCATCTAATTGATTCCTTCTACTTGGATTTCATGATTTTCACCTACCAAGGTCGTGGGATTCCTTTTTTCCTTTTCACATTTGAAGATTCTAATTTTCTACTTTTACAAGAGAAAGGTTTTATGGCTTCCCTCATTGAGAGTACATCAAAGATTATTACACAAATGATCTCTAATCCGGCACTAGGCTTGGCAAGATGCACCAACAACTCCCCCTCAAGCCTAGCATGCTTGAGTCTTCATTCCTCACTGATTTCCATCAATCAAATCATCCCTTTGAATCTGCTTAGCTTGATACCATCTAATGGTTTTGTCAACATATCTGCACATTGAAGATTAAACATAGGAGAGTTGAATGTCCTTGCTCAATAACTTTCCTCTAACATAATGGTAATGAAATTCAATATGCTTAGTTCTAGCATGGTAAACAGGATTAGCTGCTAAGTGAAGAGAACTAGTATTATCACCAAGGATGTGAGGTGTTGAGGTATGTAATCCCAATTCTGAGTATAAACACTTCAACCACATTGCTTCTTGGGTTGCATTTGCCAATCCTTTGTATTCAACTTCAGTTGATGATAAAGCAACAATTGGTTGCTTCTTTGAAGACCATGAGATTAACTTTGACCTTGCAAAAGAATGGGATTGTACTCTTTCGGTCATCCTTAGATCCATCCCAATCTGAATCTGAGTAAATTCTGAGATCTAGTTCTAAAGTATAAGGATAAAATAGTCCATTAATTGTGCCCTTCAAGTATTTGAGCACTCTCTTGGCTGCTTCTATATGTGTCTTCCTTGGCTTATGCATAAATTGAGTGAGTATGCTAACATTATAGCATATATCCACCCTTGTGAGAGTAGCATAGTTTAAGCTTCCTACTAAGCTTTGATAGCTTATGATGTCCTCAATGAGTTCTCCCTCATAAGCACTTAGCTTATGGTTCATCTCCATGGGTGTACCTACACACTTAGTATTTTCCATTTTGAATTTGGAAAGCATGTCAAGTACATACTTCCTCTGAGTGATGTAGATGCCAGAATCTATATAAATGAGTTCAAGCCTAAGGAAATATGTTAGAGGTCCAAGATCATTGATCTTGAATTCTTCCTTCATTCTAGCTTTTACTTGCTTAATTCCATTGATGTCATTCCCTATAATTATTATATCATCTACTTATACACGAATATATATTACTTCTTACCCATTTCTTTTTTAGAATAATGATGTATCTTCCTTGCTAGCCTTGAAGCATTGGTCCTGCAAATAGGCTACCAACCTATGATTCCAAGCTCTTGGAGCTTGTTTCAATCCATACAGAGCTTTCCTCAATTTCCACACATAATTAGGATGATGTGCATCTTCATAACCAGGAGGTTGTGCCATATAGACTTCCTCTGAAATCTAACCATTCAAAAATGCATTCTTTACATCTAATTGATATAACTTCAAATTCCTAGATGCAGCAATGCTAGCAAGCACTCTAATGGTAGGCATTTTAGCTATAGGTGAGAAGGTTTCTTCATAGTCTATCCCATGGGTTTGAGCAAACCCTTTAGCTACTAACCTTTCCTTATGCCTATTGATACTACCATATAGATTCTTCTTAACTTTATAAATCCATCTAGAACCAATTACCCTCATTGATGGTTTTCTTGGAACAAGTTCCCATGTGTCATTGTCCATGAGAGCTTCCATTCTTCATCCATGGCTTCTCTCCATTCTTTCTTGCTTTGAGCTTCTTCATCGGATGTAGGTTCTTCATGGTTGAGATCTTTGGCCATGTAGATTGAATGCTTTGTAACTAAGGATGTGTCAAATCCATATCCTTCTAGCTTCTTCTTTTCTCTCATTGACCTTCTGATTGGTTGTAGAGAGCTCTATAATCCTTGATTTAATTCTTCCATTTTAGCTTTGCCTTTGTTCTTCCATAGCTTCAATTTCTCCATCTTTGTGATGTCATCTTCATAATCACTATCTTCAGGTTGCTTTGGCTCCTTTATTGGAAGAGATGGAAAGTCCTCTTCCAAGTCATATGGTAGCTTCACTTTCCTGTCATCATCAAACCAAGATTTATTCTCATCAAATACTACATACCTACTAACTAGAAAAACTTTGTTAGTGGGCTTGTATAGTCTATGGCCCTTTTGATTTTGATCATATACAATAAACACACACTTTTCTGCTTTGGAATCCAATTTCCCTCTTACTTGAGAAGGAGTATGAGCATAGGCTAAACATCCAAAGATTCTGCAATGTTCTAGGCTTGGTCTTCTTCCATGCCACACAAAATGCTTTTTTTTTTTGAAACTTTTAGTGATTTGGAGTGCTCTGATGGTGTAGGTTATTGTGTCATGCATGCAATCAAAAAATACTCAGTTTCTCTGTCTATCATGACAGTCAGAGGTTGTCGTCCTGTGACCTATGCAGAGTTCTATCGTACCTGTGCAAGCTGCTGGAGATGGTGGGACATCTAGAACCTGCATCAAAAGCTCAAAAACACACAAAAAACCAATCGCACACAAGCTCTCTCTCGCTCTCTCTCACAAGTGAAATGAGGGAAGTGAGGTGGGTAGAGGTATATGACCAAAAAACTGAAATGTTGGTGAAGGTGGAGATGGAGGTGGGAGATGGTGAGGATGTTGATGTTGATGCAAGAAACAAGAAAAATGATAAAAAAATAAAGAAAAGTAAAGAAATTACCTATGACTCCAATGTCACAACTCTATGTCTTACCATCACACGCTCGTCCTCCAAGCTCTGTCCCCGGCAACAGCGCCAAATTTGGTGTCACTCTAGCACAATGGCAAGTACCAATGTGAGGAGATCCAACTCATAATTGTCAATCCATGGAGACATGAGGACTAGTATGAAGAGTATGAGCAAGTGATGGCACAAGTGCATGAGTGAGAAGCACACAAACATGCACATACATACACACACATGTGCACACAAGGCAAGAACAAGGAGAGGAACAATGGAGTCCTTTGCACTAGTCAAAAAGTCTCTTACATAAGCTCAAATCACTAACAATCCACCCTCAAAAATGAGCTCTCTAGCTCTTTTTATAGTTTTCTTGACTAGCTTTGGCCTTGTTCAGACCTAGTGTCGGACCTAGTTAAAAATTAGGTTCTAGAGCTTATTTGAAGGCTCAAATGGACTCTAAAAATTACAAAAATTGGTATATAGCTAGTTCTAATACTCCTCAAGCTCAAGCACTCCTTGTCTTGCTAAAAATGGAAGTTATCCTACCAAAAATGGGATCTACAATGTTTGTGTAGTGATGAAAATCACTTGAGTTGGAAATAGTTTATGGGAAAAATGATTAGGCCTTGTTTCCGGATTGTGCATGACTGCTCCTTTGTGCTTGTCTTCTCTTCTTATGACTTGTATTCCATCTCTTATTATGACTTGTATGCCAACACTCATCTTTGGAGTGTATCATCATCTCTTCTCACTGTCATATCAGAGCATTGCAAAATCAATATGGGAGCTGGCTTTCCTTCTACCATTGACAACCTGGATAGGAGAAACTACTGAGCATGGTCTTTGAGAATGGAGGCCTACCTTCAAGGGACAAATCCCTTTGGATACATATTTGAAGATGAGGTAATGCCAACTATGAGAAGCAAGGGGCAACCATCACTTGAAGAACAAAAGAGACTCACAACTTGGTGTCAAAGGATGCATTAGCAAGGTCATACATTCTAAACTCAATCTCTAATTTTCTTTTACCTCATGTGAAAGGATGCAAGACCTTAAGGGAGACCTCGAATGCACTTGCTGCTTTCTTTTCTTCGAATACTAGAACAAGGAAGAATCAGTTGTGGTTGGAGTTTACTACATTGAAGAAAAAATCCAAGCAAAGTGTGACTGATTATGGCACAAAGATGAAGGACATTTCTAATCAATTAGGGAGCATTGGAGAGGTGATTGAAGAAGAACAAATCATAAGGCAAATCATCAATGGCATTAAAGTAGATGACAAGTGGGAATCCTTCACAACTACCATGGATCTTTACATGCACATGCAGGTACCAGATCTTAATACTCTAATGGGCCAACTCTTCACACATGAAGCAAAGCTTAACAAAAAATGTTAAATCCTCAAGAGGTAATCAATCTTCTGCCATGTACTCTCATAAAGCTAAAGCTAAGGATAAATAAAAAAATGTAGGAAATTGTTTTTAAGCTAACTTCATAGGAAGAGGAAAGGCTAGAGGCAAAGGCAAAGCAGGAAAGCAAGGCAATGGAAGACCCCAAAAATCTCAACCTTGCAACATATGTGGTTATTCTAATCACACTATTGAAGAGTGTTACAATCCATGAAATTCAAGAGGAAGAGGATTCAACAAAGGTGGGTATGGATCAAATAGAGGTAGATAAAATGGAGGATATAACAACAACTATCACCACAACAACAACAATTACCAAAATGGATATAGAGGAAGGAAGGACTAAAACAATTACACTTAGGATCAAAGTCAAGAAGACTCACTTCTTCTTATGAACCTATCATTAAAGCAAGATACGGATGATGATCATGTCTTTTATATTGGTTCAAGATGCTCCAATCATGTATCAAGAAATGTAGCATTGCTCTCTAACTTGGAAGATCCCAAGAACAAACATAAAGTGCAGACAGGAGATGATACAAGGCCCTCAATAGAAAAGATAGGTACTATCAAGACATCAGATGGAAACATGAACCTTCTAAGTAAGGTATTGTATGTACCTACAATAACTAAAAAAATGATAGGTGTTGGAAAAATTGTGGAGAAAGGATAGCAGGTCATATTTACAAGACATGGAGCCTATGTGGAAGACCCAAAGCACGGATTCAGAAGGATAGATAAAGTTGAAAAGACACGAAGGCTCTTCACATTTAAAGTGGAAGATACCAAGAACATAGCATTGTTTACCTATGGATCTCAAACTCTCTTTGAATTAGAGGTATGGCATAAAAGACTTGCTCATATTAGTGAAATGACTTTAAAACAAATATGCAGGGACCAAAGTGTACTTGGATTGCCTAACATTACAAAGCAACATATGATCTACAAGTGTGGAGCTTGTCAATTTGGAAAGGCACATAGACAACCCTTCAATAGGAAAGGCTACATACATCAAGAGCTATTGGAACTTGTACACACAGATGTATGGGATCCAAACAAAGAACCCTCCATTTCCGGTTCCAAATATTATGTATATTTTATTGATGATTGTAGTAGGTGGACAACCTTATACTTCATGAAACATAAAGATGAAGTTTTCAATTGTTTCAAAAGATATCTTGCAGGCTTTCAAAAAGTACTTGATTTCGTATGTCTAACATACTTGGGACACAAACCTTACCTTTATAAAGCAAATGTTCATCTTGAAGAGAATAGTGTTTAAACTTTCTCTCAGAAGTACTTGCTTCATTCTGTTGAGCTTGTTCTGCTGCTTTCCATGCTTGATTGTAACTTGGATCTTCTTTGCAACTTCCTTTCAAAGTTGAAATAAATTCACTTTGAATTTGTATGATATCAACATTATAGGCAAATGAGGAAAAGTACAAACAAGGAACCTTCATTCTTCCTTCCTTATTGGGCAACAATGAGTTGAAAAAGTTTGAACTTACCCTAGAACTGGTGAGCTCTACCTTGAACATGCACGACACTCATGTGCCCTCGGAGAAGGATGCTTTAATACCCACTAACATGAAGAATCGAAACCTACAAAAGCTGAAAGATATGGCAGCACTCACACCAAATGTGTCCATCCCTCTTTGTATTTGCATGCAACATTTTGCCTTTCGTGGTCAAGATCGATTCACTCAGTCCCACAAACGGATCTGGTTCGCTCTTTACTTGGCAGAGATAGGTGCACTACTGATTAAGCTTCCTGTATGGATTATGGAGCAACTATATGAAGCAAATAAAAGGTCATCTAGGAAGCTAGTGGTGAATGGTTGTTGTGCAATCACACGCATCATCTAAAAGTGCTTAGCATACGATATACCTATTGAATGCACTTTAATATGGTCACAGCTACAAATGTTTCAAAGACACAAAACTACCGCACATCAATCCAAGTGCATGAGGGGCTCAATTCCTTGTGTCCAAACACACGAAGTTCTGATGACCCTAGAAGTCTCACCACGATGGGATGCCACCATTCCTCCATTTACCATTCGGGTACCCAGATCTGCATCGAAAGGCACATCACAAGTTGCCCCATCAGCTCCCCCCATTCCACCAGAATTCAAATTTGCCACCACTAGAGATGTTGACGGGATGTCTACTTTTGATTTTGAATCCTTCTTGCAGAATACGCAAGTCTCGGATGTAGAATTCTTTTCATAGATAGAAGAACCGGGCACCTCTTCCCAAAGACAAAGAAAATCTGTTATAACTTATGGAATATGTTGAGCAATGCATTGTTGGAGTGTAACATGGAATATGCTGAACAATGCATTGTTGGATTGTAACATGAAATATGTTGAACAATGCATTGTTGGAGTCTTAAATTATTATTGAACAATGCATTGTTAGAGTGTTAAATTATTGATGTATTAATGTGTTTTTGATGTTTTTGATATAGCAGCTGAAGGTTCGTGAGGAGCGTGCAAGGCATGAAAGGGCAGATATCAATAATCCAAATAATTATTATTTAGCTTGTAAATAAACCTACGTAGAAGGTTTTATTGTTAAAAACAGTGAGAAAAGTAATGGTTAGAATAAGGGTCGTTTATAGACCGTAGTTTCTATTATTGAAAGCAGTGGCTTTCTGGAAAATTTACCAACTTTTAGTTTCACGCTTGCGTTTTGAAGCCGATCTCATGTAACCACTCTTTTCAACGTAATAAAAAATTCCTATAAATACATGCACTGTGTGGACTGTCGAAACAGAGTGCATGGGGTGAGATTGTACCCAATGCTGCATTCAGTCTCGTCTCTTCTTGTCTCTATTCTTTTGTGTGTTTTTTGTGTTCGTAATCTCTGTATGCGCGTGAGGTAAGATCCTGACAATAGTGGTATTAGAGCTCTGCACGCATCAATACGGAGGGTTCTGTTCTCTGTTCACGATTCGGATTCCGATTTCGTCTCCGTCTTTGATTCCGATTCCTGTTCCTATTCTAGTTTCTGGTTTTTGTTTCTGTTCCAATTCCAGAACCAGAACCTACATTTTCACCTACATTTGCTACTATGTTTGATCCTATGTTTGCACCTACGTTTACTCCTTTGGCTTACTCCAAGGCGTCGACTAAGGCAAAGAACTTAGGCAATAACTTAGGCAATACATTGGCACCCTAGGCTCCCTTGGCAACCGTTGGCAACCGTTGGCTACGCGCGAGGCAATTTTAATTTTGAGTGGCAATAGAGTGGTTTAGATTCCCTAAGGTAGGAGGATTTGAACCCACAACCTCCTACTTTCAAGGGAAGTACTTTTACCACTACACTCTTTCTTGGAGTTGTCACTCAAGTTCTCTCCTCTTATATTTAACATAACTTGCAGTTTTTCTTACTTTTTCAAGGCGGCATGGTGCAATGCGATGCAGCACATCTCAGGGTACATCCTATCAGGGTACACTTCTCAGGGTACACCAGGGTACATCCAAACAGGGTACATCCTATCAAGGTACATCAGGGTACATCCAGACAGGGTACTTTTCTGCTAGGGTACATTCCCTGAGGGTACATCCCGAGAGGAAAGCACTAGTTCCAAGAGCACCATGGAGGATTACAGTAATTCACCTCTACCTGAGGCAACACTCGAACAACAACTAGAGCTTTTGTGGCATGAGCTTCGAGGAGCTCAGAACGAGATCCGACAATGTAATGAAGTCCTCCAAATGATACAAACTGAGGCAGACAACCTTATGACGGTAGTTGGTTTGGAGGTAGGAATCCAAGCTAAGCTTCACACCCTACGACCTACATTCCTCAACAAAGCTATATCGTGTGCCTATGATGCAGAAAAAGAACTCCAGTCCATAACCAAGTCACTTGGACTACAACAACTGCACCAACATCCGTGCCAACAACCACATTATGTTAAATCTACATTTCCTATGAAGCATACTTCTAATGCCCCATCTTACCCTAGTTTTCCTCGTCCTCCACAATTCAATCACTCAACTTCACCTGTTGCTTCATCTCTCCAACCAACCAAGTCACCTACCCTTCAAACTTCAATGGTGGATGCCCAACAAAAGCGACCACGAATCACTTGCTGGACTTGTGGTAAACCTAGACATACAAAAATAAGGTGCAGATTGCGACCTCTTCACATGAAGCTGGCTACAACTCAACTGCATAACGCTGCATAACATGGAGGTCCATAATGAAGAAATTCCTCATGTTTGGACAGAGGAATCATTGGAGAAGGACTTAAGTACGTTGGGTAACGATATCTCTATTCACTCTCTACTTTGCATTGAGGGTACAATAAATAACGAACTAGTTAAAATTCTACATGACGATGGTAGCTCACATGACTTCATTTCACATTTATTAGTGCAAGAACTTAAATTACAAACGTTTCCTTCCTTGTATAAAGTGAAATCTACATTTCAAGGTAGTCGTTATAATGTAACATGAGAAGTGCAAGATGTTATGATTAGCATAGGCCCATATGTTGATTCACGGACATTTTTAATTTCACCTTTGCAATCTTACGATGTTATACTCGGTATGCCTTTTCATCATCATTATAACCCACGTATTGACTACCATACGCATACCTTTGACTTTGAATTCAAAGGTCAAATCATTAGTTTGTCTGCACGGCATGATTTTCAACCATTTCCATTGATTACTCATACTCAAGTAAAGTGTGCATTTAGGACAGGATTCAACTCATGCATTGTGTTTGTGAATGTCATCAATGATTATACTCATACACTGCCTGATGCATATAAAGCTTTCATGAGTACTTATAAGGATTGTTTTATGTCTGAGTATCCCTTTGAACTACCACTATCTCGAGGATCCTTTGACCATAGCATAGATTTAGTCCCTGGTAGTTCTCCTCCTCATAAAACACCTTATAGACATGACCCACTACACCAAAAGGAAATAGAAAACCAAGTAAAAGACCTACTACAGAAAGGACTTATAAGGCCTAGTTCTTCCCCATTTGGAGCACCAGTTCTCTTAGTAGAGAAGAAGAATAAAACTTATCAAATGTGCATTGATTATAGAGCCCTTAACAAGATCACCATAAAGAATAGATAACCTTTCCCTCAAATAGATGATCTCTTAGATAAGTTACGAGGAGCTCATGTCTTTAGTAAAATTGATCTTAAATCGGGTTACCATCAGATTCGTATGACATAAAGTGATATTTTTAAGACTGCATTTAGAACTCAAACTGGCCATTATGAATTTATGGTAATGCCTTTTGGACTTACTAATGCCCCTGCTACATTTGCACGAATGATGAACAATATTTTTCTTGATTATCAAGCTTTTGTTCTTGTATTCTTTGATGATATACTTGTTTACAGTAAGAATGATAGCGAACATGAAAAGCATCTTGAAACAGTTTTTCATTTGTTACGAGAGAACACACTTTATGCTAATCCTGAAAAGAGTTACTTCTTTCAACGTAAGCTAGAATATTTAGGACATATTATTTCAAGTGAAGGTGTGCATGTGGATCCGAAAAAGATTAGAGTTATAGTAGAATGGCCTACACCACAATCAATCAATTATGTTCGTTCTTTTCTTGGGTTGGCTAGTTTCTATAGGAAGTTTGTTCGAAATTTTTCTTATTTAGCATTGCCTCTTACCTTGTTGTTGAAAAAGAAAATAAAATTTGTATGGGGACTTACCCAACAATAGTCCTTTGAAAAACTGAAACATGTACTTTCACATGCACTTGTTTTACAATTACCTGATTTTTCACAACCATTTCATGTCATTACTGATGTTAGTGGTTCAGGAATAGGTGCTGTTTTAAAGCAAAATGACCATCCCATTGCATTTGAGAGTAGGAAGCTTAAGCCCTGAGAACAAAATTATAGTACGTATGATAAAGAACTGTTAGCAGTTGTGCATGCTTTGCGAATTTGGAAACACTATCTTATGGGCTCTGAGGTCTTAATCAAAACCGATCAACAGGCTATTAAGCATTTATTAAGTCAACCTTTAATCTCTGATAGGAATCTTAAATGGGCATCATTCATTCAAAATTTCCAACCCATGATACAATATCAGCCTGGTAAAGATAATGTTGTAGTTGATGCTCTTAGCCGTTTTCCTTCGCATTCTGCTGTTTTGAATAATATTTCTGCCATCCAAAGAAATGGTTTCCACTTATGCATCTGATTTGTATTTTTCACGTGCATTGCATGACTTCAACAATGCTGCATCTTTATCTGATGAACATTATACATTTCATAATGGTTTTCTTTATTTTCAACATCGATTGTGCATAACCCAAGCTTTTAAAGATTTTGTCATTAAAGAAATGCATGAACCATCTTACATGGGTCATAGAGGCATACAGAGCACCATTTCTGCTTGCAAAGATTTCTTCTTTTGGCCACACATGGAAAAAAATATTTCACATTATGTTTCTCAATGCATTGTATGTCAGCGTGTCAAATGTCATCATGGTAAAGCATTTGGATTATTAATGCCACTTGCCATTCCGAACAAACCATAGGAACAAATTTCTATGGATTTTATTACAGGTCTTCCCATCACTTCATCACATAATGATATGATTTGGACAATAGTTGATAGGTTTAGTAAATATGCATATTTCATTCCATGTAGAAAAACTTTGACTGCACCTCAAGATGCAAAATTATTCATTAAATCAATTTTCCCACATCATAGATTTCCTAAAGTATTGTTATCTGATCATGATGTTAGATTTTGTAATCATTTTTGGGTTGCCTCATTTCAACATTTTGGTTCTAAAATAGATTTTAGCTCTACATTTCATCCTGAAAGTAATGGACAAAGTGAGGCTACAAACAGTACTATTCTTGATTTATTGCGTTGTTATTCATTAGATAATCCTAATAACTGGGATGAAAAGTTTCCATTGCTTCAATTTGCTTACTATAACACTGCACACACCACTACTGGTCGTGCACCTTTTGAAATTGTTTTTGGTAAAAAGCTTCCCACTCCCATGTCCCTTACACAAACTGACATTCCAATGGCTGATTCTATTGCTCATGATCACGTTTCTATACTTCATGATGTTCACGAGCACATTAGGAAAAGTCAACAGAGATATACACGTAATATCAATACTAAACGATTAGCCAAAGAATTCAAGGAAAATGATTTGTATGGTTGCGTATCATTAAAAGACGTCTCAAAAATATTTTGCAGCATCCTAAAATTAAACTTGCACCACGCTAATATGGACCGTTTCGCATTATAGAAAAAATTAATGATAATTCATTTAGATTAGATATTCCATCTCATTGGAATATTCATAACTCTTTTCATATTAGTTTACTTAAACCACTTAAAGGAATTTTACCACTCATGCCACCTCTTGATGATCCTCCTTTAATTGAAGAACAATCTGAAATTTTAGTTCCTGAGAAAATCATTGATCATGATGTCACTACTACATGCACAGGTACTCAATATCATCGAGATTTAGTTAAGTACAAAAATCACTCTATTGAAGAATATCAATGGATACAAAAAACACAATTAACACCTCATTATGACCACTTAATTTCTGCATATCATACACAAATACATTAATGTAACAGCTCCATGAACATTTCCATGCATGTGATTTTACATCGCACATGCCTATTTCTTTCATTCAGTGATGAAACATGTGACTGGCCATCCATGTTTATTATTTTATCAATTGAGGTCAGTTGCTTTTTCAACTGAGGGGCATGTTATAACTTATGGAATATGTTGAACAATGCATTGTTGGAGTGTAACATGGAATATGTTGAACAATGCATTGTTGGATTGTAACATGAAATATGTTGAACAATGCATTGTTGGAGTGTTAAATTATTATTGAACAATGCATTGTTAGAGTGTTAAATTATTAATGTATTAATGTATTTTTGATGTTTTTGATATAGCAGCTGAAGGTTCGTGAGGAGCGTGCAAGGCGTGAAAGGGCGGATATCCATAATCTGAATAATTATTATTTAGCTTGTAAATAAATTACCTACCTAGAAGGTTCTATTGTTAAAAATAGTTAGAAAAGTAATGGTTAGAATAAGGGTCGTTGTAGACCGCAATTTCTGTTATTGAAAGCAATTGCTTTTTGTAAAAGTTACCAACCTTTAGTTTCATGCTTGCTTTTCGAAGCCGCTCTCATGTAACCACTCTTTTCGACGTAATAAAAAATTCCTATAAATACATGCACTCTGTGGACTATCGAAATAGAGTGCATGGGGGAAGTGTGGACCATCGAAATAGAGTGCATGGGGGAAGATTGCACCCAATGCTTCGTTCAGTCTCGTCTCTTCTTGTCTCTATTCTTCTGCGTGTTTTTTGCGTTCGTAATCTCTGTATGCGCGTGAGATAAGATCTTGACAACAAAATCCATAGAAGGCTGATATGTACGTTGGGATGAGGGTCAATAGGGAGCTTTATCTCCACAACTAGAACGCCCAACAAGGGACGAAGAGGATGAAGAAGGAGCTAAAGATGAGGGAACCACCCGACCCCCAGCATATACAATGGAACTCAGGTGGTTGTATCACATCATGGAGCGAGTGCGATCACAGTAATTACTCAATGAAAAAAACAGTAGAATGTCAATGGCTCAGCTCTTGAAAGAAGTTGTAGTTGATTATGACTACAGCGAGGGTCTCCTATTGATGGCAAAAACTTATGGGGTAGTGGAAGCAGTTCGATCAGCGATACAAAGGCCCCTCGTACAATATGATCCGTGAAAATCTCGAACATGACCTCAGTCCGATAAAAATGTCCAAATTCCCATTACTATAGAGGAAGAACCTATTGAATCAATTGAGACAACCTCCGAAGACGCAAGAACTCCTGACCAAGAACCTACGGTTACCCATGAAGAGTCAATGGAGCCACTACCACCAACACCCCCACCGTCACCTCCCGAACACAAGCTGAAGACACCACCTTGACTACCGAACCCATAGAGCAAAACTTCATCTTCCACAATCCCACCTCTAGTTCAACCTTGTTCTCCTCCTTTAGCAATCCTATCTATCAGGCCACCACCATCACAACCGAATCTCTCATGGAGACAGCCATAGGACAACTAGCCTCCACGACTCAATCATGGGCCATCCTGATAATAGATGCACATTCCTCAGATTCGTGGTCACCCCATCTCCCTTTATGACCTTTCCACCACCATGCTTGCATTTCCCACCCCCCATACCATTAGTCCTTCAACCTCCCCATGACTTCCTCTCTAGAATGTTTCAAGCCCATGTCTGTGTTGGAGTTAGACGTCTGCGGAAGCACGCGAACAGCACAAGGAAGAAGAAGAAGCTTGGAGCACAACACACAAGATTGAATGTATTACTAGAGAATGTACAAAGATAAGTAGCCCATTAGGGCAATAGGCGTATATACAAGCCGGGGGAAAAAAACCTCCTAAAGAGGGAAAAAAGTGCCCCGGCGGTCCTAGTGTGTTCACACACATCACTACCTAAATATATCAACAAATCCCCCTGGGAGTGATGCGGTGAACAAGGAGCTGGCACTCATGTATAAGGAAGTGCCAAGCTATGTGGAAATCACTCCACAAAAGGAAGTAAGCCCAAAGCTTTGCGGAAAGCTTCAAACTTCTCCCTAGGCAGAGCCTTCGTGAAAAGGTCTGCAATGTTCTCCTGCGTGGGCACATATGCCAAGCTGATCTCCCCAGCAGAGAACCTCTCCCTGACATAGTGATAATGCACC
The DNA here is from genome assembly GCA_020310875.1 of Ceratopteris richardii. NCBI lineage: Eukaryota > Viridiplantae > Streptophyta > Polypodiopsida > Polypodiales > Pteridaceae > Ceratopteris > Ceratopteris richardii. The sequence goes on from CM035427.1 coordinate 97,100,787, forward strand.
TCAATGTGCTTAGTGCGAGCATGGAACACAGGGTTCCTCGCAACTGCCAATGCGCTCTGACTGTCAGTGAAGATGGTGGTGGCAGAAGACTGGCCAACACCCAAATCATCCATAAGGCGTCTGAGCCACACACACTCAACAGTCGCTCTGAAAGCTTCCCTATACTCAGCCTCACAACTCGAAGTGGCCACAGTAGGCTGCTTCTTGCTCAACCAAGATATACATGAGCTACCAAGCATGAAGCAAAAACCACTGGTGGACACACGAGTGTCATAGCAACCAGCCCAATCTGAGTCAGAAAAAGCATGCAAATCTGGCGGTAGTGATCCCCCCTTGGGATAAAACAACCCAAGTAGCCGAGTACCACTCAAGTAGCGAAAGATGCGCTTAACCGCTTTCCAATGCGTGACTCCTGGGCAATGCATAAACCTGCTCATCTGTGAGACAGCAAACTGAATATCTGGCCGAGTAATGCATAAGTAAATCAAGCATCCAACAGCCTGTTGATAGAGAACAGCATCAAATGCATCTCCAGCATCATGAAGACTCAATCGTAAACCTGTCTCCATAGGAGTGGCAATAGGCTTACAGTCTTCAAGGCCAAAACGCTGCAATAATGTGTCAATATATTTCATTTGACACAAAGCCATTCCACCATCAACATGCATAAACTGAATGCCCAAATAGTGATGCAAATGCCCCAAATCAGACATCTCAAATGAGGCATGCAAATCAGCCTTAAAATCAGCAATATGTGTCTCAATAGGACGAGTGAGCAGCATGTCATCAACATAGACAACAATGATCAGAAGCACATCATTAGCACGCTTAACATATAAGGTGCTTTCAGTTGGACTGTTCTCAAAACCATGTGCAATCAGATAGGCATGTATCTTCTCATACCAAGCACGTGGTGCTTGCTTTAAACCATATAATGCCTTCTTTAACCTGCAAACCTGGTTTTCATGCCCTTTTTGCACAAAGCCACGGGGCTGAAAAACATACACTTCTTCATGCAAGTCACCATTCAGAAATGCTGTTTTAATGTCTAACTGATGTACATTCCAACCATGATGGGCTGCAAGTGCACAAATGCTCCGAGCAGTAGTCATACGGCATGTAGGTGCAAAGGTCTCATCAAAATCAATGCCTCTTTCCTGTGCATAACCCTTTGCAACAAGCCTAGCCTTATACCTGTCAACTGTACCATCAGGTTTACGCTTCAGCTTGTATACCCACTTAGTGCCAATGGCCTTCTTGCCAGGAGGCAAGTCACATAAAGACCATGTACCATTCTTCATTATAGCATCATATTCAGATTGCATAGCAGCCATCCAATTTTCTGAATTTTGTGCTTCATCAAAAGAAACAGGCTCATTCTCATCACAGAGACTAGATGCAGCCATAGCATAGCAATCTGATGCAAAGGAGGCACTATGAGAGCCTGAACGAGTACGATATGACAAAGGTGCATCTAATTTGCTGTCACGCAAAGTCTGCACCAGCCATTTTGGCATAGTTTTTGCCTGCTCAATATCAGCTCTCTCATCAACAAGTGCATCATGTAAATCTGCATCAGAAATGGAATGATCTGCATCATCATATGAAACCTGCAAAGGCTGAGAAGTTGCCTCATTAGGACCAGCACTAGACTGTCCACCTGTAAAAAGAGGCATTAAAGTATCATACATGTCTTTGGAGCTAACAGATGTCTCCTTAGTACATGAAAGCAATGGCTCAATAGCATCTTCCACAAAGACAACATCACGGCTAACCAGAATGCGTTTAGTCTGTGGATGATACAGACAATAGCCTTTACTTTCAGAATTGTACCCAACAAAAATACATTTTACTGCCTTATCATCCAATTTTCTGCGATGTTGTTCAGGCACTAGTGCATATGCCAGACAACCAAAAACACGCAAATGAGCAACAGATGGCTTGCGGTCATGCCAAGCCTCATATGGAGTGATAGACTGCAGCGCTTTAGTGGGACACATGTTCAGTACATATGCTGCACACATGAGAGCCTCAAGCCAGAAACTATGTGGTAAAGCCTGACTCTTGACCATGCACCTCGCCATCTCCATGAGTGACCTGTTCTTTTGTTCAGCAACTCCATTTTGTTGAGGTGTATACGGCACTGTACACTGGTGTTTTATTCCACATTCAGCCAGAAATGCATTAAAATCAGAAGACATATATTCCCCCCCTCGATCAGAACGGAGGGTGCCCATTTTACATGCTGACAGATTTTTAGCCAAAACCAGAAACTGTTTGAAGCACATGAACACTTCGGACTTTGCCTTCAATGGATATACCCATGCATGCCTGGAAAAATCATCGATGAAAGTCACGAAGTAAAGGTAATTCCCAAAAGAGGGTGTCTGCATAGGGCCACAGACATCACTATGTACAAGCTGCAATTTCTACGTAGCCCAAACTGAACCATCTTTTGGAAAGGATGAACACTGCATTTTGCCCAAAATACAGCCTTCACATACATGTTTTCCAGGTGCCTCAAGTTTGGGCAAAGAGGACACCATTTCTGATTTCTGCAGGCGTAGCAAACTAGCAAAATTCAGATGACCAAAGCGTGCATGCCAAAGCTTTGCATCTGACATAGCCTGAGAATCATGAACTGCACATGCGGAATCATTCACTAATCTTTCATAGTCTATGAGCTTATACAGCCCACGACATAAAATGCCAGAAGCAATAATCACATCGCCATTTGAGAGATCATGAACTGTACACCTGTCATCAACAAATTTCACAACCAAGCCAATCTTGGCTAATGCAGAAACTGATAACAGATTCTTCTTGATCCCTGGCACAAATAAAGCATCTGACAAAGTGAAAGAACTACCATCAGCAGTAGTTAGAATGATCTTACCAACTCCCATAACAGGATAAGAGGAGTTGTTGGCGCATGTGACAGTATTCCCTGTAGGGGCAGGCTCGAGTGAAGAGAAGAAACTGCGCTGCGAGGTAATATGTTTGGTTGCCCCACTGTCAAAATACCAAACATCTGAGTCTACTGCAGACATGCACTGATCATGAGAAGATGGGTCAAAACTGCAAATAGTAGTAAACGCCCATTCTTCTTCCTGCACAAGATTAGCAGACTCTGTTTTTGGTGTAGAGGCTTCTGCAACAACCATTCCAGCCTCCTTTTTCTTTGCCTCTTTTGCAGCCAGTTTTGGACAGTTCTTTATGATATGATCATTTCCTTTACAATACTTGCAAAACAATTTCTGCTTTTCTGATTTCTTCTCATCTTTATCCTGGTTCTTCGATTGTGCAGCATTTGCAGATTTCTGCTTACTAGTAGAAGAGCTCCATTTTCCTTTGCCCTTCTGACTAGCCATGAAAGCTTGATCTGCAACACGCATAATGGACCTGTTCTGCCTGGACTGATCTTCATGCAACAGAACAGAGACTAACTCCTCAAATGACAAGGCATTCGGATTGCCTTTCATCATCAACCGAAGAGTAGAGGCAAAACTCTAATATGAATTAGGAAGACCATTCAGAATGGTCTGCACAAGTGAGCTATCTGGTATAACCTCATCAGCAGAAATCAATTGTTCCTTCAGGTCTTTGATCTTTGTGAGAAAATTGTCCATAGAATCACCTTCATTCATGTGCTCACTCTTCAACTGTTTTCGGAGGTAAGCAACACGAGCCTCATTCCTAGCCTGGTACAAAGTGGTAAGTGTATCCCAAGCATCCTTTGCTGTTCTGCAAGAGCGAATGTGAGGAATAATGGCACGTTTGACAGACAAAGCTATCAATGCATGTGCCTGGGCATCTCTGCCATCCCAGCAAATCTGCTCTGCAGTAGGTGCAACAGAAACAGCAGCACGAACAGGAATCTGCGGAATATCATCTTCGACACCATCTTCATCAGCTCCAGCACCTGTAGTTACAGTACCTGTCGTTACAGGTGTAACAGGACGTCTTTCAACACCCTGCACAATGTTCCACAATCCTTTGGCAACCAGTACATGTCGCATCATATAAGCCCATAATGGGTAGTTGGTACCATCCAACTTATCCTCAACAGCCAACATACGGAATACATCACTGCTTTCAGCCATGGCCGGTGACTAAAATACCTTAATGCAGAAAATTGACTATATCTCAAAAAGTTGAATGGAACTGCCCAGACGAGTTCTGCTAGCCTTGTAGCAGACTTCGAGACGCTTAAACTGGCGAATAGAAACTGGTATATACCTTTGGCACAAAAGGACGAAATAGCCTGCACAAGCGCTGCGATAGTGCGTTCGGAGGCTGAAACGAGCTCAGATCGCGATTTCGGCACCACAGAGCGAAGATGTTTTGATCTCAAAAACACCCTGAGTACGCTCATCAAAATTCGTGCGAATCTGAGACTGCAAACGGAGGAGTGTCGACGGCGCCCTAGATGAAGCGACGACCTGCTCTGTACCAATTGTTGGAGTTAGACGTCTGCGGAAGCACGCGAACAGCACAAGGAAGAAGAAGAAGCTTGGAGCACAACACACAAGATTGAATGTATTACTAGAGAATGTACAAAGATAAGTAGCCCATTAGGGCAATAGGCGTATATACAAGCCGGGGGAAAAAAACCTCCTAAAGAGGGAAAAAAGTGCCCCGGCGGTCCTAGTGTGTTCACACACATCACTACCTAAATATATCAACAGTCTGAACCTTCTCATCGAGTCCCCTCCCAACATCCACACCACATTTATTCACCACGATCACACACTACAAGCAATACGGGCGTATAGCGACGGTTAAGGCGATAGAATTTCATCACTATAAAATTGCAACATGCATCGTAATTAGCGTCGCATGCGGACGGTTGATTAAATGATGGAGTGAATGACGGTTTTTGCGACTTGTGGCACGACGGGACTGTGACGCTCCCATACAGCATCGTTAACACAATGCTATTTAAGAGTGTCCCATAAGCGATGCTTTTCTGCGTCGCATAAGCGATGCTAAAAAGATGTCGCTTATGCGACGACGAACAGCATCACTTACATGACAGTCTATTGACGGACAAAAATTGAAGCGTTGGAGGCTCTTCGATCGGCATTTTCACGCATCCGATCGAAGAGCTCTCCAACGTTCGCAATTGCGTTGCGCTTACGAGCTAAAGCAAGTATATGCGGAATTGTTGTTTTGCCTAAGCTCTCTCTTACTGTCTCCCTCTGTCTCTGTTTCTCTCTTTCTACATCTTTCCCTCTTTGAATTCTCTCTCTCTCTCTCTCTCTCTTCTTTCTCTCTTTATTGCAGGTTATTCAAGAAGCTAACCAAGCAAAACGTATGGCTAACAATTATAAGTACAATTTCCATTCTTTGTATATCATTTGAATTGTGTTATTTTCATTACATAGCATACTCACACTTATTGATATGCACTTATACACTTATACATGATGAAGATGCACTTTCACACATATACACATATACACATATACACATATACACATATACACATATACACATGCACATACACACACATATATACACACAATACATGTGCACATACACTTAGACATACACACATATACACATGCATATGCACAAACATTCCTACAACCACATAAAAAGACTAACATGCATGCATTATTGCATATATATATATATATATATATATATATATATATATATATATATATATATATATATATATATATATATATATACACACACACACACATTAACATATATGCAAATACATGTATATGCACATCCACATGCATGCACATTCACATGCATGCACATGGATGCAAATGGAAATGCATCCACATACACATGCATGTTTCATACATATACACATGCATATACATATACACATATACATATACATATACATATACATATACATATACATATACATATACATATACATATACATATACATATACATATACATATACATATACATATACATATACATATACATATACATATACATATACATATACATATACATATACATATACATATACATATACATATACATATACATATACATATACATATACATATACACACATACATATACATGCATATACATATACACACACATACACAAGAACATGCACATACTCATACACACATATACACTTATACATGTACATGCACATACATACATATACACACACATATACATGCACATACATACATATACACACACATACATATACACTTAGGTACACACATATGAATGAATTATATAATTAAAGTATTAAAACACATATACACATGCACACACACATGCACATACCTACATATACACATATACATGCACATACACACACATACACATAGAGTTATACATATACATGCATATACATATACACACACATACACATGCACATGCACATACTCATACACACATATACACTTATACATGCACATGCACATACATACATATACACACACATACACATGCACATATATACATATACACACACACATACATTACACTTAAGTACACATGAATGAATTATATAATTAAAGTATTAAAACACATATACACATGCACACACACATGCACATACCTACATATACACATATACATGCACATACACACATATACACATAGAGTTATACATATACATGCATATACATATACACATACATACGCATGCATATGCACATACTCATACACACATATACACTTATACATGCACATGCACATGCACATACATACATATACACACATACACATGCACATACATACATATACACACACATACATATACACTTAGGTACACATATATGAATGAATTATATAATTAAAGTATTAAAACACATATACACATGCACACACACATGCACAGACCTACATATACACATACTCATGCACATGCACATGCACATGCACATACTCATACACACATATACACTTACACATGCACATGCACATACATACATATACAGACACATACACATGCACATACATACATATACACTTAGATACACACATATGAATGAATTATATTATTAAAGTATTAAAACACATCCTTAATATAAACAATAATAACAATCAATAGAACAAAACTCTTCATTACTTAATACCATACACACAATTCAAAACATAACTGAAATGAAAAATATATAGATAATATATATATATATATATATATATATATATATATATATATATATATATATATATATATATATATATATATATATATATATATATATATATATATATATATATATATATATATATATATATATCAATGTAAATACATATAATCCAATGTCATAATCAACTAAAATCCTAATCATCATCATCATGATCATCGCATCATCAGCAATATCATGATCATTCTGATCTTCCTCATCCTCATCGTCATGATCACCCTATGACGATCGAGATCGTCCCTCCTGTGTCTGTCTCTCCACCTCATCCATATTTGTCTCTCCATAATACTCCTATATTACATATAACAAACATAAATAAATAAAATAATTAAACCATTCATAAAAACAAAATAATTATATAAATTTAAAAATACTCACAAAGGCATCACGATGATCTTGCATATACTCGCCCAAACGCCGATATCCAAAATGTGTAGCATACTCGATCTCATGTTTCGTAGGATATCATCCATAATCCTTCGGCTGCAATGAAACAAATAAAAAACATTAGTTGCTTGCATTTTAACTAAAATAAAAAATATAATCACAATAACACATACTTACAAACGTAGCTACAAAACCATTATGGCGCATTTGGCCTAGGTGCGATGTGTGGCCCGAATCCACTCTCTTCTTTGCAGTAGTCTGTTTATTCAAGAAAAAAAATACATAAATTAAATGTAAAAAATTACTAAAATATATAAAAATTATAAATATAAACTATTAATTTGTGTACCTTCTGCTGAGGAAATGACTCCTGAAGACGTAGCTGTCTACGAAAAAACTGCCACGTCTCAGGTGGTATGTTAGCTCGCCTCTCATTTTTTTCGACCATACAATATCTCTTGTTAGTTTAATCTTAAGCAGAAAAAAAATCAGAATACATACGCATATATACACACACATACACATACACATACCCACATACACATATACATGCAAACATATACGCATGCATATATGTATACATATACACATATACATACATATAACATAAACACACATATACATATCCACATATATACGTACACACACATGCATGCATATACACTCATTCATACAAAATACATGCATTTATCCCACAATAATGTGTAGTTGTGTATATGTGAATATGTGTGTATGTGTAAATGTGTATATGTGAATATGTGTGTATGTGTAAATATGTATATGTGAATTTTTTGTGTATGTAGATAATCAAATTATTAATATCAAATACCATTATTTGTAGATTCTGATCAATCAGATGGAACTCCAATACCGTCTCCTCATCGTGCAACGACTTTATACTGTAAGTATATCAAATATTTAATTTTAAATATATTTGATGGATACATAACTTATATATTTTTTTTATGTTTCTTATTATGTGCAAATTCTGATCAATCAGAGGGTACTCCACCACCTCCTACCCATGCAACGACTTCACATGTGTCCTCGGATAGGAATTATGATGAATTGTACTATGAAGAGCATATTATATGTTGGTGTAACTCTTGTTATGGCACGTATCAAAGACCACGATTGGAATGTATTGAACATGAGGCAGAGTATGGTACTTTTGAGCGTGCACCATCACCTACTCAACGTGATAATGCTTGGGTATGTATTTTCTATATATATTAATGTCATTATTTTATTTAAAAACCATATATAAAATCAAATTATTGTTGATATACAGGAATACTTGCTCGATGATGATGACGATGATGATTTTTCTCATAATGTTAATATACGATAGAAGAAGATATGGAGGATGGAATAGAGGACCACTTCCTTTAGATGGAGAGGTTTTCAACTTTTGGGGTAATCGCTATATGATTGCTCCATCCACTATTACTAATGTTGGTCGTGGTCTCTTTATTGTAGAGGATTTGTATGTGCCTCCGAACTCTGAAGTCACTCTTATGTCATTTTGTGTTCCTGTATATGGATGGGGATATTGGCATCGACTTTCACGTTATGTTCAAAGCATGAGTACTTATGGAATATGCTTGAACGCATCATCCCTTACTAGTAGAAGGATTTTACATGCAGAAAATGAAAGATTATATATTGATGGAAGACCTTACACACATGGAAATATAGCAGGTTTAATAAATAGTAGTCGAGGGTTACATAATAGTTCAAGGACTAATTGCACATTTGAGAAGCGTGAAAATAGTCATGAATCACCATACATGAGTAGAGATGTATCAAGATACATAGTTGTCAATGCTATTACTACATTACATGCTGGTGATGAACTATTAGTGAATTATGGGTGGCGTAGACCTCCAAGAGCACCTTTTAACTAGAGAGAATAAAAATTTTCTATCCATATTTAATAAGTTATATACTTAATTTTATATTTGAAGTTTACTTTTTGTTCATTTATGGAATACTAATGAGTTTTATTTATATGTGTAGATTCCAACGTATGATGTTGAGGATATTCATCCACAGCATTCACAATTACCAGTAAGACCTCATTTATCAGAAGCTTCCATGAGGAGGCTATGCAAAACTAATCCTATGCAATATGCAAAGTTGAAAGATCTATATTCAAAAGACGATAAAGTACAAGATTTGTGTGACAATGATGAAGATGTTGGCATGGCAGATTTTATTGAGGACTGGTATCAAAATGACAGTGAGAGCATTGATATTTCTAAAAATGAGAAATATCTTCGAGAGGAATGTCTAAAGCATGTATATGAAGGAAGTCGTTTGACACGACTAAGTGCGAGCTTACTTATTCTCAACCTTCAAAATTGTTTTGGATGGAGTAATGTATCTGTTTCGATACTATTAAGGTATAATTTTCAATTTTCTATCTATTTATATATATATATGCATATATATATATATATATATATATATATATATATATATATATATATATATATATATATATATATATATATATATATATATATATATATATATATATATATGCAGGTTTTTATTCTTACTTTAGATAAGGTAAGAACAAGAACTTGAATTGAATGGACATTTTTTGTCCCCGCATCTTTTAAAACTATCAATGCATCTTTCAAAATATTCACAAAAAAATTGATTGTTTGGATGGCAGGATACGATTGTTTGTTTTGGAGGATATGAAGTATGTACCTTCATTGAATGATTTGTCGATTCACACATATGTTCAGTTTGAAAGTGTGAGAAGCGGATTTATAATTGTTATTCAAAGAACTTGGCACTATTTATAGACCATACAATGGTGACCTAGATGAATCGCATGCACAGAGATTACTCAAGATAGAGCAATCTGATTATAATGGACTAGTGCAGCACGATTCCTAGGGTATGCAGTAAACCTCTTGCATGTCATAAACCTGAAGTTCTTTGAATAAACTGTATAAAAGTGATCCTCTCAAGTCACCATGATTTCCACTTTGTATCCTTAAGTTCAGATGCTCATCATTGACATGCAAGAGGTTTACTGCATACCTAAGAAATCCTGCTCTATCTTGAGTAACCTTTGTGCATGCGATTCATCCAGGTCAGCATTGTATGGCCTATAAACAGTGCCAAATTCTTTGAATAACAATTATAAATCTGCTTCTTACACTTTCAAACTTAACATATGTGTGAATCAACAAATCATTCAATGAAGGTACATACTTCATATCCTCCAAAACAAACAATTGTATCTTGCCATCCAAAACAATCAAATTTTGCGCGAATATTTTGAAAGATGCATTAATAATTTTAAAAGATGCACGGACAAAAAGTGTCCATTCAATTCAAGTTCTTGTTCTTACCTTATCTAAAGTAAGAATAATAACCTACATGTATATATGTATATTTATTTATTTACCTTTTTTAATATATCTTTTTTTGATAAACTTACAGGTTATTATCTGAAAAGTTTTTACCAAGTTAGAATATTCTTCCTACCTTACATGATGAAATGAAGAAGATAATCAACAATCTTGGTATAGATTATCAATGTATACATGCATGTCCTAACGATTGTATTTTATATAGAGGTGAATATGCAGACTCTTTGACATGTCCCAAATGTCAATCTCCTCGATATAAGGGTGAAGAAGGTAAAATCCCAAAAAAGGTATTGAGAAATTTTCCATTGGCTCCACGGATTAGACATATGTTTCAAAGCCCCGAATTATCAAAGCTTTTGACTTGGGGACATGATCACAAAAGTACTGATGGAATAATCAGAATTCCTCATGATAGTGTTGCTTTTCAACATATTGATTCTACATGGCCTGAATTTGCACAAAATCCATAGAATCTAAAGTTAGGAGTTGCATTAGATGGGGTTAATCCATTCTACATGAAATCCAGTAAATGGTCAACATGGCTAGTGGTATTCATAAACTACAATCTTCCGCCATATCTTAACATTAAAAAGGAAGATTTAATGCTTTCACTTTTAGTCCCAGGCAAAAGACAAGTTAAAGATATGAATGTATATCTTGCTCCTCTCATTGACGATCTTCAAGAGTTATGGAGAGGTATTAATGTCATTGATGTATTGAAAAGCATCAATGAAAGACATATTACAGTTCGTGGTATTGTGGCTTGGACTATTCACGATTTTCTTGGATATGGTGTTTGTTCAGGTATTGATGTAATTTTTTTATTCAATATGCATGTAAATAAATATGATTTAATCTAATTATATTTTTATCATTTTCCAGGATGCAAGAATATCTACTAAGGGTTATAAAGCTTGTCCATATTGTGGTGATTGGTTGAGATCAATCTACAGTAAGAATCTCAACAAAAATATTTATCTTCGACATCGACGATTCTTGCCTGATGATCATCCATTAAGATCTAAAAGAGAAGCGATACATTTTAATGGAAAGCTTGAAACATGTCAGTATCCAAAACCTATGAAGCCTATGGATTGGTATAAAAAATGGACAGATGGACCTCTGATAGATCCAGAAGCAGAAATCTTCAGTGATGGTTCAGATAATGAGTATGTGAACAGAGGTAAAGGAAAATTGGCACTCGCAGAGAACATATCAATATGGTATTCTTTGGAGTATTGGAAAGAGTTAAAAGTATGTCATCTTCTTTATCCTATGCATATATTCAAGAATATTGGTTATTCACTATGGCAACATCTTCTTGGACTAAAAGATACCACAGCATCATGGAATGATTTGAAAGATAAAAAATCCAAACCAAAGTTATGGCCAGTTTTTGATAGACATCGACAAGAAACGACTTATGCATCTGCTCCTTGGGTACTTACAACAAAAGAGATACAGAATATCAACAATAGAATTCAATTGATTAAGACTCCTACAGGATATGGAGCATCATTTCAAAACATGTTTACTATGGATGATAAGAGCTTATCTGGGTTAAAGACCCATGACTGGCATAACTTTTTGAAACATATTTTACCTTTGGTTATCGATGGATGTACAACGAAAGGAGTACAAGATGTGATCTATCGTCTTGGATCACTTATAAGGTAATTATGATACTTTTATATTTAATATGTATGAATATTGGATATCTTTTATTTTTTAATTAACTTCTCTATAATTGTTTTTATGATATGTATAGGTGGATTACACCCAAAGAGATTGATAAAAACTCGATCCCACAAAAAAAACATGAATGCAAAGAGTTACTATGTGGAAAAAGAACTTCCTACTTCATTTTTTGATATTCAAGTTCATTTATTAGTCCATCTTGTAGATGAGATAGAGATTGCAGGTGTTGTCAACACTCGATGGATGTTTTGGGTCGAGCGATTTATGGGAATACTAAAAGGTTATGTGCGACAAAGAGTGAAACCAGAAGGATCCATGGCAAAGGGTTGGATGCTTGAAGAGTGCATGTATTACGTTAGTGAGTACCTTGAAAGAGTTCATGAAGAAGCTCCACGTGCATGGACCAACGAGTCTTCTTCAAAAATAACAGATGAGGTATTATCAGGTAAGGGGGTTCCATTCTTATTTACATTTCAAGAAAAAAATGATGTTTCTACTTTTGTAGCATATAATAGTGAATGCATGCAAGCATTCCTTCGCGAGTACAAGGAACTTCAAAATCTCCAAAGTAAAAGGCGAAAAAACAAAAGATCTAGACGTAATCTCGATAATAATGAGATTATAGATATACCTTCTTTTACGGATTGTCTATATAGTCGTTTGCAATGCGCCAACGCAAATAATGAAGAAATCTCAGATGAGCAAAGAGAGTTAATGATAGGTTGTGAACGAAAGGTTATTTTATTAAAATAATATTTTATTTTTTTCATATATGTATGTTAGTTTCTATTTACTAATTGAATTTATTTTGTAGGCTCGAATGTTCACTAATATGTGGGCTTTTGGATAGCATATTAGAATCAAAGCCATTGATTCTTTACCTAAAACAGAGTATTCTAGTATTGTTGCTTCTTTCAAGCAACTATCACGTGCTAGCTCAAAAGACACGAACCTTATAGATAGCGAACTTGGTTACGTAGGAACTATTGTTGGTATCTACGAAATTTCATTTCATACATTCAAACAGGTAGAAAAAAGTTTATATATATTTTTTTAGAGTTAGTTATTTTTTTAAGCACCTAATAATGGGTTTTTGTTGTTATATATTTTGATAGGTCATTTTGAAGGTTGACTGGTTTCGAGCGGAGTATAAAGGTAGTAATTCCACATTAAGAAAGGAATTATCTAGGTTTTGGGCAATTGATTCTTTCAAGGTAATGCGATCTACTAAAGAACCATATATTCTTCCTAGGCAAATTGAACAAGCATTTTTTTTTTTTAAACCCAGATGCTCATCCTTGGTGGCAAGTCATTCATGTGCAACCTAGAGGTAGGTCATTGTTTGAATAGTTTATTGTTAGAGAGATCGAAGAAAGTCCTCTTGATGATTCAACATCAGATACTGATACATCAACATCTGAAATAGAAATTAGAATCATTATACATGATACTGATACTAATCTTTTTGATGAAGAGGATAATTCTCTACATGCTGATTCTACTGATGAGGAAGAGGAATTACCAAAACTAGATATTAATCCATCGATAGATGATGTGATTCATGAGAACATAGATTTAACAATAGAAGAAATAAATGAAATCAATAAGGATAATGAAGATGAGACTATATTGATGTCTTACCAAAATGATGGCAATAATGAAAACATATGAGGAGATTAGATAGTAAATTCTACTCTAGTTATCGATCAATAACTTGAAGCTTCTGAATGGATATCAGGCAATAGATTTTTTTTATTAACTTGAATAACGATGAATCCTACTAGAGAGATGAAATCATGTTCTTCTAAGTTAGAACATGAAGCTCGGGGGTATGCCTAATTATTTTATATATAGCTTTATCTTCGAGGAGCAAATTTTTATCATGTATGTATACATATGTATTTTATGTATATTTATGTGTTTGCATGTGTGTGATATATGTATACATGTGTTAAATATGCATATCTGTATATATGCATATGCACTTATGTAAAATATTCATGTATTCATGTAATATATGCAAGTGTTTATAATTGTGTACATGTATATATGCATATGTGTCTATGTGTAAATATGTACATGTAAATATGTATGCATGTATTTATATGTTTATGTGTGCATGTAGGCATGTATATGTGATGTGTACATGTATATATGTATATATGTCTATGTGTAAATGTGTACATGTAAATATGTTAGTATATATATATATATATATATATATATATATATATATATATATATATATATATATATATATATATATATATATATATATATATATATATATATATATATATATTGTAAGACAATAGTTACGCAATATAACACAGGAGCAATAGCAGAGAAGATAACAGATATAGGAGAATCTCAACAATTTTCTACTAGCAGCAAGTACAAAGATGATGGCGTTGTCCACCCATGCGCTCTCAAGGTAGAGCTTAAATGGTGATCTAGACAACTCTAGATAGGGAGATACAAGGTAGAGGTATGCTGGCTCAACTCAATGTCTTAGGTAGTGCAGAAGTCATGTATATATAGGATCATGGGTGGCCTGCCATGGACGGCTATACATGGGCGGTAGGGCGTGGGCGGCCACCGCCCGCGTAATTGCCATACACGGCTTAGACTGGTTGAACCGACCTAACAAATATAAATGATTTCTGACTCCGACAGGGAATATTCCATGGAATATTCCCTTTACCGTCGCGCCGGGGGCGCTGCCCCCGGACCCCCATCAGGGGGCCCGCTGGCCCCCTTGGACCCCCCAGCCGGGGCTGCTCACCGCTGCCCCGGACCCCACAATTGGGGACCCTGGTAACTCCCTTTCCTTATAATATCTTACATGGTCCAATATGACCTTCATCCAACATTCAAGTTGGGATTCCCATCAATTGGGTAATGCACGCTTGGCTTCTCCTCATAAAGGGGGCCTTACAAAATGTGCATACAATCATGAGGGGTAGACATTGATCATACTCTAACACCCCCCCTCAATGTTTACCGATGATAAATCAAGTAGGTCTCGGTCCTATGCCCATCTGTTGAAGATGCTTGTTGAGCTGCTCTCTTCCAAGTGCTTTAGTGAATATGTCAGCACAATTTGCCTCTGTTGGGCAATATTCTAGCTCCACAATTTCATCTTCAATTAGCTCACGAATGTAATGGTACTGTACTTCTATGTGCTTGGTGCGAGCATGAAATACTGGGTTCTTTGCAATAGCCATACAACTTTGATTATCACACTTGAGTACAATTGGCATATTTGATGGAAAGCCTATATCTGCAGGAATTCTCCTTAACCAGACTGCCTCACAAGAAGCAAAACAAGCTGCTTTGTACTCTGCTTCAGTGGAGGAGAGTGCGAGAGTTGGTTGCTTCCTACTTACCCAAGAAAATATTCCTGAACCAAGTGAGAAACAATATCCAGAAACTGATTTTCTAGAATCACAATCTCCAGCCCAATCTGAATCACAATATCCTTGGAGTGTATCACCTGTGGTATACAAAATACCAAAATCCAAGGTTCCTGCAATGTACCTTAGAATTCGCATTCCAACATTCCAGTGACTCTCCTTAGGTTTGTTGGAAAACCTGCTTAACACTCCAACAGCATAGCAAATGTCTGGTCTAGTGTTGCACAGAAAAATAAGACTTCCAACGAGCTTCCTATACTTCTTAGCATCTACATCAGGCATGTTATCATCCATAGATAGCTTATGATTTACCTCCATAGGTGTGCTAGTTGGTTTGCAGTCCATCATTCCAAATGCCTTGAGAATTTCTTTGGAATATTTTTGTTGTGAGATGAAAATGCCATCCTTCCTTTGCCATACTTCAATTCCCAGACAAAAATGGAGTAGACCTAAGTCTGTCATTTCAAACTCAGTTCCCAAGCTGATCCGAGTTTGATTGATGAGTTCCTGATGATCTCCTGTAATGATCAAATCATCTACATATACAATGACAACAACTAGCTTGCTATCCCTTTTCGTTACATACAAGTTAGCATCAGAAGTACTTCTTTCAAAACCCATATTTTTGAAAAAATGATCAATTCGTTGGTACCAAGCCCGTGGAGCTTGCTTAAGTCCATACAAAGCTTTCTTCAACCTGCAAACTTTATTTTCTGAATTGGGCACCTCAAAACCTGGTGGTTGAGATACATATACCTCCTCCTTGAGGTGACCATTCAAAAATGCAGATTTGACATCCATCTGGAAAATAGGCCAAGACTTTTGTGCAGCTACTACAAGTACCGTCCGAATAGTTGTCATGCGTGCTGTTGGTGCAAAAGTTTCTTGAACATCAAATCCTTCAATCTGTGAAAAACCCTGTGCAACTAATCGTGCCTTATACTTTTCTAATGTTCCATCAGCTTTATACTTAGCTTTCCAAATCCATTTAGTACCTATTACCTTCTTCTTTGGCGGCAAGTCGACTAGATCCCATGTATCATTTTTGAGTATACTATCATACTCAGACTGCATTGCCGCTCTCCAATCTGGATCATCAATGGCTTCTTCAATGGTGGTAGGTTCCTTTATCGAACCCATGATATCTGCCATTAGAGCCATGTTAACAATGTGTTCTGAGGCTCTTCTTTGCTCCTCTATTCTCTTTGATCTTCGTAATCCATCCGATGATGATTCTGGTGCATCTACATGTGGATTGTGATCATCAAAGAGCTGTTGTGCCCACTTCGGTAGTGGCTTACGCTGTGCAGCTACAATTGGTTGGCTTTTTATTGAGGAAATTTCTCCATCAGATGTTTCCTCCTCCTCAACTTTAACCTGTCTTTTGATAGGCACAAGGTGAGATATTTCTCCGTTTGATGAGATAGTAGATTTACCTTTATCTTCTACTAAGTGTGGTCGTTCATCAAACACCACATCTCGGCTGACAAAAATCTTCCTTGCCTCAGGATCCCATAACCTGTATGCTTTAGACTCTTCACTATATCCTAGGAAGACACACTTTTTGCTTTTTGAATCCAACTTTGATCTTGTTGAATCAGGAATATGTGCATAACAGAAACAACCAAAAATTCTGAAATGCAAAACTGAAGGCTTTTTACCAGAATATGCTTCTTGAGGAGTCATCCCCTTCAGAGCTTTTGTGTAGCTTCGATTGAGGATGTAGACTGCTGTATTGACTGCTTCTGCCCAGAATGAATCAGGCATGTCTTGAGCCTTTAACATACAACGAGCCATTTCAACTACTGTCCTGTTCCTGCGCTCAACAACGCCATTTTGTTGAGGTGTATGAGCTGTGGTAAGTTGCCTTTTCACACCATGCTCCTTACAGTAATTGTTGAATTCTGTTGACAAGAATTCACCTCCTCTATCTGTTCTAAATTTCTTCAGTTTCCTTCCTGATTCACTTTCTACATACTTATGCCACGCTTTAAATTTTTCAAAAGCATCAGCCTTCTCTCGAATGAAATAAACCCACATCTTTCTACTATAATCGTCGACTAACAGCAAGAAGTAGAAAGATCCTCCTAAAGCAGGTGTAGACATTTTACCACAGAGATCAGCATGTACCAACTCTAGAGGAGCTTGAGATCGATTGCTGGTCTCTCTTGGAAATGCCTTTCGTTGTTGCTTGCCCATCATACAAGCTTCACAAGGTTCCTGCAACTCTGAAAATGCAGGCAAATGAGCAACCATCCCTGTTCGTTGCATCTCCTTCAAAACTGCAAATCCGAGATGCCCAAATCGTTGGTGCCATAACCTGCTTACATCTTTATCTTCTGTAGCAGTTAAAGCACTTAACTCATACAAGTTATCCCGTCGTGTGCCTTTACCTACAACATTACCTGATGAATCCATGATTTCCGCACCACTCTTATTGAAGTGAACTTCGAGTCCACGATCTGTTATTGCAGAAACTAACAACAAATTTCTTTTGAGTGTAGGTACATAGAGAACATCGGATAACTTTTTCTCAACACCTGGAGAAGTGATAAAAGAGATGGTTCCAGTTCCTTCAGCTGGACACTTGGAGTCGTTTCCCACCACTACATTGATGGATTCCCGCAGAGGCACTAGGGAACTATACCAATCCTTTTTACTAGTCATATGGCGAGAAGCTCCACTATCTAAAATCCATGGCTCATCAACACGAGCTTGAGCAGATGAACATACCTCTTCAATAGCTACCCAAAGTTCCAGCTCTGTGTTGTTTGCAGACTCTTTGTTCTTCCATGATGATTTTACAGTCCCATTCCGTTCATCAGCTTGCTTCTTTCTGCAATCCTTGATGGCATGGCCTTTCTTTTCACAATAGAAGCAACTTCCTGTGAACTTTTTCTTCTTTGGCTTCTTCTTTGATCCCTCTGAAGAGCCTTTACCTTTTGCATTTGCTGAGAATGCAGCATCAGTTGTACTTTGCCGATTCTTCAGCCGCATCTCTTCTTCTAAAAGCATGGCACAAAACTCTTCAAATGTAAGAGGAGTTGGCCTTACCTGAGTGTTAAGGGCTGTTACTAATCCATCATACTTTGCTGGAAGAACACGTACAGATCTTCGAGCTAGCTCTTCTGGTGTTATAACAACACCAACTGCAGCCAATTGATCTTGAAGATGCTTTATCCGTTTGATAAAATCTTCAGCCTTTTCAGAATCAGAATGCTTTTCATTTGCCAACTGATTTTCTAAATTCTGTATCCTAGTGTGGTTCTTGGTCTCATATTGTCGAGCCAATATGCCCCAAGCCTCATGTGCTTTAGTAGTATGTTGAACTAAAGTAAGCACAGAATCACTTACACTAGTGACAATCGCACATAATGCATCAGCATTCCGCCTCTTCCAAGCTCGTAGAAGATCTGGATCTGGCTGAATCATCAATCTTGAATTTGCTGGATCTTCAACTGGTATAGGCTCTGGATCCAAATCCCATCGGTCCCATGACAGTGTCAAGTAATTCATAGGAGTCCAAAATTGCAGAAATTTTGAACTTCCAGAGTGTATAGTTGGTTCCATCCAGCTTCCCTTCAGTGAATGCAGGTGGACGAATTCGAATAGGTGCAGCATTAACATTAGGTGAAGCACCAAGACTAGTGTTCGACGATGAAGCCATCATGTAATCACTCGAATAATCTACTGATATTCTAGTCTGCTAGTAGGCTAAAATAATGATACTTCTCAAGCTATTCGAACCTTACAGCTCTGATACCATGTAAGACAATAGTTACGCAATATAACACAGGAGCAATAGCAGAGAAGATAACAGATATAGGAGAATCTCAACAATTTTCTACTAGCAGCAAGTACAAAGATGATGGCATTGTCCACCCATGCGCTCTCAAGGTAGAGCTTAAATGGTGATCTAGACAACTCTAGATAGGGAGATACAAGGTAGAGGTATGCTGGCTCAACTCAATGTCTTAGGTAGTGCAGAAGTCATGTATATATAGGATCATGGGTGGCCTGCCATGGACGGCTATACATGGGCGGTAGGGCGTGGGCGGCCACCGCCCGCGTAATTGCCATACACGGCTTAGACTGGTTGAACCGACCTAACAAATATAAATGATTTCTGACTCCGACAGGGAATATTCCATGGAATATTCCCTTTACCGTCGCGCCGGGGGCGCTGCCCCCGGACCCCCATCAGGGGGCCCGCTGGCCCCCTTGGACCCCCCAGCCGGGGCTGCTCACCGCTGCCCCGGACCCCACAATTGGGGACCCTGGTAACTCCCTTTCCTTATAATATCTTACATGGTCCAATATGACCTTCATCCAACATTCAAGTTGGGATTCCCATCAATTGGGTAATGCACGCTTGGCTTCTCCTCATAAAGGGGGCCTTACAAAATGTGCATACAATCATGAGGGGTAGACATTGATCATACTCTAACATATATATATATATATATATATATATATATATATATATATATATATATATATATATATATATATATATATATATATATATATTATTTATTTATTTATTTATTTATTTATTTATTTATTTATTTATTTATTTATTTATTTATTTATGTGTGCATTTAGGCATGTATGTGTGATGCATAATATATCTACTCCATTTTATATTTATGTATCCTATCTACATGATGTGTATATATCTTTACATATATTATGATCCTCGTTGATTCGAGTAGCTATACATAGAGGCATAAGGTTGGGAGGAGAGACATCTCTCTACTAGGACATCGGAGGTGTACATATACTTCAAACATATGGCTAAAAGGTTGAATTAGAGTTTTTAAATTAGGGATTTTAATACCCTAATATCGAAATAGTGTTTTCAATTTAGGATTTTTGAAATAGGATTTATTTATTCATTTATTTATGCGTATGCATGTGTTGTGTATGTATGTGTATCTATATGTGCATATGCATGTGTTGTGTGTGTATATATGCATGTGTATATGTATATATGCATGTAAATATGATTATATGAGTCTATGTGTGTGTACATATGATTATGCATGCGTATGTGTATGTGAGTATGTGTACGTGTATGTGAGTATGTGCATGCGTCTATGTGTATTCATTATATGTGTGTAACATTGCATGTGTATGTGTGTGTAAAAATGTGCATGTATGTGTGTGTGTATGTATAAATGTGCATGTATATGTATATGTGTGTAAATGTGCATGTATGATGTTGTTTGTTATTGACCTTTGGAGTTGTCCTCTCCAATCATTTAGCATAAAGAATTAACAATACATCTTCTAACATTCTTCCCCTCCTAATCCTTTTGGCTCCTGATAAAAGACTTTCCTGCTCTTATATTCTGAATGCTCTCTTCACTTCTTCTTTCTTTGATAGACTTGTGAAAGTAGATCATGGCTCTTTCTTTTTGTAATGTTCAGATTATTCACCATCTCAAACAATGCTTTCCTCCACTGTATTGCAGCTTTTGGTTTATCAATAACATCCTTTTTCAAATACTCTGTGTAAGCAGCTTCATATGCAGTAAGACGAGACTTTGTAACAATTGAAAAATTTCCAAATATCTCTGATTCTCTTTCAAAAAACCCATAGTCGAAGGCATCTTCAAAAATTTGTAAATAATGACTACCCAAAAATATTATTCTGCTGTAATACGCCATTAAACAAACTCTATCAGGTGTTTCACTGAGATCAAACAATAAGGCTGTAATAAAGTAAGTCTATGATCCAAGGATCTGGCCGGTTCAGACAGATCTGAAATCAGACACCGTTTGGTCATCCGTGTGTATGACCAAAGATCTCGAGTTTAGACTTACTAGGAGGTCTTGTGCTCTTGTGAACAAGTGAACCACTTAGCTTAGTGGTTAAGTCTCAAGGATGTGAAGGACGAGGTCTTGGGTTCAATCCCCATGAGGTACATGGGAAGAGTATTTTGCCCAAAGAGCTCTAGAACCTTCTAGAAGCATCCACTGGACACTTGGCGCACATGTAGTTACATGGCTGACACTTGGCTGGTTAGTATCCACCTGCCCAAGAAGGTAGTCCCCTGGAGAGAGCTATATATAGAGGCATTTGGTTGGGAGGAGAGTCATCTCTCTAGCATATGGTGGTCGTAATCCTTAGATTGTTGCATTGGTATCAGAGCCAAGCTCTCATGGTGACCTTGGAGTGGGCTCATCATCTTTCTCTCCATAACTTCTGCTCTCCAATATGCGTGTGCAATGCTCGTAGATGATCAGCTTTATTGCGCCGCCGCCGAATTCGCCTATTGACTTAGCTTAAGCTTGGCAAAAGATTAGACCCTTTTGTGAGGCAGACGGGATTCGATCCCTCGCCCCCGCAGCTAGAGCATCATCGTCTACCCAACATGCCCACGGGCGATTGACGCTCAATAACTTGCACAACCTTTTCTTATGCCATCATCTGGCGCTGATGAACACTTGAGAAGAGATGAAAAATCCGCGGAGCTGCTGCCGACGCGATTCGAACTCCCGTTTCCCCATTAGGAGCGCGCTGCTCTATCCACAGAAACACATCGTCCGCGTGAAGACTTCTCTGCAGTAGAAATTAATGATCGAAGCGCGTGCTGAAGAAGATCTCAAATAGGAGATCTAAAAATGTTGATCAACTCTGTTGTAGGTCCGCGGGTGATCGAACACGGGACTTCTGTCTGTGAGCGCGTCCGCCTATCCATCACGTCGACGGGCGTTCACGCTCCAAACATCTGCAGAGATTCATCTTCTGTTGTAACCGAGCATTGCAGAAGATTTCCGAAAGGAACAAAACAGAACGTAGCTTTCTGTGCCCGCTGCGTGTGCTAGGGATCGAACTCAGACGGGTTCTTTGGGAGGAGGCTCACGTAGCCACGCACCCAGCCGGATTTGCTTGTTCTGTAGTGCAGAGCAAAGTGTCCTAAAGCAGTAAGCAGAGCTGAAGTGCAAGCCCAACTCTCATCCATCCAAGAAGAATCAAAGATTGAGCAAAGCTTGAAGGAATTGGAGCTGTGAAGTGAAGATCCGGAGGCCCAAGTTAGTTCACCACGACGGACCAAGTCATCCAAGACTATTTCTTGATGAGGAAGCTTCAAGAATGGTGAATAGCTCCTCGCAAGGATCAAGAGGATGAATCACTCTTCCAAAGGATCAAGGGATGGACGAAGCTTTGATCAAAGCTAAGTATTTTCCAGTTTCTGCTTGGCCTTAATGCTTGATTTATCTTGTTTTCATTATTCTACACTTAATCATAGATGCACATTGAAATAGCCAAGATTTCAATTGATTAAGTCTAGATTAGAATAATGAATTAATCCATTTCTTATTTCAAGCATTAGTTTGCATCAAGGAAAGACTTGATTTCAAAAAGATCCTTGTGCATCAAAGAATGTATTTTGGTAGTTTAAATACATATTTCCTTTCCATTGAGTAAGTTTTCTATTGCACTTCAAGGGTATGTTTTTATATCATAGTGCATTAGGACAAAGGAAAGGATATACATGCATCAGGATTGCATGATATACATTCTTAGTACAAGGAAAAAATCGTGCATCAAGTTCATGCATGATTATTGTATTATTTTTTGAGCATGCAAAGAACATGCATGCATACGCATGTGAACATATGCTTTTGCATGTAGATACATGCATTTGCATGGAAGAATGGAATGCTGTTTGCAAGTAGATATGGAAATGTACTCTCTTAGTATTTAGCTTACTTTGTAAAGCTCGCAGTTTGACATTAGGGAAGACCAAGGACTAGTTAGTTGCAAAGACATACTAGTTCTAGTTTGCAACTCAAGTAATTAGTCAATTTCTTCCCAAGTCGATACTCTACTATCAAACATAAATACTTAATGAGAATTAAGTATGTTAGATGTCTTGCTAGGTATGAGTAAGCACTAGGAGAAAGTTAAGTAATAAATTTTCTTGATAACCAAGAAAATTTAATTCCTTGCAAACTCTTTTATGATGTATGATGACTCTAAGTCCTGGATGTACTTAGAAAGTCATGCGGATAAGCTTTAGTTGATTAGTTATATATTTTATATAACTTCTCAAGCATCCCAAGGTTGGATGAGAGCATCAACTATATTTCCAAAGTTCCATGAGCACTCTTCTATTTAGAAGATTTCGAAAGTTTTAAAGAAGTTTCTTGTGGTTTCAAGATTTATATCTCATGATGAAACCTCGGTCAGTAACTTTTTGGAATTGAGATATGAAATAGTCAAGCCTTTTATTTCATGTGAGATCATTCTCCTACTATGTTCAAGATGAATTTAGTTTTGGGAAGGAAGATGTTCCAAGAACATCTTCCTTCCCAAAAATACACATAAATTCATATTATATGATAGGTCCAAGGAATGATGCAGGCAAAACCTCTTTAGGATATAAATGTTTTGCCAAGATA
Source organism: Ceratopteris richardii (assembly GCA_020310875.1). NCBI lineage: Eukaryota > Viridiplantae > Streptophyta > Polypodiopsida > Polypodiales > Pteridaceae > Ceratopteris > Ceratopteris richardii. Next base: position 97,125,253 of record CM035427.1, read on the forward strand.
TAAAGGTACCAATCTTTTATAAATTTTCATTTGATTTCATCCTAAGGGGTGATGGAAATCAAAGGTTAAACCTCAACATCAATTGATCCTTGATATCAATAAAAGGATGTTAGGTTCTATAGTTGCATCTCTGGTAAATGATGCAACTAGCTAAGCAGTCTTTAAGAAATAATATAAGTTCCTAAAGACTTGAAGCAAGTGTGAACTTTTTATTTAGGAGTAGAAAGTTCCAAGAAATGGATCTTGAATCCATGAACTTCTCCTAAACAAGTTATAAAGTTCAAAGTTGTGTTCACAGTAACATTACTATTGGATCAATCATCAATAGATGCTTGGACTTTAAACATAATTTTGATTGGTGAAATATGTTTAAAGGACTCTAGTAACATCTGAAGATTGACCAATAATAATGAGTTTTGTATCAAACTCAAGAATAGAAGTCGATATCACATAAATGAAAGTTCAACTTAAACTTTCATAGTGGCATGGGAAACCATATCCAAAATGTGATATTTTGTCTCTAGTTTGATACACAGGAAATGAATACAATTGAATCAGTAAATTTTTTGGATATTATTTGAAAGAAGTTCTTTCAAATGTTCTTTTTACAAACGATTCCAAGATGAATCATTAGACTGGAAAGCAAAAAATTCCAAGATGAATCATTTGCTTCAAATTATAGCTTAGTATTACTTGATAGGAATAAAAAAGTTCTTGAAAGAAAAATCTCCCCAGACGTGAGACTAGCATCTTTCAAGAAAAGTTATATAGTAAGTAGTTCCCAGTAAATCCCTAACCACCAGTTTTGGTATTTAAGTCCAAATAAGTGATATAACCTAAAGGTATATCAAAGATTCTTAGCTTTGGAATCTGAGAGGCATAAGTGTATGCTTGGACTTGTGTAAAGGGAAAGATCTCTAAAATCCTGCAGGTAAGCAAAGAAGCTTAAAGATAGTTAAAGAGATCTTAAAGATAAAGACTAATTCTTTATTTTTATCGCAAGATCAACCAGACTTGATCAATCTTGGCCATGATTGTCCAAGTAATGTGCGATTAGAACTACTTTGTAGATTGCCCAAGTATTGGCAATAAAATTCCTTTTGGGAATTATTCACTCAAGTTCCATTTATTCGATGGAAAACTGTGAAAAAAAAGTAAGTTGTTCTAAGTCTGAACAAAGTGAAGTAATTCCAAGTATGTAGTCTGCAACCGTGAAGACGGTACTTAAGTCTGTGGAAGGTAAAACATAAGTATTTGCCTATCCTTAAAGGGATTTTGGTACAAATCCAGAAAGCATGAGCGGATGCTTAGACTAAGGCAGTAGAGAGATTCCTGTAAAAAGCCCCGGCCGGGATAGGTACCTAAAAGCACCAGTATAGAAAGGAATCTAAAGACAAGAAGTCATAAACTCTTGTCGCTACAAAATTGGTCAAGAATAACCAATTGAACTTGAATTTGAGAAATTCAAGAACTTGGAATTCTGATTGGTTTTCATTTGAAAACCCCAGTAAAGAAGAATTGATATTCTGTCAAGAGGTTTTCAAGTTTCCAAGGCAAAGCACATGATTCTGAGGTGATCATGCGAAGGAATCCAAACCTAGGAAAATCTAGTTAGAGGTAATGCCTGAAACTTCCAATTCTTGTAAAAGAATTGAAGAAATAAGGTACTCTATCAAGAGATGTTTAGACTTTAGGATAAGAATCACCCACACATTAATGTGAATATAAAATAGGGTGGTATGGGACACCAGATTTTATACTCAGATTGATGTAGGAAAGATGGAATGGGACATCGGACCGTGGAATGATGATTATCTTTTAGTCCTAGTTTGGATTTTGAAGTTAGGTTTCATCCTCAAGAGAATTAAGACTTCAAGGAAAAGTTTAATTCGTAAAGGATGAAAGTAGTATCTTACGATACTTCAAGGTAACTTCAAGATTCAGGAAACTGAAGATATGAAGTAAGTAACTTCCAAGATCTTCATAGAACACTTCAAGTTTAAGTGTTATTGATCAGAAATATTTGATAAATTTCTGCAAGAAGTTGGACTTTGATTTTGAGTTGATCTTTTCAATTAAAGATTTAATTGACTAAGTCAAGCATCAAGTTCCTAGTGTAACTTGATAAAATTCACTCTTTTAGACTCAAAGAAATGCACAAGAATTGCATTCACGGAGTCAAACAGATTGAATGTGACCTGAACTTAGTCTCAAGTGAAGCATTATTTGAATACAAAACTCATCAGCGTAACCTCAGTGGGTCGACACACTGATGTTGGTTACCACACTAGTATCTTGTGGTTGGATGATGTTTTTGATTTTCTTTGAATCTTTTTGAGAATCCAGCTTATTTCTCTTAAAGATAAAGTAAATGCTTCAAATTCTTATTGAAATAGATCATTGAGAAGTTAAAGTCCTGAGTCAACTAGACTTTGACTCATAGCAAGTTTATGTATGTACGAAGTTTGAATTGGTTGTACAAAGTCTTAGTTATCTCTTTCCGCTTTCCAAATCTTTTGGAATTGACTCAGATATGGTATCTGATTTCTTGTTGCAAAAGACCAGGGATAGCCGGTTAGAATTAGATAACTAACTTGAACATCCTAGATAGATGTTATGTACAAGAACCTTTTCAATCTTCAAAAGATGATAAGTCTAAGTAGACTTATTCATTTGATTTTGCTTCAAGTTATAGCATAAATAATTTCCTAGAGTCCAGTATACTCTAGAATCAAGAAGTTAGGAATTGCTCATTAGATTGACAATTCCCAAGAACTTTTAGTTAAAAGTCTTTGAGAAAAGTGTCCTAAGTTGGACAATTTTCATTTTGAATTTGAATTGGTGAAGTTAGTATGGTTGATTCCACCGAAATGGTAAACTTTCTCCTACAGTTTACATGGGATTTTTTCAAACTCATTGGGACAAAGTAGTCCTCTAGTCGGGTGAAAAATCAAGTAACTGTTAGATAAAAGTAAACCATTGAATAGACATCTAAAGTTAGATGTATGGGACAACCAAACTTCAAGTTCTCCAAAACAAATTCAAGTGAATCAAGAATTCTCAAAGTCTTGCGAGGGATAAGAATCCCACCTTCATTACTAAGCCCATGCACCAGTTATGCCTAGAAATGGACTAGTAATTTGAATCTATTTTCGAGGACGAAAATCTTTTCCAAGGGGGGAAGAATGTAATAAAGTAAGTCTATGATCCAAGGATCTGGCCGGTTCAGACAGATCTGAAATCGGACACCGTTTGGTCATCCGTGTGTATGACCAAAGATCTCGAGTTTAGACTTACTAGGAGGTCTTGTGCTCTTGTGAACAAGTGAACCACTTAGCTTAGTGGTTAAGTCTCAAGGATGTGAAGGACGAGGTCTTGGGTTCAATCCCCATGAGGTACATGGGAAGAGTATTTTGCCCAAAGAGCTCTAGAACCTTCTAGAAGCATCCACTGGACACTTGGCGCACATGTAGTTACATGGCTGACACTTGGCTGGTTAGTATCCACCTACCCAAGAAGGTAGTCCCCTGGAGAGAGCTATATATAGAGGCATTTGGTTGGGAGGAGAGTCATCTCTCTAGCATGTGGTGGTCGTAATCCTTAGATTGTTGCAAAGGCATCAGTAGGAGAATTGAAACCAATATAATTCAGGACTCTGACATCTGTATCTGTGTATGTCTCTATACATACCAAAATGAGTCTCATAACTCTGATCAGCAAAATACATGCTGGGTCATTCACATCTTTGTATGTAGCTATAACTGATTCAGCTGTATCCACCATATATTTTTTTGTAGGCCATGTACCTGCCTTTGGACCTGCTATCTTCGGGAAATTCAACCATTTAGGTGGGATTTGTCCCTCTTTCCTTCTTTGCCAGAAAACTGTCCACTCTCTTCTTCTAGCTACTAGGTAGCAGGCTGGATTAATCTTCAATTGAATGGGTGCTTCCTTCCATATCTTTTTGCATTCTTTATTTGCATCCAACCATCTATTCCTCCACTTTGGATTGGCTTTCTCAAACAATTCTTTAGTCACATTAATATCTTCTTCATATTCTAGATATTTATTTGGAGGTAATCCAACTCTTGCCAATTGATAGTTCTTAATACTCTCCATGATCATGCATAAAGGTATGCCCAGTCCATCTAGAGCCCAATGATGCTGGTCTGGATTGATCCCTTTATTGAAAGCAAATGTGACAATTGGATCTTCATATTCATCATGCATTTTTTTGATAAAATCCATTCTAGATTCTCTGTTTGTCAGCAATTTTTGGACAAATTCTTCTGAATATTCTTCCTCTGGTCTTTCATTTGTTGGTTCACTGCCATGTTGTGTTCTATCATCATTTCCTACTTCATATTCTTCTGTATATGTATTCTCTATTTGTGCTTCTTCATGAGCTTGTGGCTTTTCCAATTTGCTATGTAATTCCTCTATGGTCACCATCAAAATTCTATTTTGAGCTGCCCATCTCTCTCTTTCCTTCATCCATTCACTCTTTTCCTTTTCCATTCTTGACTGCCAATCACTCCTTTCTTTTTCCATATCCATGTGCAACTTGTTATAACCTCTCACTGATGTAGCAGCATGTGTACTAGCCTGTTTCTCCAACTCCTTGGCTTCCTTCAATTCTATTTGTAATCTCTTGATCTCCTTGTGCAACTCTTCCTTTTCTTCCTCTGTCATCTGAGCAGTCTTATCTTCATCCTTCATCTGACCTTCTTCCAATAATAGTCTGTTTATCTCCTCATTTGCTTTAGTCAAGATTTGATAAGATGTCTGCAAAGTTCTGTATCTCCCTTCAATTTTTCTCAGCTCCATCTCCAGTTGAGTATTTTGCTCTGTCAATTTTACACTCTTCTCTTCAAGATATTGAATTCTATTTTGTTTCTGTACTTCTAGTTCCTCCAAAGCAATTATTCTATTTGTGAATTCCTCATTTTTCTCCTGCGCAAGCCTCAATTGTTCTCACAATTGTTCCTTTTCCCTTTTGTGCTCTTTAATAATCATACTGCCTTTCTCAAACTCAGATTCAGCCACCATACCAGATATAATCATATTCCTGCTTGATGGTTTGAACTGCTCAATGTTGCTCATAATAATCTGGCAAGCAGATCTTATATTCTTGGGTATTCTTTCCAACCCCACTTCCATTTCCATTTGTTTAACTTCTATCTGTTTATCTTCTTTGCACTCATTCTCCTCTTCTTCTTCTTCATACTCTATGACCTTAGTTTTTTGTTCTTCCTAGCTTTGATCAATTTCCAATGTTTCTTGGTGTTGGAAGATACATTTTTGAAGAATATTTTGATGTAAAATAGTTGTAAAAAGCCAAAAAACTTGTAAAATATTTATGCAGTTGTTGTAAAAATAAGGAAGAGTCTTCCTTATGTAGCAAAGGATCCTATGTAATTTTTATAGAATTTTTAGAAACTCTTAGATAGCATATTTTTAGAAAATTAGAGAAAAAGACCAAATTTCAAGTGTGAAAAGGGACACTTGAAAATGTATATAAGTCAATTTTCTCTATTTTGAGGAGGTTGGTTATTTGAGTGATCATTGATACATGCTATCAAGAGAATAGAGAGAGTTTCTGCTGAAAATCGTGTTTTCTCCTGTTTGTGTGGTTTCTTTGAGGTGTGAGCTTATTTCTTGTTTAATCATGGAGATTTGTGAGATTCATTTGTGTAATACTGAGTAAGATGTATGAAGAGAGATGATTACTGATGTATTGAATGAGTATGAAGTGGAGAATGGTGCAAAGAGATGAAAATCGTCTGTTGGTACAGAATCACGATTGTCTCGTCTGTGTGATACAGGTAATATTTTTCAATTTTGACTTCATAATCATGTTTTGCTGCGAAAATAGCATGTAATAGACACAAAGATTGTAGAAAATGGTGGAGATTTTCTCTAGATAAGGTAAACCCTAGATATTTCCTCTTCATCTTCATTTTCTCAGAATTCCAGCCATCATTCTCTTGTTTCTATGAATCTATCATCTAGAAGGGGCTATGCTCTTATGAATATTCCCAGGATTGAAAAATTAAAGATGCTTTGTTGATTCTTTTGTACTTCATGATTGGAGAGGACAACTCCAAAGTCAATAACAAACATTTTTTGGCACCGTTGCTGGGGAACATCTCAAAAACTTCATTGAAGTTGGACGTTGCTGGATCTTCTGTTGATGATGGTAACAAACACAAGGAAAAGGTAAAACTCATCAATCAAGAAATGTGAACATGAAAAGGTAGATGTCATTGTTTGTCTTTGGGGAAAAAAGAAAGCAATAGATCATCTTGTAGAATTGGAAGTGCTGAAATTTTTGTAAATTGATAGTTGCTCATTACATTGTTGAAGTAAAAGTGCAGGTGTGTGGAAGATTTGAGCCAAGAAAGCTAAAGATGAGGTAATATGAGCCTATTCTTGCATTTTTTAGAGTTCTTTTTGACCAAGTACTAGGCACCATTGTTGATCTTGGGAAGGTAACATGGTGACACTAAGGAAAAGTCAGTTAAAGTAGCTAGATGTAAGTATAAAGGATTCAGTTGTTAACCAAATCTGAGCATCAATCTTGAGTTGATCTGCATTTTGAAAAGAAAGATGTGATTGAGTTTATCTTTGCAAAAATTGCTTGCATTCCATAACACATTTTCTTTGGAAAAAATTTCTCATGCATTTTTGTGATAGCTAAAGCCATAAGAAGTCATAACCAATCAAGAAACATAGGATCAGTAGATCACCAAAACCAGAAACCCTAAGTAAAGTGTTCACCTTTATTTTAGGAAAAAAATACTAAAAAAAATTAATAAAATTCATCAAAAACAATCAAACAAATTTCTTTTCTTGTTAGGAATTTGAAGTGAAGTATTGTTGACAAGGTTAATAGAGAACAAGTGAAAAAAGAGCAAAAAATTGTCAGAAAACCAGAAAATTGGAGAACATGATTCTTTGCACAGAATCGCGATTTTCTGAAAATATGTTGATTTCAAGGCAACATTTCAGGTGATTGATGAATTGAAGTTGTTGAAGTGTACTAAACGGAAATAAAAAGAGAAGACTACTCAAATTGGCATAAAATCAGAAGTATAGAAAAACACGATTTTCTGCACAAAATCGTGACTTTCTGAGTAAGGTTGTGATTTTGGTGCAACAATACAGGAATTGGGTAAATTACAAAGGAGAGAAGATATTGAAAGAAAGCAAGAAGAAAGAATACTCAAAATTGCACAAGATAAGATCTACAGAAAAAACACGATTTTCTGCACAAAATCGCGATTTTCTGTAAAGGAAAATTTTTGGAAATTCTAGCATATTTGGGTACTTTGAGATAAGAAAGTTGCAAAAGATGTCATCAAGATTGGGTAAGTAAAGCTTGGACAAGTGGAAGAGTGAAGAACTGTGGAAATCATACAAAATCGCGATTTTCTGGACACTATAAAAATCTGGAATTGCTAGAAAAATTCATTTGAGTGAGTGAGAGAGAGAGAGAGAGCAAGGAAGAAATCACGATTTCCTGCAAACAATCATTTTGAGAGCTTTTTGGACCTAGAAAGAAGGGTAAAGGGTTCAATATCAATTTTTTCCATTTTCTTAAAGTTTCATGATCTGAAAGTGCAAATAACTAGGAATATTAGGAAAAACACGGAATCGTGATTTTGAAATTTTTGAGTTTCAGTAGGAAAATATAGAAATTTTGAAGGTTTCTTTCATTGCATGTTAGAGAAAAGACATGGCGATTCTATAGGTGAAATCAAAAGTAAAAAAACACTATCTAAAAATTTACAAAAAAATTGATCAAAATCGCGATTCTGTAATCAAACACAAAATCGCGATTTTCTGAAATAAGGACAACATCGCAAGAACGCGATTTTCATAAGAAAATCGTGTTACTTACAATTGTGAGCAATCACGATTGTCTGGGAACAAAATCGTGAAAAACACGATTTTGACACAGAATCGTGAAAAACACGATTTTGAGTTCAAAATCGTGAAAAACACGATTTTGATACAAAATCGTGAAAAACAGGAATTTGACACAAAATCGTGAAAAACACGATTTTAATCACAGAATCGTGAAAAACACGATTTTGACACAGAATCGTGAAAAGCACGATTTTAGTCACAAAGTCATGAAAAATCACTACCTAATCACAAAATCATGAAAAACACGATTTTGACACAAAATCGTGAAAAGCACGATTTTAATCACAAAGTCGTGAAAAATCACTACCTAGTTACAAAATCGTGAAAAACACGATTTTGAACACAAAATCGTGAAAAACACGATTCTGAGCACAGAATCGTGGGAAACACGATTTCTGATCACAAACTTGTGAAAAACACGATTTTAGTCACAAAATCGTGCAAAAATACAACCCTAGGTAGAAAATCGTGAAAAACACGATTATGAACACAAAATCGTGAAAAACACGATTCTGAGCACAGAATCGTGGGAAACACGATTTTGATCAGAAACTTGTGAAAAACACGATTTTAGTCACAAAATCGTGAAAAAATACAACCCTAGGTAGAAAATCGTGAAAAACACGATTTTGAACACAGAATCGTGAAAAACACGATTCTGAGCACAGAATCCTAGGAAACACGATTTTTTATCACAAACTTGTGAAAAACATGATTTTAGTCACAAAATCGTGAAAAAATACAACCCTAGTCAGAAAATCGTGAAAACACACTATCTGGATAGAAAATCGTGAAAAACACGATTTTGAGTTCAAAATTGTGAAAATTAGCTGAATGATCCTTAGGTCTGGGAACAAACTAAATTCATTTTCTAAACAAGACCTAACAAGGGAGGAGATAGAGCCAGCAATAGGCAAAGGACAAGAAAACAGTTTAGGGCAAGAAAACAACATGGAAAACTTAAATGAAACAAATGAGCCCAATGAAACTGGGGACTACATAAATATTCTCAAATACATGTATACAAATAGGTTTGGTACCTATATATATCAAGATGGAATGCATAAGTTCCTCATTAGATTGAGAAACTTAGAAGTTCCCTTAAACATAACACCTGTAGCTCAATTCAAAGATGGTAGGTATGAGGATAGGCAAGGATGTGTGTATATCTTCTCCCAAGACCCAGAAAATTCAAATGACTTAGGGCAATGTACTGACAAAGGACCTTGGGAACATAACATAGAACAAACAAATTTACCTAGACCAAATGAAAACTACACTAGTACTGAACAACAACATGGGAGGAGGACACATGTTTCCCCAAATCCCTTTGACAAGGAACCAGAAGGATATAATGAATTTCCACTCAGAAGAAGACATCATTGGCAACCTCAGGGTAGAATGCTTAGACCATATCAAGTAGACAAATGTATGAAGAACCAATATGAAGGGTATTCAGATCCTCATGCTCATGCTGCAGAATTTAGGCAATTAATAGAGCTGAGGAGGTAGAAGACTACAAAGTTCAATTTGAGGCATTTGGTCTAACTCTAACAGGACCAGCCTTATCCTGGTTCATTCCCTTGAGAAAGGAAATGTACCTGGATATTGAATCTTTCTTAGAAGCTTTCATTGGGGAATTCTCTAAGACTGGAATAAAACATAGTACAGCCACACTGATACATAGCTTTAAGCAAGAAAAGGATGAAAATGTCAGAGAAGCAGCCAGAAGATTTAAACAATACATTGACAGATGTCCAAGAGAGGAAGTACCTTCCATGGCAAGACAAGTGTCCTTATTCATTGAGGGATTGAGAAGTGCTCAACTGAGAACCCTAGTGTACTATAAAAGATGTCCTAATTTAGGAGCTTGTGTAAAAGAAGCAATAGATTTGGAAGACAACATAGGTCAAGATCTGTTAGCATTTGATCAACCCAGATCATATGAAGACAAAATTCCTCCAGCAGAAGAGTTGGCTCAGGCCATTTGTTGCAGAGCTAAAGAGCGCACAAAGCAGAGAAAAAAAGACGGGCCCCAAAATTTTTCCGATTTGGACACACAATTTTTTGTAACATAACCACTTTTGTATATATTTTCCGTTGTAAATGCACTAGAGGAGTCCTCTAGATGCATCCCCTCAGAAGATTAGTGAATTACCCATGTACATTAGTAGGAAGTTAGCATTTTAGTGAATAAAGTGCCGGTCTGTTGTGTGAAAGGACCAAACTTAGGGCACTAGTATATAAGCCAAAAGTGACTCATTGTAAAGGACACTTCTTGTCATTGTGAAGAAGAGCACTTCTGAAATTTCGAGTTTGCCTCTTTCTTGCTGATTTTGGCCTTCATTTTGCTCATGTATGTGTGTGTGATGCTTGAAATGCAAGTGTAGGACTGTTGTCTACCCCTTTCCCCTTGTTTTGAGTGGCTGTAGTGCGTGCGTAAGCTAGGAGAAGCAAAAACGCGGGTATTAGTAATTCCCGTAATTCACTGTTTCTGCCATAACTTGCAGCAGAGTGGTCAGAATTGAGTGAAATCACTACCATTGGATTCGTCTCGTCGAGAGCTTCGAAACGAGTACCCTATTGCCTATGTTCGGAGTTCTGGATTGGGAGAAAACTTCAAAAAACCAAAACTGCTGAAAAGAGGCTTGCGGCAACACTTCCAGTTTTTCAGTAGGTGTGGGTAGTATTAGTCTTTTCTCATGCATGAATAGCTAACTCACTTCATTTTCTATCACGTGTGCATATGTCTTCATACACTTGGTAAGTCACTCCTTAGGATTGATAATTAAATGTGTGAAAAGAACTCCACTATATGCACTTGTATGGCAATCGAGGTATAGTCTCATTGGTACAAGTCCTTGAGTCATTGCGGCTCAAGTACACACGTTTTTGGCGCCGTTGCCGGGGAGGCACTCCACCAAGTTGCCTTCGTGATAGTTAGAGAGCAAGTGTGATCGAATCGTACTTGTAGAGGTGAATTTGTCCATTGACGAGTAGTATTCCTTTTCAGCACTTGTCACTTCTCATCCTTGAGGTGTGTGTGATAAGTTTTAGGTTTAAGTGTAGGAGGAGGGAAGAGAAGGAAGAGCTAGGGTTAGGTTAGAAGGAGAGGAGAAGTGAGGAAAAGAGGAGTAGGAGTAGGCCAAAATTCTCAGAAATTCACCAAAAAATTCCAAAAATTTTAAGTTCAGTCAAAAAAAGTATAAAAACCAAAAAATTTGGCTCATTTGACACTTCACAGTGTTCTGGTATCGTTTGCAAGCAGCGACCAGTATCGTGGACTTGGTATCGTGGCATTCAGGCAGTAAGAGCTAGGTTTTGAGCTCACATTGCAATCAAGACAGTACCAAGGTAAACATTCTCTCAAATTATCTGTCAAAAACACTGTAAAAATGATCAAACAAGTGATTAAAAGCCTGCGCAGTATCGCGGGGGGGGAAAACTGAAATCTTTGTCATCTTATTGTGTGACACAGAGGTCTAGGAAGGAAGAGGAGAGTGAGGAGAGCAAGGGGGTAAAAACATTTTTTGAAAATCTTGCTTTTAGGCTTGAGTATCGCGATCGGTTGAGTTTTGGTATCGCGATACCAAAATTCCCTTGTATCGCGACACTCGCCTGAAGTGTCGTATCGCTTGATACCTGCTTTGGTATCGCGACACCATTCTGGTATCGCGACACTGAGTCGGTATCGCGATCGCACTCGATCTCTGGTATCGTATCGTCCGATACTAATACTTGGTATCGCGACACCATTGTGGTGTCGTATCGCTTAAGTTTCTAGTATCGCGACCTCACCTTACCGAGTGGTATCGTATCGTTTGATACAGTGGTATCGCGACACTACCCTGGTATCGCGACACTACTTCAGTATCGCGATCGTGCCCTCCCAAGTGTCGTATCGTCCGGTGCTTATCTTGGTATCGCGACACCGTTGTGGTATCGTGTCGCCAAGGTTGGTATCGCGATCGCACTTACTGCGGTGGTATCGTAACGTCTCCTGTCAAGGATCGTATCGCGACACCACATTGAGATCGTATCGCCTCTAATCTCCAGTATCGTAACGTCTACTTGGCCGGTATCGTATCGTGGTATTTCCCAGTGGAGTATCACGACACTATATCTGGTATCGTATCGTCTGACACTGAAACCTGGTATCGCGACACCAGATTGATATCGTATCGTCTGGGTGTCTGGTATCGTATCGTTTGGAGCTCTGGTATCGTATCGCCGAGTGCAGTATCGCCAAGTGTGGTATCGCCCATAAGTGAACCCTTCTTTTGGCAAACAACTGAATCACTGGTAGAGCTGTCCAAAATAAATCTAAGCAGCATAAAGAGAGGTTTCAGAGAGTGAATGAACTTGAGGTCAGGAAGAGTTCTAGGTAGTAGAAGAAGTGTCATATCCTCAGTAGGAAGTACTGCCCAGGCTAGTCATCACTCAGTCTACTTAGAAACTTCCAGTGACTCAGAAGAGGAGTTACTTATGGCTTCAGAAGACATGCAAGGACCCACACCAACAGGAAACTTCATGACTACTGTTGAGGGAGACTACCGTACCTGCTTACAATATGTGTCCACTAATGCCCAGGAGATTCCAATCTACCTGGATGGCTTAAACAGGTCTGTCGCCAGGATGGCAACTGCCCAAAATGTCACCATCATACCACGACCAGCGGTCAAATACGAGGGAGGTGCTTACATTGACAAAATGGGTCACATCTACATAGTAACTGAATTTCCTGAGAGGATCAATGAGAGAGGAGAGTTTATGGATTCCGACAACTCTGAAGAGTTATTGTCCACCCCCAGAGGCAGGTCACAAGTATCACGAGTCTTGAGAGGAGACTTGATACCTCAAGACGACTATTTGTTGGAAGTCTACATGATTCACGGAGCAGATTTATTGCTTCAAACTGACGTACCTGTTCAAGGAATAGGAGAGAGCCCCATGACATTCTATGAGTTGAAAGACCCAGATGACGAAACTAGACTCACTTACCTAGATAAGAATCAAAGAAGATATTGGCCTGTAGGTGTCCTAGACAGGGCTCGGCTGAGATATATGGGTGCGCCTGTATTTCCTCAGAGGGAGCAGGCAACTACCTCGCAAAATCCTTTTGGAAATCAACAAGAGACGGAACATACCACATCAGGACAAACCAGTCAAAGAAGTGTGCCCAACCGTACTCATGTACAGTTTGCAACCCCAGGAGTGCACACACACAATCAGACCCACACAGGGATGGGGAACCATTTCCGACCACCGGTCAGACCACGACCACCCGTGGGAGGACAACCAGGAATACCTCCACCACGACCAGCTGTCCCGGTCTTCCCTATAATGCCCAGACCGCCTGAACCAATGAGGAGATTGAGACCAATCCAAGTAGCTAAGTGCATGAGAAACCATTATGATGGATTAGGGGAGCCATACAATCATATTGCCGAATTTAAACAAGTTCTAAGAGCGGAGCAAGTAGAGGACTTCTTTGTGCAGTATGAGTCTTTTGGACTCACCCTCACAGGAACAGCTCTAACTTGGTTCCAACCTCTAGATCCCAATCAATTTGGAAACATGGAACAATTCTTTCAAGAATTCATTGGAGAATTCACAAAGAGAGGGATTAAACATAATTCTGCATCATTAATCCATAGCTTTAAGCAAAACCCTAATGAAACTGTGAAGACTGCTGCCCGAAGATTCAACCAGTACGTGGATAGATGCCCAATGGCTGAGAGACCGACTCAACAAAAGATGATTTCATTATTTTTGGATGGACTCTCTAACGGGACCCTAAGAACCCTAGTGTATGTGAAAAGGCTGCAAACATTGAGTGAGTGTCTTCAAGAGTGCATCGACTTGGAAGATAACCTCGCTGAGGACCTCAAAAGTACTACTGACCTCACAAAATCAGAAGACTCAAGAAGCACTGTTACGTCTAATTCTAGTAATGTGGAAGAACTAGCGGAACTATTAGCAAAAAAACTAGGAGTCCAAGGACAGAGAGCTTACCAATATCCCGCTCAAAGAATGCCTATGTTGAGGAGGTGTAACTTATGTGGAGGAGAACATCCCACACACTTGTGTGCCAGAGGAGGAGCCGGTGCACAACCGACGTATCCCTACAACAGACAGCAACAACAGGGGACTTCTTCATACTGCCACATCGAGCAAAAATATACCAATCACACAACCGAGAACTGTCCCTTTAATAGGCAAACACGACCTGTCCACCCACCCCAATACCGACCTTATGGATACCCACCTAGAGAGCTTGGTAGGGAAATGCCTAGATACAACCAGTATCCGGTAGGAGCACAGAGACAATACGAGCAAGCACCGTATCCACCACCACAACCAGTATTGGGACCCCAACTGTCACAACCTCAACAAGTTGTACCTGTGAAGTATACTCAACCAGAAGAAAACTTGGAAAGAGCCATAATACCAGCTTCAATAGCGACCAATGTAGAATCAACCAACCAAGGGTATGAACCTCCGCCAGGAGAATACTATCCATATGAAGCCAACATGATGGAATATGAACCAGCATATGACGTGGCCTATTATGGATATGAAGGATTTGATCAGACTTATGGAGCGGAAACTGCAACTTTAATGTATACAGTGCCCAAAGCACAACAACCATTGAGACCTCCCATTAGACCACCAGTGCAGAGAGGACCGTGTTATAGATGCGGAGGGGATCACTTCATTCGGGAGTGTCCTCGACCTTACAACCCTCCACCACCCAGGATTTGGGAAGGATATTGTAGTGATTGTGGGAAAGAACATCTTTTTAGAGATTGCCCTAAAAACCCTACAAAAACTCAAGGTCCTGCACCAATCAATGTAATAGAGGTCATAGAAGAATCTGGAAGTGATAAGGAATACACTGTACCGCTGAAAGCTATTACTAGAGCTCAAGCAAAACAACAAACAGGAAAACAACCGGAAGAGAAACTAGAGAACAATAAAACAGGAAACGCTAACATTCAGATAGTCGAGGATTCAGAGAACTCATGTGAGAACACCCAAAACACCAAAGTACAAAAATGGAAAGAAAGACGAGAAAAGCTCAAAGAGAAATGGGCAAGAAACAAGAGCCAAGACAGCAAAAAACAAGCGAAGGGTTCTAGAAAACATAACGATCAACAAACGCATAAGGAGACCCCTGAAACACCACCAATTAGCTCAGAGGCAAAGAAGCCAGGATCAATTCTAGCTGACCCAAAGCCAGAGGAATTGGACATGTGGTTAAAAGCATACCAAGCTAGAATCAAAATGGGACCAAACCTAGAACAACATGAAAGACTCTATCCTCAAGGGGAATTAGAGAAAGAAAGACTGGCGATATGCAAAAAGCTCATAGAAGTAGCACAGGCGACTCTAGAAAAAACTATCCCAATTTTGCCTGAAACAAGGATCGCACAGGAACTATATGAAGAGTGCATACAACCTAAGGATAAGGAACCTAGTCGGGAAGATGATCGAAATGAACGAATGAAATCTCAAGAAGAACAGGTATCCATAATACCTGACCTAGAGGAAGATTGGTCCAAAGAGTTGTGGAAAAGAATTAGAGAAGAGCAATGGAAAAAGGATGGAATCAGTCCACCTCCTTTTGAGGAAATAATTGGAGCAGATAGTCACCATGATCATAACCTAGAGGAAGCATATGAGGAAGTGTCAAGATTTGATAAAGGAAAAGAGGAAACCATGAGCATTTCAACGTTGCCTAATTACATGGGAGAATATGAAAGAGAGTCTATAATAATACGAGCACCCACAGTACATGGGAAAGAAAGAGGAAACTCAGAAGAGAGTTCACACAATCTAACAGAACTTAAGAAAACAAAGGTGCAATGCAAATTGACGGTGGAAGAGTTGCTTCAACTTAGACCACATCTATGGAGACAGCTAGCAAACCAATTAGAACCACCGGCAGAGGAAGGAGAAATGAAAGGAAAGGAAAAAGAAAACCACTCCAAAATACAAGTTCCAGTTGATAAAGTAGGAGAATTTAGCGAAGGAGATGAAGGCAATACGTGCTTACCTGTCACCTACAATGGGTACATGACCAAGGCCATCTTAGACTCTGGAGCTGGAGTAGGAATTGCAACGAAGGAAATTTGGGAAAAGTGGGGTAAACCAGCCTTACGACCCACTCGCATGAAGCTACAATTAGCAGATGGACATGTAGAGAAACCCCTAGGAATATTGGAAGGAATTAGGTTAACAACGTGTGGAGTAGAGTTTGAACACACATTGGCCATATGTAAGTTCGAAAAAGCAAACAATTACGAGATGATATTAGGACGACCATTCATGCGACAGATGCGAGTAGTACAAGATTGGGGCAGAGATTCATTATATCTCCAACATCAAGGGAACACCACCAAGATAAACCTGCACACATTCGCTTATCGGGATGTCCCTCCATTACAATGGAATCCAGTCCACAAAGAAGAAGATGACCTATCCATTCACAGTGCTGGGTCAAGTGACCAATCTTGGATGCACGAGGATGCCCAGTTGTGGATGTGCAAAGAAGCCAAGAAGGAGGAGTGTAAAAAACAAATGTGGCCAATAGGGCACCCTAATTATCGATCGGTAGAAGACCCCGATTATATGCCTCAAATTTTTTCAGATGAACTCTTCGAACCACATGGCTGGATGGAAATCCTAACCACATTAGACATGTGTGTGAATGAGGAAGTCTTGACGATGAACGACTGTATAGACGATGAAGGATATGACGTGAACCTCTACATGGTTGTTCTCCAAGAAGTAGAAGCAGGAGAAATTGTAGAGGAAGAGGGGAAAGAAGAGTACGAAAGCATAGAAATGGAACCAGAGTTCGACTCTGAAGAACAATATTTAGAAACCATGCAAGAAGAATCAAAAGAAAGACCAACAAAAGTCTTAGCAATCGAAACCATCCCTAGAGAGGACACGAGTAAAGCGGAACCTGAACCAGACCACTTCGAAGTTCCAGAACATTTTAAAAGATACGAAGTAGAGGAAAGAAAAGTAGCCATTCAAATGCCTAAACGAGAAGCACGGGATGGAGAAGCCTATGATAACAAGGAACAAACCAAGAAGGTTGTCGTAACGATGGAAGACGGAGAAGAGAGGTGCACGTATATTGGAAAAGATGTATCGGAAGAAGAAGAAGAGGATCTCATACACCTCATCCGAGAATATCGAGATGTATTTGCTTGGACGTACAAAGACCTTAAGGGTGTAGAACCTAGCATATGCGCTCATCGAATTCCTATGACAACAGATGCAAAACCTTCCAAACAATGCCCTTACACATATAATGAAGTTTATGCAGCAAAAATAAAGGAAGAAATTGACAAACTACTAGCGGCAGGGTTCATATACGAGATAGAACACACAGAATGGGTATCGCCACTAGTAGTAGTGCCCAAGAAAAACGGAAAGCTAAGGGTGTGTATCAACTTGAAAAAAGTAAATGCAGCAACTATACGCGACAGTTTCCCTTTACCCATCACAGACCATCTTTTGGAAAGAGTTGCCGGCAAGGAGGTCTATAGCTTCTTGGATGGATTCTCTGGTTATAACCAAGTAGCTATTGCAATTGAGGACCAGCATAAAACCGCATTCGCGATTGAATGGGGAATCTATGCATTTAGAGTGATGCCTTTCGGGCTCACTAATGCGCCAGCCACTTTCCAACGATTGATGTGTCATGTTTTCAAAGAATTTCTGAGAAAAAGCATGGAAGTATACGTAGATGATCTGTGTACATACTCAAATCAACGACCAGACCACATACCGGAACTGCGGAAAATATTCAATAAATGTAGACAGTATAGAGTTTGCTTGAACCCTGAGAAATGTGTCTTCATGGTAAGACAAGGAAAAATACTAGGACACATAGTCTCAAGAAATGGGATATCTACAGATGAGGATAAAATTAAAGTCATATTGGACTTACCAAGACCCAAGAATGCGAAAGAAGTGCAAGCCTTTATGGGACACTGTGGATATTACCGTAGGTTTATTCACATGTATGCCATAATAGCTAAGCCCTTATACGGTCTATTGACTCAGTTCACTTGGACAGACGAGTGTGAGAAGGCCTTCAACGAGCTTAAAAAGAGGCTGAGTACAGCCCCAATCCTAAAGTCACCCAACTGGAGCAAGCCTTTTCATATTCATGTTGATGCTTCAAACTATGCCATTGGATGTATCCTAGCTCAACCGGCTGATGAAGGAAAACTTGACCATCCAATCGCTTATGCAAGTAGACAATTAAACCAAGCTGAGAGAAATTATACGACTACTGAAAGAGAAGGCCTAGGAATGGTTTATGCAGTGAAGAAGTTTAGACACTACCTCTTAGCCAACAAATTCAAGTTCTTCATAGACCATCAAGCCTTGTTGTATTTAGTCAATAAGCCTTGCAACACAGGGAGATTGGTACGATGGTTCTTGTTACTAATGGAGTTTGACTTTGAGGTAGTAGTCAAAAAAGGAAACACACATGTGAGAGCAGACCACCTTTCTAGGTTAAGACACGGAGAGCCACCTAGCGGAGTACCTGATGATTTACCAGATGCTTATCTGTTTAACCTTGAAGTATGTCCGAAGTGGGCGGAAAAATTGACCCCTATACTTACGCATGGCCCTCAGCACCCAATCAACAGGAATAGCAAAAAAGAAATTCTTCAATCAAGGAATTTACACATTGTTGCTGGAAGCATGTATTATAAGGAACCTAACGGAGTTTTATTGAGATGTATCGAGGAGGATGAACAGAAGCAACTAATTCAGCAAGCACATGTCAACAAGTGGAAAAACCACCAAGGGATGCACGGAACAATACGAGAATTAAAGAGGTTAGGCGTATATTGGCCTGATATGTCCAAAGACGTTCACGAATACGTAAGTACTTGTGTGGAATGCCAGGAAACTAGCCCTGAGGATCACGTGTCCTTACCTTTTTCCACCATAGCGCCTAATTGGAGTAAGTCATTAGTGCAATTCCTCAAAACGAAAGAGCACGAAATAGGAGTTAGCCTAGCAAGAAAGCGATCCCTAGAAGAAATGAGCAAGGATTATGTGATAATGGGGAGACAATTGTTTCGAAGAGGAAGAGACAATCAACTCAGGTTGTGCGTTCATGAAGGAGAATACCTTCCCATATTAGAAATGGCACACGCAGGAGCTGCGGGAGGACATTTTTCAGCAGATAGAACGGTCAAGATGATTCTCTTTGCAGGCTTGTGGTGGCCAACTCTACATATGGACGCAGAAACATATGTGAGAAGCTGCGAAACATGCCAGAGAGCAAAATATCCCATTAGAAGAGATGACATGCCTTTGAGACCCATGGTTTGTGCGAGAGCATTTACCAAGTGGGGTATTGATTTCATAGGACCTATCAGCCCACCTACAAAAGGATCTCATGCGGAATACATCATAGTAGCCACCGACTACTTAACAAAGTGGGTAGAAGCAAAAGCCACTCGAAAAAATGATGCTCAAACTACAGCAAAATTTCTCTTTGAGCACATTTTCACACGATTTGGACTACCGATCGAGATAGTGAGTGATCGAGGAACTCATTTCCTAAACGAAGTCATTGAATCGCTAATGAATGAATTCTTAGTGATTCATAAAAAATCAGCCCCATACCATCCTCAAGCCAACGGACAGGCTGAAAGTTCCAACAAAGTACTATGTACGGTATTGACAAAGATTGTCAATAATGGAAGGTCAGATTGGGACAAACAATTGCATCACGCAATTTGGGCCTTCCGAGTGGCATATAAAACGGCCATTGGAACTACACCTTTCAACCTAGTGTATGGGCAGAATGCAATTTTGCCAATTGACTTCTTAGTACCTACATTGAAAGTAGCCCAGCTATATGAGTGGAACGGTCATGAATTGTCTCAGCAATTAGATCAAATCGAAAAGCTGCACGAGACTAGATTGCAAGCTGTAGCAGGCATTTATGCCGCTAAGCGGAGACAAAAGGCATACTACGATTCGCACATAAAAGACAAGGGACTAAAAGAAGGTGACTTAGTCCTGGTATACACTCTAAAACAACATGCAAAGAAACTACAAAAACGCGGATATGGTCCCCTGATCATAAATCGAATCTCCACTAGTGGTGCAGTCAATCTCGCCACACTAGATGGAGACATTCTTCCCAATTACATCAGTGGATGCAGAGTGAAAAGATTCATGGAGCCTCTGACTGATGAAATGCTAGCGAGACTATTAGGTGCTCAAAGTAGGAAAAAGGAAGAAGAACGAATACGAGAAGAAGCGAGACAGGAAGCCCTAGAACGAATTAGAAAACGCAAGGAGTGGATCAGGCAAAGAGATGAACGCTATCTCCAAGGAGAAGAGCCCATCCCTATGGCAAACTACCAGGTAAAAAATGGTGAAACAACGGGTATATGTAAAACACAACCTTACCTAAACCTAGGGATTGGTAAGACGGAGTATCAATTGATAGACGCATTGATCGACTCAGGAGCAGGCCTTAGCTGCATGCGAAAGAGAATAGCAAATGAATTGCAATTGGAATTGAATCCCACGAAAGCCAAACTAATAGGAATTGGAGGTCACACCCTAGATTGTATTGGAACAACTAATGTATCCCTTCACATAGGAAATTCCTCCATGGAACAAAGAGTCCTAGTATGTGAGGATGACGATTTAATAGAAGACTTCATTCTAGGACAAGACTGGATCATTGAAACCGAAGCATGTATCCATCTAGCTCAAGGCTATATTTCAGCCACGATAGGGCATAAGGAAGTTTTCAGCTTGCTTGAAGAGAAACCGTGTAACCAAGCCATATCAATACCAAGATCAGAAGAAGTTCAAGAAGCGACGGAAGATGATAGCGACTGTGCTCAACACCCAGAAAGCAAATACATAGAAACTGAAACTTTAATCATTCCGACATCCCCTATAGCATCGAAGGTATCCAATGTAATTGAGGATCAGCCAACGATAGAGGAGACGCCCTCTCCTAAACAAGCTCAAAGGATCCAAAGTTCGCACTATTGGAGACCAACAAGCAGATACTCGAACAGACCACCATCCAAATATAGGTGGGTACGAAAGGATCAGGTACAGAGTCAAAAAATGTCTACAAGCGCTTTGAAGATGGAAACAGACATCACCAAATCCGCTACAAAGAATTACAAACGAAAAGAATCGGTGCAGGTATGGATTCCCAAGCCCCTGCTTGAAGCTCAAAGATCTCGACATCAGATATGGATTCCCAAAAGGGTCATACAAGCAGCTAAACAGAATGTGAAGACCAAAGAGGAAACGCCACAGCAGACGAGGCAAATGTCACCAACACCAAAAATTCATCAGAGAAGATCACAAAGCAATGTCAAATTCAATCGGACGGTGGATAAGGCAAATGGAACACCAACAACTACACGAATCAAGAAAACCCGACAACCTTTCTCAGTGTTCTCAAAATGGGCGTGGAAACCAAAGCTACCACAAGGAGCAAATGATCAAGGAGAAAAAGCACCCAATTGCACTCATGTTGTGTCTGATGCACCCAAAGTATGCATGATAGGGCCACATTACAAGGCCATGCATTCGGCACAGGATGTACATTATCAAACTAGTGGTGCACGATCTCCAAGTGAGACTAGCTCTTAGCTTTAAACTGATAGGAATGGACATACTATGTACATAAACTACGCTTCGGCTTTGGACTGACTTTTATGTTTTCTTTTCAGCAAAAAAAATATAAAAATACATGAAAAATTCATGTATTACCCTTCTCACACCCACGGGAAAGGGACAGCACCATGCACTCGGAGCAATATCAAATGATTAATCAACACATGGCGGAGGATTTCTGGACAAAATATGGATACTAATTCACACTCTATATTAAGTGCAGATGGCTTCTGAAGACTCTGAAGCTACAATCCAAGAGGAGGTCCAGGAATTTCCTCCCCAGTGTCTGACGAAAGCTAAAGGCCACTGGTTCAGAGATGAACAGCCTGTGGAAGAGTATCTCTTTTTGGCCAACATAAAGATCATGGACACGGATCACCACTTTCCGATCATGTCCCAGGACTTCAAGATTTTACATGGAATGCCATCTACAATCGATATCCTGAAGAAAGCAGGAATTCACAAGTATTTCGAGCTACCTATCTACAAGCCGGACTTCCAACGATGCACACAGGTCATGAACACTTTAAGACCAGCACTACATGATCTATTGGTGCCAGAAGCCAATGTGATGGATAAGAATGGCGAATGGGTAGTCATTCAGTTCTCCCACGACTTAATCAAAGAAGCTTTTGAATGGGAGAAAGATGGCGTCAACACGGCCAAAGAAGAAATTCGTGGAGCCAATACTAGAACTTTTGTCGACATTAATAGAGTGGATATTGAAGAGGAAGTCAGGTTGATTCATCAACATTTCTGCTTCCCGAGTATGAACAGATACACGGCCCCTCAAAAAATCATTGTACAACTATTGTCTCATGCCATAAAACAAATTGGAAATCAGGTAAATCTTACCCCCTATGTACAAGAAAGATTGTTCGAGGCAAAGAAGAAATGGGAAAATAAGAAATTCCTCAACGGAACCACTGCCCTCACAATCATGATTTACCATGCATTGGGCATGCGCGAGTACTTGAGGGAGATGCCATCTTCAATGGAACTGGCTCAATACGTCAAGAGTGCTACAGTACCTAAACAAAAGAAAGGGAGTAAACAAGCAGAAGAAACAGACACAAGTTCGCAACCGCGGATGAGAGGAACCATGAGAGGTACAAAGCGGCCTAGAGAAGTTCTAAAGAAAGAGGAAGAAGCACCACAACCAAAGAGAGTACATGTGCTGCCTACCACCACCACTCAAGGACCCAGGAAAATTACGGAAGAAGACTTAACTCAAGCACTGGAGGAGACTCACAAGTATACAGAAGGGCAAATCAATCTACCAGTGCAAGGTCATCATTATCAACAGGCTGCAACAGTTCAAAAACCCAAAAGAAAACTTACTAAGGTACACCGATATCGGGAGATTGGGCTAGACAATTCAAGTTCAGGATCCGACGCCCAAGAAAAGCAAACTACATCCTTATTGGATGTAGATATTAAAAGTGAATCAAAAGATGATGGCCAGTGGGTCGAATTAAATGAGGTCAATTACGATGAAGCCCGAGCTGACAACAAAAAAGAAGGTCAATCATCGCTGGCAGACCAGGTTACAACCACAGAGAAGGCAGAAGAAGAAAGGCAACAACCCATTCAACAAAAAGATGCCTCCATCACCCACATAGAGGAGGACAAAACTGATAATGAGGTGCATGCATTGATATCTGAGGACAAGCCTCAGGAAGAAGAAAAAGAAGACGAAGAACCCTTCACACCACTAAGGGTTGTGGCAGAACCGTCCCCTCTGGATGTAACATTTCAAGGGAGTGCCACGAAAGCTCGTAAAACGATCGAAAAAGAAGCAGAAGTTAATATACAACTACAGGTCCGACAACCACACAAAGAATTGATCCATGTAACACAGGGCCAAGATGTACAAACAGGAGAAACATCGGACATAACAAAGACATGGTTGAATGTGGATTTAGCTCAGCTCAAGCCAGTCGTGCAGGATATGATTCGCACTGCACTAGACACTCAACAGTTAATGCTTGATGCTGACGAAGATTACGACCAAGCCATGCTCGACAAACAAAAACTTCAAAAAGAAGGTATGAATTTGGCAAAAAAATTATCTAAAGTAGAAGCTCAGGTGTTGAAGAAACAGGAGGAGATAAAAACAACCAAAACACAATGCCAAACATTAGAAAAGGAGAATGCCCAACTGAAAGAGCAAGTGTTGGAGCTAACGAAGAAACTGGAAGTAACGGAAAAAGAGAAAACAAGAATACAGACTCGTAGCAGAGTACTCGAGTCACAGCTCAAGGTGAGCATGGACGAAGCAGACAAACTAAGGGACAGAAACAAGGAGCTAATGACAGCTCTCCTCAGTGATCAACCACCGCAAGATAATGACAAATCAAATGAGGACATCAAAGACATGGAAGATAAGTTGACAAGGATGGCAGACCAGCTCAAGCAGGAGCAAGAGACAATTGCAGAATGGGAACAGAAATACATGAATGATACTGCAGCTCTACGAAAGAAATGGAAAAAAGTTGAGAAAGATTATTTCCGACAGTGCAAGGAAGACACAGATCACATGCATATCGTGGCACAGGAATTAATCAAACATCAAGAAAAACTTACCAAGGCTGAAGAGGAGCTCAAGAATAAAGATGACATCATTAAACGGCTGCAGGAACAGATTGAGCTAAAAGAGAAACAAGGGACACCAGTAGTTCCTCCAGAAACCACGGCTACTGTGGAGGAAGAGGTACGTCCTCTCTCTCCCCCCTTGTCTCATTCACCAATAAGGGCAGAAAAGGAGGTTCCACTAGAACCTAACACACGCGACATTGCAGAATTGAGCAGACCAGAAAGGGCACTACTGGTGTCCCAGCTCACTGCTGATTTTGAAGACCAAATAATACAAATAATGAAAGAAGCTCGAATAGACAATAAACAGTTAGATCAAATTTTGAAGCCCTTCAATGTACCATATGGTCTACTTAAAGAACAGACGCGCATGTATATAAAGACTACCACGAATAAAGATCCGGACCACAACCTTCAATTCCAGCATGACACTTTCCAGTATACTCAAGAGGAATTTGAGAAGGCGGATCCCATATGGCGAAGGAAAATTTTGGAGAAGAATCCGACTTTGCGGGTACAGTGGGAAGCATCACCATATGCGCTCCAGGTAAATCCATCATTTTGTCCTGTACCCCGCAGACGCTCTTGGACGCAATTTTGGGAAGCACAGCGTCAAGGCTCCATCAATAATCAGTGGCTAAATTACCCATTACTACCTAGTCCGCCACACAATTATCTACCCACTGAAGAATATATGGTAAAGACAATGGAATTCTGGATTGCCAAATATGCCACAGTGCCGGACTTAGCGGTCAAGATGACAAATAAAATATTTAGCATGCTCATTACAGTATTAAAGGTTTTCCAGCATGCGAAGTACACATTTTTGAATTTCATTGGCATTACACAAGGGTCGGAAGCCCTCATTTTTGATCTATCAACCATTCCGAGCCGACTCACCATTATGGCATACTATTCCCGCCTCATGTTTTTGCCATCGACTTATATGCAGACCTTCGAAGAAGCATTCTTCACCGGCTTCTTTGAAATCGATTCGGAGATTTTTGTAAAGATGACTTCAAATTTAAATGCAAGACTAGTAGCCTATGAAACAAGCTTTTTTGCTGATCATCGACAGGCGCCAGAAGACGGAGTGAAGTCAAGGCAATGGAAGGAATTCATGATATGTCATGCAAACCTGCTAAACCAACGAGAGCAAACCGCCATTCAAACATACACGCGTCGCCTCAGAAAGCCTGTCGAGGACGACAGAGTTCAGGAGGAGGGACGTGTAGAGGGACAATCAAGCAAGAAGAAAAGAAGAAGAAAATCAAAGTCCAAACCTATTCATTAAGAAGAGAAAAAGAACATATCTCTGCACAGAGCCCCGCAGGGGCACGCACCAGGCTACAAAGCTAAAACCCAGGGTCCCGAGTAGTGGACTTTTCAAACATCAGAGTAGGACCAAAAGTTAGAAAGGGGTAGAGGCTGAAAAGTTGAAGAGGGTGACTAAGAACAGCACATTCCTAGTCACTGGTGGCATGCGTGGCAACCCGAGTCAACAGGCAAGACAACTACATCAGGCTCTCGAGTTGTAGAGCTTGAATCAAGAAGGCCATCGAATCTGCATGTCTGTTTAACTGCAGACAATACTGACCAAGGGGAGCGTGCAGTGGAAAAGCTGAAGCGCCTCTAAAACGTAATGCAAGATCAAGAATCAGACAACACTACCCATGGGACGCGTTCGCGAAGCAAAGTCTGTCAAGGGACGACAGAGACGAAGAGGGGGAGAGTGTTGCAGAGCTAAAGAGCGCACAAAGCAGAGAAAAAAAGACGGGCCCCAAAATTTTTCCGATTTGGACACACAATTTTTTGTAACATAACCACTTTTGTATATATTTTCCGTTGTAAATGCACTAGAGGAGTCCTCTAGATGCATCCCCTCAGAAGATTAGTAAATTACCCATGTACATTAGTAGGAAGTTAGCATTTTAGTGAATAAAGTGCCGGTCTCTTGTGTGAAAGGACCAAACTTAGGGCACTAGTATATAAGCCAAAAGTGACTCATTGTAAAGGACACTTCTTGTCATTGTGAAGAAGAGCACTTCTGAAATTTCGAGTTTGCCTCTTTCTTGCTGATTTTGGCCTTCATTTTGCTCATGTATGTGTGTGTGATGCTTGAAATGCAAGTGTAGGACTGTTGTCTACCCCTTTCCCCTTGTTTTGAGTGGCTGTAGTGCGTGCGTAAGCTAGGAGAAGCAAAAACGCGGGTATTAGTAATTCCCGTAATTTACTGTTTCTGCCATAACTTGCAGCAGAGTGGTCAGAATTGAGTGAAACCACTACCATTGGATTCGTCTCGTCGAGAGCTTCGAAACGAGTACCCTATTGCCTATGTTCGGAGTTCTGGGTTGGGAGAAAACCTCAAAAAACCAAAACTGCTGAAAAGAGGCTTGCGGCAACACTTCCAGTTTTTCAGTAGGTGTGGGTAGTATTAGTCTTTTCTCATGCATGAATAGCTAACTCACTTCATTTTCTATCACGTGTGCACATGTCTTCATACACTTGGTAAGTCACTCCTTAGGATTGATAATTAAATGTGTGAAAAGAACTCCACTATATGCACTTGTATGGCAATCGAGGTATAGTCTCATTGGTACAAGTCCTTGAGTCATTGCGGCTCAAGTACACACCATTGCTAAAGCCCTAGAGGTAAGCACTAAAACTAGTTTGATAAACTCTAGGATAAACACAAATAAAAAATGTTACAACTGCAGAGAAAATCATCTGGCACAACAATGCCCATATCAAAAGCCACCACATTTACAAGATAGGAAAACACTTAAGTACTGTACATTAGAGAGAAAATGGACAAACCATACGAGGGAGGAATGTTTCTATAATAAACAACCCATCAAGGAAAGAGATTATGCGACTCAAAGAGAAAGAGGATATACTGAACAACCAAGACCTGTGCTTGGGCAACAACCTCCCATACCAACTAATGTGGTACCAATCAAATACACGCCAATAGAGGAGGGAAATTCAAGATTAAGATCACCATATAAGGAAGAATATCAATGGAGTGAAGGATATCAAGAAGATTGGGAAGAATAGGAAATGAGAGAACCTGAGCTAAAAGCCCTAGACTTGGGAAATGGGAAAATTGAAATGGATACAGCAACATTCATGTATATAACCAACAATTACATGCCCAATCAAAAACCTCAATTCAAAGGGGGATCAAAGATAACTTGTTATAGGTGTGGGGGAGAACATTTCATTAGAGACTGTCCACAACCTCCTACATTAAGAATAGAGGGAGCATACTGTAAGGATTGTGGCAGAGAACATTTAATAAAAGATTGTCCAAAAAATCCCCAAAAACAACAGAACACACCTAATAACATACCTCTAAAAACAGTTAACATTATGGAACAAGAGGAATTGAGTGACATTGACCAAGTTGGAGTAAAAGTTATAACAAGGGCACAAGCCAAGCAACAAGGAACAAATAAGGAGCAAAATGAAGGTTCAGTATTAAAGGTAAAGAAAAATAGACAAAAAGGGAAATGGGAAAGGAAGAGAAGAATGGGTAAAAATTTGGAAGAAGACAATCAAGAACTGTCAAAAAGTACTCCTCCTCAGAAGACACAAAATCAGTCTGAAATAGGAAGTTCTCAGAGTCTAGACACCTTAATCAAAGCATACAAGGGAAGGATTCAAGAAGGACCAAGTCCTGCAGATCATGCAGTGGCATATCCCATGCCAGAGTTGGAGCATGAAAGGATGCAGAAGTGCAAACAAATCATTCAGAAAGTACAAATCAGAATGGGGGAAGGAGACAACTCATACACATGATAAGGGTATCAAAAACAGAAGAGGATTAGGATCAAGAAATGATATTACAAAAAGGAAAAACACAATATTTGGAGGTAGTAAAAGCTGAAGATGCAATCAAAGATAAAATCTCAGGCAAATACAAGGAACATAAACACAAAGAAATAGAAAAAGACCAGAAAGCTGATAAGAAAGAGAAGGAAATAAACAAGGATCAATACTTTGATGTACCAGCAAATTTCAAAACTTATGAAGTAGAAGACAAACTACTTCTAAAAATGAAACCAAAGAGAGAGAAGAAGAAAGGAGAGGCTTATGACAATGAAGAACAAACCAAGAAGATTGTGATCACTCAGGAAGATGGAGAAGAGCAACAGATAGTAGTAGCTGATGATATGACCACACAAGAAGAAGAAGAAGCATTAGGGAGCCTGGCCAAAACTATAGGGATGTGTTTGCTTATAGCTACAAAGATTTGAAAGGAATTGATCCAAAAATCTGTGAGCATAAGATTCCTATGACACCTGATGCAAAACCTAGCAAACAGAGACATTATACATTCAATGATAAATACTCTGCTAAAATAAAGGAAGAAATTGACAAGTTGTTGGCTGCTTACTTCATTATGAAATTGAGTATACTGAATGGATATCACCTATAGTTGTGGTACCAAAAAAGAATGGAAAACTTAGGGTATGCATTAACTTGAAGAAAGTGAATGAAGCAACTATAATGGATAGTTATCCATTGCCAATAACAGATCACCTTCTTGAGAGAGTTGCAAGGAAGGAAGTTTATAGTTTTCTAGATGGTCTTCAGGATACAATCAAGTACCTATAGCTCTGGAGGACCAACATAAGACTGCCTTTTCCACAGAATGGGGGATTTATGCCTTTAGGGTTATGCCCTTTGGATTGACCAATGCCCCAGCAACTTTTCAAAGGTTGATGTGTCATATTTTCAAAGAATTCTTGAGAAATGTAATGGAAATCTATGTGGATGATCTGTGCACTTTTTCCTTAAAAAGACAGGATCATTTGCAAGATTTAGAAAAAATATTCAAGAAATGCAAAACATACAGAGTATGTTTAAACCCAGAAAAGTGTGTATTTTTTGTAAGACAAGGAAGAATGTTGGGTCACATAGTTTCAAAAAATGGAATTTCTACTGATGAGAAGAAGATAAAAGCTATAATAGAGCTTCCAAGACCAACAAATGTGAAGGAACTCCAAACTTTTATGGGACATTGTGGGTACTATAGGAAATTTGTACACAAATTTGCTGATATAGCTAAACCCTTATATGCCCTAATTACAAAGTTTGAGTGGACTAAAGAATGTGACCAAGCCTTTGAAACATTAAAAACTTGTTTGGTAACAGCCCCAATTCTAAAAACACCTCAGTGGGACAACATTTTTCATGTACATGTGGATGCTTCAAATTATGCTTTGGGATGTGTGTTGGCACAACCTATAGAAGGAAGCAAATTAGATTTCCCAGTAGCATATGCTAGTAGGCAATTGAACATAGCAGAGAAAAATTACACAACCACTGAGAGAGAAGGGTTGGGAATGATATTTGCTGTGAAAAAATACAGACATTACCTATTGGCCAACAAGTTTAAATTCTTCGTGGATCACCAAGCTCTACTTTATTTAGTAAATAAACCATGTCATACAGGAAGAATAGTCAGATGGTTTCTGTTACTAATGGAATTTGAAGAGGTGGTGGTTAGACAAGGAAAAACACATTTAAGAGTAGATCATTTGTCTAGAATCCAGTCCAAAGAACCTAGTTCACCTTTAGATGATGACCTGCTAGATACATACCTATTCAAAGTAGAAAGTGTTCCTGAATGGTCCATGTCATTAGTTCCTTTGTTAACCATGGGACCTTGTAGGACATTCGGAAATAACACACATCTGGTGTTACAAAGCAGGAATTTCATATTTCTAGCTGGGCATTTGTATCACCTTAATCAGTCAGGTATACTGGAATATTGTACTCCAGAAGAGGAGCAACATGAATATGTGAGAAGAGCTCATTGCTGGAACCCTTGTACTCATGCTTCTAGAGTAGTCACTCTAAGCAATCTTAATAGGATGGGAGTACGTTGGCCAAATAAGACCCAAGATGTGGAAAGATATATTGCGAAATGTCAAAAATGCCAAGCCTTGCAAAAATCAGAATTAATAACTCTATATTGGTTTCATAAAAACCCTGAATGGAGTGAAAACATTGTTGAAGAATTGAAGAGACAGGAGAAAGGGAAACAAGTATTAGCTGATGCAGATTCTAAAAGTCTACAAGTAATTTCTGAAGAATATCAACTCATAGGAGAGCAATTATACAAGAGAGGAATGGATGGATACCTGAGAATTTGTGTTCCTGAAGAAAAGTATTTGGAGATGTTGGAAATGGCACACTCTGGAGTGGCAGGAGGACATTTTTCAAGTGATAGAACAGCCAAACTCATTTTATATTCTGGCTTTTGGTGGCCAACCCTATTTCCTGATGCAAGAACTTATGTAAAAAGATGTGACATCTGTCAAAGGGTGAGTCAACCAAATAAAAGAGATAACATGCCATTAATTCCATTAATTTCAGCCAGAGCTTTTAGCAAATGGGGATTGGACTTTATTGGACCTATACATCCTCCAGCTAAACAATCTCATGCAGAATACATATTAGTGGCTACAGATTATCTAACAAAATGGGCTGAGGCCAAAGCTACTAAAAGAAATGATGCTCATACCACTGCTAAATTTTTGTATGAAAACATTATCACTAGATTTGGACTTCCAATTGAACTAGTAAGTGATAGGGGGACTCATTTTTTGAACCAGATCATAGAAAACATGACCAAATATTTCATGATTAGTCATAGAAAGTCAGCCCCATATCACCCACAAGCCAATGGGTTAGCAGAAAGCACTAATAAAGTACTTTGTACTGTATTGTCCAAATTAGTCAACACAAACAGAAATGATTGGGACTGTCAACTTAATCATGTTCTATGGGCTTATAGAGTGGCATACAAAACTGCATTAGGAACTACTCCATTTAATTTGGTATATGGACAAAATGCAGTTTTCCCTATGGAATTTCTTATTCCAACATTAAAGGTGGGTAGTCAATACAATTGGACAGGACATGAATTATCTGAGAGGGTAATAGATTTGGAAAAACTGGGAGCTTCTCGATTTCAAGCAGTGATGAGTATATATACAGACAAGAAAAGACAAAAAGCCTATCATGATGTTCACATCAAAGAAAAAGATCTACAAGTAGGAGACATGGTTCTGGCTTACACAGTCAAGGAACATCAGAAAAAGTTTCAGAAAAAAGGTCATGGGCCATACATCATACATCAGATAAGCAATAGTGGAGCCATTCAATTAGCTAACATTGATGGAGAGATCATGCCAAATTTCATAAGTGGATGTAGAGTTAAGAGGTATGATTGTCCATTAACTACTGATGAATGGAGAAGACTGCAACAGGCTCAAAATAGGAAAAAAGAAGAAGAGAACATCAGAAAAGAG
The DNA here is from genome assembly GCA_020310875.1 of Ceratopteris richardii. Taxonomy (NCBI): domain Eukaryota; kingdom Viridiplantae; phylum Streptophyta; class Polypodiopsida; order Polypodiales; family Pteridaceae; genus Ceratopteris; species Ceratopteris richardii. The sequence goes on from CM035427.1 coordinate 97,156,812, forward strand.
GCTCAACAAGAAGCAAAGGAGAGAATAAGAAAAATGAAAGAGCTTAAGGAAGTGTGCTTATGTGAAAACACTATAAAACAAAAGGAACATTTGCCTTTGATAGTAATGGATTATCAAAATGAAAACATAAGGGTTTTGGTGGATTCTGGAGCTCAAGTGAATTTGATTAGTTCATCCCTAGTAAACAAATTTAGCATAAAGAGGACTGAAAGCAGAATCTTTATCAAAACTTTGGAAGGAAAAATGATTCAGAGCATGTCTTCACTTTCTATTAAAGTTAAATTTAATGATGAGTATATGGAGATAGATTGTGAAGAATGGCCAGATCATTTGATGACTGAAAAGTTGATTTTGGGACAACCCTGGCTCAAACAAGGTAAAGTCGTTATGAACTTTGAAAAGATGAAGCTTAATTTGACCATAAATGACAAAAGGTTTTCAATATTTTTTCTGAGTAATGAAGAACAGGAAGTTCATCAGAATGTTCATGACCCAGATATGGAAGGATTCATTTTCTCAATGAAGGACAGGGACACATTACCAATACAAAATGATCAAGCTTCATATAATCAAAACCAGCCAGAGATTACAAGAGTAAAGAAGAATGGTGAGACAGAAAGAAGAAGATAATTATTGCATAATCTGAAATATCAAAAAATCAGAACAAGGGGGACATGGAAAGAAGGCATACACAAATCTTGCTCATCAAAATAGGAAGTCAGAACAAAATGGATATGGAGACCAAAAAATGCTACAAAATGTTTGTCTGTAAAGCATGGATGTTTGTATGACACAAGGACAACTGGAGTTAAACATTATTGGGTAAAAAAATCAGAGTTGTGTCAATGGAAAAGTGATCATCAATATTTGACCTATCTTTAGATTTTCTCAAAATATATATATATATATATAAAAGAGATATGATGGATAACAAAAGTATTTCTTCTTATCCTCTTCTCCTAAAAAGAGAATTAGGAGGGGAAGGAAAGGGGACAGAACAGAAAAAATTATTATTATTATTAAAAAAAACATGGAGAAAGAAAAAGACAGGCAATCATCATAATTTTTATCAAAAAAAGAGAGAGCGAAAATTGAGAAAAGGAAAAAAAAATTGATTGAGAAAAATTGTGTATTTTCTTTTCTTTTCAAATTTATACAGCACAAAGCAAGATATAGGGAGGAGGGAAGTAAATTATTATTGAAAATTTGTATTATTTGTTCCAATTTTTATGATCATCTTTTGATTTCTACTTTTTGAAGTTTTCATTGATCATTTTTTCCATCATCTTTTTCTTCAAGAAACATTCTCTTTTTGGAAAAGAAATGACAAGCAAGGAAATGACAATTGAAGAGAGCACATTAGACATCTTGCTACACCTGTAATGATCACTTTAATTGAGTATTTTGAAGAAGCAAAACTTATTTGGAAGTTTTTCTTTTTCATTTTCATGACAGTAACATTCCAAAATAAAACATTATTTTTGAATTCTTGTGATTGATGTGGGTGGAGTCTTTTCTTTTCTTTTGTGTGTTACAAATATAGGATGGTGAATGCAAAGGAATTGCAGATTCATGACTTCAAAGCAGATTTGGTTACTTTGTCGAGAGGACACTGGTTTCTAGATAGTGAGATAGTGGTGGAACAGGTGGATTTAGAGTCAGATGAAGAACCAAAAATCCCAGAAGCTGAAAAAGTGGTAAAAGAACTCAAAGAGATTTTGGGAGTAATAGGTCAACATATATTTACAGTGGGAGTAGGAGGATATAAGTATACTATGTTGTGCCAAGAATTCTACAGGTTTCAAAGAACTACTGTTAACATGAAGAGATGGGAGGCTGTGGGATTGCACAAACTACTAGAAGAACCCATTTTCTTTATTGATTTTGAAAGAGTAGCACAAGTGATGAGCAGTTTGGAGGAAGTTGGAAAAGGAAATGATGCCTACTTCAGATGTAAAGTGAAGAATAAAGACAATCAGGAGATGCGTATCACTATCAAAGCAGAGCATATCAGAGCTGCTTTGTAGTTTTTTCCAATGGGGACCAAACTTGATCCCAGTTTTGTAAAGAAGAATAAGGAGACTTATACAGGATACTCAAAATTCGCTGATTTCAAAGGAAAAGAGAATGAGGAATATGCAACCAGAATGTTCCTACAATATTTTTGTTTTCCCAAGTTGCCCAGATACACAATGCCACACAAGTCAGTCACTTTGCTAATGTTCAATAATAAAGACAGGACTAAGCCTTTTGGGGTAATGGATGTGACACCATACATCCATGAACAGTTGAAAGAAGCAGCAAAGCATTGGGAGCAGAAGAAATTTATGAATGGAGCACAATTTTAACAAGGATTATCTATCATGTTCTGGGAATGGAAGAGCAATTGAAACTGGCTCCAGAAGCACAGTATTTCAGAAGTCTTATGATAGGAGTAAAAAGCCCTCCAAGGAAATTGACTGAAAGGGAAACAGAAGGACAAACTCGCATGAGGGGAATAGAGATAAAAAGAAAAATAATCTATGAAGAAGTGGTTCCAGTAAAGAAGAGGAAATTAGACCCAAGGAAGGTGGAACTGGAAATGGAAGAAGCAACAAAAGAGGAACATGAGGAGGCACAGAAACAGGTTCAATCCTCTAGTGAACCCCATCCACCTCAAACAAGTAAAGAACAGTTATACACCTATTTAACCCAAGGGAATAACAAAAGAGCTATGTATGAGACACAGTATCAGAAAATGCTAGAAGACTACTCATGCAAAGCTACAGACTGGATTCAGGAGGAGGTGGAGCACTATGAAGCACTCCATGATCAAATGATAACAGCTGAAACTGAGGAAGTGTTTGTCAGGAAAGAAGTGGAGTTGTTGGCTTACTTTAAAGAATTGCAAGGACCTCCAGAGACCAGAACCACTGTTGTAGTGAAAAAGAAGGTGCGAAGGAAACCAGTCCAAAAGAAGAAATTGACTAAGAAAGGGAAAGGAAAAGCAGTAGCTGAATCTGTAATGATGAAAGAAACAGAAGAAGTAATCATTGAAGAAACACAGAAGCCAACCACTATGGAAGAAGCATCAAGGCCCACATAACCTGAAATAGGAGGGTCTTCACGCTTCTCATCTGATTCTGACAGTGATATTAAGAGTTTCCTGTTAAAGAGTTTAAATCTTTCAATACCAAATACTCCCAATGTGGTTACCTAGGCCACAGAGAAACAGAAGACACCTGAGGACTTAAGAAAGAAGTCTCATGAAAAGCAGATTCAGGAAGAAGTAGTTCAACAGCTAAGTCCTGAGGAAGAAAGAAAGCTGATAAAAGGTAAGGCAGTAATGACAGAAGAGGAAGGTCAAATAAGAGAGGAAGTCAGTTGTGGGTTGGTGCATATAGGGATGAAGCCAATATGGACAAAGCCATCACAAACTTATTTCAAATTGAATGAAAGCATAGAGGAGATAGCAAAGGAGGTACAGAAAGGCAGTTCAGATATAAAGCAGAAGGATGCAAATAAAGATCAGGAAATAAAGAAGATAGAAGTGGAAAAGAATGATCAAGAACTTACAAGAGGTGTGATGGAAAAGGAGATTGTGCAGAGTATAAAAGAAGTGCTTCAGGAATTGAAGAATAATGAAGAATCCACAACCAACAAAGATCAGGAACAAGAAGGAGAAATGGATCTCATGGATATTGATGAAGAGGAAGAAGGACATAAGGAACAAACAGGTAATGATCAGGTCACATCTGTGGAAGAAACTGAATCAGTTTCAGTTCAGGAAAAACAGGAACAGGAAGAGCAATTCAGGAAGGGTCAAATAAATCCTGTTGAAAAAGACTCAAATATAATTCAAGAAACCTTAATACAGGAGAAAGAGATACAAAATAAGGAAGGGCAGCTCCTTAAAGAGAAGCAACAGATGATGGAAGAAAGGAAATCATTAGAAATGAAGATGACTTCAGATTCCTCAGAGCAAAAGAATGAAAGAGCTCAAGCATTAGATTTTGAAGAAGATGCTACCAAACAGTAAACAGAGGAGGATGATCACAGCCATGAAGAACAAGAAATCAAAGATATAGAGGATGAAGAAGTAGCAGAAGAGGATGATAAGGATGGAGAAGACAAGCAAATTGAAGTTAGACAGATAGAAATGGAGGTAGGGTTGGAAAGAATACCCAAAAACATAAGATCTGCTTGTCAAATCATCATGAGTAACATTGAACAATTCAGACCATCTAGTAGAAACATGATCATATCTGGCATGGTGGCTGAGTTTGAATTTGAGAAAGGAAGTCTGATTATCAAAGAGCACAAGAAGGAGAAAGAACAAATGTCAGAGCAATTAAGATTGATGCAGGAAAAAAATGAAGAATTTACAAATAAAATAATTGCTTTGGAGGAATCAGAAGCGCAGAAACAAAATAAAATCTAGTTTCTTGAGGAGAAGAGTGTCAAATTATAAGAACAGAATGCTAAAATGGAGATGGAGTTGAAAACAATAGGAGGAAGATACAGAACTCTGCAAACATCATATCAAATTCTGACCAAAGCACATGAAGAGATAAATAAATTGTTGTTAGAAGAAGGTCAATTAAAAGATGAAAGTAAAACTGCTCAGATGACAGAGGAAGAAAAGGAAGAGCTGCACAAAGAAATTCAAAAACTACAAACAGAATTAAAGGAGGCTAAAGAGTTGGAAAAATAGGCTAGTGTACATGTTGCTACTTCAATGAGAGGATACAATAAATTGTATATGGACATAGAGAAAGAAACGAAGGATTGGCAGGAAAAGATGGAGAAAGAAAGAAATGAGTGGATACAAGAAAGAGAAGTTTGGGCAGCTCAGAATAGGAGTTTAATGATGACTATAGAGGAATTACACAAGAAGGTGGAACAGCCACAAGTCCAGGATGAAGTACATGCAGAGAATATAGATACAAGAGAATATGAAGCAGGGAATGATGATAGAGAACCAGAGGTCAATGAACCAGCAGCCAAGAAACCAGAAGAAGAATATTCTGAAGGATTTGTTCAGAAATTACTGACTAGTAGAGAATCAAGGATGGATTTTATAAGGAAGATGCATGATGAATATGAAAATCAAATAGTCCCTTTTGCTCTAAATAAAGGAATCAATCCAGACCAGCATCATTGGGCTGTAGATGGATTAGGAATACCGTTTTGTATGATTTTGGAGAGTATAAAGAATTATCAATTGGCCAGAGTTGGGCTACCTCCAAACAAATACCTTGAGTATGAAGAGGACATCAATGTCACTAAAGAACTGTTTGAAAGAGCCAATCCCAAATGGAGAAACAAATGGTTGGATGCCAACAAAGAATGCAGGAAAATCTGGAAAGAGGCACCTCTTCATTTGAAAATCAATCCAGCTTACTGCCCAATTGCTAGAAGAAGAGAATGGATTGTTTTTGGGAAAGGAGAAAAAAAGGTCAAATTCCATCCAAATGGCTAAATTTCCCAAAAATAGCAGGACCAAAAGCAGGTACATGGCCTACTAAAAGATACATGGTGGATACAGCTGAGTCAGTAATTACTACATACAAAGATGTGAATGATCCTGCTTGTATATTACTTATCAGAATAATGAGATTAATTTTGGCATGTATAGAAACTTACACAGATACAGATGTTAGAGTATTAAACTACATTGGTTTCAACTCTCCAACAGATGCCTTATTATTTGATTTGAGTGAGACACCTGACAGAATATGCTTAATGGCCTACTATAGCAGGATAATATTTTTGGGTAGTCACTTTTTGCAAATTTTTGAGGATGCATTTGACTACGGGTTTTTTGAAAGAGAATCAGAATTTTTTGGGAATTTATCAGTTGTTACAAAATCTAGACTTACTGCCTATGAAGCTGCTTATACAGAATACCTGAAAAAGGATGTCATTGACAAGCCAAAAGCTGCAGTTCAATGGAGAAAGGCATTGTTTGAAATGGTCAATAATCTGAATGTCACTGAAAGAAAGAGTCATGATTTGGTGTCACAGGTATATCAAAGAAAGAAAAAGTGAAGAAAAGATTGCAAGATTTGTGGAGCAGAGAAGTCTTTTGTCAGGAGCCAAAAGGTCTAGGAGGGGAAGGATGTTGGAAGATACATTTTTGAAGAATATTTTGATGTAAAATAGTTGTAAAAAGCCAAAAAACTTGTAAAATATTTATGTAGCTGTTGTAAAAATAAGGAAGAGTCTTCCTTATGTAGCAAAGGATCCTATGTAATTTTTATAGAATTTTTAGAAACTCTTAGATAGCATATTTTTAGAAAATTAGAGAAAAAGACCAAATTTCAAGTGTGAAAAGGGACACTTGAAAATGTATATAAGTCAATTTTCTCTATTTTGAGGAGGTTGGTTATTTGATTGATCATTGATACATGCTATCAAGAGAATAGAGAGAGTTTCTGCTGAAAATCGTGTTTTCTCCTGTTTGTGTGGTTTCTTTGAGGTGTGAGCTTATTTCTTGTTTAATCATGGAGATTTGTGAGATTCATTTGTGTAATACTGAGTAAGATGTATGAAGAGAGATGATTACTGATGTATTGAATGAGTATGAAGTGGAGAATGGTGCAGAGAGATGAAAATCATCTGTTGGTACAGAATCACGATTGTCTCGTCTATGTGATACAGGTAATATTTTTCAATTTTGACTTCATAATCATGTTTTGCTGAGAAAATAGCATGTAATAGACACAAAGATTGTAGAAAATGGTGGAGATTTGATCTAGATAAGGTAAACCCTAGATATTTCCTCTTCATCTTCATTTTCTCAGAATTCCAAGAATTCCAGCCATCGTTCTCTTGTTTCTATGAATCTATCATCTAGAAGGGGCTGTGGTCTTATGAATATTCCCAGGATTGACAAATTAAAGATGCTTTGTTGATTCTTTTGTACTTCATGATTGGAGAGGACAACTCCAAAGTCAATAACAAACACTTGGTCTGCCACATCTTCTTCAAATTCCAATACCTGATCATCCTGGTCTTCATGTCTTGATATATCTTCAACTACCTCTGTTTCTTCTACCTGATTGGTTTCCAACTCTTGTTGTTCTTCCTCAAAGAATTGTGTTTCTTTTTCCTGGATTAGGGTTTCTTGAATTATAGTGAATTCACTTTCCTCAATAGATTTTACTTGGTCTTTACCTGTCTGCTCTTTCTGTCCTTCTTCCTGCTCATCAATGTCCATAAGATTCATTTCTCCTTCTTGTCCTTGATTTTTGTTGGTTGCAAATTCTTCATTATTCTTCAAATCATGAAGTACATCTTTTATACTTTGGATAATCTCCTTTTCTACCACTCCTTCTGTGACTTCTTGAACATTCTTTTTCACTTCTAATTCCTTTGCTTCTTGAACTTGATCTGCACCTTTCTGTTTTATGGCTGGACTTCTTTTTTGTGCTTCTTTTACTATTTCTGCTATGCTCTCATCTAATTTAAAATAAGTTTGTGAGGGTTTTGTCCATATTGATTTTATTCCTGTATGCACCAACCCACAACTGCATTCCTCTCTTACTTTACTTTCCTCTTCTCTCATTACTGCTTTAGCTTTCATCATCCTTCTTTCTTCTTCTGGACTGATTTGCTTAATTGTCTCTTCTTGAACCTGCTTCTCCTGAGACTTCTTTCTCAAATCTTCAGGTGTTTTCTATTTCTCAGTGTCCTGTGTAACCACATTAGGAGTACTTGGAACTGATAAATTCAGACTTTTTAATAAGAAACTTTCAATGTCACTCTCAGAGTCTGAAGAAAAATGTGAAGATCCTCTTATTTCTAGTTTTTCTTTTCTTGACTCCTCCATAACAGCAGATTCCTTTTGATTCCTTTCTTCCACTATTACTGCTTCTGTCTCCTTCATAACTACAGCTTCTTCTACTGCTTTCCCTTTACTCTTCTTGGTCAGCTTTTTCTTCTGTACTGGTTTTTTTTTTACTTTCCTTTTTGCTACCACTATAGTTCTTGTTTCTAGAGGTCCTTGTAATTCTTTAAAGTAAGCTAATAGCTCTACTTCCCTTTTAACAAATACTTCTTCTGTTTTAGCTGCCATCATTTGATCATGAAGTGCCTCATAATGCTCTACTTCCTCCTGAACCTAGCCTGTTGACTTGCAAGAATAATCTTCCAGCATCTTTTGATATTGTGCCTCATACATTGCTCTTTTGTTAATTCCTTGAGTTAGATAAGTGTATAACTGCTCTTTGCTTGTTTGGGGTGGATGAGGATCACTAGAAGACTGGGCTTGCTTCTGAGCTGCTTCATATTCTTCCTTAGTGGCTTCGTCCTGCTCCAATTCAACTTTCCTTGGGTCCAACCTCCTTTTCTTTACACGAACCACTTCCTCAGATATTACCTTTCTTTTCATCCTTGCTCCCCTCAGGCTAGTTTGTTCTTCTGTTTCTCTCACAGACATCTTCCTAGGAGGACTCTTGACTCCTGCCATAAGGCTTCTAAAATACTGTGCCTCTGGGGCCAATTTTAGTTGATCTTCCATTCCCAATACATGATAAATGATCCTGGTTAAAAATTGGGCTCCATTCATGAATTTTTTCTGTTCCTAGTGTTTTGCTGCTTCTTTCAGCTGTGCATGGATGTATGGTGTCACATCCATTACTCCAAAGGGCTTGGTTCTATCCTTGTTGTTAAACATAAGCAGTGTAACATATTTGTGTGGCATTATATACCTTGGTAGCTTTGGGAAACAGAAATATTGTAAGAACATCCTTGTGGCATATTCTTCATTCTCTCTTCCTTTGAAGTCAGTAAATTTGGAGTACCCTGTATAGGTTTCTTTATTCTTCTTTACAAAGCTAGGGTCAAGCTTGGTTCCCATTGGGTAGAACTGCAAAGCTGCTCTGATATGCTCTGCTTTGATAGTGATATTCTCCTCCTGATTGTCTTTATTCTTGACTTTGCACCGGAAATAAGCATCATTACCTTTTCCCACTTCCAATAAACTATTCATTACTTGTTCTACTCTCTCAAAATCTATGAAAAAGATGGGTTCTTCCAGCAATTTATGCAACCCGACTGCCTTCCATCTTTTCAGATTGACAACAACTCTTTGAAATCTGTAGAACTCCTGACACAACATTATATATTTATATCCTCCTACTCCCACTGTGAAGATATGTTGTCCAATTATGCTCAGTGTTTCTTTGAGCTCCTTCACCACCTTTTCTGCCTCTGGAAACTCTAATTTTTCATCTGACTCCAGGTCCACCTTTTTTATCACGACTTCACTATCCATAAACCAGTGTCCTCTTGACAGAGTGACTGATTCTGCTTTGAGATCATGAATTTGCAATTCCTTTGTATTCACCATCCTGATAACATATAACACATAGAAAGAAAGAACTCCACCCACATGAGTCAGTAAAATAAAAAAAAAAAAAGTTATTTTGAGATGAAATGAAGAAGGAATGTAAACTCTGACTTCTTTAGAAAACTCAATTAAAGTGACCATTACATGTGTAGCAAGATATCTAGTGCACTCTCCTCAATTTTCACTCTCCTCTTTTAACAATTCTCATCCAAGAAGAAGATGTTTTTGGAAGAAAAGTTTGAAATAATAAAAGAAATAAAAATTAAACAATAAAACTACAAAAAATAGAAAATCATGAGAAATGGAATAGATACTACAGAAATAATAAATAAGGATGTGCTTCCCTTCTTCCTATATCTTGCTTTGTGCTATATAAATTTATAAAAGGAAAAAGTAGACAATTTTTCTCAATTTTATAATAATAATTTTTTCTATTTCTTTTCTTCCCCTCCTAATTCTCTTTTTAGAAGAAAGATAGGAAAAAATATTTTTGTCCTAATTGTCAATATGTTATGATTTTCTCTCTCCTTTTTTTTAACATTCTTATTTGTTTCTGAAAAAATTCCAACTGCAGTTCCATTATAGATGGTCTTCTTTCCATTGAATCAACTTTGATTTTTTGACCCAATAATATTTTACTCTAGTTATCCTTGTTTTAGGCAAAGATCCATTTCCTGGTGACAAGCATTTTGTAGAATTTTTTGGTCTCCATATCCATTTTGTCCGGGAATCTTGTTTTGATGAGCAAGATTTGTATATGCCTTGTTTCCATATCACCCTTGTTTTGATGCTTTGATGTTTCAGATTATGCCATAGCTGCCTCCTTCTTTCTGTCTCACCACCCTTCTTTGCTCTTCCAATCTTCTTCTGGTTTTGATTATATGAAGCTTGATCATTTAGTGTCTGTATTGGTAATGTCTGTATGCCCTCCATTGAAAAGTGAATCCTTCTATGTCTGGGTCATGAACATCCAGATGAACTTCCTGTTCTTCATTACTCAATAAAAATATTAAAAACCTTTGGTCATTTATGGTCAAATTAAGCTTCATTTTTTCAAAATTCAAAGTTACTTTACGTTGTTTGAGCCATGGTTGTCCCAGAATCAATTTTTCAGTCATTAAATGATCTGGCCATTCTTCACAATCTATTTTCATATACTCATCATTGAACCTAACTTTAATAGATAGTGAAGACATGCTTTGTATCATTTGTCCTTCTAGAGTTTTGATAAAGATTCTGCTTTTAGTTCTTGTTAGGCTAATTTTATTCACCAAAGCTGAACTAATCAGATTTACTTGTGCTCCAGAATCTATCAAAACCCTAATTCTTTCATTCTGATAATCCATTGTTATCATAGGCAAATGTTCTTTTTGTTTTAGAAATGTTTCACACAAACAGACTTCCCTTTGATCTTTGGTTCTTCTATCCTTTCGTTTGCTTCTTGTTGAGCCTCTTTTCTAATTTTTTCTTCTTCTTTTTTCCTGTTCTGAGCTTGTTGCAGCCTTCTCCATTGATCAACAGTTAATGGTCAATCATACCTCTTTACTCTACATCCACTTATGAAGTTTGGCATGATCTCTCCATCTATGTTAGCTAGTTGAATGGCTCCACTGTTGATTGCAGTTTTATAAGCCACTCTATAAGCCCATAGGACATGATTAAGTTGTAAGTCCCAATCATTCCTATTTGTGTTTACTAATTTTGACAGTACAGTGCAAAGTACTTTATTAGTACTTTCTGCTAACCCATTGGCTTGTGGGTGATATGGGGCTGACTTTCTATGACTAATCAGAAAATATTCAGTTATGTTTTCTATGATTTGATTCACAAAATGGGTCCCCCTATCACTTACCAATTCAATTGGAAGTCCAAATCTGGTGATGATATTTTCATAAAGGAATCTGGCAATCGTATGAGCATCATTCCTTCTTGTGGCTTTGGCCTCAGCCCACTTTCTCAGGTAATCTGTAGCCACTATTATGTATTCAACATGGGATTGTTTTGCTGGAGGATGTATGGGTCAATAAAGTCTAATCCCCATTTACTAAAAGCTCTGGCTGAAATTAATGGAACTAATGGAATATTATCTTTTTTATTTGGTTGACTCACCCTCTGACAGATTTCACATCTCTTTACATAGGTTCTTGCATCAGGAAATAGGGTTGGCCACCAAAAGCCAAAATATAATATGAGTTTAGCAGTTCTGTCACTTGAAAAGTGTCCTCCTACTACTCTAGAATGTGCCATTTCCAACATTTCCAGATATTTATCCTCAGGAACACAAATTCTTAAGCATCCATCCATACCCCTCTTGTACAATTGTTCTCCTATCAATTGGTATTCTTCAGAGATTACTTGGAAATTTTTTGAATCTGCACCAGCTATCACTTGTTTTCCTTTCTTCTTCCTTTTCAACTCTGCAATAATATTTTCACTCCACTCTGGATTTTTCTGAAACCAATATAGAGTTATGAATTTTGAATCTTGCAATGATTGGCACTTCCAGCAATCAGCAATGTATTTTGTTACATCTTGAATTTTATTAGGCCAATGTACCCCCATCCTATTGAGATTACTTAGGGTGACTACCCTAGAAGCATGAGTGCAAGGGTTCCAACAATGAGCTCTTTTCAGATATTCTTGTTGCTCTTCTTCAGGAATACAATATTCCAATATTCCTATATGGTTGAGATGATACAGGTGTCTAGCTAGCAGCATAAAATTTCTACTTTGTAATACTAAGTGTGTGTTGTTTCCAAATGTTCTGCAAGGTCCCATGGTTAACAATGGTACTAAGGTTATGGCCCACTCAGGAACACTCTCTACTTTGAACAAATAAGTGTCTGGCAGGTCATCATCTAAAGGTGAACTGGGTTCTTTAGACTAAATTCTAGATAAATGATCTGCTCTCAAGTGTGTTCTTCCTTGTCTGACCACTACCTCAAACTCAAATTCCATTAGTAAAAGGAACCACCTGACTATTCTCCCAGTATGACATGGTTTATTTACCAAATATAGTAAAGCTTGATGGTCCACAAAGAACTTAAACTTGTTGGCCAAAAGGTAATGTCTATATTTCTTTACAGCAAATATCATTCCCAACCCTTCCCTCTCAGTGGTTGTGTAATTTTTCTCAGCTAGATTTAATTGCCTACTAGCATAAGCCACTGGGAAATCTAACTTGCTTCCTTCTATTGGTTATGCCAGTACACATCCCAAAGCATAATTTGAAGCATCCACATGGACATGAGAAATTTTATCCCATTGAGGTGTTTTCAGAATTGGGGCTGTTACCAAACAAGTTTTAAGAGTTTCAAAGGCTTGGTCACACTCCTTGGTCCACTCAAACTTTGTAATTAGGGCATATAAAGGTTTGGCTATGTCGGCAAACCTGTGTACAAATTTTCTATAATATCCACAATGTCCCATGAAAGTTTGAAGTTCCTTTACATTTGTTGGTCTTGGAAGTTCTATTATGGACTTTATTTTCTTCTCATCAGTTGAAATTCCATTTTTTTGAGACTATGTGACCTAGCATTCTTCCTTGTCTTACAAAGAATGATTTAAGCACACTCTGTATGTTCTGCATTTCCTGAATATATTCTCTAAATCATGCAAGTGATCTTGTCTTTTTAATGAAAAAGTACACAGATCATCTACATAAATTTCCATTACATTCCTCAAGAATTCTTTGAAAATATGACACATCAATCTCTGAAAAGTTGCTGGGGCATTGGTTAACCCAAAGGGCATAACCCTAAAAGCATAAATTTCCCATTCTGTGGAAAAGGCAGTTTTATGTTGGTCTTCCAATGCTATAGGTACCTAATTGTATCCTGAAAAACCATCTAAAAAAACTATAAACCTCCTTCCCTGCAACTCTTTCTAGAAGATGATATGTTATAGGCAGTGGATAACTATCTCTTATAGTTGCTGCATTCACCTTTTTCAAGTTAATGCATACCCTAAGTTTTCCATTCTTTTTTGGTACCACAACTATAGGAGATATCCATTCTGTATACTCAATCTCATATATGAAATTGGCAGCCAACAGCTTGTCAATTTCTTCCTTTATTTTAGCAGAGTATTTATCATTAAATGTGTAATGTCTTTGTTTGCTAGGTTTTGCATAAGGTGTAATAGGAATCTTATGCTCACAGATTTTAGGATCAATACCTTTCAAATCCTTATAGCTGTAAGCAAATACATCCCTATAATTCTTGGCCAAAATTCTTAGTGCTTCCTCTTCTTGGGTTGTCATGTCATCAGCCACTACAATATGTCTTTCTTCTCCCTCTTTCTAAGTGATCATGACCTTTTTAGTTTGTTCTTCATTATCATAAGCCTCCCCTTTCTTCTTTTGTCTCTTTGGTTTCATTTTTAGAAGTAGTCTATCTTCTACTTCATAAGTCTTGAAATTTGATGGTACATCAAACTTTTGATCTCTGTTTGTCATTTTTTCCTTCTTTTCATTCTCCTGGTCTTTTTCTATTTCCTTGTGTTTGTTTTTCCTGTATTTGCCTGAAATTTTATCTTTTATTACATCTTCAGCTTTCACTTCTTCCAAATATTGTGTTTTTCCTTTTTTCAATATCATCTCTTCTTCCTTGTCCTCTTCTGTTTTTGATACCTTTATCATTTGTATTCCAATGTGAAAAACATCATATCCTTCTTCATTTTGGAATTCCAATCCTACATACTCATCACTGGCTAGATCCATGGTAGCCAAAATTTGGTTCCAAGCATAGGGCTCAAATTCTTCATCTTTAAATTCTTGTGGTACATAACTCTCATCTTGTATCTTTCTTTCTTCCACACAATCTTCTCTTCTCAATCTTCTTTTTCTATTAGTGAAGTTTCTTATCATATTGCACTTCCATATTAATGATTCATTTTCATTCTGATCCTCCATCTCTGATTCTTCACTTAATTCTTGATTTTGATGTATTTTATACCATTCTTGAGGGGATATGTCACAATAGTTCCCATTTCTTAGATTCACTCTTGTTATTCTTCCTTTGCTCTGAAGGTATAAGCAATCATTACCCCAATCTTGCACAATTTGCATTTGTCTCATAAATGGCCTTCCTAGGATAATTTCATATGAAGTGGATTGTGGGAATTCAACTATGGCAAAGGTATGTTCAATCTCTATTCCACATATGTCCACAATTACTTTTTCCCATATTCCTTGGGGTTTTTCTATGTGTCCATCTGCAAGTTGCAATCTCATTTTGGTGGGTAATAATTCATTTTTTCCCCATTTTTCCGAAGTTTGTTTCGTCATGATGGCCACTCCTGATCCACTGTCTAGAATGGCTTTGGCATGGTTTTTACCAAATTGTATTTTTAGTGTTGAGTTTCCTTCTTCTCCTTCACAATATCCTCCTATCTTATCAATGGGAATATACCACAACTCCTCCAAATCTTGTAGTTCTGGATGAATATTTTCTGGTATAGGTTCCGATTTTTTTATTCTGTTTTGTAGGTGAGGGTTCTGTTTTATCAATTCTTCCAATGTGGTGTGATATAGAATTGTGCATTGTTTATCCCTATTCACCTGGAATGTTATTTGTGGGTTTTATTTTTGTTGGTGCATTTCAAGCCTTCACAATTTGTCTTGGATCACTCATGAAGACATCACTTGAAGGAAGAACCATAGGAACTTATGTTTATAAGTTCTTACCATTTTACTCCTTGTAAAAGTCTAAAAGACTTGACATTTTTATGTACACACCTAATTGATTAGAGTCGTGGAAAAAGTAGTTGATTGATTGAGAGAATATCTCAATACCTTTTAGGTGAAAGATTCTAGGAGTTTGAATTTGAATTCAAACTTGAAGGTTCTACTCAACTCATATATAAGTTTGACTTGAAAAGTCGCGGACACATCAGTCACCTTTCCCGAGGCTTAGACTACTGATCATTGAGTGTGTGAGGCCTACTCCATTGTCTACACCTCTGAGTACCATTTGGCAATGTTTATCATGTCAATGGGAATGTACATCAATGTGAATTAATACAAACATTTACATCTATCAACTCTGTCTTCTCTGAGTGCACTACTTCAAGTCTGTCAACTTCAAAGAAGCATATCGCAGTGTCTACTACTCCAAATCAAGTGATTCAAAGCTTGTTGGATTCAGCTCAAAGCATACTACAAGCCTGCAGAGTTTGAAGAAAATTGATTCAGCCAATTTTGAGAAATCGGCGTCGAAGTGCTCACTGGTATTTGTCTGCATACTTCCTAAAAAGTCGGGGGTGTCCATAAATTTGCTAAAGTGATTTCTCACTGTATAGTTTATCATTTTGAATGATTCCACTTGCAAATGGTAGCTTACTAAGCTAATAGAATACCTCTAGAAGGAATTTTGCCAATTGTAAGTGTACTGGTCATACTGAGTGAAAGACTGAGCAGGTATCAATACCAAAATAGAAGTTTTTTGAGTTTTGTGATTCACAAACCTATCTGCTTTGATCAAGTCATTACTCAAACCATTTCCAAAGTACATATAGCATTTCTTGGTATCATTTGGAAGCTAAGGGTGTCTACTAATCATATCTGGAGTCACTGAGGGCTGGTGCAAAGCAGGATTAGCAGCACCTACTTATTCTTCTGGAGGATCCATCCATCTTTCCCAAGAGTGGTATCAGAGCAAATAAGGTAACATGGGAGATGGTTTTCCCTCATTCATTGATAAATTGGACAGGAACAATTATCAGGCTTGGTCTCTGAGGATGAAGACCTATCTACAAGGGAGAAGTCTATTTGGATTCATCTCAGGGGATGAGGAATTGCCCTCATTCAAAGCAAGAGGTCTACCCACCAAGGAAGAACAAGAAAGGCTAAATACATGGTGTGCAAAAGATGCATTGGCAAGGTCTTATCTTCTTAACTCTATATCTGATTTCCTTTTACCTCACATAAGGAATTGTAAGACTTCCCAAGAAACTTGGGAAACCTTGTCATCATACTTTTCATCTAACACAAAGGCCAAGAAGAATCAATTGTGGATTGAATTCACAACCCTTAGGAAGCAACCAAAGTAATCAGTCTCAGAATTTGTGACCAAGATCAAGGATGTGGCAGACCAATTGGCAAGCATAGGAGAGGAGATTGAAGAGGAACAAATAGTAAGGCAAGTAACCAATGGACTAAAGGCAGATGATAAGTGGGAAAGCTTCACCACTGCAATGGATCTCTACATGGACATGCATACCCCAGATCTCACAACTCTGATGGGCCAACTATTCACACATGAATCAAAGTTTACAAAGGTTGGAGATACATCTAAAGGTAACACTCCTTCTACCCTATATATTGATAAAAAGATTAAAGACAAAGGTAAAAGTAAAAAGCAAGATGATGAAGGTTCTACCTCCCAAGCCAACTATGCAGGGAGAGGTAGATCTTCAAGAGGCACGGGCAAAGGAGGTAAGCAAGGTAGGGGGAGACCCTACAATTCATCACCATGCAATATTTGTGGACTGTCTAACCACACCACAGATGAGTGCTACAGAAACTACAAAAATCAGAGAGGAAGAGGCTATCAAAGAGGTGGATACTCTCAAGGCAGAGGAAGGTTCAACCAACACCAAGGCTACAATGGCTACAACAATAATTACAACAACAATTACAACAACAACCATAATGGTAACTACCAAGGAGGATTCAAAAATAGGAAAGACTACAACAACTACACAGAGGAGCAAGATGACTCCCTATTGATCATGAATATGACTTCCAAGTCAGGTACCAATGATAATCATCTGTTTTATATTGATTCAAGATGTTCTAATCATGTAGTTGGCAATGTGGCACTACTCTCTGATCTTGAAGAACCCAAGGGCAAACATCAGGTACAGACAGGTGATGATACTAAGCATTCTATAGTAAAGATTGGAAATGTAAAAAATTGTGATGGTAACCAGAACCTATTGAGCAGGGTACTTTATGTACCAACCATTACCAAAAACTTAATGAGTGTTGGTCAGATTATGGAGAAAGGTTTGCAGGTCAGGTTCAATCAACATGGAGCATATGTGGAGGACCCAAGACATGGATTCAAGAGGATAGCCAAGGGAGAAAAATCAGGTAGATTATTTACTTTTGAGCTAGAAGACACCAAGAACATTGCTTTATACAATTACAAGGATCAAACACTTTCAGAATTAGAAATATGGCACAAAAGGTTAGGTAAGGACCCTAAAGCAAATGTGCAAGGATCAATGTGTGCTTGGGATACCTAATGTATCCAAGCAACACATGATTTACAAATGTGGTGCTTGTCAGTTTGGTAAGTCTCACAGGTTGCCCTATTCAAGGAAAGGTTTTATACATGAAGACTACCTAGACTTGGTGCACACAGATGTTTGGGGACCTAGCAAGGATCCCTCCATTTCAGGATCAAGGTACTATGTATCATTCATTGATGATTATAGCAGGTGGACTGTGTTATACTTTATGAAGCACAAGGATGAAGTGTTTAATTGTTTCAAAAGATATCTTGCATTAGTGGAAAATCAAACAGGTAGGAGCTTGAAGAAGCTAAGGTCAGATGGAGGAGGTGAATACTTCTCCAATGAGTTTGAAGAATTCTTGCAGGAAAGAGGCATCAAAAGAGAGATAACCACAAGGTACTCACCTGAACAAAATGGGGTAGCTGAAAGAAGGAATAGGCTCATTGTTGAAACAACTAGGTCTATGCTTAATGAAAAGAAGTTGCCAAATTATCTTTGGGCAGAGAGTGTATCTACTGCCACCTATCTCATAAACAGGTTGCCATCAAAGTCACTTGATGGAATGACACCTTATGAAGCTTGGCATGGTAAGAGGCCTTCATTAGATCATTGCAAAATTTTTGGCTGTGTAACATATGTGCATATTCCCTCACAGGTAAGGGGAAAGCTAGACCCTAAAGCTGAAAAATGTATTTTCATTGGTTATGACTTGAATAAAAAAGGGTACAGATTCTACAACCCAACCAATAAAGGGTTCAAGGTAAGCAGAGATGTCATTTTTGATGAGAATGACTCATGGTATGAGAATGAATGCAGGAAAATTAGTCTACCCTATGATTTGGAAGAAGAGTTTCCAAAACTCTCAAATGAGGAACCAATCCAGAAGGAAGACTCAAGCTCAGAAGATGATGACACAATTAATCTTGAAGAATTCAAGGCATGGAAATCTAAAGGTAAGATGAAGATGAAGAAGCTAGAGGATATTCCAGAATCCTCAACTCAGTCAATAAGGAGATCTCAGAGAGAAAGTAAGAAGCCTATCAGATATGGGTATGATACTTCTCTTGTAACTAAGCATTCTGTATATCTTGCAAAGGATTTGTTGAATGAAGAACCAGGTTCATATGAAGAGGCAATCACCAAACCAGAATGGAAAGGAGCTATGGATGAAGAAATAGAAGCTCTCAAGGAAAGTGATACATGGGACTTGGTACCCAAGAAGGACTCTATGAAGGTGATAGGATCTAGATGGATCTACAAACTAAAGAGGAACTCTGATGGTACAATTAATAGGTACAAAGCTAGGTTGGTAGCCAAGGGTTTTGCACAAACCCAAGGCATTGATTATGAGGAGACATTTTCTCCTGTGGCTAAGATGCCAACAATCAGAGTATTGGTGAGTGTAGCTGCATCCAAGAATTGGAACATGTACCAATTACATGTCAAGAATGCTTTCTTGAATGGATGGATATCTGAAGAAGTCTACATGTCACAACCACCTGGCTATGAAGATCCCAAGAAGGTAAATTATGTGTGTAAATTGAAGAAGGCTCTATATGGATTGAAGCAGGCACCTAGGGCATGGAATTACAGATTAACAACATACCTCCAAGACCAAGGGTTTACTATGAGCAAAGCAGATACTTCATTGTTTATCAAAAGAAGCAATTCAGAGGTAATCTATCTCTGTGTTTATGTTGATGACATCATCATTACAGGTAGTGATATCCAAGGAATCAGAAGCATAAAAAACCAGATGATGAAGGAGTTCAAGATCAATGATCTTGGATTATTGAAGTACTTTCTAGGACTTGAATTGGTGTATACTAATTCAAGTATATATATCACTCAGAAGAAGTATGTACAAGACATGTTGAAGAAGTTTAATCTGCAGGATGCTAAAGTTTCAAGTACTCCAATGGAGGTCAACCAGAAGCTAAGTGCTCATGAAGGGGAAGAAGTCCAAGGCATCACAGGATATCAAAGTATGGTAGGTAGTTTGAATTATGCTACCTTGACCAGAATTGACATAGCATATGGAGTTAGTGTGCTAAGTCAATTCATGCACAAACCAAGGGTACCTCACCTTGAGGCAGCAAAGAAGATCTTGAAGTATCTAAAGGGAACTCAGAACCATCGTTTGTACTTTCCTTATACATCAGATATTGACATTAAAGTGTATTCAGATGCAGATTGGGCAGGATGCAAGGATGATAGGAGGAGCACATTAGGATACTTGTCTTTTGTAGGTGATAAACCTATTTCTTGGTCAGCCAAGAAACAACCAACAGTGGCATTGTCATCCACTGAAGCAGAGTATAGAGGGCTAGCCAATGCCACTCAAGAAGCTATTTGGTTAAAGCTTTTGTATACAGAGCTAGGCCTATACACTAGGCCCCCAATTATCTTTGGAGACAATACTAGCTCTCTCCACCTTGCAGCTAATCCAATATATCATGCTAGGACAAAACACATAGAGGTTCATTACCACTATGTGAGAGAGAAGTTGCTTAGCAAGGACATTCAGTTGAACTATGTGTCTACCTGCAATGTGCAGATCTACTCACTAAAGCTTTGGATGGAAACAAATTATGCAGATTCAAAACCATGATTGGATTGCAGGATGTGATTGAAGATTGAAGATGAAGACTCAAGCCAAAATGTTTGGCTTGAGGGGGAGCTGTTGGTGCATTTCAAGCCTTCACAATTTGGCTTGGATCACTCATGAAGACATCACTTGAAGGAAGAACCATAGGAACTTATGTTTATAAGTTCTTACCATTTTACTCCTTGTAAAAGTCTAAAAGACTTTACATTTTTATGTACACACCTAATTGATTAGAGTTGTGGAAAAAGTAGTTGATTGATTGAGAGAATATCTCAATACCTTTTAGGTGAAAGATTCTAGGAGTTTGAATTTGAATTCAAACTTGAAGGTTCTACTCAACTCATATATAAGTTTGACTTGAAAAGTTACGGACACATCAGTCACCTTTTCCGAGGCTTAGACTACTGATCATTGAGTGTGTGAGGCCTACTCCATTGTCTACACCTCTGAGTACCATTTGGAAATGTTTATCATGTCAATGGGAATGTACATCAATGTAAATTAATACAAACATTTACATCTATCAACTCTGTCTTCTCTGAGTGCACTACTTCAAGTCTGTCAACTTCAAAGAAGCATATCTCAGTGTCTACTGCTCCAAATCAAGTGATTCAAAGCTTGTTGGATTCAGCTCAAAGCATAATACAAGCCTACAACGTTTGAAGCAAATTGATTCAGCCAATTTTGAGAAATCGGCGTCTAAGTGCTCACTAGTATTTGTCTGCATACTTCCTAAAAAGTCGGGGGTGTCCATAAATTTGCTAAAGTGATTTCTCACTGTATAGTTTATCATTTTGAATGATTCCACTTGCAAATGGTAGCTTACTAAGCTATTAGAATACCTCTAGAAGGAAGTTTGCCAATTGTAAGTGTACTAGTCATACTGAGTGAAAGACTGAGCAGGTATCAATACCAAAATAGAAGTTTTTTTAGTTTTGTGATTCACAAACCTATCTGTTTTGATCAAGTCATTACTCAAACCATTTCCAAAGTACATATAGCATTTCTTGGTATCATTTGGAAGCTAAGGGTGTCTACTAATCATATCTGGAGTCACTGAGGGCTGGTGCAAAGAAGGATCAGTAGCACCTACTTATTCTTCTAGAGGATCCATCCATCTTTCCCAACAATTTTTTATTCATATTTCCTCTTGTTCTTGTTGTCTCAGATTCCTCAACTGTTTTTTGAGAATTGTCTACTTCCCCCAGTTTGAGTTGTGCTTCCTGTATGATTTGTTTACACTTCTGCATCCTTTCATGTTCTAAGTCTGGCATCGGATAAGTCATTCCATGGTCTGTAGGATTTGGTCCCTCTTGAATTCTTCCCTTATATGCTTTGATCAATGTTTCTAGACTCTCTGAATTTCCTATCTTAGACTGGGTTTGTGTCTTTTGAGGAGGAGTACTGTTTGATTGTTCCCTATTCTCTTCTTCCACATTTTTACTCATTCTATTTTTCCTTTCCCATTTCCCTTTTTGTCTATTTTTCTTCCCCTTTGCAACTGATCCCTCATTTTGTTCCTTAGTTGTTTCTTGTTGTTTAGCTTGTGCCCTTGTTATAGCATTTATATTCACTTGGTCAATGTCACTCAATTCTTCTTGCTCCATGATGTTGACTGTTTTCAGTGGTATGTTGTTAGATGTGTTTTGCTGTTTTTGAGGATTCCTTGGACAATCCTTTATTAAATGTTCCCTGCCACAATCCTTACAATAAGCTCCCTCTATTCTTAATGTAGGAGGTTGTGGACAGTCTCTAATGAAATGTTCTCCCCCACATCTATAACAAGTTATCTTTGATCCCCCTTTGAACTGAGGTTTTTGATTGGACATATAATTATTGGTTATATACATGAATGTGGCTGTATCCATCTCAATTCTCCCATTTCCCAAATCTAGGGCTTGTAATTCTAGTTCTCTCAGTTCATATCCTTCCCATTCTTCTTGATATCCTTCATTCCATTGAAAATCTTCCCTGTATGGTGACCTTGTTCTTGAGTTTCCCTCCTCTATTGGTGTGTATTTAATTGGTACCACATTTGTTGGTAATGGAGGTTGTTGCCCAAGTACAGGTCTTGGTTGTTCCACATATCCAGATTCTCTTTGTCCTGCATAATCTCTCTCCTTAATGGGTTGTTTGTTGTAGAAACATTCCTCTCTAGTGTGATTTGTCCATTTTCTTTCTAGTGTACAATATTTGAGTGTTTTTCTGTCCTGTAAATGTTGTGGTTTTTGATATGGACAATGTTGTACCAAATGATTCTCTCCACAATTATAGCATTTTTTATTTGTTGTTATCTTGGTATTTATCAAATTGGTTTTAGTGCTAACTTCTAGGGATTTAGCAATTGCTTGGGCCAACTCTTTTGTTGGTGGAATTTTGTCTCCATTTGTTCTAGGTTGATCAAATGCTAACAGGTCTTGACCTCTGTTATCTTCCAAGTCTATTGCCTCTTTCACACATGCTCCTAGGTCAGGGCATCTTCTATAATATACTAGAGTTCTTAATTGGGCACTTCTCAATCCTTCTATGAATAGGGATACCTGTCTTGCCATGGAAGGTACTTCCTCTCTGGGACATCTATCAATGTACTGTTTGAATCTCTTGGCTGCCTCTCTGACATTTTCATCTTTTTTTTTTTTGTTTAAAGCTATGTATCAGAGTGGCTGTGCTATGTTTTATTCCAGTCTTTGAGAATTCCCCAATGAAGGCTTCTAGGAAGGATTCAATATCTAGGTACATTTCCTTTCTCAAAGGAATGAACCAAGATAATGCAGGTCCTGTTAGGGTTAGACCAAATGCTTCAAATTGGACTTTGTAATCCTCTACCTCTTCAGCTCTAATCAATTGTCTAAACTCTGCAGCATGAGCATGAGGATCAGAATATCCTTCATATTGATTTTTCATGCATTTGGCTACCTGATATGGTCTAAGCATTCTACCCTGATATTGCCAATGATGTCTTCTTCTTAGTGGAAATTCATTAAATCCTTCTGGTTCCTTTTCAAAAGGATTTGGGGAAGCATGTGTTCTCCTCCCTTGTTGTTGCTCACCACTAGTGTAGTTTTCATGTGGTCTTGGTAAGTCTGATTGCCCTAGGTTCTGTTCCCAAGGTCTCTTGTCTGCACATTGCGCTAAATCATTTGAATTTTCTTGGTTTTGTGAGATGTATACACATCCTTGCCTATCCTCATATCTACCATCTTTGAATTGAGCTACTACTGTTAAGTTTAGGGGAACTTCTAAGTTTCTCAATCTAATGAGAAACTTATGCATTCCATCTTGATATACATAGGTTCCAAACCTATTTGTATACATGTATTTGAGGATATTTCTATAATCCCCTTTTTCAATGGGCTCATTTGTTTCATTTAAATCTTCCATGTTGTTTTCTTGCCCTAGATTTCTTTCTTGCACTTCCCCTTCCACTGGCTCTATTTCCTTCCTTCCTAAGTCTTGCTTAGTATGTGTGTTTAATTTGTTCCCAGACCTAAGGATCATTCAATTAATTTTCACGATTCTATGAATAAAATCGTGTTTTCCACGATTCTATGAATAAAATCGTGTTTTCCACGATTTTCTACTCAAAATCATGTTTTTCACGATTTTCTACTCAAAATCGTGTTTTCCACGGTTTTCTACTCAAAATCGTGTTCTCCACGATTTTCTACTAAAAATCATTTTTTCCACGATTTTGTACTCAAAATCGTGTTTTTCACGATTTTCTACTCAAAATCGTGTTTTTCACAATTTTCTCGTCAAAATCGTGTTTTCCACGATTTTCTACTCAAAATCGTGTTTTCCCTGATTTTCTACTCAAAATCATGTTTTCCACGAATTTCTACTCAAAATCGTGTTCTCCACAGTTTTCTACTCAAAATCGTTTTTTCCACGATTTTGTACTCAAAATCATGTTTTTCACGATTTTGTACTCAAAATCGTGTTTTTCACGATTTTCTACTCAAAATCGTTTTTTCCACGATTTTCTGGTCAAAATCGTTTTTTCCACGATTTTCTACTCAAAATCGTGTTTTCCACGATTTTCCACTCAAAATCGTGTTTTCCATGATTTTCTACTCAAAATCGTGTTCTCCACGATTTTCTACTCAAAATCGTTTTTCCCACGATTTTCTACTCAAAATCATTTTTTCCACGATTTTCTACTCAAAATAGTGTTTTTCGCGATTTTGTACTCAAAATCGTGTTTTTCACGATTTTCTACTCAAAATGGTGTTTTTCACGATTTTCTGGTCAAAATCGTTTTTTTCCACGATGTTGTACTCAAAATCGTGTTTTTCACGATTTTGTACTCAAAATCGTGTTTTTCATGATTTTGTGTTCAAAATCGCGTCTTCCACGATTTTGTGTTCAAAATCGTGTTTTCCACGATTTTCTTCCCAGACAATCGTGATTGCTCACAATCGCAAATAACACGATTTTCTTATGAAAATCGTGTTCTGGGAATTGGAATTTTGTCCTTAGTTCAGAGAATCACGATTTTGTGTTTGACTACAGAATCGCGATTCTGACCAATTTTTTGAAAATTTTCAGGTATTGATTTTTAAAGTTTTATTTCATCTATAGAATCGCCATATCTATTTTTTAACATGCAATGAAAGTGTTATCTGAAATCTTTTTATTTTCTTACAGAAATTTCAAAAGTCAGAAATCACGATTCCGTGTTTTTGTATTATTTCCTTTTTTTTTGTGTTTTATGATCATACAAATTGAAAGAAATGCAACAAAATAATATTGAGGTCCCTTACCTTGCTTGCTTGGTTCACAATCTCTTCAAAATCTTGTTTCTGCAGAAAGTCGCGATCTTGCTTGCTCTCTCTCTTTCTCTCTCACACTCAAATGAGTTTCTTTTAAAATTCTAGGCTTTTTATAGTGTCCTCAAAATCGCGATTCTATATAATTTCCACTGTTTTTCACTCTATCACTTGTCTAATTTCATCCTTCCACAACTTGATGGTTTTTTTAATCCTCTATTCCTAATTTTTTCTGATTAATCACTCCCCTTAGCTATTGATGAAAATCGCAATTTTGTACTTTTCCACTTCTACCAATTGATACTCAATTTTTTTTTCTGAATCTTTGGAATTTGTTTTCCTTCACTTACTCAATCTTAATGAAGTCTCTTGCTATTACCTTTCTCCAAAAACTCAAATATGCTGGAAATTCCAGAAAATTTTTCTTACAGAAAATCACGATTTTGTGTAGAGAATCGTGTTTTTTCTGTACTTATTTTGTGCAAATTTGAGTATTCTCTTCTATTGTTTCCCTTCAGTACCCTTTACCAATTGCAATTCAACAGACACCTGTACTTTTGCATCAAAATCACAACAATATTCAAAAAATCACGATCTTGTGCAGAGAATCGTGTTTTTCAAATTTTCTAGTTTTTTGATAAATTTTTGCTTTCCTTTCACTTGGTCCCTATTACTCTTATCAACAAAGCTTCAATCCAACTTCCTGAGAAGAAAAGAAATTTGTTTGATTGTTTTAATGAATTTTATGAAATGTTTTTAGTATTTTGCCCTAAATTAAGGTAAACACTTCACTTAGGGTTTCTTGTTTAGTGATCTATTGATCCTATATTCCTTGATTGGTTATACTATCTTATGCTTTGGCTATCAAAACAGTTCATGAGAAAACTTCCCAAAGAAAAATGTGCTATGAAATGCAAGTATCAATTTTTGCAAAAATAAACTCAAACATTTTTTTTCTTCAAGATGCAAATCAATTTTTTCTCAAGATTAATGCTTTGACTTGGTAAACAAATGGATCTTATCTACTTGCATCTAGCTACTTTACTTGACTTTTCCTTAATGCAACCATGTTATCTTCCCAGGATCAACCATTTTGCCTAGTACTTGGTCAAAAAGCACTCTACAAATGCAAGAATAGACACATTTTACCTCATCATCAGCTTTCTTGACTCAGTTTTTCATACACCTGCACTTTACTTCAAAAAATGAGATGAGCAACTATCAATTTGCAAAAATTTCAGCACTTCCAATTCTTAAAAGATTATCTATTGCTTTCTTTTCCCAAAAGACAAACAAAGACATCTACCTTTTCATGTTCACATTTCTTGATTAAAGAGTATTACCTTTTCCATGTGTTCATTACCATCATCAATAGAAGATCTAGCAAAGCCCAACTTCAATGAAGCTGTTGATATGTTCCCCGACAACGACGCCAAAAAATGTTTGTTATTGACCTTTGGAGTTGTCCTCTCCAATCATTTAGCATAAAGAATTAACAATACATCTTTATTTTTGTCAATCCTGGAAGTATTCAAGAGACCACAGCCCCTTCTAGATGATAGAATCCAAGAAATAAGAGAATAATGGCTGGATTTCTGAGAATAGTGAAAATGAAGAGGAATTTCTAGGGTTTGGATTATCTTGAGCAAATCTCCACCATTTTCCATAATCTTGGTGTCTAAAGCATGCTATTTTCTTAGCAGAACACAATTATGAAGTCATAATTCAAAAATGTTACCTGTACCATACAGACGAGACAATCGCGATTCTGTAAAAATAGACGATTTTCATCTCCAGCACCATTCTTCATCAAATTATCACTCAACACATCAGTATTCAGCTCTCCTCATACATATTCAACAGAAATGCACAATAGAAACTCACAAATCTCCATGGATACACAAAGAATAGACTCAACAAATCAAAGAAACCACACAAAGAGGAGAAACACGATTTTCAGCAAGAAACTCTCTCTATTCACTTGGATAGCATGTAAAAAAATAACCAACCCTCTCAAAATAGAGGAAATTGTCTTATATACATTTTCAAGTATCCCTTTTCACACTTGAAATTTGGTCCTTTCCTCTTTAATTATAAAAATATGCTATCTAGGAGTTTCCAAAAAATCTAGAAAAATTACATAAGATTCTATTCTACATAAGGAAGACTCTTCCTTATTTTTACATCAATTGCATAAATATTTTTACAAGTTTTTGGCATTTTACAATTATTTCTCATAAAAAAAACTTCAAAAAATACATCTTCTAACATATGTATATGTGTGTGTATGCGTGTATTTATACCTCTAGTCTCACTTTTTTTTTTCTCTCTCTCTCTCATATACATACATACATGCATAAACACACATACTCATATCCACATATATATACATAAAAGCAGTGCATACCGTGCATTATCGCGACGATGAGCCATAAGTGTCCGCATCTCTTTTAGACACCACTTAAGCGACCATCCTGTCCCAAACTCTGTCTCAATTGAACTAAGTCCGTAATTTTTATCCCTCTCATCATGCTCACTACAAAAATAAAAAACATAATGTAAATAAAACATAAGATATTTATTTCAATTAATATGTAAAACTTTTACTTACTTCCACGGTAAGTGGAAAAAGCGCAGGTAAGAGTCGCATAGTGCCCGCATTCTTCTCTTGAACTCCAATCCATTCCCTATGTACACAATGTTCCCCTCTGGCTCTATGTCGCAGTCTAGTCCTAAGGTGCCTATGCATGTCCTCATAGGCAACTTTGCTCTGTTATCACGATTTGGAGGTGGTATAGGTGTCCTGAAAATAGATAGATAGAAATAAATAAAAAAATATGTTATAATACCATTAAAAAGATTATGAAAAAAAAACATACCTATGAGCAGATAACTCTCTTCCTGCATGTGGAGCCGTAGAAGAGCCCTTGTCTAATCACTGGGTAAGCATCTGGATCGTATAATGCAACTCCTCATCAGACATCTCTGAGTAATCACACATTATGGCCCCTAGAGTATCAGACGGAACTCTTGCTCTCATAAGACTTTTTATGAGAGTGAGTTTCGCCTTTCTCTCTCTACTGGGATCCATAATACCTAACATATAAAACAAAATGGTTAGAAATCAATATATATACGTGTACATATGTAAGTGTGTATGCATTAAGTATGTGTATGTATGCATGTGTGTGTATGTATGTGCTTGTATGTGTGTGTGTATGTGTGTGTATGTGTGTATGCAGGTGTATGTGTGTGTATGCATCATTATGTGTGTATGTGGCTATGTGTGTATGTGTGTGTATGTATGTGTATATGTGTGTGTATGTATGCATGTATGTATGTATGCATATGCATATGCATTATGTATGTATATATATGCATGTATGTGTATGTGTGAGTATGTCTCTCTATGTGTTTGTATGCATATATGTGTGTATGTATGCATATATGTGTGTATGTGTGTATGTGTGTGTGTATATGTGTTTGTATGTGTGTATGCATGTGTATGTGTGTGTATGCGTCATTATGTGTGTAGTTGTCTATGTGTGTTTGTGTGTGTGTCTATGTGTATGTGTGTGTGTCTATGAGTGTGTATGTGTTTATGTGTATGTATGTATGTATGTATGTATGTATGTATGTATGTATGTATGTATGTGTATGCATATATGTGTGTATGCATATATGTCTCTCTATGTGTGTGTATGCATATATGTGTGTATGTATGCATATATGTGTGTATGTATGCATATATGTGTGTATGTATGCATATATGTGTGTGTATATGTGTTTGTATGTGTGTATGCATGTGTATGTGTGTGTATGCATTCTTATGTGTGTATGTGTCTATGTGTGTTTGTGTGTGTGTGTCTATGTGTATGTGTGTGTGTCTATGAGTTTGTATGTGTTTATGTGTATGTATGTATCTATGTGTGTGTATGTGTCTATGTGTGTATGTGTATGCATGTGTATGTGTGTATGCATCATTATGTGTGTATGTGTCTATGTGTGTATGTGTGTGTGTAGATATGTGTGTGTGTGTGTCTATGTGTATGTGTGTGTGTCTATGAGTGTGTATGTGTTTATGTGTATGTATGTATCTATGTGTGTGTATGTGTCTATGTGTGTATGTGTATCCATGTATGTATGCATATGTGTGTGTATGCATATGTATGTGTGTAAATGCATCATTATGTGTGTATATGTCTTTGTGTGTATGTTTGTGTGTATGTGTATATATGTGTGTGTATGTGTCTATGTGTATGTGTCGCTATGCATCTATGAGTGTGTATGTGTTTATGTGTGTGTATGTGTCTATGTGTGTGTATGTGTCTATGTGTGTATGTGTGTGCATGTATGTATGCATATGTGTGTATGTGTGTGTATGCATTATGTATGCATATGTGTGTATGCATTATGTATGTGTATGTAAGCATGTGAATTATGTATGCATGTAAGTATGTATGTATGCATATGCATATGCATTATGTATGCATATGTGTGTATGTGTGTGTACGCATTATGTATGCATATGTGTGTGTATGCATTATGTATGTGTATATAAGCATGTGCATTATGTATGTGTATATAAGCATGTGCATTATGTATGCATGTAAGTATGTATGTATGCATATGCATATGCAATATGTACGCATGTATGTGTATGTGTGTATGTCTCTCTATGTGTGTGAATGTGTGTATACATGTGTCTATATGTGTGTATGCATGTGTATGTGTGTGTATGCATCATTATGTGTGTATGTGTGTGTATATGTGTGTGTATGTGTGTGTGTCTATGTGTATGTGTGTGTATCTATGAGTATGTATGTGTTTATGTGTGTGTATGTGTCTATGTGTGTATGTGTCTGTGTGTGTGTATGTATCTATGCATGTGCATTATGTATGCATGTAAGTATGTATGTACATTGTATGCATATGCATTATGTATGCATATGTATGCATGTATGTGTTTATGTGTGTACGTCTCTCTATGTGTGTGTGTGTATGCATATATGTGTGTGTATGTGTGTATATGTGTGTATATGTGTCTGTATGTGTGTATGCATGTGTATGTGTGTGTATGCATGTGTATGTGTGTGTATGCATGTGTATGTGTGTATGTGTCTTTGTGTGCATGTGTGTGTATATGTGTGTGTATGTGTGTGTGTCTATGTGTATGTGTGTGTATCTATGAGTGTGTATGTGTTTATGTGTGTGTATGTGTCTATGTGTGTGTATTTGTCTATGTGTGTATGTGTACGCATGTATGTATGCATATGTATGTGTATGCATGTGTATGTGTGTGTATGCATCATTATGTGTGTATGTGTCTATGTGTGTATGTGTTTGTGTATATGTGTGTGTGTATGTGTGTGTGTCTATGTGTATGTGTCGCTACGCGTCTATGAGTGTGTATGTGTTTATGTGTGTGTATTTGTCTATGTGTGTGTATGTGTCTATGTGTGTATGTGTATGCATGTATGTATGCATAGGTTTGTGTATGTCTGTGTATGCATTATGTATGCATATGTGTGTGTATGCATTATGTATGTGTATGTATGCATGTATGTGTATGTGTGTATGTCTCTCTATGTGTGTGTGTATGCATATATGTGTGTGTATGTGTGTGTATATGTGTCTGTATGTGTGTATGCATGTGTATGTGTGTGTATGCATGTGTATGTGTGTATGTGTTTATGTGTGTATGTGTCTATGTGTGTATGTGTGTGTGTATATGTGTGTGTATGTGTGTTCGCGTCTATGTGTATGCGTGTGTGTCTATGAGTGTGTATGTGTTTATGTGTGTGTATGTGTCTATGTGTGTATGTGTATGCATGTATGTATGCATATGTATGTGTATGCATGTGTATGTGTGTGTATGCATCATTATGTGTGTATGTGTCTATGTGTGTATGTGTTTGTGTATATGTGTGTGTGTCTATGTGTATGTGTCGCTACGCGTCTATGAGTGTGTATGTGTGTGTATGTGTCTATGTGTGTATGTGTCTATGTGTGTATGTGTATGCATGTATGTATGCATAGGTTTGTGTATGTGTGTGTATGCATTATGTATGCATATGTGTGTGTATGCATTATGTATGTGTATGTATGCATATGCATTATGTATGCATATGTATGCATGTATGTGTATGTGTGTGTATGTCTCTCTATGTGTGTGTGTATGCATATATGTGTGTGTATGTGTGTATGTGTGTGTGTATATGTGTGTCTATGTGTGTATGCATGTGTATGTGTGAATGCATCATTATGTGTGTATGTGTGTATGTGTGTATGTGTGTGTGTATATGTGTGTGTATGTGTGTGCACGTCTATGTGTATGAGTGTGTATGTGTTTATGTGTGTGTATGTGTGTATGTGTGTGTATGTGTCTATGCGTGTATGTGTATGCATGTATGTATGCATATGTGTGTGTATGCATTATGTATGCATATGTGTGTGTATGCATTATGTATGTGTATGTATGCATATGCATTATGTATGCGTATGTATGCATGTGAATTATGCATGCATATGTGTGTGTATGCATGTAAATATGTATGTATGTATGCATATGCATATGCATTATGTATGCATATGTGTGTGTATGCATGTAAGTATGTATGGATGTAGGCATATGCATATGCATTATGTATGCATGTATGTGTATGTGTGTGCATGTCTCTCTATGTGTGTGTGTATGCATATATGTGTGTGTATGTGTGTATGTGTGTATGTGTGTGTATGTGTGTGTGTTTGTGTGTGTATGTGTGTGTGTGTATGTGTCTGTGTATGTGTGTATGTGTGTGTATATGTGTGTGCATGTGTATGCATTATGTGTGCATGTGTGTATGCAACATTATTTGTGTATGTGTGTATATGTGTGTGTATTTGTGTGTATGTGGGTGTGTGTCTATGTGTATGTGCGTGTGTGTCTGTGTGTATATGTGTGTGTGTATGCATATGTATGTGTGTGTAAGTGTGTGTGTGTGTGCGCATACCTTGTTGTTGGTAGATGCGGCTCTCTCTCTCTCTCTCTCTCTCTCTCTCTCGCTCTCTCTCTCTCTCTCTCTCTCTCTCTCTCTCTCTCGGCCTCTTCTTGCTCGCGTCCAAATCCCGGCACAAATGTGCCGTGAGAAATCAAATTTATTTTTACATTCCAGAGCGTCGCATATGCGACGCTCTTCAGTTTTCCAATGTCGCTAATTTCGTCGCTAGTCAGCGATGAGATTTGTGATGCTCTGAATTAGTGTCGCATAAGCGACGCTAGCATCGCTTATGCGATGAAGGTCAGGGAAAAAATTTTGAAAATTGTACCGTCACTTATGCGACGGCAGCGTCGCATAAGCGACGGTACCCATTTTTTTTCCAATTCGGGGGCGTCGCTACGCCCCCCTTTTTCTTGTAGTGACACACACACCACCTACCATTCCGATATACATGGTAGACACCACACTCACCTCCACCCTTAAATGTATGGACATTTTGCCACCCTTCGCACCTCCCCCTCCCCCCAAATTTCCACCCTCCCCCATCCCTCCTCCACCAACGTCACACACATCTCCAATAGACACAACATTCACACTTCTCATTCCCCAATTCCCTTCCCTTGCATCCTCCATTGTACAAACTACATCCTCATCTATAGGTAATGCATTTGACACCATGTTTGCATGTATGTCACAATTAAGGGTAGAATACAATCAGCTACAAGAACATAACCAATGATTACAAGAGCACTCCGAAGCACTACAACATTATCTCACTACACTTGAAGAGGACAACACCAGTCTCCAAACATAGTTTCAGATTTTAGAGGAGGTTCATGGCATGTTGGAGACACAATTTCAGAATGTAGATCAAGATGCAATCCAAGGGTTGGAAAGTCATTTACAAATACAACTGGAACGAAACTCCAAACTCCAATGCAATATGGCACTACTAAAACGACACCTTGCAACAACTCAAGAGGATAATCTATGCCTACAACTACAAAACGAAGAAAATCTAGAGGCAGCCATTGAGAGCACACCTAGGGCACCCATCAGTCCCTCAAAATTCCAAGACATGACCCCGGATAATATCAAGATCATCTTGGAAGACTATGCAACTCTACTCGAGGCACATGACCAGTTGTTAGAAGAATTGGATCAATTGAAGCAGCAACGATGGAAGGACATGACAACTTTTCCTCAAGTCACTACCTCAACCTCATCTCTTATCATTGACTCAGCAGCCCTACAGGACCTATAAAAACAAGTCATAGAATTGCAAGCATGACTCCTACAGTATGAAAGTCCACCATCCCCACTAGAGGCACCAACAGAGGAAGAAATCACATCAATTCTTGTGGAACAGACTTTTGACGACAACTATGAACTACAACCAGTTCCTGGTGGGAGAGTAACTAATGAGGGTCAAGATACATTCGAAGCACCACGACCACCGTGGTTAAAACAACTTGAAGACATAGGGTGCTCACTTGAAGATTGAACTATAGTGCAAAATCAAGCAATGCTTGTCGTCGAAGAAATAGTATTACAGTCTAGTTATTTCAAGAACTTGTCATCTAGACATCTCATCCTATCATCAGAACTCCAATACCGGCCCTACTATGTCATTCTCATAGATTACAATGCAGAAATACAGCGAGTCATGGGGAAGATTCCTTCTTTCGTGATACAGTTTCAAGCTGAGGACCTCCCTCAAGAGGTGCAAAAAAGCAAGATCTATCAACCAACATGGCATCAAAAGCTTCTCGAGACATACCTAGAAATTTTGCACACATGGAACCACGCACCTCTACATTTACTTTACAATACATGCATCGGACCAGTTCCACAACGCAGATCATGGAAAGCATTCAATATAAAGGTACAAAATAATGCTCAATGTAAGGACTGGCTCAACTATCCCTACATTGCACCACCACAGGGACATGTTGGTGCAAGTCCACCATCAATTCATGTCTTTGATAAAGACTTAAAGTCAAAATATGAAAGAAAGATCAACAAATGAAGTTTGAAGATAGTGCATATTCAGGAAATGAAGGCTTGTATACATATGTACATTAAACTTGTAGTTAGCTCATTTATACCTTTATTATGTTCATGAGCTTGTACATATATGCCTATATATACAAGTAGAAAGTCGGGGCAAGTATGAGGGAGCATGAGATGAGAAGAATTAGAAGTTGTAAGAGTCATGAGACACTTTAGAAGTGATGAAGATCTCTCTCATCATTCAGATGTAAAAATTTCTGAGTAGAAGAAAAAATTATGCGCGATCTTTTGCTGAGTACTCCTTTTGTGTTTAATCTTTTGTGAAATGATTTTGTACAAGTCTAAGTCTATAGCTGATTCACTTTTATACAAGTTTTTAGATCCTAATTGTGATCAGGCTGAGAGAATTGAGACTAGGAACATTTAGATGTGTAACTATGAAGAAGTGAAGTTTGCAACAGCCGCAAATTTGATGCTAATGTTTTTGTCACTTGTCTTTCTACAGTGAAAATTTTTGAGCAAGCAGGCACCCATTCTCTAAGTTGGAAGGTGAGCTACCTATGGCTAAAAGCATTTGAATAAATGGGTTGTAATCTGAGAGCACTATTCATTAAAAGGTATAGGTGTCAAAGTGGACTATTGAGAAGTACAATTTTAGACATCAGTCAATTGTTTGGATCATTTCTCAAGTTCTACTGAATCTTTTGAGATGCTTTAACTTGGAGAAGGTGCAAAATCTTTAGAGGACACCTTATACAAAGTTTCATCAAAAAATTTACACATTTGATTAATCAATTATTGAGTTAAGTGTAGCAGACTTTTGTAAGTATTAACTCTCTTCACAGTTAGTGCAAATTTTGATAGTTTAGCATTGATCTTCCAAAATGGATCAAGGTTTTGAGTTATTCTTGATATAAAAGTGTTCTAACATCAAGGATACCTTGTTCTTATGGATATTAACACTCTCCATCAGTGGTATCAGAGTAGGAATCATCAAAATAGAGGAAAGGAGAATCCCGACTATTGCAGTCATATAGAAATCAACATTTGAAGGTTCAAAAGGTGAAAGCTTAAAGGAAAAGCTTGAGAAGGAGGCATGAAGATATCAAGAAGATCAAAAGGAAGTTCATTCAAAGTAAAGGTATACTTACTTCTCATAAAGGTTGAAGAATTTAATACATAGGTGAAGAAAGGATGGGAGATTCTCTTCAGATAGAGAAATTGGATAGAGAAAACTATCCAGCTTGGTCAATGAGGATGGAATCTCATCTCATGAGCAAAGACCTGATAGGTTATATCACAGGTGAAGAAGAAAAACCAGAATTCAAAGATCCTAGTGTTCCAACTAGGGATGAACTCTCAGATTTCAAGACATTGATGAAGAAGGATGTTCAAGCAAGGAGCATTACCTACATCAGAGTCAATGACTACTTGCTACCTCATATTAGAGGACTTGAAAGTGCAAGTGACATATGGAATGTTTTGGAGGAGCATTTCCAAATTACTACAAAGTCAAGGAAGACATCTTTATGGGCAGAGTTCACTACATTAAAAAAGAAAGCTTCTCAATCCATTTTTGATTATGTAACAAGGATGAAGGATACTGGAGATGCATTAGGAGGAGTTGATGAAGATATTGAGGAGGATAACTTGGTAAGACAAATCCTCACAGGTTTGAGAGGAGATGAGAAATGGAAGCCATTCATTTTGTCTAGTGAATCGTCACTAGATCATTTCACTCCTTACTTGAATCAATTGCTAGGACATATGCTATTCTTTGAACAGGATGTCAAAGGTGATGTTGATAAAAGTACAGGTCAAGCAATGTACTCAAAGGACAAGAAGAAGTTTAACAAAGGAAAGCAACAATTAAATGAAGATGAAGGTACAACTAACCAAGCCAAATTCCTAAGAGGAAGAGGAGGTGGCAAAGGAAGAGGAAGAGGTAGAAAAAATAAAGATGGAGCCAAAGCTTTCTAGATTTATGGTAAGACAAATCATTTAGCTCATGATTGTTGGTATAATAATCAGAATAATGGAGGATATAATCAGAACTTTAACTCAAGAGAAAGAGGTGGTAGAAACCAAAGAGGTAATTTTAGAGGAAGAGGTAGTAGAGGTTACTTTGGAAGAAATGTGGGTAGAGGACTCCAAGGTCAATCCTACAACAATACTTACTACAATTATGCTTTAGATCACAAGGAGGATTCAACTTTGATTATGAATGCAACTTGTGAAAGACAAAGTGAGGACCAAAGAATCTTCTACATTGACTCAAGGTGTAGAAATCACCTGAGTGGTAATATAGCCTTGATGGCTAATTTGGAGAATAAGGTAACTAATCATGTAATTCAAATAGGTGATATTACAAAGCACAATGTGAAGTCAATTGGATCAGTGAAGGCCAAGGATGGAAGTACTCTTCTGAGTAAGGTCTTGTATGTTCCTACAATTCCAAAGAATCTGATAAGCGTAGGGCAAATTGTTGAAAAAGGTTATGAAGTAAGGTTCACTAATGATGGAGTTTTTGTGGAAGACCCTAGCAATGGGTATAAGAAAATTGTTTCAGGGAAGAAAGAAGGAAGACTCTTCACATTGAAGATTCAAGGTAATGTTGGTCATGCTTTGTTTACTTATGGAGGACATAAGATCTCTGAGTTAGATCTTTGGCATAAGAGGCTTGGACATTTCAATGAAAGAGGTATTAAGGATAATGGTTAACAATGGTTCAGTGTGTGGATTGCCTAATGTTGCAGGTCAACACATGACATTCAGATGTGAGGCATGTCAATTAGGTAAGGCTCATAAGCAATCATACAATAAGCATGGATTTATGTATTCAGAGAAGTAGTTGGTACACACAAATGTGTGGGGACCATCAAAGGATTTTAGTATAAATGGTTCAAGATATTATGTGATTTATGTTGATGATGCTACCAGGTGGATCACTATATATTTGATCAAATAAATCAGAGGTATTCAATACATTTAAAAATTATCATGTATATGCAAAAAGAATCACATGTCAAAGTTGAAGAGACTAAGGTCAGATGGAGGGGGAGAGTATTTCTCTAATGAGTTGAGTGATTACTTATGGAATGCAGGTATAGAAAGGGAAGTTACTTGCAAGTACTCTCCTCAACAAAATGGTGTAGTAGAAAGGAGAAATAGAACTCTTGTTGAGTTTGCAAGATCAATGATGAAGGAGAAAAATTGTCCAAATTATTTGTGGGTTGAGGCTATAAATACAGCTACATACTTGGTTAATAGGTTACCATGTAACGCTTTGCAGGGTATGACACCATATGAAGCTTGGTGGGGTAAGAGACCTACCTTAGACCACTGCAAAGTGTTTGGATGTATGGCTTATGCATATGTGCCATCTCAATTGAGGCATAAATTGGAACCTAAAGCTGAAAAGTATGTGTTCATTGGATATGATGATAAGAAAATGGGATATAGGTTGTGGAGTCCATCTACAAAGCAAGTCCTTGTATTAAAGAATGTTACATTTGATGAGCAAAGTACTTGGTATGCAGGAACAATCAATAATCATGCAGGTGATGAAGAAGTTTTGAATCAGAAGAAAGGTAAATCAAAGGTTCAGATATTTGATGAAGAAGAGAGCAATGAAATACAAGTTGAAGTTGCAGAAGTGCCAAGGTTTGATCTAGAATGTGATGAACCAGAAACTTCAAGAAGTGGAGAACTCAGAAGGTCATCAAGATACAAATGGCAACCGATAAGGTATAGCTATGACACTTCTTTTTTGACTACTAAAGATTAAGCTTACAGGGTGAAACCATATGAAGACCCTTCTACATATGAAGAGGCAAAAGCTAAGGAAAATTGGGAGAAAGCTATGCAGGAAGAGTATGATGCATTAATGGAGAATGAGACATGTGATCTGGTTCGTAAACCAAATAGTCAGAAGATCATTGGATGCAAATGGGTCTACAAAGCAAAGAAGTATGCAGATGGAAGTGTGTCTAGGTATAAAGCTAGAATTGTTGTGAAAGGGTATGCTCAGACATATGGTATAGATTACGATGAGACTTATAGTCATGTGGCAAAGATGACAACCATCAGGACACTCATAACCATTGATACATGTAACGGTTCGAGATTATGTCAATTAGATGTGAAGAATGTTTTTGTCAATGGTTATATTTTAGATGATGTTTTCATGGATCAAGCACAAGGGTTCAGAGATAAAAGGTATTCAGAATATGTATGTAAGCTCAAGAGAGCTTTGTATGGTTTGAAGCAGGCCCCAAGGGCATGGAATTAAGACTTGTGAAGTTCTTGAAGGAACTTGCTTTCCAAGTATCTAAAGCAAATAGTAGCTTGCTTGTCAAAGCAAGTGATGATGGGTTCATTTACATGTGCATATATGCTGATGACATAATTCTTACACGTATAGATGAGAAGGGCATACAAGGTCTTAAGAAGAAAATGGAGAAACAGTTCAAGATTAGTGACTTGGGAGACTTGTCATATTTCTTGGGTATGGAGGTCTCATATACTCAACATGGAGTATAGGTAACTCATGAAAGATATTTGAAGAACTTGTTAAGCAAGTTTAAAATGGAAGATTGCAGGGTAGCTCCTACTCCAATGGAGGTAAATCACAAATTGAGCAGACATGGAGGAGAAGGATTTAAGGATATGAAGCTATATCAAAGTTTGATTGGTAGTCTAATCTATGCTACATTAACTAGGCCTGATTTGTAATATGCAGTTGGAGTGTTGTCTCAATTCATGCATTGTCCTAGGAAAGAACATTGGTTTTAGGACAAAGAGTGTTGAGATACATTAAGGGTACACTTAAGGAAGGTTTGTATTATGGTTTTACTTAAGATACAAACATCAAGATATATAGTGATACAGATTGGGCAAGTAATCCTGATCATAGGAGATCAACATATGGATATTTTTGTTATGTGCGAGATAAGTTAATCTCTTGTTGCTCTAAGAATAAACATACAATTGCTTTGTCATCCATAGAAGCAGAGTACAAAGGCATGGTTGAAGCTGCAAAGGAAGTCATATGGTTGAAGACTCTCATGAAGAGTTTTGACATCATTCAGAGAACACCATCAGTTGATGTCTTGTATAAAAATTAAAGTCAAAAGATGAAGGAAAGATCAACAAATGAAGTTTGAAGATAGTGCATATTTAGGAAATGAAGACTTGTATACATATGTGTTAGTATATGATCAATGTCTACCCCTTCATGATTGTATGCACATTTTGTAAGGCCCCCGTTATGAGGAGAAGCCAAGCATGCATTACCCAATTGATGGGAATCCCAACTTGCATGTTGGATGAAGGTCATATTGGACCATGTAAGGTATTGTAAGGAAAGGGAGTTACCAGGGTCCCCAATTGGGGGGTCCGGGGCAGCGGGGAGGAGCCCTGACTGGGGGGTCCCAAGGGGCCAGCGGGCCCCCTGGTGGGGGTCTGGGGGCAACGCCCTCGGCGCGACGGTAAAGGGAATATTCCATAGAATATTCCCTATCGGAGTCTGAAATCATTTATATTTGTTAGGTCGGTTCAACCGGTCTAAGCCGTGTATGGAAATTATGCGGGCAGTGGCCGCCCATGCTCTACCACCCATGTATAGTTGTCCACGGAAGGCCACCCATGATCCTATATATACATGACTTCTGCACTACCTGAGACATCGAGTTGAGCCAGCATACCTCTATCTTGTATCTCCCTATCTAGAGTTGTCTAGATCACCATTTAAGCTCTACCTTGAGAGCACACGGGTGGACAACACCATCATCTTTGTACTTGCTGCTAGTAGAAAATTGTTGAGATTCTCCTATATTTGTTATCTTCTCTGCTATTGCTCCTGTGTTATATTGTGTAACTATTGTCTTACATGGTATCAGAGCTGTAAGGTTCGAATAGCTTGAGAAGTATCACTATTTTAACTAGCAGACTAGAATATTAGTAGATTATTCGAGTGATTACATGATAGCTTCATCGTCGAACACTAGTCTTGGTGCTTCAGCTAATGTAAATGTTGCACCTATTAGAATTTGACCACCTGCATTCACTGAAGGGAAGCTGGATGGAACCAACTATACACTCTGGAAGTTCAAAATTTCTGCAATTTTGGACTCCTATGAATTACTTGACACTGTCATGGGACCGATGGGATCGGATCCAGAGCCTATACCAGTTGAAGATCCAGCAAATTCAAGATTGATGATTCAACCAGATCCAGATCTTCTATGAGCTTGGAAGAGGTGGAATGCTGATGCATTATGTGCGATTGTCACTAGTGTAAGTGATTCTGTGCTTACTTTAGTTCAACATACTACTAAAGCACATGAGGCTTGGGGCATATTGGCTCGTCAATATGAGACTAAGAACCACACTAGAATATAGAATTTAGAAAATCAATTGGCAAATGAAAAGCATTCTGATTCTGAAAAGGCTGAAGATTTTATCAAACGGATAAAGCATCTTCAAGATCAATTGGCTGCAGCTGGCTCGAAGATGTGTATGTGTTCTTCCAGCAAAGTATGATGGATTAGTAACAGCCCTTAACACTCAGGTAAGACCAACTCCTCTTACATTTGAAGAGTTTTGTGTGATGCTTTTAGAAGAAGAGATGCGGCTGAAGAATTAGCAAAGTACAAGTGATGCTGCATTCTCAGCAAATGCAAAAGGTAAAGGCTCTTTTGAAGGATCAAAGAAGAAGCCAAAGAAGAAAAAGTTCACAGGAAGTTGCTTCTATTGTGAAAAGAAAGGCCATGCCATCAAGGATTGCAGAAAGAAGCAAGCTGATGAACGGAATGGGACTGTAAAATCATCATGGAAGAACAAAGAGTTTGAAAACAACACAGAGCTGGACGTTTTGGGTAGCTATTGAAGAGGTATGTTCATCTGCTCAAGCTCGTGTTGATGAACCATGGATTTTAGATAGTGGAGCTTCTTGCCATATGACCAGTAAAAAGGATTGGTATAGTTCCCTAGTGCCTCTACGGGAATCCATCAATGTAGTGGTGGGAAATGACTCCAAGTGTCCAGCCGAAGGAATTGGAACCATCTCTTTTATCACTTCTCTAGGTGTTGAGAAAAAGTTATCCGATGTTCTCTATGTACCTACACTCAAAAGAAATTTGTTGTCAGTTTTTGCAATAACAGATCATGGACTCGAAGTTCACTTCAATAAGAGTGGTGCGAAAATCATGGATTCATCAGGTAATGTTGTAGGTAAAGGCATACGACGGGATAACTTGTATGATTTAAGTGATTTAATTGCTACAAAAGATAAAGATGTAAGCACGTTATGGCACCAACGATTTGGGCATCTCGGATTCGCCGTTTTGAAGGAGTTGCAAAGAACAGGGATGGTTGCTCATTTGCCTGCATTATCACAATTGCAGGAACCTTATGAAGCTTGTATGATGGGCAAGAAACAACGAAAGGTGTTTCCAAGAGAGACCAGCAATCGATCTCAAGCTCCTCTAGAGTTGGTACATGCTGATCTCTGCGGTAAAATGTCTACACCTGCTTTAGGAGGATCTTTCTACTTCTTGCTGTTAGTCAACGATTATAGTAGAAAGATGTGGATTTATTTCATTCAAGAGAAGGCTGATGCTTTTGAAAAATTTAAAGTGTGGCATAAGTATGTAGAAAATGAATCAGGAAGGAAACTAAAGAAATTTAGAACAGATAGAGGAGGTGAATTCTTGTCAACAGAATTCAACAATTACTGTAAGGAGCATGGTGTGAAAAGGCAACTTACCACAGCTCATACACCTCAACAAAATGGCGTTGCTAAGCGCAAGAACATGACAGTAGTTGAAATGGCTCGTTGTATGTTAAAGGCTCAAGACATGCCTGATTCATTCTGGGCAGAAGCAGTCAATACAACAGTCTACATCCTCAATCGAAGCTACACAAAACCTCTGAAGGGGATGACTCCTCAAGAAGCATATTCTGGTAAAAAGCCTTCAATTTTGTATTTCAGAATTTTTGGTTGTTTCTGTTATGCACATATTCCTGATTCAACAAGATCAAAGTTGGATTCAAAAAGCAAAAAGTGTGTCTTCCTAGGATATAGTGAAGAGTCTAAAGCTTATAGGTTGTGGGATCCTGAGGCAAGGAAGATTTTTGTCAGCCGAGATGTGGTGTTTGATGAACGACCACACTTAGTAGAAGATAAAGGTAAATCTACTATCTCATCAAACGGAGAAATATCTCACCTTGTGCCTATCAAAAGACAGGTTGAAGTTGAGGAGGAGGAAACATCTGATGGAGAAATTTCCTCAATAAAAGGCCAACTAGTTGTAGCTGCACAGCGTAAGCCACTACCAAAGTGGGCACAATAGCTCTTTGATGATTACAATCCACATGTAGATGTACCAGAATCATCATCGGATGGATTACGAAGATCAAAGAGAATAGAAGAGCAAAGAAGAGCCTTAAAACACATTGTTAACATGGCTCTAATGGCAGATATCATGGGCTCGATAAAGAAACCTACCACCATTGAAGAAGCCCTTGATGATCTAGGTTGGAGAGTGGCAATGCAGTCGGAGTATGATAGTATATCGACTTGCCGCCAAAGAAGAAGGTAATAGGTACTAAACGGATTTGGAAAGCTAAGTATAAAGCAAATGGAACATTAGAAAAGTATAAGGCAAGCTTAGTTGCACAGGGTTTTTCACAGATTGAAGGATTTAATGTTCAAGAAACTTTTGCACCAAGAGCACGCATGACAACTATTCGAACGGTACTTGCAGTAGCTGCACAAAAGGCCTGGCCTATTTTCCAGATGGATGTCAAATCTGCATTTTTGAATGGTCACCTTCAATTTTTCAAAAATATGGGTTTTGAAAGAAGTACTTCTGATGCTAACTTGTATGTAACGAAAAGGGATAGCAAGCTAGTTGTTGTCATTGTATATGTAGATGATTTGATCATTACAGGAGATCATCAGGAACTCATCAATCAAACTCGGATCAGCTTGGGAACTGAGTTTGAAATGATAGACTTATGTCTACTCCATTTTTGACTGGGAATTGAAGTATGGCAAAGGAAGGATGGCATTTTCATCTCACAACAAAAATATGCCAAAGAGATTCTCAACGCATTTGGAATGATGGACTGCAAGCCCACTAGCACACCTATGGAGGTAAATCATAAGCTATCTATGGATGATAACATGCCTGATGTAGATGCTAAGAAGTATAGGAAGATCGTTGGAAGTCTTATTTTTCTGTGCAAGACTAGACCAGACATTAGCTATGTTGTTGGAGTATTAAGCAAGTTTTCCAACAAACCTAAGGAGAGTCACTGGAATGCTGGCATGCGAATTCTAAGGTACATTGTAGAAACCTTGGATTTTGGTATTTTTTATACCATAGGTGATACACTCCAAGGATATTGTGATTCAGATTGGGCTGGAGATTGTGATTCTAGAAAATCAGTTTCTGGATATTCTTTCTCACTTCATTTAGGAATATTTTCTTGGGTAAGTAGAAAGCAACCAACTCTCGCACTCTCCTCCACTGAAGCAGAGTACAAAGCAGCTTGTTTTGCTTCTTGTGAGGCAGTCTGGTTAAGGAGAATTCTTGCAGATCTAGGCTTTCCATCAAATATGGCGACTGTACTCAAGTGTGATAATCAAAGTTGTATGGCTATTGCAAAGAACCCAGTATTTCATGCTCGCACCAAGCACATAGAAGTACAACACCATTACATTCGTGAGCTAATTGAAGATGAAATTGTGGAGCTAGAATATTGCCCAACAGAGGAAAATTGTGCTGACATATTCACTAAAGGAATTGGAAGAGAGCAGCTCAACAGACATCTTCAACAGATGGGCATAGGACCGAAACCTACTTGATTTTTCATCGGTAAACATTGAGGGGG
This sequence comes from Ceratopteris richardii, assembly GCA_020310875.1. Classification (NCBI taxonomy): domain Eukaryota; kingdom Viridiplantae; phylum Streptophyta; class Polypodiopsida; order Polypodiales; family Pteridaceae; genus Ceratopteris; species Ceratopteris richardii. Next base: position 97,200,660 of record CM035427.1, read on the forward strand.
GGTGTTAGTATATGATCAATGTCTACCCCTTCATGATTGTATGCACATTTTGTAAGGCCCCCGTTATGAGGAGAAGCCAAGCATGCATTACCCAATTGATGGGAATCCCAACTTGCATGTTGGATGAAGGTCATATTGGACCATGTAAGGTATTGTAAGGAAAGGGAGTTACCAAGGTCCCCAACAGGGGGGTCCGGGGCAACGGGGAGCAACCCCGGCTGGGGGGTCCCAGGGGGCCAACGGGCCCCTTGGTGGGGGTCCGGGGGCAGCACCCCCGACGCGATGGTAAAGGGAATATTCCATAGAATATTCCCTGTTGGAGTCAAAAATCATTTATATTTGTTAGGTCGGTTCAACCAGTCTAAGCCGTGTATGGCAATTACGCGGGCAGTGGCCGCCCACGCTCTACCACCCATGTATAGCCGTCCACGGAAGGCCACCCACGATCCTATATATACATGACTTCTGCACTACTTGAGACATCGAGTTGAGCCAGCATACCTCCATCTTGTATCTCCCTATCTAGAGTTGTCTAGATCACCATTTAAGCTCTACCTTGAGAGTGCACGGGTGGACAATGCCATCATCTTTGTACTTGCTGCTAGTAGAAAATTGTTGAGATTCTCCTATATCTGTTATCTTCTCTGCTATTGCTCCTGTGTTATATTGCGTAACTATTGTCTTACAATATGTACATTAAATGTTTAGTTAGCTCATTTATACCTTTATTATGTTCATGAGATTGTACATATATTCCTATATATACAAGTAGAAAGTCGGGGCAAGTATGACAGAGCATGAGATGAGAAGAATTAGAAGTTGTAAGAGTCATGAGACACTTTAGAAGTGATGAAGATCTTTCTCATCATTCAGATGTAAAAATTTCTCAGTAGAAGAAAAAATTGCACACGATCTTTTGTTGAGTACTCCTTTTGTGTTTAATCTTTTGTGAAATTCTTTTGTACCAGTCCAAGTCTATAGTTTATTGACCTTTGTACAAGTTTTTAGATCCTCATTGTGATCACGCTGAGAGAATTGAGAGTAGGATCATTTAGATGTGTAAAGATGAAGAAGTGAGGTTTGCAACAGGCACAAATTTGATGCTAATGTTTTGGTCAATTCTCTTTCCACAGTGTAAATTTTTGAGCAAGAAAGCACTCATTCTTTAAGTTGGAAGGTAAGCTTCGTATGGCTAAAAGCATTTGAATAAATAATTTTGAGAGAACTATGGATTAAAAGTTATAGGTGTCAAAGTCGACTATAGAGAAGTACAGTTTTAGACATAGGTGGATTGTTTGGATCATTTCTCAAGATCTACTAAATCTTTTGATTTAACTTGGAGAAGGTGCACAATCCTTAGGGAACACCTTGCACAAAGTTACATCAGAAACTTTACACATTTGATGAGTCGATTAATGATCTACGTGCAGCAGACTTTTGTGAGTATTAACTCTTCGCAATCAGTGCAAATTTTGATAGTTTGGCATTGATCTTCCAAAATTGATTAGGGTTTTGAGTTATTCTTGATATAGAACTGTTCTGACATCAAGGATAGCTTGTTCTTTTGGAGATTAACACTCTCCATCAGGACCAGCTTCTATAGATTATATAATGGCCACAATCCGCCATTGCCCTCCCTCACCTGAAGCCGATGCCAGATGTCACAGCCCAAATGATGGTTAAAATTTTGGATATGATGTAGATCATGCTCAAAACGTTTAGAAATGCAAAGGCACCATAGGTATGTCTACTAAGGTTTACCAATGGAAATTATGATTTGGTGTATGATACAAGCACCACCCCCAGCATTCGAGTAGCTTATGCCTAGCATGCACGAATCAAGTACCTTCCCGCATGCTATAAACAAACATTTGAAGACATGTTCAGATAAGGATTTTGGGAGTATCACTCGGAGCTGTTTGCACCTAAGCCAACACACCTGCTCCATCTATTTGCATGCGAACAAGCCATGTACTCAGAGTACTACATGACTCTACAGTTAGACATCCCAAGTGCCATCAATTGGGATGCATTGCAAGTTGACTTGGCACGAGGGTTATGATTAGGTGAACACGAGCTAGCCACAAACGTTCTCCAATACTATATCGACCATCCTACAGAGCAGAGGTCTGTCACGGGTGATAGATGATAGAGAGGGGGGAGTGTTGGCATACAAGTCATAAGAAGAGATGGTATACAAGTCATAAGAAGAGAAGACAAGCACAAAGGAGCAGTCATGCACAATCCGGCAACAAGGCCTAATCATTTTTTCCATAATCTATTTCCAACTCAAGTGATTTTCATTACTACACAAATATTGTAAATCCCATTTTTGGTAGAATAGCCTCCATTTTGTGCAAGCCAATAAGTCCTCAAGTTTGATGAGTATTAGAACTAGCTACATACCAATTCTTGTAATTTTTAGAGTCCGTTTGAGCCTTCAAATAAGGTCTAGAACCTAATTTTTAACTAGGTCAGACACTACATCTGAACAAGGCCAAAGTTAGTAAAAAAAAACTATAAAAAGAGCTAGAGATCTCGTTTTTGAGGGTGGATTGTTAGGGATTTGAGCTTATGTAAGAGACTTTTTGACCAATGCAAAGGACTCCCTTGTTCCTCTCCTTGTTCTTGACTTGTGTGCATGTGTGTGTATGTATGTGCATGTTTGTGTGCTTCTCACTCATGCACTTGTGCCATCACTTGCTCATAGTCTTCATACTAGTCCTCACATCTCCACGGATTGACAATTATGAGGTGGATCTCCTCACGTTGGTACTTGCCATTGTGCTAGAGTAACAATGAGGTTGGTGCTACAATAACCTGCTCTACACCTACCAAGTTTTACTCCATGAATGCTTAGTAGAAATTTTGAGATTGCTAAGGATGCAATAAAACCTCTTTAGTGATTTGGAAGATCATTCTCTGATTGATTCATCAAAATAGATAGCTCAACACAAAATAGATGATAAAAAACTTACTATTTTGGGATGAAGAGCACTCTTCTATTTTACTTAGAGCTCAGAATCTGCTCAAAATTGATTAGAGAAACTTTGCACACATTCAGTTGAATATTTAGTGAATCTAAAGCAACACGTTTGATGAATCTTAATGGACAACACTAAGAGAAATCGATTTAGGAACATTGGGATGTCATCCCGACTTTTCAAGAGTAAACTATCTGCATACATAGGTTACTACAAATTGATGTAGCTCATAGAGTAAAGATACAAACGTGATGAAAATTGAGATGAAGTAAAAAAGCTTATCACTTTACCTAAGATAGTAGTTGTAGAGAACTCGAAGTATGGTCAAAGAAATCAATCTATATTGCACATATAGTACATGAAATGATGAGCACATTGGTGCTTCAATGATGATCCAAATCTTGATTGTAATCTCCTCTAAATGATAGCTCTACCCCGCGACTTTCTTCATGAGCTTTTATAGGAATTTTTGAATTCAAACTTGGTGGGATTCCACCAAAAAGTTCCTCCATTCTATGGAATCTCATCTAATTGATTCCTCCTACTTGGATTTCATGATCTGCACCTACCAAGGTCACGGGATTCCTTTTTTCCTTTTTACATTTGAAGATTCTAATTTTCTACTTTTACAAGAGAAAGGTTTTATGACTTCTCTCATTGAGAGTGCATGAAAGATCATTACAAAAATGATTTCTAATCAAGCACTAGGATTGGCAAGATGCACCAACAATGATTCCAATGGCATCAAGAAAATTAAAGCTTAGATGATGGAAGAATTTAAAATTAGTGACCTTGGGTTGTTAACATACTTTCATGGATTAGAGCTTGTATATTCAAATTTCAATGTTTTTATTACTCAAAGGAAGTACATTCATGATATGTTGGTTAAATTCAAGATGGAGAATACTAAATTTGTAGGTACACCCATGGAATTGAATCACAAGCTTAGTGTCCATGAAGGGGAACTACTTGAAAACATTACATGTTATCAAAGGCTTGTTGGGAGTCTCAATTATGCAACCCTAACAAGAGTAGACATATGCTATGGAGTAAGTACATTAAGTCAATTTATGCATCCACCAAGAAAACCTCACATGGAATTTGTCAAGAGGATCTTAAAGTATCTAAAGGGTACCATAAATGAAGGGCTATTTTATGCCTTCACATCTGACTCTGATATCAAGCTATAATCTCATGCAGATTGGGTGGCTCAAAACATCAGAGGAGAAGCAATCCTAGTTACTTATCTTTTGTAGGTTCAAAGCTAATTTCATGGTCATCAAAGAAACAACCAACTATGGCATTGTCATCAACTGAACCTGAATATAGAGGTTTAGCAAATGCAGCACAAGAAGCAATGTGGTTAAAGCTACTCTACTCAGAATTGGGGATACATGCTTACACTCCAATGGTCTTTGGAGATAACACTAGCTCACTTCATTTGACTACCAATCCTGTATATCATACAAGGACTAAGCACATTCAAGTGCATTATCATTATGTGAAAGAGAGACTACTTAGCAAGGGCATACAATTGTCTTATGTATCAACCAACCTACAATGTGTAGATATGCTAAACAAATCTTTGGATGGAACAAAATTGAATAGGTTCAAGACGATGACTGGATTGCAGGAGATTAAAGAAGATTAAAGTCCAATCATATTAGGCTTGAGGGTGAGTTGTTGGTGCAATTTACTCCAAGCCTAAAATGCTTAATCATTTATTTTATGGATCATATTTACACTCATGTGTTAGCACATGAACAACCTCTTGTAAATGTTTGCCTTTTACTTATTGTAAAAATGCATAGAGTAAAATCACTTCTAATCACGAGTTGTTAGGAAGAATCTTTTCACAAATCACTTTGTGAGTTAAATGGATATTGAAAATCTTAAATCCTTATTAGAGGGATTTTTCTTGATAGTGAGCTTATGCCATAGCTCTATCATTTCCCTCTCATTGTGCAATCATTCATTGCCAATGACATTGTAAGCTATGTGCATTAATATATACATGTTGATTGTTGTTGGGAAGTAGGGTATGCACACATCTTCAAATGTGCATAGGAACCCTCCCTAGATCATATAATAGCCCTTTTTGTATCTACTTAGTGTTTCACATAAAAACACCCTCTTAGGAAACTTTTTGATATTCCTCTAATACTATTGTAGAGAAGCTTTGTAAATAGCCCATCTCACACATAAGAGAACACACGTAAAAATCCCATGCCTATATTTCTTGGGATTTGGTTGTTACAAAAGGAATATTTGGCAAAGATATGGCAGTTACACACATGTTCCCTTTTTGACTTTTCAAAGGGAGCACGTGGGGAATATAGCTTAGCCTATATATAGAGCCTCATTTTTGTAGAGAGGGATCTTTTGGTCGACGTGCTCTCATGTAATATCTCTTGTGAATCAAACAATTCTCTCCTTTACTCCAAGTCTATTTACATTTATGTATTGTGTCTTTGTGAGTGTGTGAGAGTGAGGTGTGTGTGTGTCTATGCATGTCTCTCCTTTGTGTGAGTAGAGTAGTTGCATTGCTTGTATTTTGCACATGGACTAGGATCCTTGACTCCCTACTCTCCATGTTTTCAAGCATGTGGCATAGCAAGGGGCTGATGGCCAATGGCTTGAACATGTTGGAGATAGGGGTGGATGAGAGGAGAGTCAATCTTGAGCCTTCTTTCTTGCTTCCATGAAAAGTGGTGAGGGCCTTGGGAATACTACAACTTCAACATTTTTTGGCACCGTTGTCAAGGACATTGGCTTTTCATCACTGATCAATTCCTAGCACGTTAAGAGCATTGTTCATTTTGTTGAGCATATGTAAAGACCAAAATAGCAAGTTTTAGTGCATAATTGAGTCCTCTACTCATCTCTTTTGATCCAATGATTTGAGGATCATATTCCAAAGTACTTAGGTGCTCATTTGTGCTTCTTGGAAGGCTGAATAAGTCTACTTGGAAATCTTCAACTCAATTTTAGCTGTTGTGAAGCAAGATTTAGCAAAAGTTTAAATCCACTAGTGGTAGCACTTGAAGCAATCATGATCCTTATAGTTCTTGCATTCTTTCCTTGACATAGTTCTAGTATCATGAAAGGATGCCTATTAATAATTTGTTGAGAGGTGACACTCGTAGCTTGGCACATGGCCATGTGATATCTTCGTGCCTTTTCAGCATCCTTCCTTGGTTGATCTTTAGTCTATCTCGTCATCTTCATTCACCAGATACATTTTAGGGCTTTTGCTTGAGCTTCTTCTTGAATTTGTTTCTCTTCTTCCTTGAATTTCTTTGCAATAGTGAGACGATTAAGCATCTATTCAATGAGAGACGCTTGATATAATTTCACTCTACAACTACTAATGAAGCTAGGTAAAATGTCACCCTCCAAGGTAGCTAAATTGATCGCTCCACTTGTTGATATTTTATTAATTATCATTTGTCCATAGCAATGTTTTCCTAGCTTTCGAATACGGAGACTAAGTCTCCCACCTTAAAACCCTTTTCTTTCACATGGGCATCAAATTAGGCTTCGACTTGCTTTTTAGCTGTGTAGATCCCAGATATATCTCTCAATTGGGTTTCTCCTAGTTGCTCTAGGTGAAAAATCTTAGATGAAAGTTCATGATCAGTCCATTGATGATCTAGTGCTACTTTTAAAGTTGTTGTTAAGAAATCTATTGGCAATACTACATTTTCCCCAAACACCATGTGAAAGGGGGTGGCTTGGAGTATTTTTTTATAGGCCATTTGATATGCGAAAACAACATGGTGTAGCTATTTTTCCCAATCAAAATGTTTTTTGTGCACTACCTTAGTTAGAACCATGAGGATTATCTTATTTGTGCTTTCAACTTGTCCATTTTCTTGTGGGTGGTACGGCGCTAGCTTCTTGTGAATAACCATGAATTATTGTAGCAAGTATTCAATGACCTCATTTAAGAAGTGAGTACCACCATCACTAACCAATTCTATTGGGAAAATGTATTCTGTAGATATATTCTTGAATAGAAACTTCACTATGGTCTATGCATCATTCTTTCTAGTGCCTTTCACTTCTACCCATTTGATTAGATAATCAATGGACACGATAATATATTTGGCATTTGAATTCTTAGATGGGGGTTAATAGGATGAACAAAATCTATTCCCAACTTGGAGAATGCATGTGAAGGGTTGGCCACCAAAGACCTACAAACAATATAGCTTTGATCACCCGATCTAGTCCAAAATGTCCACCTACCACACCTTGATGGGAAATGTCAAGAATTTTGAGATATTCACTTTCATGGTCAAACAATCCAAGACATCCATGTCTTCCTCGTCAGTATAAGTTATCGCCAATGAGTGAATAACCTAGGGCTTTCTATTCTAAGCCCTCTTGTCTGGTTAGGATCACCTTCTCAGGGAATGCCTTTCTCCTCAAAAAGTTTACCAATGTCTCACTTCAATCTAGTATTAGAGCCACTTGATACAAAGTAGTGTGTTTGAGTGGTGGTCTAACACAAAAGATTGGGCATTCCTTGCACATCCTATGGATTTCTACTTCCATAGTTGGCCAATGTACTCCTAGTCTCTACAATGTCTATTGGGTTTGGTGTTTAGAGTGATGTTGTTGTACTGCACCCATGTGTGCTAATTCCAACCAATTGGTGCATTCATCTTCTTCAACATAGCAAGATAATATACCTTGGTCGATGTGCTTGTACATGCTTTTGTCATGATATGATATATTTTTTTTCCTAATCATTACTGTAGATGCTCTCATATAGGTGGACTTTGATTCTTATGTGCCTGTGAAATATGAAAATTCTTGTAGGGAGTTAGACTCCAAGTCAAGCCACTCACTAGATTGCACATCTTCTTGTTCCCCATAAATAGAAGGAATTTCATGTTGGGAACTAATCAAGTAGATCATCCACGATCTCAATGGAAGGTAGATTCACACTTTCCTTAGCCCATTCCTCTTCTTGTATTTCTCTTAGGAATTCTTGTGAGTATCCATTTATTGAATAAGAGGCTTCTAGATCAGTGGATTTAGGCATGTAAGCTTCCTTGGGAGGAAGGCTTATCCTTCTACTTAGAATGTCCTTATCTTGAGAGGCGGTTGCCTTTCCTAACTTTGCTATCAACCTCTCCAATCTCTCTAACAATCCATCAAAATGCAACTATGTATTAGCTGAACTAGAGTTATTGAAAAGAAGACTAGCATCAAACATGGTTTGAGCCAATTCTACCATTTTTGCATAGAGTTTATTCCATTGGATTTTTAGGTCTACTCTAGGATAGCATTTTTCTAGTTCATTCACGTTTGGCCCTTCGTGAATTCTAGCTTGATATGCTTTAAGCATCATATTTAAATTATCTAGAATAGGATCTGCAAGGACTGATCCCACCCTAGGTGATGGTGGGTCTATGGAATGGTTGTGTCTAGGGGGTTTGGTGGGTTTTGTGAGTGCTTTGGGATGGAATTCCTATTAATTTGGCTTTCATTTCCTTTAGATTCTCTTTGAGTTTACTCATTTCCTTTTACAATTTTCTTTTCATCCTTTCATAATTATGCTTCTAGGATCTCATTCTTTTCTTACTTATGCTCTCACTCTTATCAGCATTATGTCCTTGTCCTATGCCTTGGTCTTATTGGTGTGCCTAAGCCCTAGTCACTGTTTGTATTGCTACTATGATGATAATTGAGGTGTTTGTTTGAAACTATTTATAAAGGATGAGGTGTTTTGTTGGATGCTTTTTTTGGAGAACTAAGTTATGGAGGCTTGGTCTATGTTTCTAAAGTGTCATTTGTGTAATGGCTAAAACCACATCAAGGTAGCATTCTTGAGAGGCTGATCAAAGGCATTATACTTTGTGTTGTTGGTGCAAATGTCTAAGCCTTCACATTTGGCTAGGCATTGAAGAAAATGTGTGCAACCACTTGATAAAGCATGTGAACCATTTGGAGTTAGGAGAAGGATACGTTACATGTTTCAATGAAGGACTAACTCCTGAATCATAGGGATCACTTTTTACTTGGAGCCAAACTTGAATTCAAATTCAAATTTGGAAGATAACTCATTATAAAATATATTGTAAAACTCGTGGCTAATGTGGCCTCTTTGAGAGCTCTTCCTTTGATCATCTGTTGAGTTTGAGTAGCTTATGGTATAGCTTACTCATTCCTCTATCATTGAGCATGATTATACTGCAATGTTCTTGTACAATCATGTTCTATAATACATACACTTCATTGATCATCTCTCTCTACTTCTCTGCTATGACTACTCAAAACAGTGAAGTTTATTTGATCATATCTCAATAAGATCTCAACCGTTTTCCATGATCTATAGCTTCTTGGAGCCAGCCAAAAGTCTATATTATGCTACCAAAGTTTCAAGGCATTTGCTTCAGCCATTTGGGAGAAATTTCCATCAAACTATTCATTGGTCATCTACTATGCAGTGCCTAAAAAGTCGAGGGTAAGCCTTGGATTGCTAAATTAATTTCTCATAGTATAGTTCATCATTTTTTACGATTCTACTTGTAATCATTAGCTATCTAAGCTAGTTTGATTCCCTGAAAAGGAATTTGATCAATTGCTACTGTATTGTGAGCACTGAGCAAAAGAACCAACAGGTGTGTGCACCAAAATAGCAAGTTTTGTGACACTAGCTATTTACAAAGTAGATTGTTTTGATTCAATTGTTTCAAGCATCCAGTCCAAAGTACTTAGGTACTTTCTTGGTGTCATTTGTGAGCTAAAAGATCCTACTATCAAACTCTTAAGTGACTTAGGGCAGGTACAAAGTAGGTTTTGGCAGTACCACCTCACTTCCTTGAGGTATCCATCCATCTCTTCCAATAGTGGTATCAGAGCAAGTGGAGGTAAAATGGGAGATGGTTTCCCTTCTTTTATTGACAAATTGGATAGGAATAACTATTCAACATGGTCCTTGAGGATGAAGACATATCTACAAGGAAGGAGTCTCTTTGGATACAGATGAAGAGATGAGGAGATGCCCATATTTAGAAGCAAAGGTCAACCTACAAGAGAAGAGCTAGAAAGATGCAACTCATGGTGTGTCAAAGATGCTCTAGAAAAGTCATATCTACTTAACTCTATTTTTGAATTCCTTCTTCCACAAATTAGGAATTGTAAAACTTACCAAGAGACTTGGGATAAATTATCTTCATATTTTTCTTCCAATACAAGAGCTCAAAAAAATCAGTTGTGGATTGAGTTTACTACTCAAAGGAAGCAACCTAAGCCAAATGTTTTAGAGTATGTGAGAAAGGTAAAAGATGTGGCTGATCAATTGGCAAGCATAGGAGAGGAGATTGAAGAGGAGCAAATAGTGAGACAAATAATCAATGGCATCAAGGCAGACGATAAGTGGGAAGCTTTCACAATTGCTATGGACCTTTACATGGACATGAAAATTCTTGATCTTACCACTCTTATGGGAAAACTCTTTACCCATGAAGCCAAGCTCAGCAAAAATGGAGAACCATCAAGAGGTAACAACTCTTCTGCCCTATACAAAGATAAAGGAAAGTCTAAAGATAAAGGAAAGAGCAAGAAAGTAGAAGATGAAGGTACGACTTCCCAAGTTAACTATGCACGGAGAGGTAGGAACTCAAGAGGAAGGGGTAGAGGAGGTAAGCAAGGTAGGGGGAGACCTTTCAACTCTTCCCCATGCAATATATGTGGGCTGTCTAATCACACAAAAGATGAGTGCTATAGGAACTTCAAGAACCAAAGAGGAAGAGGATTTCAAAGAAAGTATATAGGTACATATTTGGTGTCATTTGCAAGCTAAAAGGTCCTACAACACAACTTTGAAGTGAAATAGGGTAGGAAGGTACCCTTCCATCTCTTCCAATAGCCAGAGAGGGAAGTTCTTGCATTGGGCATCTCTCAATGTACTACCTAAACGTACATCCTACAAGTCTAAGTATTTCCTGGGGGGTTGTTAGAAGAAGCAGTTCTTGAAGAAAAATTATTTAGAAAATGCCAAAAATTTATAGAAATATTTATACAAATGATGTAAAATTGAGGAAGAGTCTTCCTCATGTATAATAGGATCATATGTATTTTTCCTAGAATTTTTGGAAGCTCTTGATAGCATATTTTTAGAATAGAAGGTGAAAAGGACCAAAAGTCAAGTGTGAAAAGGGACACTTGAAAAAGTATAAAAGATAATTTCTTCTATTTTGAAGGTGCTGGTTGTATTATTTTGATGCTATCCAAGTAATGGAAGAGCTTTCTTGCAGAAAATCATGTTTCCTCCTTTCATGATTGTTGAGCCCATAAAAGTCATATTGGTCAAAGTCAACCATAGTCAAAGTCAATCAAAGTCAAAGTCAACCAAAGTCAAAGTCAAAAGGTCAAAGTGAACAAAGTCAAGGTTGAAGTCAACATGTGCAAAGTCAAAGTGCTAAAGTGCATGTGTCAAAGTGCACAGGTAGTGCACAATTAATTGTCCACAAAGGGTAAATTGGAGGAAGTGGGTTGCAGGTTGCAGAGGTATTTCTCGAATTTTCCTAAGGTTCAAAGTGTTTTTAAAGTGTTTTGGAAGGTTTAGGTGAACCCTCCCTTATGTGCACATTTGAAGAGTTAAAAGGAAAATGTGAAGGTATGTGAAGCGGCAGAGTACGCAGAAGTGAAAGTATGGCCCCCCATTAAAATTTTTGGTTTTAGTCTAAAGTCACTACAAGACAAAATAGGGAGTCGCGGCGTTGGCTGCCACTTGTGAAGACAATCTTGGGACATCAAAGTGAGCACCAAGATACTATTGCAGTTAGGAGCGTACGTGAATCGACACACTCAAATCAAGGCAAAGACCATTCTTGGACCATTATCCTAGAGTAAGCAAGAGAAGCATAGTCTAAGTGAAGCAAGAGAGAGAAGTGCAAGAGTCACCAGTGTGCGACGTAGAGAAGTGGAAGTGAAAGAGTGCATGGAGAGTGACTAAGGGATTGTGCAGAGAGTGCTAAGCTAGTCCCCCAAGGATCTCAAGGTCTCCTTGTAGTGTGCGCGTGCTGACAAAAGGTATTCATTCCTCCCCCTTAGTAAAAGCTTGGTGCAAGGTGTGCACAAGGGTAAGCTTGAAGCAGGTGGAGGTCTGGTGCAGAGGAGGCCGGAAGCAAGAAGTCTTTGGGTATTTGGTATTTTGTAATTGAGCACTCTATGGGATTTTGCACAAAAGTATTGGCTTGTATTGTGCTTCAACATTGTATTCGTCTTAGTGTAATCAATCGGCAGAGGCTTCCCGGGTGTATTTTATCTTCTTGTCTTTTCCTTTTCTCCTACAAACCCTCAAACTCCTTCTTGTCCAAGAATCCCCCAACAAAATTTGGCATGCCCGGTGGGACTTCCAAGGAGATTTGAGCATAGGAGAAGGTATATTGCAGTTGGAGAGCAATATTCCAGTGTCGACAGTACCACTCCAGTGGACTAAGAGGTACATATTTTTAACAGGTGTCTCATATTAAGTGGACTATGAACAACTCATGACCGCAACCTGGTCCCAAACATTGAGGGTCACCTGCAAGCAAACAAGAAGGAAGGTTGTTAGAAGATCCTCCAGTCCACTATCTTCAACCTCATGAGTAAAGAGCATGGTGGGACAAGTAGACTTGGAAACCTTACTCTCAAGATTAAATATAAAATTTCCTTATTTCAAAGGCCTAGCTCAGGAGGATCCAGATGAGCACATTAGAAGATTTTTGGCACTATGCAAGAATAGAGGTTTAATGGGCAGGGAGGATGCTTTTTTGATACCCTTCCCTGCCACATTAGAAGGATTAACAGATAAATGGTTCAGCCAATTTGCTGAGAACCATTTTACAACTTGGGATTTGATGAAAGATGCATTTAAAAATCAATTCCAGCATGGGAATACAGTAGAGATCATCATAGAAGAACTAGAAAATTTGAGATTGGGTCCAGGAGAAAAGTTCCCAGAGTTTGTGACTAGGGCCAAAGCACTAATGGCTAAATTGCCAGATCCACCACATGATTTTTTTGTTAAGAAATGGTTAGCTAAGCCCCTAACAGTGGCCACCCAATGCAAAATAAAGAAATTAGTATTACCTACAACCTCCATAGAGGAGTTCCTCAACACCGCTACACGACTGGAGCAGATAAGGCAACAATATGGAGCTACTTCTTCTCAATTACCATATTCCATAGAACTTGAGGATCCAGTAATCCAGCTAAGGAAGGATTTGGAGGGCTTAAAAAGAAATAAGCCCCACAGAGAGGAGGAGAATGCTGTAACTCAATTGAGAAGGGAGATTGAAGCACTAAAGCTCCAAAAGGAGGAGGAGGCCCAAGCAGAGGAATTGGCCCAACTACGACAGGAGTTGCAGGAACTCAAAGGGGGTGGCATCAAGAGTGGACTTTGGTGTTCCATGTGCAGTAAGCAAGGTCATATAGTAAGTGAATGTGCTCTGTTAAGTATGACTTGCCAATTATGCAGGAAAGTTGGTCATGAGGCCCATGAATGCCAATCAAGGGGAATACCTGCAACAACATACTGGACACAAGGAGGACCCCTTCCACCAGCAAATGTGATGGCAGCTGCACCCAATCAAGGTAACACTTATGACCCTAGACAGAGGGATAACTTTGGAGGTGGGCCAAGGAGGCCAATTATTTGTTTCAGATGTGGAGAATGTGGGCACTATCAGAGTAGGTGCACTCTCCCAGAAAATGCCCCTCCTTGTAGGAACTGCCCAGAGGCTAGGGACCACTATACTAATTGTTGTCCTAAGAACCAAGCTTCTACATCTGGGCCCCACATTCAAATGATTTTTGTGTGCAAAGAAGAGATGGTAAATGAAGCCAAGGTGCCATCACCATCTGCCAGGGTGGTGCAGCTAGAAGAACTTGAATCTTTTACAGTGCAGACAAGAAGCAAGGGGAAGGCTCCAGTGGAGATAGGTCAAGAATCAATGATTAACGGATTAAACAAAGACAAAGGTGTGTCTGAGAACCAAGCCACCACATGTGCAGACACAAGGCAAAAAGAAAATTTCATAGGTACTAGTGATGCTATTGGACATGCATTCAACAGGGCTCACGAGGAGTTTGATAAGTCAAATGGAGCCCAGGCTCTTAAGGAATCAGAAGCTTCCATACTACTCAAGTCCATGAAAATAGAGGTTAGTATTTTTTATTTAATAAAGATGGATGGGAAGTTCAGGTCAGAGCTCTTGCAGATAATTGGTGAAATGTCCACAACAAGTTTAGTGGCAAAGGCTGCTGTTATGCATTCAGATAAAAGTGTAGGGGAAGCACCAGATTACAAGAGCCCTCGGCTAACAGTCTCCATTAAAGGTCATGAGTTTCATGGAGTTATTGTGGATGGTGTGTAAGGAATTGAACTCACAACCTCTTGGTTAGGAATGTGATGGGCTAACCACTTGCCCCAAAAGCCATGGTTGAGGATTACTTCCTAATCCTCTCTCTTAGAGTGTGGTTCAACCATCTCCTACTAGGATTATGTTACATTCTTCCTCCCTTGGTCGATCATTGTCCTCAATGATATACTATTGTATCCCTTTAGCCTCGGTGATCGGTCCCTTGAACTCCTAGGTGCCCTTGAATTGATGTCCCTCAACCTCGAACAGTTTCTTGAACCTTGTTCGCAACCTTGGTCTCTTGAACCCTTGCTCTCAACCTTGGTGTCTTGAACCTTCTTGTTCGCAACCTTGGTGTCTCGAGCCCTTGTTCTCAACCTCAGTCTTGAACCTTGTTCTCACCCATGCTGTTTAGTGGCAAAGGCTGTTGTTATGCATTCAGATAAAAGTGTAGGGGAAGCACCCCTCACAGATTACAAGAGCCCTCGGCTAACAGTCTCCATTAAAGGTCATGAGTTTCATGGAGTTATTGTGGATGGTGTGTAAGGAATTGAACTCACAACCTCTTGGTTAGGAATGTGATGGGCTAACCACTTGCCCCAAAAGCCATGGTTGAGGATTACTTCCTAATCCTCTCTCTTAGAGCGTGGTTCAACCATCTCCTACTAGGATTATGTTACATTCTTCCTCCCTTGGTCGATCATTGTCCTCAATGATCTACTATTGTATCCCTTTAGCCTCGGTGATCGGTCCCTTGAACTCCTAGGTGCCCTTGAATTGATGTCCCTCAACCTCGCACAGTTTCTTGAACCTTGTTCGCAACCTTGGTCTCTTGAACCCTTGCTCTCAACCTTGGTGTCTTGAACCTTCTTGTTCGCAACCTTGGTGTCTCGAGCCCTTGTTCTCAACCTCAGTCTTGAACCTTGTTCTCACCCATGCTGTTTAGTGGCAAAGGCTGTTGTTATGCATTCAGATAAAAGTGTAGGGGAAGCACCCCTCACAGATTACAAGAGCCCTCGGCTAACAGTCTCCATTAAAGGTCATGAGTTTCATGGAGTTATTGTGGATGGTGTGTAAGGAATTGAACTCACAACCTCTTGGTTAGGAATGTGATGGGCTAACCACTTGCCCCAAAAGCCATGGTTGAGGATTACTTCCTAATCCTCTCTCTTAGAGCGTGGTTCAACCATCTCCTACTAGGATTATGTTACATTCTTCCTCCCTTGGTCGATCATTGTCCTCAATGATCTACTATTGTATCCCTTTAGCCTCGGTGATCGGTCCCTTGAACTCCTAGGTGCCCTTGAATTGATGTCCCTCAACCTCGCACAGTTTCTTGAACCTTGTTCGCAACCTTGGTCTCTTGAACCCTTGCTCTCAACCTTGGTGTCTTGAACCTTCTTGTTCGCAACCTTGGTGTCTCGAGCCCTTGTTCTCAACCTCAGTCTTGAACCTTGTTCTCACCCATGCTTGGTATCTTGAACACTCAATCAAGTTCCACCCAAGGATTCCCAAGGGATTCACACTTCCAAGCTAGCTCATTGGAAAGTTCGTTCCGAGAGCTTTCCAATGGTATATTACATGCATCAATCCGACCTACTGATTGAGAGATACACCCCAATCATTGTAAGGTCCATCCTTGAAACCGACGCACGCCTTCCACAATTCCTACCCTTTCACATAGAGGATGCCCAAGCGCCTTTTTTAGAGGCCATTGGATCATTCCACCTTGCCCAGGCCTACTTCCTACGCTCTGATACCAATGTAAGGAATTGAACTCACAACCTCTTGGTTAGGAATGTGATGGGCTAACCACTTGCCCCAAAAGCCATGGTTGAGGATTACTTCCTAATCCTCTCTCTTAGAGCGTGGTTCAACCATCTCCTAGTAGGATTATGTTACATGGTGGTTCTGGCATTAACTTGATGCATGAATATACCATGAAAAAGATTGGACTATACCCTTCAAGACCTGCCAACTTCACTATAACAATGGCAGACCAAAGCATAGTAAGGCCCATGGGAGTGGTCCCTGGAGTTCCAGTCAAGATACAAGGTACCATCTTTAACTTGGACTTTGTTGTTTTAAGGTTGCCACAGGTAGAAGGAAGCTTCCCCCTGTTAATTGGGAGACCTTGGTTAAGGCATGCCAATGTGCTGCATGACTGGGGCAAGGACACAATGTGGGTAAAGCAAGAGGGAAAAGAGTTGCAACAGATAATTTTAGAAGATGGACCAGACAATCAAAGAAATACTAGCATGATGCAGACAATTGGTATTTGTATGGAAGAAGAAGTGGTGGACAACCCAGAAGCAGATTTATTTGAAGGAGCAGATTTATATGAAGATGAAAACATGTTGGCTTGGCTCAATGCAGAAGACTCATCTTCCTGCTATGGAATTTTTCCAAACTCCAGTAGTGAAGAAGCATATGAAGAAAAAGAGGAAATCACTCAGGTTATTGAGTCGAGTGAAATAGTCTCAGTTAAAGGCCATAGAAGAGAGGAGAAAAGAAGAGCCCTTAAGTGCAATAGTGATGAAACTACTTCAAAGCATATGTCAATGCCCACTTTTTTATGGATCCTGGTATGGATATCATCTGTTGTCTCAATTTTTATGATAGTGAGTGCAGGGCTTTACAAGGATGTGGAAGAAGTACCTGCAAGTCTTTGGAAACAGAGGGTTCCATTCGATGAAGAAGATGGAATAGTGAAAATGAAATTTTGAAGATTAAGTCATAATGTAGCTGAAATAAAGATACAAAAGAGGCAGTATGGAGGAGATAATAATTTTCTGAAGAATTCAGGATACCCCTATCAGATCATCAGTGTGCCCAACAACGAGATAAAACAAATGAAGTGCAACACAATCGGAGATTGTGAAGGAGTTTCTCTGAGTCAACAATACAAGGCTCAAGGCCTATCATCAACAAAAGTGAAGATTTCTGGATCACCTGGAACCTGCAAAATTTGTCCAGGTTATACATAGTCTTTTCCTGTCATTTTTGCTTAGGTTTTAGTAGTTTTCTTTATCCATTTCATGCTTGTTTCTTGAGTTTTTAGCAAATTTAGTAGCCACTTCATAAACTTTGCAAAGGTAATTTTTGGAATTTTTAAGGAATTGTTTTCAGAATTTTTCAAGCATTTTTTAGAATTTTTCTCGCATTTTTCTCCTTTTCATGTGTCATTTTCTTGCCAAAATTGAGGAATAAAGGAAGCTCTCTATGGGTTTGAGTGCAAAAAACTAGTTTAGGCATGTGCAAAAATCTCTGAGAATGTTTTGAGGATTTTTTTGGATTTTTCTTGCATTTTTTTGGATTTTTTATGTATTTTTTTTAGTTTTCTTGGATTATTTTTCTATATGAAAAAAAGGCCCCCCCTAGGCGGTTTTGTTTTTCCAAAAAAAAAAGAAAAAAAAAACTCTCTCTCTCTCTCTCTCTCGCTCTCTCTCTCTCTCTCTCTCTCTCTCTCTCTCTCTCTCTCTCTCTCTCTCTCTCTCTCTCTCTCTCTCTCTCTCCCCTCCCCCCCCCCCCCCCCCCCGTGCCCCCCCCCACCCCCCCGCCCCCCCTCCCTCCCCACCCCCCTCCCCCCCGCCCTCCCCCCCCCCCCCCCCCCCCTCCCCCCCCTTTTTTGTTTTTTCTTTATTTTTCATATTTTATATTTATTATTTTATTGTATTATTTTTCTATTTTATTTTATTTTATTTTATTTTTTCTTTATTTTTGATTTATTATATTTTATTTAATTTAATTTTAATTACTTTTACCTCGCCATGGTGTTCGCAAGCAAAAAAAAAAATCCATTTTATTTTATTTATTTATTTTTTGTCTTTTTTATATTTTGATAACTATATAGAAAAATCTATTTTCTTTTTAAACTTTTTCATGGCTCAAAACTTTTGGCTCTTGATCGTGCCTCGAATGGCCGTTTTTTTCAAAATTGAAGTCATTGCATGTTTTTGGCACCTCTGGACTCAGTTTTTGGCTTTATTTTTCCAAATTCCAACTTTTTATCTGACTTTTGGTCAAAACCCAAATATTTTCAACACATTTTTCACATGTTTTTATTTCACCACATCGTCCACATTGTCTATTCTCACCTTACCTTGCCTTAGGTTTTTATCTTTCCCATATGCACCCTCTGTAGCTCTACTGTTTGATCATTTTAACCCTCTCCAGACCCATGATTCCTCCTCCCTCCTCCTCCCTTTTTCCTTCTGCCTAGCAATATCCTTACCCCTCCCTGTACTGTCCATCTCCACCCCCTCAGCCCTCTCCCTCCCTCTCCTTTCTACCCTCCCATTGCCCCTTTTGCTTTTCAATTACAAAATGCCACTTCTGGTTCTTCTATGGTGCTTGTTCTGATGGAGTTGTTTGCTATTCAGGTGTCCTCTTCAAGATTTTGCTGCTCCCAATTCATGGTGTCCTCTATGCTCAGAGTTTTGGCTGTCGCTCTCCGGGACGAAGAGCACATTAGGTGGTGGGCAACTGTTGAGCCCATCAAAGTAATATTGGTCAAAGTCAATTGCAGTCAAAGTCAATTGCAATCAAAGACAAAAGTTCAAAGTCAAACTGGTCAAGGTCAACAAAGTCAAGGTCAAAGTCAACAGGTGCAAAGTCAAAGGGCTAAAGTGCAGGTGTCAAAGTGCACAGGTAGTGCACAATTAATTGTCCACAAAGGGTAAATTGGAGAAAGTGGGTTGCAGGTTGCAGAGGTATTTCTCTAATTTCCCTAAGGTTCAAAGTATTTTTTAAAGTATTTTGGAAGGTTTAGGTGAACCCTCTCTTATGTGCAAAAGTGAAGACTTAAAAGAAAATGTGAAAGTATGTGAAGCGGCAACGTACGCAGAAGTGAAAGTATGGCCCCCCATTAAAAAAAAAGGGGAGGGCCCCTAGGCGTTTTGTTTTTCCAGAAAAATAAGACTCTCTCTCTCTCTCTCATTCTCTCTCTCTCTCATTCTCTCTCTCTCTCTCTCTCTCTCTCTCTCTCTCTCTCTCTCTCTCTCTCTCTCTCTCTCTCTCTCTCTCTCTCTCTCTCTCTCTCTCTCTCTCTCTCTCTCTCTCTCTCTCTCCCCCCCTCCGGCCCCCCCTTCGCCCCCTCCCCGCCCTTGGCTCTGGATCATGCCTCGGATGGCCGTTTTTTTTCAAATTTGGAGTCATTTTCATGTATTTTGGCACCTCTGGATTCATTTCTTGACACAATTTTTCCAAAATCCACACTTTTCTAATACTTTTGGTCAAAACCCACATGTTTTGAGCACATTTATCACATGTTTTTCTTTCACCACATTGTCCACATGTTTTATTCTCACCTCATCTTACTTTATGTTTCATAATTTCCCATGTGCACCCTCTGTAGATATATTTTTTGGTCATTTTTAACCTCTACAAACCCCATCATCCTACTCCCTCACCCTCCCCTTACCCTTCTGGCCTGCCACATCCTTACCCCTCCTAGCCCATTCCATCTCAACCCCCTCAGCCCCCCCATCACACTCCTCTCTACCCTCCCATTGCCCCCCTTTGCTTTTCCATAAATACTCCCACTTTTGGTTCTCCTCTGGTGCTTGTCCTGGTGGACTTGGTAGCTGCTCAAGTGTCCTTTTGTAGTTTTGGCAGCCAAGTATTATGGTGTACTCTATGCTCAGAGTTTTAGCTGTAGCTCTCTAGGACGGAGAGCACATTAGGTGATGGGCAACTGTTGAGCCCATAAAAGTCATATTGGTCAAAGTCAACTGCAATCAAAGTCAACCAAAGTCAAAGTCAAAAGGTCAAAGTCAAAAGATCAAAGTCAAATTGGTCAAAGTCAACAAATTCAAGGTCGAAGTCAACAGGTGCAAAGTCAAAGTGCTAAAGTGCAAGTGTCAAAGTGCACAGGTAGTGCACAATTAATTGTCCACAAAGGGTAAATTGGAGAAAGTGGGTTGCAGGTTGTAGAGGTATTTCTCTAATTTCCCTAAGGTTCAAAGTGTTTTGGAAGGTTCAGGTGAACCCTCGCTTATGTGCACATTTGAAGAGTTAAAAGGAAAATGTGAAGGTATGTGAAGCGGCAGAGTACGCAGAAGTGAAAGTATGGCCCCCCCATTAAAATTTTTGGTTTTAGTCTAAAGTCACTACAGGACAAAACAGGGAGTCGTTGGCTGCCACTTGTGAAGACAATCTTGGGACATCAAAGTGAGCACCAAGATACTATTGCAGTTAGGAGGGTACGTGAATTGACACACTCAAATCAAGGCAAAGACCATTCTTGGACCATTATCCTAGAGTAAGCAAGAGAAGCATAGTCTAAGTGAAGCAAGAGAGAGAAGTGCAAGAGTCACTAGTGTGCGACGCAGAGAGTGGAAGTGAAAGAGTGCATGGAGAGTGACTAAGGGATTGTGCAGAGAGTGTTAAGCTAGTCCCCCAAGGATCTCAAGGTCTCCTTGCAGTGTGCGCGTACCGACAGAAGGTATTCATTCCTCCCCCTTAGTGGAAGCTTGGTGCAAGGTGTGCACAAGGGTAAGCTTGAAGCAGGTGGAGGTCTGGTGCAGAGGAGGCTGGCAGCAAGAAGACTTTGGGTATTTGGTATTTTATAATTGAGCACTCTGTGGGATTTTTCACAGAAGTATTGGCTTGTATTGTGCTTCAACATTGTATTTGTCTTAGTGTAATCAATCGGTAGAGGCTTCCCGGGTGTATTTTCTCTTCTTGTCTTTTCCTTTTCTCCTACAAACCCTCAAACTCCTTCTTGTCCAAGAATCCCCCAACAATGATCTTTCTCTTGATTCGTTGAGTCTTCTCATTGTGTAATCCATGGAATTTGTGAGCTTTTCTTGTGTATCTCTAAGTAAGATATAGGAAGAGAGGTGATTCTCAGTATATTAAGTAAGAAAGTGTAGAGGAACAAAGCTGGAATTGGAAATTCTCAATTTTCACAGAATTGCGATTGTCTCATCTGTGTAATATAGGTACTATGTTGGAAATTTGACCTCATATTTGTATTCTACTATGAAAATGGCACACTTTAGGCACAAAGATTATTGAAAATGCTATTGTAGAACTCAAGATAATCAAAACCCTAGTTATTTCCTTTCTTCTTCATAAATCTCTAAGAAAAACAGTCATGTCAACTCTTATTCTGGGATTCCATTAACTAGAAGGGGCTATGGTCTTTGCATACTTCTCGGATTGACAATTTAAAGATGTTTAGTTGATCTTTTGTGCTATAATGATTGGAGAGGACAACTCCAAAGGGTAACAACAAACATTTTTTGGCGGCGTTGCTAGGGAACAAAGCAAAAGCTTCATTGAAGCCTTGGACCTTGCTGGATCTTCCATTGTTGATGGTATTTGAACACATTGAAAAGGTACTACTCTATAACCAAGAAAGAAAATTGGAAAGGTAGGTTTCTTTGCTTATCTTTTGGGAAAAGAAAGCATGAATTAACCTTTTGAGATAAATAAGTTTGTGAAATTTTTGCAAATTGATAGTTTCTCATACCTTTTAAGAGTAAAGTGCAGGTGTGTGAAAAAAAAATGAATCAAGATTGCTGAAGGAAAATTAAAATGTGATTATCTTTGCATAAGTAGATTGCTTTTTGACAAAGTACCAAGCAAAATTTGTCAAATCTTCGAAAAGATGACATGGTTGCAATGAGGAAAGTCAAGTAAAGTAGCTATGTGCAAAATTGATTGATCCATTTGTTTATCCAAGGTAAACTAATAGTCTTGAGAAAAGATTTAATTGTCACTTGAAAAAAAAGGTGTTGAGTTTATCTTTGCATGAATTGATACTTGTACTTCTTAACACATATTTTCTTGAGAAGCTCTACTTCCAAACTATTAGATTGCAAGCATAAAGAGTATAATCAATCATGAGATAAAAGATCAATGGATCTTGAAACAAGAAAACCCTAAGTGAAGTGTTTTCCTTGATTTAGGGATTAAAATACTAAAAAAATTCATAAAATCTTTTAAAAATCCAAAAATTTTTTTTTTTTGTTAAGGAAAATTTGCAAGAGGTTTGGTGTGAATGGTGGAAGAAGAAAAGAGGAAGAAAAATCCAAAAATTGAAAGAAAAACAAAGAGTGCTTGAAGTAAAGTTGATTTTTATTTTTGTCCTAAAATTTAATATATTGAATGAGTTGGATGGTGTATAATTGCAGGTGACAATTTATCTGGAGTGGTTGAAGAAGAGTGGAAAAGACTAGGAGGAAGGAAAAGTCAAAAAGTGCAAAAGCAAGAAGTTTAGAGAAAAACACGATTCTCATCATAGAATCGCGATTTTCAGTAAGATAAGGAAAATGATGCAAGGGTATTGAGGTAAGACATTTTAAAGTTTCAATAGTGGCACAATTAGAGGTAAGCAAAATTTCAGTAAGACTTGAGCATCAGGCAATCATGTTGGGAAATTAGACACAAAATCGCGATTTTCATTAGTAATGGTGAAACATGAAAATTTTGCTTGAAGGGACAATATCTTAGGAATAGAACAATAAACTTACACAAGAATAGTGTCAGGAAAGTGAGAATTCAAAATAGTAAAAAATCACTCACAATCGCAATTTTCTAGAACTTATAAAAGCCTAAAGTCACAAAAAAAGGAGGCATTTGAGTGAGAGAGAGTGAGTGAAGAGAGCTATCAGAATCGTGATTTCCTTTAACCACAAAGCAATTGGGAATTTCTTGATCAAGCAACAAGGTAATCTTCTTCACATTAAGTTTTTGCATAATTTCAAGTTCAAAATTTTGGGAAAAGATAAAAAAACACACAAAACAGTTGAAAACATAGAATCACGATTTTTTGTTTTTTGAACTTTTTGAAGGAAAAACTGTCTTTTAGTTGAAAGTTCTTTATTGCATGTTAATGTTTTGATAAGGCACTTGTGATAGTGTAATAAGAACTCAAAAAAATAAAAAACCAAAAAATTACAACAATTTTCATAGAATCCAGATTCTATGACTAAACTCAAAATCACGATTCCCAGAATATGATTTTCATAAGAAAATCATGTTTTTAACGATTTTGAGCAATCACGATTGTCTGGGAACAAAGAATCGTGAAAAGCACGATTCTTACCTCAGAATCGCGACAAACACGATTCTTATCTCAAAATCATGAAAAACACGATTCCCTTCACAGAATCGTGAAAAACACGATTCCCTTCACAGAATCATGATAAACATGATTCCCTTCACAGAATCTTGATAAACACGATTCTCTTCAGAGAATCGTGAGAAACACGATTCCCTTCACAGAATTGTGAAAAACACGATTCCCTTCACAGAATCGTGACAAACACGATTCTCTTCATAGAATCGTGACAAACACGATTCTCTTCACAGAGTTGTGACAAGACACGATTCTTATCACAAAATCGTGAAAACACGATTCCCTTCACAGAATCGTGATAAACACGATTCTTATCATAGAATCGTGACAAACATGATTCTCTTCACAAAATCGTGAAAAACACGATTCCCTTCACAGAATCGTGATACCATGATTCTCTTCACAGAATCGTGACAAACACGATTCTCTTCATAGAATCGTGAAAAAACATGATTCTTATCACAGAATCGTGAAAAACACGATTACCTTCACAAAATCGTGATAAACATGATTCTTATCACAGAATCGTGACAAACACGATTTCCTTCACAGAATCGTGATAAACATGATTCTCTTCACAGAATCGTACAAACACGATTCTCTTCACAGAATCATGAAAAAACACGATTCTTATCATAGAATCGTGAAAAACACGATTCCCTTCACAGAATCGTGATAAACATGATTCTTATCACAGAATCGTGACAAACATGATTCTCTTCACAGAATTGTGATAAACACGATTCCCTTCACAAAATCGTGATAAACACGATTCTCTTCACAGAATCATGATAAACACGAATCTCTTCACAAAATGACAAACACGATTCCCTTCACAGAATTGTGATAAACACGATTCTCTTCACAAAATCGTGACAAACACGATTCTCTTCACGAAATCGTGACAAACACGATTCTCTTCACAGAATCGTGAAAAAACATGATTCTTATCACAAAATCATGAAAAATAGGATTCCCTTCACAGTATTGTGATAAACACGATTTTTATCACAGAATCGTGACAAACATGATTCTCTTCACAGAATCACGATAAACATGATTCCCTTCATAGAATCGTGAAAAACACCATTCTCTTCTTAGAATCGTGACAAACACGATTCTCTTTTTATTTGCCCACAGAATTGTGATTAATTGAATGATTTTGAGATATGGTAATAAATTGTTTAAATCTGATAAACAAGAGTAAAAAAGGAAAGAGATAGAGTCAGAGTCAGGTGAATTACAAGAAAAGGATTTGGGACAGACAAATAACATGGAAAATTTAAATGAAACAAATGAAGCATCTGAAACTAGTGACTATAGAAATATCCTCAAATATATGTACACAAATAGGTTTGGAGCCTATGTGTATCAAGATGGTATGCATAAGTTTCTCATTAGGATGAGAAACTTAGAAATTCCCTTAGATATAATGCTAGTGGCACAATTTAAGGATGGTAGATATGAGGATAGACAAGGATGTGTGTACATTTTTTCAAAAGATCCTGAAAATTCTAATGACTTAGGGCACTGTGCGGACAAAACCTTGGGAACAAAACCTAGGGCAAACAAACTTGCCGAGACAAAATGAAAATCACACTTCTACTGAACAACAAGGGAGGAGATTACACACTTCTCCAAATCCTTTTGAAAGAGAAGCAAAAGGAATAAATGATTTTCCCATTAGAAGGAGACAGTAGTGGCAAAACCATGGAAGAATGCTCAGGCCCTATCAAGTAGCTAAATGCATGAAGAATCAATATGAAGGGTATTTTGTTCCTCATGCTCATGCTACAGAATTTAGATAATTGATTAGGGCAAAAGAAGTAGCGGATTACAAAGTGCAATTTGAAGCATTTGTTCTAACCCTAACTAGACTTGCATTATCTTGGTTCATTCCCTTGAGAAAGGAAATGTATCTAGATATGGAATCCTTCCTTGAAGCATTTATAGGGTAATTCTCCAAAACTGGAATTAAACATAGTACAGCTACCCTGATACATAGTTTCAAACAACAAAAAGATGAAAATGTCAAAGAGTCTGCCAGGAGATTCAAGAAATATATTGATAGATGCCCAAGAGACAGAAAGGAAGATGGAAAAGAAAAACAGACAGAAAGGAAGATGGAAAAGAAAGATGAGAATGGGTAAAAATTTGGATGAGGAAACTATGGGACAACCAAACAATAGCCAACAACAAAATAAAAAGACACAAGAAGAGGTCAAAAATTCACAAAGTCTGGAGACCACGATAAAAGCATACAAAGGAAGAATTCAAGATGGACCAAATCCTCCAGATCATGTGATGGCATATCCTATACCAGATTTAGAGGATGAGCGAATGCAGAGATGTAAACAAATCATACAAGAATCACAACTCAAGATTGGGGAAATAGACAATCATCAAACAACATTTGAAGAGTTAGATGCAACAGGAATTAGGAAACATGCTGCTTAGGAAGAAAACTCACAAATAACATTCCAAATCAATCTAGACAAACACTGTACAATTTTATATCAAACCACAATGGAAGAGATAGTAAAACAAAATCCTCATTTAAAACATAATCTGAAAATTGGGAAACAAAGTAAAAAAGTCTAGATCCATAGCAACAAGAATTGGAAGAATTATTGTACATACCTACTGATAAAATAGGAGGATATTGTGAAGGAGAAGAAGGGAACTCAACTTTGAGAATACAATTTGGTGATAATCATGACAAAGCCATATTAGATAGTGGATCTGGAGTGCCAATCATGACTAAACAAACCTGGGAGAAATGGGGAAAGAATGAGCTAATACTTACTAAAATGAGATTACAACTTGCAAACGGTCACATAGAAAAACCCCAAGGAATTTGGGAAAAGGTGATTGTGGAAATATGTGGAATAGAGGTAGAGCACACTTTTGCCATAGTCGAATTTCCACAATCAACCTCATATGAAATCATTCTAGGAAGTCCATTTATGAGAAAAATGCAAATTGTGCAAGATTGGGGTAAAGATTGCCTATACCTTCAAAGCAAAGGAAGGCTAACTAGAGTAAATTTAAGAAATGGGCAGTATTGTGATATGTCCCCTCAGGAATGGTTCAAAGTACATCAAAATCAAGAATTAAGTGAAGAATCTGGGAGTGAAGATTAGAATGACACAGAACCATCAATTTGGAAATGTAATGTGATAAGGAACCACACATATAAAAAAAGGATGTTAAAAAAAGAAGATTGTCTAGGAGAAAGGAAGTCACAAGATGAAAGTTACATACCCCAGAAATTTAAAGATGAAGAATTTGAGCCTTATGGATGGAATCAGATTTTGACCATAATGGATTTGGACAATGATGAATATGTGGGAGTAAAATTCCAAAATGAAGAAGGATATGATATTTTTCAAATGATAAAGGTGTCAAAAACAAAAGACGATTTGAAGGAAGAATTAAATTTAAATACTGGAAAAACAAAATTTCTGGAAGAATTCGAAGCTACAGATGCTATAAAAGACAAAATCTCAAGAACTTATAGGAAATGTAACCACAAGGAAATGGAAAAAAAAACACAAAATTGAAATAAATAAAAAAATGAGGGAAGAGGACCAACAATTTGATGTACCTTCAAATTTCAAGACCTATGAAGTGGAAGACAGATTACTTTTAAAAATGAAGCCAAAAAGGGAAAAGAAGAAGGGAGAGTCATATGACAATGAAGAACAGACTAAGAAAGTGATGATCACTCAAGAAGAGGGGGAAGCTAAGCACATTGTCATTACTGATGACATGACAGATCAAGAGGAGGAAGCATTGACGCAATTGGCTAAAACTTATAGGGATGTGTTTGCTTACAGTTATAAGGATTTGAAAGGAATTGATCCTAATATTTGTGAACATAAGATTCCTATTACTCCTGATGCAAAACCTAGCAAACAAAGACACTATACATTTAATCATAAATACTCTACCAAAATAAAGGAAGAAATTGACACACAGCTGGTTGTCAATTTCATCTATGAAATTGAGTATATTGAATGGATATCTCCAATAGTTGTGGTACCAAAAAAGAATGGGAAACTCAGGGTACGTATTAATTTGAAAAATGTTAATGCAGCAACTATAAGAGATAGCTATCCATTACCAATCACAGAACATGTCTTAGAAAGGGTTGGAGGTAAGGAGGTCTATAGTTTTTTGGATGGTTTTTTAGGATATAACTAGGCACCAATAGCTTTGGAAGACTGACATAAAACTGCTTTTTCCACAGAATGGGGAATTTTTACATTTGGGGTCATGCCTTTTGGTTTAACTAATGCTCCAACAACCTTTCAAAGGTTAATGTGCCACATATTCAAAGAATTTCTTAGAAACATAATGGAAATCTATGTTGATGATCTTTGCACTTTTCGTTAAAAAGACAAGATTATTTGAAATATTTGAAAAATATATTTAAGAAATGCAAAACATACAGAGTGTGTCTAAATAGTGAGAAATGTGTATTCTTTGTGAGGCAGGGGAGAATATTCGGTCACATAGTTTCTAG
Organism: Ceratopteris richardii; assembly: GCA_020310875.1. NCBI lineage: Eukaryota > Viridiplantae > Streptophyta > Polypodiopsida > Polypodiales > Pteridaceae > Ceratopteris > Ceratopteris richardii. The sequence continues at coordinate 97,228,626 of CM035427.1, forward strand.
AAACAAAATTTCAACTGATGAGAGAAACATTAAGGCCATAGTGGATCTCCCAAAACCAACAAATGTAAAAGAACTTCAAAATTTCATGGGACACTCTGGATATTATAGAAAATTTGTACATAAGTTTGTAGATATTGCAAAACCTTTGTACGCATTAATTATAAAATTTGAGTGGACCACAGAATGTGACCAAGCATTTGCAATTTTAAAAACTTGTTTGGTAACAGCAACTATTTAAAAAAAATCCACAGTGGGATCAAACTTTTCGTGTTCATGTTGATGCTTCAAATTTTGCTTTAGGATGTGTTTTGGCACAACCAATAGAAGGAAGCAAATTAGACTTTCCAATTGCTTATGCTAGTAGGCAATTGAATTCGGCAGAAAAGAATTATACAACCACTAAAAGGGAAGGATTGGGAATGATATTTGCTATAAAAAAATATAGACATTATCTTTTAGCCAACAAGTTTAAATTCTTTGTGGATCACCAAGCCTTACTCTACTTGGTAAATAAACCATGCCACACAGGTAGGATAGTCACATGGTTCCTCCTATTGATGTAATTTGAGTTCGAGGTAGTGGTAGACAAGGGAAAACTCATTTAAGAACAGATCATTTGTCCAAGATACAAACTAAAGAGCCAAACTCACCTTTAGATGATGAATTACCAGATGCATATCTATTCAAAATAGAAAGTATTCCTGAATGGGCAATAAATTTGGTGCCTATGCTAACCATGGGACCTTGTAGAACACAAAGAAACAACACACATCTGGTATTACAAAGTACGAACTTTTTATTACTAGCAAGGCACTTATATCATATGAATCATATTGGAATAATGGAGTATTGTACTCCAGAAGATGAGCAATAGGAATATCTAAGAAGAGCTCATTGTTGGAGTCCTTGTACTCATGCTTCCATGATAGTCACCTTAAACAATCTCAATAGAATGGGTGTACATTGGCCTACATAGATTCAAGATGTGAGAAGCTATGTTTCCAATCCTTTTAAATGTCAATCTTTGAGAAATCCAGAAATTACAACTTTGTTTTGGTTCCAGAAAAATCCAGATTGGAGTGCAAACATAGTTGAGGAGTTAAAAAGTAATAAATCATCAGAACCAGTAAAAGTTAGTGCAGACTTTAGAAATTTATAGGCAATTTCTGAAGAATATCAATTAATAGGAAGCCAATTGTACAAGAAAGGAATGGATGGATACTTAAGAATGTGTTCATGAAGATAAGTATATGGAAGTATTAGAGATGGCACATTTCTGGAGTGGTAGGAGGACATTTTTCAAGTGAAAGGACTACTAAAATCATTTTATATTCTGGTTTTTGGTGGCCAACTCTCTTTCTTGATGCAAGAACATATGTGAAAAGATGTGACATTTGTCAACGAGTAAATCAACTAAGTAAAAGAGATGATATGCCATTAGTACCACTCATTTCAGCAAGAGCATTTAGCAAATGGGGGTTGGATTTCATTGGACCTATACATCCTCCTGCAAAACAGTCCCATGTTGAATATATACTTGTAGCCACAAATTACCTAACCAAATGGGTAGAGGCCAGAGCTACAAAAAGGAATGATGCTCAAACCACTGCACGATTTCTTTATGAAAATATCATCATCAGATTTGGATTACCAATTGAATTGGTAAGTGATAGGGGGACTCATTTTCTAGATCAAGTAATTGAAAACATGTTGATATATTTTAGGTAGTGATGTGTGTGAACACACTAGGACTGCCGGGGCACTTTTTCCCTCTTTAGGATGTTTTTTTTCCCCGGCTTGTATATATGCCTATTGGGCTAATAGGCTACTTATCTTTGTACATTCTCTAGTAATACAGTAAGTATTGTGTGTTTGTGCTCCAAGCTTCTTCTTCTTCCTTGTGTTGTTCGCGTGCTTCCGCAAACATCTAACTCCAAAAATTGGTATCAGAGTAGGTCGTCGCTTCATCTAGGGTGCCGTCGACACTCCTCCGTTTGCAGTCTTGTTTCGGCCTCCGAACGCACTATCGTAGTGCTTGTGCAGGCTATTTTGTCTTTTTGTGCCAAAGACATATGCCTATTTCTGTCCGCCAGTATAAGCATCTCAAAGTCTGCTACAGGTTTAGCAGAACTTGTCTGGGCAATTCCGTTCAACTTTTTGAGATACAATCAATTTTCTACATCAAGGTATTTTAGTCACTGGCCATGGCTGAAAGCAGTGATGTATTCCGTATGTTGGCTGTTGAGGATAAGTTGGATGGTACCAACTACACATTATGGGCTTATATGATGCGACATGTTTTGGTTGCAAAAGGATTGTGGAACATTGTGCCGGGTGTTGACAGACGTCCTGTTACACCTGTAACAACAGGTACTGCAAATACAGGTGCTGGAGCTGATGAAGATGGTGTTGAAGATGATATTCCACAGATTCCTGTTCGTGCTGCTGTTTCTACTGCACCTACTATAGAGCAGATTCGTTGGGATGGCGAAGATGCTCAGGCACATGCATTGATAGCTTTGTCTTTCAAACGTGCCATTATCCCTCACATTCGCTCTTGTAGAACAGCTAGGAATGCTTGGGATACACTTACCACATTGTACCAAGCTAGGAATGAGGCTCGTGTTGCTTATCTTCTAAAACAGTTGGAGAGTGAGCACATGAATGAAGGTGATTCTATGGACAGTTTTTTGACAAAGATCAATAACTTGAAGGAACAGTTAATCTCTGTTGATGAGGTTATACCATATAGCTCACTTGTGCACACCGTTCTGAATGGTCTTCCTGATTCATATCAGAGTTTCGCTTCTACTCTTCGATTGATGATGAAAGGCAATCCAAATGCCTTATCATTTGAGGAGTTAGTCTTTGTTCTGTTGCAGGAAGATCAGTCCAAGTAGAACAGGTCCATTATGCATGTTGCAGATCAAGCTTTCCTGACTAGTCAGAAGGGCAAAGGAAAATGGAGCTCTTCTACTAGTAAGCAGAAATCTACAAATGCTGCACATTCGAAGAACCAGGATAAAGATGAGAAGAAATCAGAAAAGCAGAAATTGTTTTGCAAGTACTATAAAGGGAATGATCATATCATAAAGAACTATCCAAAACTGGCTGCAAAAGAGGCAAAGAAGAAAGAGGCTCGAATGGTTGTTGCAGAGGCCTCTACACCAAAAATAGAGTCTGCAAATCTTGTGCAGTAAGAAGAATGGGCGTTTACTACTGTCTGCAGTTTTGACCCATCTTCTCATGATCAGTGCATGTCTGTAGTAGACTCAGATGTTTGGTACTTTGACAGTGGGGTGACCAAACATATTACCTCGCAGCGCAATTTCTTCTCTTCACTCGAGCCTGCCCCTACAGGGAATACTGTTACATGCGCCTACAACTCCTCTTATCCTGTTATGGGAGTTGGTAAGATCCTTTTGCCTACTGCTGATAGTAGTTCTTTCACTTTGTCAGATGCTCTATTTGTGCCAGGGATCAAGAAGAACCTGTTATCTATTTCTACATTAGCCAAGATTGGCTTGGTTGTGAAATTTGTTGATGACAGGTGTACAGTTCATGATCTGTCAAATGGCGATGTGATTATTGCTTCTGACATTTTATGTCGTGGGCTTTATAAGCTCATAGACTATGAAAGATCTATTAATGATTCGACATGTGCAATTCTTGATTCTCAGGCTATCTCAGATGCAAAGCTTTGACATGCATGCTTTGGTCATCTGAATTTTTCTAGTTTTCTACGCCTGCAGAAATCTGATATTGTGTCTTCTTTGCTCAAGCTTGAGGCACCTGGAAAACATGTATGTGAAGGCTGTATTTTGGGCAAAATGCAGCGTTCCTCCTTTCCAAAAGATGGTTTAGTTCAGGCTACACAGAAATTGCAGCTTGTACATAGTGATGTCTGTGGTCCTATGCAAACACCCTCTTTTGGAAATTACCTTTACTTCGTGACTTTCATTGATGATTTTTCCAGGCATGCATGGGTATATCCATTGAAGGCAAAGTCCGAAGTGTTCATGTGCTTCAAACAGGTTTTGTTTTTGGCTGAAAATCTGTCAGCATGTAAAATGGGCACCCTCTGTTCTGATCAAGGGGGGGAATATATGTCTTCTGATTTTAATGCATTTTTGGCTGAACGTGGGATAAAACACCAATGTACAGTGCCGTATACACCTCAACAGAATGGAGTTTCTAAAAGAAACAACAGGTCACTCATGGAGATGGCGAGGTGTATGGTGAAGAGTCAGGCTTTACCACATAGTTTCTGGCTTGAGGATGTCATGTGTGCAGCATATGTACTAAACAGGTGTCCCACTAAAGCACTGCAGTCTATCACTCCATATGAGGCTTGGCATGACCGCAAGCCATCTGTTGCTCATCTGCGTGTTTTTGGTTGTTTGGCATATGCACTTGTGCCTGAACAACATCGGAGAAAATTGGATGATAAGGCAGTAAAATGTATTTTTGTTGGATACAGTTCTGAAAGTAAAGGCTATCGTCTGTAACATCCACAGACTAAATGCATTCTGGTTAGCCATGATGTTGCCTTTGTGGAAGATGGTATTCAACCATTGCTTTCATGTACTAAGGAGACATCTGTTAGCTCCAAAGACATGTATGATACTTTGATGGCTCTTTTTACAGGTGGACAGTCTAGTGCTGGTCCTAATGAGGCAACTTCTCAGCCTTTGCAAGTTTCATATGATGATGTAGATCATTCCATTTCTGATGCAGATTTACATGATGCACTTGTTGATGAGAGAGGTGATATTGAGCAGGCAAAAATATGCCAAAATGGCTTGTGCAAACTTTGCGTGATAGCAAATTAGATGCACCTTTGTCATATCGTACTCATTCAGGCTCTCATAGAGCCTCCTTTGCATCAGATTGCTATGCTATGGCTGCATCTAGTCTTCGTGATGAGAATGAGCCTGTTTCTTTTGATGAAGCACAGAATTCAAAAAATTTGATGGCTGCTATGCAATCTGAATATGATGCTATAATGAAGAATGGTACATGGTCTGTCACTGGTAAGAAGGCCATTGGCACTAAGTGGGTATACAAGCTGAAGCGTAAACCTGATGGTACAATTGACAGGTATAAGGCTAGGCTTGTTGCAAAGGGTTATGCGCAGGAAAGAGGCATTGATTTTGATGAGACCTTTGCACCTACATGCCATATGACTAATGTTTGGAGCATTTGTGCACTTGCAGCCCATCATGGTTGGAATGTACATCAGTTGGACATTAAAACAATATTTCTGAATGGTGACTTGCATGAAGAAGTGTATATTTTTCAACCCCATGGCTTTGTGCAAAAAGGGCATGAAAACCAGGTGTGCAGGTTAAAGAAGGCATTATATGGTTTAAAGCAAGCACCACCTGCTTGGTATGAGATGATACATGCCTATCTAGTTCCACATGGTTTTGAGAACAATCCAACTGAAAGCACTTTATATGTTAAGCGTGCTAATGATGTGCTTTTGATCATTGTTGTCTATGTTGATGACATGCTGCTCACTGGTCCTATTGAGAAGAATATTGCTGATTTCAAGGCTGATTTGCATGCCTCATTTGAGATGTCTGATTTGGGGCATTTGCATCAGTATTTGGGCATTCAAATTATGCAAGTTGATGGTGGAATGGCTCTGTGTCAAACGAAATATATTGGCACATTATTGCAACATTTTGGCCTTGAAGACTGTAAGCCTATTGCCACTCTTATGGAGACAGGTTTACGATTGAGTCTTCATGATGCTGGAGATGCATTTGATGTTGTTCTCTATCAGCAGGTTGTTGGATGCTTGATTTACTTATGCATTACTTGGCCAGATATTCAGTTTGTTGTCTCATAAATGAGCAGGTTTATGCATTGCCTAGGAGTCACGCATTTGGAAGGCGGTTAAGCGCATCTTTCGCTACTTGAGCGGTACTCGGCTACTTGGGTTGTTTTATCCCAAGGGGGGATCACTACCGCCAGATTTGCATGCTTTTTCTGACTTAGATTGGGTTGGTTGCTATGACACTCGTGTGTCCACCAGTGGTTTTTGCTTCATGCTTAGTAGCTCATGTATATCTTGGTTGAGCAAGAAGCAGCCTACTGTGGCCACTTCCAGTTGTGAGGCTGAGTATAGGGTAGCTTTCAGAGCGACTGTTGAGTGTGTGTGGCTTAGATGCCTTATGGCTGATTTAGGTGTTGGCCACTCTTTTGCCACCACCATCTTCACTGACAGTCAGAGCGCATTGGCAGTTGCGAGGAACCCTGTGTTCCATGCTTGCACTAAGCACCTTGAGGTGCATTATCACTATGTCAGGGAGAGGTTCGCTGCTGGGGAGATCAGCCTGGCATGTGTGCCCACACAAGAGAAGATTGCAGACCTTTTCACGAAGGCTCTGCCTAGGGAGAAGTTTGAAGCTTTCCGCAAAGCTTTGGGCTTACTTCCTTTTGTGGAGTGATTTCCACATAGCTTGGCACTTCCTTATACATGAGTGCCAGCTCCTTGTTCACCGCATCACTCCCAGGGGGATTTGTTGATATATTTTAGGTAATGATGTGTGTGAACACACTACGACCGCCGGGGCACTTTTTTCCCTCTTTAGGAGGTTTTTTTCCCCCGGCTTGTATATATGCCTATTGCCCTAATGGGCTACTTATCTTTATACATTCTCTAGTAATACAGTCAGTATTGTGTGTTTATGCTCCAAGCTTCTTCTTCTTCCTTGTGCTGTTCGCGTGCTTTTGCAGACATCTAACTCCAACAAAACATAAATAAGTATTTCATGATTAATCATCGAAAGTCAGCCCCTTATCATCCACAAGCCAATGGATTAGGAGAAAGTACTAATAAGGTACTTTGCACTCTTTTGTCAAAATTGGTAAATACAAATAAGAGTGATTGGAATTTGCAACTTAATCATGTCCTATGGGCTTATAGAGTGGCATACAAAACTGCTATTGGAACAACACCATTTAATTTGGCATACGGACAAAATGCAGTCTTGCCTTTAGAATTTCTCATCCCAACATTAAAGGTGGGAAATCAATATAAGTGGACTGGACATGTGTTATCTAAAAGAGTGGTAGAATTAGAAAAACTTGGAGCTTCCAGACTTCAATCAGTTATGAGCATATATGCAGATAAAAGAAGGCAAAAAGCATATCATGATGTTCATATTAAAGAAAAAGACTTGCAAGTAGGGGATCTAGTTTTGGCATATACAATGAAAGAACATCAAAAAAATTTCCAGAAGAAGGGGCATGGACCTTATATTATCAACCAAATCAGTAACAATGGAGCTATCCAATTAGCTAATATAGATGGAGAAATCATGCCAAATTTCATAAGTGGATGTAGGGTAAAAAGTTATGATCTTCCATTAACTGTTCTTGAATGGAGAAGAATACATCAAGCTCAAAACAGAAAAAAGGAAGAGGAAAAAATCAGGTATGAAGCTCAACAAGAAGCAAAGGAAAGAATAAGAAAGGCTAAAGAGCTTAGATAAGTTTTCTTATGTGAAACACCTTCAAGGGTGAGAGAGCATTTGCCTCTGATAACATGAATTTTCATAATGAGCAAATCAAAGTTTTGATAGATTCAGGTGCACAAGTTAATTTGATTAGTTTAGTTTTGTTGGATAAGCTCAAATTTAAAAGGACTAAGAGTAAAACATTTATCAAAACACTAGAGGGGCAGTTAATAAAAATCTTGTCTTTACCATCTATTGAAGTTAAGTTCAATGAAAATAATATGAAAATAGATTGTGAAGAATGGCCTGATCATATGATGACTGAGAAATTGATTTTAGGACAACCATGGCTAAGGCAAGGTAAAGTGATTTTGGATTTTGGAAATATGAAGCTTGAATTGACAATAAATGACAAAAGGTGTTTAATGTTTCTATTGAGTAATGAAGAACAAGAAATTCAACAGGACATCTATGACTCAGATTTGGAAAGATTTACTTTTCCACTCAAAGCTACAAAGGAATCACAAACAGGACTCCTCGATAATCAAATCCACTTTAGAAACAAACAGGAGGAAATTGAAGGAACCTAAGGTGTCGAAAAGACACTAGAAAGGTGGGAAGTATGGAATAATCAGAAACATCTAGACATCAAAACAAAAAGGATGTGGAAATCAAGGACATCCAAGCACTGCTCATCAAAAAAAATTATCAAAACAAAATGGATGTGGAAACCAAAGACTCCCAAGTACTGTTTATCAAGGGGAAATTGTTTTACTCCAAAAAAGGAGTTAACAAGAATCAAGTATTTTTGGGTGAAAAAAATCAGATCTCCTTCAATGGAGAGAAAACAAGGATGAAGATACTAAAAGAGTACAAAATCATGAAGAGCCACAAAGGAAGGGAAGAAAAACATTGTCATCAAATATACACTTTGGATTCCAACTCAAGGACTCAGAATTTCATCAAGATGGATTTATGACACTCTTGAAATTATTTCCATGTACTTCACCTCATTCTTTTTTCTAGGAAAAAGAATAGGAGGGGAAGAGATGAAAGAGAAAATTATTAAAAAATTTGAGAAAATCATTAAAAATTTTCTTTCATAAGTTATAAAGCACCAACAAGATATAGGTTATAATTCGGCAGGACTAAGTAGTCATTATTTAATTAATTTTTTTTTCTTAGACATTTTCTCTTATATCTATCTAAATTCTCTTAAAATTCATTAATTATTTTCAAATTTAAAAAGGGAGAGCACTAGATATCTTGCTACACATGTGATGATCACTTCAATTTTTTGTACCTGTGATGCAATTAAGAAAGTCATTGTTTATCTTTTATTTTTTCTCAAATGTCATTTTTTCTCAAGAGAAATGTGTTCTCTTTTATATCTCATGTAATTTATGTGGTGGGAGTTTTTGGTGTGATGTGTTATGTTTTATTCAGAATGGTGAATGCAAAAGAATTAACTATTCATGACTTCAAAGCTGAATCTGTGACATTGTTAAGAGGACACTAGTTTTTGGACAGTGAAGTAGTAACAGAAGATGTGGAGCTAGAATATGATGAAGAATAGGATGTCCTAGAAGCTGAGAAGATAGCCAAAGAACTGAGGGAAACCATCAATATCATTGGTCAGCATATGTTTACAGTGGGAATTGGAGGCCACAACTATACCATGCTATGTCAAGAATTCTAGAAATTCCAACTTTTCTTTATAGACTCTGAGAGAGTATCACAGGTTATGTCTAGTTTGTTGGAAATGGGCAAAGGCAATGATGCATATTTCAGATGTTCAGTTAAGGATAAGGAGAACAAAGAGGTACAAATAACTATCAAAGTACAACACATCAGGGCAGCTCTTCAATTCTACCCATGGGAACCAAATTGGATGGAAGCTTTGTCAAGAAGAACGCAGCCTCATATGTTGGATATTCAAAGTTTGTGGACTTCAAAGGAAAAGAAAACGAAGAATTTGCCACCAGGATGTTTCTTCAATATTTGTGTTTTCCAAAGTTTCCAAGATATACAATGCCACATAAACCAATTACTTTGATTATGTTCAATAATAAAGACAGGACTAAACCATTTGGAGTCATGGATGTAACTCCTTACATTCATGATCAATTGAAGGAAGCAGCAAAGCATTGGGAGCAGAGAAAGATTATGAATGGAGCACATTTTCTAACAAGAATTATATACCATGTTTTAGGTATGGGGGATCAGTTGAAGTTGGCTCCAGAAGCCCAATATTTCAGGAGTTTGATGGCAGGGATTAAAAGTCCTTCAAAGTTGATGTCCATAAGAGAAGCATAAGTCCGGAAAAGCATGAGGGGATCAGGAAGAAAAAGGAAAGGGGTATCAGAAGAAGTAATTCCAGTAAAGAAGAGAAGACTAGATCCAAGGAATGTGGTTTTGGAACAGGAAGAAGTGACAAAAGAGGAATGTGAAGCACCTCAGAAAGAAGTTCAAGCCTTAAAGGAACCCCATCCACCTCAAACAAGCAAGGAACAAATTTATTCATATTTCACTCAAGGTAATAATAAGAGGGCAGTCTATGAAGCTCAGTATCAGAAAATCTTAGAAACTTATTCATATAAAACAACTGATTGGGCACAAGAAGAGGTGGAACATTATGAAGAATTACATGATCAAATGATGGCTATAGAAACTGAAGAAGTGTTTGTCAAGAAAGAAGTGGAATTATTGGCATATTTTAAGGAATTACAAGGTCTCCAGAGACTAGAACTATGGTGGTGGTGAAAAAGAAAGTCTAGAAAAAGCCTGTCCCGAAAATGAAGCCAACCAAAAGGACAAAGGTAAGGCAGTTGAACATGTACAGGTTGAAGAGTCAGTAAAATTATCATCAGAAGGAAGGAATTAGAAAAAATCAATTGAAATGGAAGAACACAGAATGGACAAACAAGGAGCAGCTGCTTCCTCACAAATTTCTTCAAATTCAAAGAGAGATATTACAAATTTCCTTCTGAAGAGTTTAAATCTCTCAGTACCCAGCACACCAGTGAAAATAGTGCAAGCTTCTGTAAAAAACAAAACACCAGAGGAATTGAGTCAAAAGGCAGAAGGGATACAGGTTTGTGAAGAATCAACAAAATAAGTTAGTCCTAGGGAGGAAAGGAAATTAAAAGGTCAAGAAGTGATGAGGGAAGAAGAGGTTGAAGCAAGGGGAGAACTCCGTAGTGGACCAGTGGACACCGGATTTTAAGCCATATGGACAAAACCCTCTTAACAACCTCATTAACGACCATATGAGGAAAAATAAGGATTGGAAAGAGAAGCACATTTGCATAGTCAGATGCACAGTCAAAGCAAGGAGGAAGAAAAGGTTGCAAGGATAGAAAAAAATAGATTTCATAGCAGGGCTGGAAGTACAAAAAGAGAAATAAATCAGAGTATAGAGGAAGTACTCTTTGATATAGGACATAGTGAAGATTTCACACAAATAGAGAATCAGGAAAAGGAAGAAGAAACAAATTTTATGGACATAGATGAACAGGAGATGGAACAAAAAGAGCAACAATTGAATGATAAAAAAAGGAACTCAGTGGAAGAAGATTCAACCTTAATACAGGAAAACAAAGAGGAAATACAAGTTATTCAAGAGACACAAAAGGAAATTGATGGAGAAGAGGCAGAAGTATTGGAAGTAGAAAAAGACTATGAAGAGGAAGAGAATCAGGTTATAGAATATGAGGAAGAGGATGGAGAAAAAAATAAATATAAAGAGGAAAAGCAGATAGAAGTGAAGCAAATCGAGTTGGAAACTGGCCTTGAAAGGATACCTAATCAGATCTGCATGTAAAATCATCATGAGTAACATAGAACAATTCAGACCCTCCAGCAAAAATATGATTATATCAGGGATGGTGGCTGAGTCAGAATTTCTCAAAGCTAGTATAATCATCAAAGAGCAAAGGAAAGAAAGGGAGCAGCTAGAAGATCAAATCAGGGACATCCGGGAAAACAATGAAATTTTTTCCAAAAGAATCATTTCATTGGAAGAACAAGAGGTTCAAAGCCAAAACAAAATTCAATTTCTTGAGAACAAATGTGCTAAGCAGTTAGAGCATATTAATACACGAATTGGAATTAAAGAAAATGAAAGGAAGCTTCAGAACCCTTCAAAGTTCATATCAGATAATGGTCAAAGCCAATGAAGACATAAACAGATTGTTGATGGAAGAAGGACAAATGAAGGAAGAAAGCCCGACTATACAAAATAGCCAGAATGAGAGGGAAGAGTTGAATAAGGAAATTCTAAGGTTACAAGAAGAATTGAAAGAAGTGAGGGAAATAGAGAAACAAGCTAGTGTGCATACTGCTAGTGCTATGAGAGGATACAACAATTTACATTTGGAAACAACAAAAGAAAGGAGTGAATGGAAATCAAAAAGAGAGCTGTTGATATCTCAGAATCAAGGATTAATGTTGATGGTGGAAAAGTTACACAAAAAATTGGAATGCTTACAAAAATAGGTTGAAGAACAGGTAGTGAACACACAAGCAGAGGAACATGGAGGAGAAGATAACAAATTTCAAAATTTTGGTGAACAAGAAGACAAAGCTGTTGAAGAATATTCAGATGAATTTGTTCAAAGGCTTTTAACAGATAAGGAATCAAGAATGGAATTCATAAGGAAAATGCATAATGAGTATGAGGAGTAGATTGTAAAATTTGCTCTCAATAAAGGAGTAAATCTAGATCAACATCATTGGGCAGCTGATGGTTTAGGAATACCATTCTGTATGATTCAGGAAAGTATCAGGAATTATTAGACTGCAATGGTAGGACTACCACCAAACAAATATCTAGAATATGAAGAAGATATTAATGTCACTAAGGAGTTGTTTGAAAAAGCTAACCCTAAATGGAGGAACATATGATTGGATGCCAACAAGGAATGTAGGAAGATCTGGAAAGAGGCACCTTTGCAATTAAAGATAAATCTAGCCTATTGTCAAGTAGCAAGAAGAAGAGAATGGCCAGTGTTTTGGGAAAGAAGAAATGCAGGACAACTTCCAACAAAATGGCTGAATTTTCCAAAAATAGGAGGACCAAAAGTAGGAACTTGGCCAACCAAGAAATATATGATCGATACAGCAGAATCTATTATATCCACATACAAAGATGTAAATGATCCAGCTTGCATTTCATTAGTAAGAGTGATGTGACTTGTGGTGGCTTGCATAGAAACATTCAGAGACACAGAAGTAAGGACTCTCAATTACATTGGATTCAACTCACCTACAGATGCTTTACTCTTTGATTTAAGTGAAACACCAGATAGAATTTGTTTAATGGCATATTATAGCAGAATTGTATTTTTGGGAAGCCATTATCTTCAAATCTTTGAAGATGCTTTTGACTATGGATTTTTTGAAAGAGAGTCAAAAATTTTTGGGAATCTATCAGTAGTCACTAAATCAAGACTCACTACATATGAAGCTGCTTATACAGAATACTTGAAGAAAGATGTGATAGACAGATCAGAGACAGCAGTACAATGGAGGAAAGCTTTGTTTGAAATGGTGAACAATTTGAATATTACAGAAAGAAAGATTCATGACTTGTTATCTCAGGTTTATCAAAGAAAGAAGAAATGAAGGAAGCTCTCATTTTTTTTTTTGTCAAGATATTTTTTGTCAAGAGCCAAAAAGTCTAGGAGGGGAAGGATGTTAGAAGAAGCAGTTCTTGAAGAAATATTATTTAGAAAATGCCAAAAATTTGTAGAAATATTTATAGAAATGATGTAAAATTGAGGAAGAGTCTTCCTTGTGTATAATAGGATCATATGTATTTTTCCTAGAATTTTTGGAAGCTCTTTGATAGCATATTTTTAGAATAGAAGGTGAAAAGGACCAAAAGTCAAGTGTGAAAAGGGACACTTGAAAAAGTATAAAAGATAATTTCTTCTATTTTAAAGGTGTTGGTTGTATTATTTTGATGCTATCCAAGTAATGGGAGAGCTTTCCTACAGAAAATCATTTTTTCTCCTTTCATGATCTTTCTCTTGATTTGTTGAGTTTTCTCATTGTGTAATCCATGGAATTTGTGAACTTTTTCTTGTGTATCTCTGACTAAGATGTATGAACAGAGGTGACTCTCAGTGCATTGAGTAAGAAAGTCCAAAAGAACAAAGTTGGAATTGGAAACTCTCAGTTTTCAGAGAATCGCAATAGTCTCGTATGTGTGATACATGTACTCTTTTGGGATTTGACTTCATATTTGTATTCTACTGTGAAAATGGCACACTTTAGGCACAAAGATCATTGAAAATGCTATTGTAGAACTCAAGATAATCAAAACCCTAGTTATTTCCCTTCTTCTTCATAAATCTCTCAGAAAAGCAGTCATGTTAACTCTTATTCTTGGATTCCATTAACTAGAAGGGGTTGTGGTCTTTGCATACTTCCCGGATTGACAATTTAAAGATGTGTAGTTGATCTTTTGTGCTATAATGATTGGAGAGGACAACTCCAAAGGGTAACAACAAACAGGGGTTTTTGTTTAGACTATGGATCAATGAGGAAGTGTTATGCCTGATTCCACTTTTAGAGAATTCAGTGATGAATGACTCTAAGAAGTGATGGGTGTCCCTAAATTGCCTTTGTTGCAATGGTTGGAACCAGGTTAAAGCTATGTTTATTAATGTGAGTCCAAACACATTGTATTGCATGAACATATCTTCTACTTGCTCCGGTCACAACACTTGCTTAAATTCTGCAACATGGTCATAGGGGTGTAGCTCAATGATGAGTAGCACCTCCTTTAATGTCAATCCGGGAAGACGTGAGGATGGTATGAAGACCTCGAGCAAGTGGCGGCACAAGTGCGTGAGTGAGAAGCACACAAGCATGCACACACATACACACACACGCGCACACAAGGCAAGACAAAGAGTGAGAATCAATGGAGCTTTTTAGATTACTTTCAAAATGCTCTTACAAGTTCGTTTCAATTACAATCTACCCTCAAAAATGAGCTCTCTAGCTCCTTTTATAGTTTTTGACTAGCTTTTGGCCCTGTCCAAACCTAGTGTCCGGCCTAGTTAAAAATTAGGTTCCAGGGCTTATTTGGGGGTTCAAACGAGATCTAAAAATTATGAAAATTGGTACGCAACTACTTCTAAGGCTCCTCAAGCTCAAGGACTCCTTGGCTTGCACAAAATGGAGCTACAAAAATGTGAAATGAGATTTACAATGATTATTAGTGATAAAAATCACTGTTGTTGTAGGGATTTCTTCTAGTGATCTGCCATACATATCTTCAAGCTCCCTACTTGCTCTTCTTCCCTGCATGTCCATCTCTCTGATTTGCATTAATGTCTTGAAAAAATATTGGCCTACTTGCCAGACCTTCTTTGACTGCCCTGTTTGCTTGTGCTGTCCCTTCGCTCTGACTCCCTTCTTTGACTTTCACGTCTTGTAGATCCTGATGTACCAAGGCTACTGCCAACACCCCCCCCACTCTCGCGTCTGTCGCCCCTGACAGACCCTTGTCTAGCTGCTTTTTGTACGTAGTATTGTACAACATCGGCGGCGAGGTGGTGTTCTTCTAACCTGAGTCCCCTTGCTAGATCTGTCAGCAATGCATCCCAATTGACTGGCCCTGGGACATCTGGATGTGGCACCCGTAACTGCTCTGAGTGAATGGTTCGCTCCACAGCAAATAAATGGAGGAGATGTGAGGGTCTGGGTACAAATATTTCTGAGTGGTATTCCCAGAACCCTGTTATGAACATCTCTTCGAATGTTTGTTTAAAGCAGGCCGGGAGGTATTTTATTCTGGCGTGCCAAGCGTAGATCACCTCTATGGAAGGAGTGGTGCTCATGTCATACACTAAATCTTGGTTTCCTGTAAGGAATCCGACGCCTGAGAAGTGTGGGTCCTTGATATTCTTGAATGTCCTGAATGTAATAAGCATTAACTCAAAAATTTTCATGCACATCTGGGCCATTACATCAGGGGTATTCTTTAATCGGAGGCTCCAGTGCCGTATAGTGGAGATCATGTAATTGACGGTGGGAGGCCCTTGAGGGGGTGCTAGATAGACGTAGTTTAACCATTTGGCGCATCCCTTGATATTCTTGACTGCAATGGTAAACTCTGGCCATGTGCGTCTGCGGAGTACAGGAACATAACAAGGGTTATATTTAATAAAAAGGGGCATATTCGTCCAGGTGCGAACCATCTCCGGATAGGTTTCGAGGAGTCGGATCCTCCAAGTGGGTTGATGAATGGATCCTTTTTTAGCGCTCTCTGGGATGTCATCTGGCCCAAATTGTGTAGCAAACGTTGGAGGTTTGCCACATTTGTGTTGGATTTCTGCATTGTAGTCCGCCAGGAGTACACAATAGGGCACGTATTGATCATCATTGGTTCCGATCCATCTATGGTGGGACATGCTGCGGAAGTATTCTGATTTAATAATAGTGTCCTCTATCTTTGCCATAGATTGGATTTGAACTGCGACTCGATCTTCATGAGTTGATGCCGTTTTCTCTAGTGTTTGGAGCCACTCAGGTACTTCGATTTCTAGCGTATCCATTCCTTCTGCGGTTTGCTCTCCACCTGGCATTGGCATAGGAACGTAAGGTTCCTCATACGTCTCATCTACCTCGATGGGTACCAAATCCTCGGGTTCAGGTTCGACCACTGGAGAGGGTTGCCTTTCATGTGTGAGTAACCGTGCCTGTAATTCAGCCACCTGCTCTTTCAATGCCCTGACTTCTTCTGAAGTCGTGGTCGTTTCTGTGACTTTGGGTACTGTCTGTTGCTCTTGGAGTTGATTGCGCAGCGCATCACGTTCCCTTTCCAAGTCATCATGAGCTTCTAATAGATCTGCATAGCCGTCCAAGATGGTCTTCATTGTCTCTGAGGGCACAGCTTTAAATTGCTCTGGATCAATTTCGTGTGGAGAGCCTTCCATTGCAGCTTCTAGATTTGCTTCATTTTGCTGCTGCAGTCTCTTGTTTTCCTCGAGGGCGGCCGCCATGTGTTTTCTGAGAAGTGCCAGGTTACGCCGAACTTTGAGATTATCGGCTTGGTATACCTCGAGCAAAGCCTCTAGTTGTTTGGCACCTGATTCTGTCGATGGTTGGGTTGCTGCCGATAAGGTTTGGTGAGCCTGCTCAAGCGCCGCGTAGCGTTGATTCAGTTCTGCATTTTCTGTGTGTAGAATGTGAAATTGTGTTTGTAAGTTCTGGTGGTGCGTTTCCAGTTGCTGATACCGGTTGTCCAGAGCTTTGTACTCATGTTGGAGCTGATATACACATTGGTTTAATGCAAAAAATATGTTATTTACATTAAATAATGATGCAGGGGGAATGGGGGCGGGAATGGGAGAGGTGAATGCTGTGGATGTAAGTGGAGATGTGGGTGGAGGAGGTATGGGTGATGGTGGCATGGGGGGAGGGAGCGGTGCTGTGGCTGGTGATGTTTCCATCGTGTCAACTGTTTGAGTGACGGTGTAGATGGGGATCGTGGGTGGAGTGGATGTGACATCGGTGAACAGGGTGGTGAAGGTCGGCATGGTGACTCCCCCGACTTGGATTCCCGGGGAGAGTGGGATGCCCATGACGATGGTAGTGGTAGTGGATGTGGTAGTGCTAGTGCCCTGTGGTGGAGTGAATTGTGTAGTGTGAGGTGGGGATGGTGGTGACAACGGTGCTTCGTGATATTCTTCTGCTTGGGCTGACTCGCCTGATGCTGATGTATTGATGTGAATTTGCTTCCCGGACCTCCTGGGACGAACGGGAACTCTTTTTTCAAACCTGTGGATGTAGGCCATAGCCTCATGGATGGCCTCGTCCAGTCCTACAGCGTCGGCATGAAGGTTCATAGACTCAATAAACAACTCGTCCACACCTTCCTCCGCTAGCAAGTCGTTCATGAGTCTTTTGCCCTGTTCTAGAGACATCTTATGCTGTTCCTGAACCAGTCGCATGGTTCGATATAGTCTCTTGACTTGTGCCGAATATGCTGGGGCACTTGCTAACTCGGAGAGTTCGTCATATTCTTGGTGTTGTTCTTCGTCGGCCTCTTCTTCATCTCCTCCTGCCTCTTGTTCATCTGCATCGACTTCTACAGTTTGTGGTTGGGTGGGGGCCGATGTTGTTTTGGGTCGTGGTTCCTGAGCTCGCGCTGCTTCCGCTTCGAGGTTAGAGTCATAGATTAATCTGGCAATTTCTTCATCCGTGAGGTCCTCAAGAGTAAATCCCTGCGGAAATTCCAAATCGGATGGAATGGGTGGAAACACCAGATTAGGCCCCTCCGTGCTTGGTCTTGGTAACCGGATTGTGAATGGCCTAACTCGTCGTGTCTGGGGAGGAGTGATTTCTGGTGTAGCGGTAGCTCCCCTTGGTTGAGCACAGGGTAGTTGGACTCCCCCCCTCATCTTCTTGGATGGGGGGCCTGCTGTTGATAGTCTTCTTTGGAATTCTTGGACTCGGGACCATACGAGTGCCCGCTGAACAGGCACGTCATAAGCCAAGCATCTATAGATTATTCTGGTCAAAGCGCAACACCCGTGGAGCACATTCTTCTGTTTTTTGTTCCACCTTTGATGCGCTAGGTGGATCTGGTCTAGGATCCAGTGTGGCACATTGATGGGCAGGCTTTCGGTTTCTGCTAGATATAAACTGAACCATATTTTTTTCGGGGGCATTGTGAATCGTTCTTGGGCGGGGAATGCGAAGTGTTGCATGATGGTGCGCAGGTGAAGCGCAATGGTAGGTGTCATGGCTACCATATCCTTCAACTTATTCAGATCCTTGTGCTTCATTCGACCTGGGACCATGGTTTCCTTTTCTGTTGGGATGTGCATGCCGTACATGCCCAACGCTTCTCTTACCAGATTGAGGCTCAACTTGAATCTTTTGAGCTCATTACCCGGCAGCAGTGATGGCAACACAAAGGTGCTGTTGCCGCCCTTGGCTCTGCTTGGCGTGATGGTACTGATCAGATAAGAGCATCGTAAAAAATCCGGCTTTGGTAAGTGAGTCCTGAAATAACTTTCCACACCTGCTTTGACCCAAACTGATCTCATGACTTCAGCATTTTGGTAGCTTTCAAATTCGCGTGTGAAAAAGTGGTATCGACCCCATTTGCCATTGAACTCCAATTCTGCTTCCCAGAAGTAGGTTCCATCGCCCAGTGGTCCAGCAACATCACTGAACCAATGCGCATGCTTACCCACTTGAGAAGTGTGTCCTTGAGGAGGATCCTGGATGGGGAGCACATGCACTTCTTGAAGCTCTTGCGGTCTTGCAGTGAGACGTGGCTCAAGGAGAAGTGTTTCTATGTCCACGATTTGGGGACCAGATCCGACTTGAGAGCTGGTACCTGCTTCTGCCATGGCCCTGTTTGCGGATTGGTTCTGTGAGAATATAGAACCAAGTGTTAACATTGCAATGGACAAAATAAATCCGTTGTTGTCCCCGTTACAACATTAACCTAAGGTAGAGGGTGAGTTAGAGGTTAGTAAGTGTATGAAGACAGTGTGTGTAGTTAGTGATTGTGTTGTCCTAGGAAACTATTGCAGTTAGTAAGTGGGTTATGAATTTACACATTGGGGTCGGGGGGTTTATTACAGGCCCTAGGCTGCCAAATGCAGTGAATGGGCTTTGCTTTCGGTTTCGGAGAGTCTCTACAGAGCCTTCTCGGTGTCGTGGTTTGCAGAGGAGGCCTTTTTGGGACCCATTTACAAGTGATTACATGTACGCTCTTGGGTTTTGGTGTGTACATGAGTGTCGAGAACGAGTGAAATCTGGCAGTATGCGTCGCTGCGTTATGCTGTTTAAGTTGTGGCCTCAGCGTAGCTACTTGTGCCCTCAAGCAAGCCTTAGGCACCCAAATTTGTCTTGATTGTGGGCTTGCCTTCATCGACTTCTTGGGCACCCAAATAGATCTTACTTTAGCAGAAGAATTTCTGAAAGACTTCTTATTAGCGTTGCGTTGTTGGTCACTAATAAGAGACTTTGCCCCTGTAGTTGACGGTGGTGCAACTGGTCGTTCGCCTTTCCGCACCCATACCTGGTCTATTTTCTGGGCTGTTCTGCTGCGCAGGTACTTTTGATCTCTGACATAGGTAGTACCCTGCTTCTTCTGCCTTTGATCCACCTTGGGTTGCTGCCTCCTTCTAGCCTTTGGAAAAGAAGGGAGATCCGTTGTCTTCTTGACTCCTTGTTTGCAAACATCATTCCTCTGCAACACATAGTTTTGGACAAGAACAGCATGGTCATCTTCATGTGTACCCCTGGAAGGACCAGGAGTCTGTGCCTTTCCTAGTTCCTTGAGTGCTTGATTGTCTAATTCTATTGTAACTCGACTATGATTGACCCAAACCTGGAGAAGTCCACTTCTTAGGTTTAGATTGACTGCTTGGTCATAAATCCAATCCTGACCCAGGACAAGAGGCTCAGTGAGATCCTCATCCTGACACACTAGTACTTTAACTGTCATTGCTTCATCATGAATGTAGAGGGGAAGTTCCACCTCGCCCATGCAAGGGGTTTCCACGCCTCCCAATCCTATAAGATATGCCTCCACAGGATTGACAGTTAACTGTAACTCTTGACAGTAAGACATTCTAACAGCACTAGTGGCTGCACCTGAGTCAATCAAGGCTCTTACAGTCCTTGCACTTTTTCCTTGTCCTATATCTAGGGTTACGAAAGGACGTCTATCAACTATCCTATGCGAGCTTGTTCCTGCGACTTCACACATGGCCATGGGAAATCCTTGGTCTGCATAGTCATTCGCTTCAGGCTGAACTCTACCTTGCCTTCGTAGTTTCATCCTTCTGATGCGTTCTAAAGCCTCTGCTTGAGCTTCTTCTCTAATTCTCTTTTCTTCCTCTTTGCGTTTCTTAGCAGTGTTGAGTCGGCTAAGCATTTCCTCCGTGAGGGGTTCCTGATACAACTTAACTCTGCAACCGCTAATATAATTTGGGAGAATATCACCCTCTAATGTGGCCAATTGTACTGCTCCGCTCGTGGAGATCCTATTGATGATCATAGGTCCGTAGCCTCTCTTCTCTAGCTTCCTCGCGTGTTGTTTTAGTGTATAGACTAAGACTAGATCTCCTGCTTTCAGGCCTTTATCCTTCACGTGGGCATCAAAGTATGCCTTCTGTCTCTTCTTGGCTGCATATATCCCTGCTGCGGCTCTCAGTCTCGTTTCCCCTAATCGTTCAAGGTCAAAGATCCTAGAGGAGAGCTCATGACCTGTCCATTCGTGCTCTTGTGCTACTCTCAATGTAGGGATCAGGAAGTCCAAGGGTAACACAGCGTTTTGGCCAAATACCATCTGAAAGGGGGTGGCTTGGAGTACCGTTTTGTAGGCAACTCGGTATGCCCAAACAGCATGGTGTAGCTGTTTGTCCCAGTCAGAGCGTTTAGTGTTCACTAATTTTGTCAGCACATTGCACAAAATCTTATTAGTGCTCTCAGCTTGTCCATTAGCTTGAGGGTGATAAGGGGCAGACTTCTTGTGTGTTACCAAGAATTCTTGGAGTAGATTTTCAATCACTTCGTTCAAGAAATGAGTGCCTCTATCACTTACAAGCTCTATAGGTAGCCCGTATCGTGTGAATACATTCTCAAACAAGAATTTGGCAGTTGTTTGAGCATCGTTCTTGGTTGTAGCTTTTACCTCTACCCACTTGGTGAGATAATCTGTTGCCACAATGATGTATTCCGCATGAGAACCCTTAGCTGGGGGATTAATAGGACCTACGAAGTCTATTCCCCACTTAGAGAATGCACGTCCACCCATCATAGGTTTCAGTGGCATCTCATCTTTGCGTATAGGATACTGAGTCCTTTGACAGACATCACACCGTTTCACATAGGTATGTGCATCCATGTGAAGGGTAGGCCACCAGAAGCCCGCAAATAGTATCGCTTTGATCACCCGATCTGGTCCAAAGTGTCCTCCTGCTACACCTTGGTGAGCAGTTTCTAAGATCTTAAGATACTCACTTTCATGGACACACAGTCTCAGGTAACCATCTTTACCGCGTTTGTATAGATTATCACCTATGAGTGAATAATCCAGGGCTTCTTGTTCTAAACTCCTTTTCCTAGCTAGAGTCATGTCTGGGGGGAATGTGTTTGTCTGCAAGAATGATACTAGAGGTTCACTCCAATCTGGCACAATGGATATTTGATAGAGAGTGGCATGTTCCACAGGTGGTTTAGTGCAACAGATTGGGCATTCCTTGCACAACTTTTGGACATCAGCTTCCATAGTTGGCCAATGCACTCCGAATCTCTTTAGAGTCTGCAAAGTTCTTTGCTTTGAATGGTGTTGCTCTAATGCACCTACATGTGCTAATTGCAACCATTTAGCGTACTCATCCTCTTCTACGCAACAAGCCAAGATCCCTTGATCTGTGTGCTTGTACATGCTTCCGGCCATGATGTGATACTTTTGGGCTTTTACAACCTCTCTATTCCGTGTGTTCACCACTGGATGGTTGGGCCCGTATGTCAAGACTGGTACCAAAGGCTTAGCCCACTGCGGCACAACTTCCAAATTAAACAAGTAAGCATCAGGAAGGTCATCTGACACTCCTTCTGGGGCTTCTCCCGATGTGAGCCTAGAGAGATGATCAGCTCTCAAATGAGTTCTACCTTTTCTTACCACAACCTCAAAATCATATTCCATTAGCAAGAGAAACCATCTCACTAATCTTCCTGTATTGCATGGCTTGTTTACAAGATATAACAATGCCTGATGATCAGTAAAAAATTTAAACTTATTTGCAAGCAAATAGTGTCTAAATTTCTTGACTGCATATACCATGCCTAATCCTTCGCGCTCTGTTGTGGTGTAATTCCGTTCAGCCGCATTCAATTGTCTGCTGGCGTAGGCAATTGGAAGATCCATATTACCTTCACCAGTAGGTTGTGCAAGTACACATCCAATAGCGTAATTGGATGCATCAACATGAACATGGAATGGCTTATTCCAATCTGGTGTGGTCAAGATTGGTGCTGAACATAATCTTCGTTTAAGTTCTTGGAAGGAATTCTCACATTCATCCGTCCACTCAAAGTTTGTCAAGAGTCCGTACATGGGCTTTGCTATGACAGCATACATGTGGATGAAACGTCGATAATACCCACAATGCCCCATGAAAGCTTGTACTTCCTTGACATTCCTTGGCCTAGGTAGCTCTGCTATGGCTCTCACTTTTTCTTCGTCTGTAGATATGCCATTCTTTGACACTATGTGTCCTAGAATCTTGCCTTGCCTGACCATAAAAACGCACTTTTCGGGGTTCAGGCAGACTTGATATTCTCTACATTTGTCAAAGATTTGTCTGAGTTCAGGAATATGAGTTTGTCTATTATTGGAATGAGCACAAAGATCATCAACATAGACTTCTAAACTCTTCCTCAGGAACTCCTTAAACACATGGCACATCAGCCTCTGGAAGGTGGCTGGTGCATTGGTAAGCCCAAATGGCATTACTCTAAAAGCAAAAATGCCCCATTCTGTGGCAAAGGCTGTCTTATGCTGATCCTCCGGCGCTATGGCTACTTGATTGTAGCCCGAAAATCCATCAAGGAAGCTGTACACTTCCTTGCCTGCCACTCTTTCTAAGAGATGTTCTGTGATGGGAAGCGGATAGTTATCTCGAATCGTGGCGGCATTAACCTTTTTCAAGTTAATGCACACACGCAGCTTGCCATTCTTCTTGGGCACCACTACGATGGGGGATACCCATTCAGTGTGCTCAATTTCATAGATGAATCCAGCTTCGACCAATCTATCTATCTCTTCTTTGATCTTAGCGGCGTAATTATCGTTATATGTATATGGCTTTTGCTTAGAGGGTTTGGCATCTGAGGTCATGGGGATGGTGTGCGAGCATATGTCCGGGTCAACCCCTTTCAAATCCTTGTAACTCCAAGCGAATACATCTCTGTATTCTCTTAGCAAGGCAATCAATTCGTGCTCTTCTTCTTCTGTCAGGTCATGGCCTATATACGTGCATCTCTCCTCTCCTTCTTCTAGGGCCACTACTATTTTCTTGGTGGTTTCTTTGTTATCATAGGCCTCTCCTGATTGTGCCTCTCGTTTAGGCATTCTTATCATGACTCTCCTGTCATCTATCTCATACTTCTTAAAATTTTCTGGGACCTCAAACAAAGATTCTTCCTCCTCTGGTGAGACTTCTTTCTTCTTTCGTTTCTTTCCTTCTTCCTTCGGGGTCATATGTGTTGCTAATCTTACATCATTTGTAACCTCTCCATGCCTCTGGGGTTGAAGTTCTACTTCATGGAAATATTCCTCATCTGATGCAAATGGTGGATCCATAATGATTGACTCTAGATCGGAGTCACTTGCATCCTCAAATGCATCAGGGCTAGGTTCGCATTCTTCTAGAACAGCCTCTCCCATGATTGGCTCTATGGAGAAGACTGAAATATCATAGCCATCCTCATCACAGTGAGGTGTCCATTGTTCTTCGTTGATGGCTACGTCCATTGTTGCTAAGATTTCGGCCCAACCGTGAGGTTCAAATTCTTCGTCTGGAAAAACTACAGGTGCATAGGCTGGGTCTTGAATGGGTCTATGAGTTTCGTTCGCACCTACCTCTCTGGCTTTCTCTCTCTTCTCTTCTTCTACTGCTACCTTGCACATCCATAAGTGAGTATCTTCATGCATCCATGAGGATCCAGATCCTAGGGAATGCACCGATTCTGTGTCATCTTTGGCTCTATGGATGGGATTCCATTGGATAGGAGGGACATCTCTGTGAGAATAATCTTTGAGATTGACTTTGGTCGTAACGCCCAAGTGTTGCAAATACAAGGAGTTGGTTCCCCAATCCTGTACCACCTGCAACTGTCGCATGAATGGTCTTCCCAAAATCATCTCATAGGCATGATTTTTGCTGAAGTCACATATGGCAAAGGTGTGTTCAAACTCGACACCACAAGTGGTGAGAGTTATTCCTTCTAGCAATCCTAGGGGTCTCTCTATGTGACCATCGGCCATCTGCAATTTCATTCTCGTCGGCCTGAGTGCCGGCTTGCCCCAACGCTTCCAAAGGGAAGTAGTGGCAATTGCAACTCCTGCACCTGAGTCCAAAATTGCCTTAGTGGTGTAGTCCTGGTAGGTAATGGGAAGATAGGTGTTCCCTTCTTCACCTTCACACATGTCTCCTATTTTATCCAAGGGAATTTCTGGCACTGTCCTATGGGATCCTACCCGGGAATGAGGTTTGGCTATCTCTGGTACTTGTTTGGCTACATGTTTCCATAATTCAGGTCTAACCTTGAGTAGCTCTTCTAACTTGAGATTACACTGCACATTAGTGTTCTTCACTACCTCTGTGTTCCTAGGAATGACTGAGTCGTCGTTCCTTACCATGACTGTGGGTGCTCTCATACATGTGGACTTTGCTTCCCATGGGCCTGTGAAGTGGGGTAGCTCTTGTATGGAATTAGACTCAAAGTCTAATCTCTCGTGAGACTGAACACTCTCATGCTCCCCGTAAATAGATGGGATGTCTTGTGTGAATTGGTCGTGTGCATCGTCCACAAGTTCAAAAGGAGGGGCGACCTCACTTTCGTTATCCCATTTATCTTCTTGAATCTCTCGTAGGAAGTCTGGTGCAAACCGATTCATAGAAGAAGAAGTGTCTGGCTCCGTAGAATTAGGTACATAAGCAACTTGTGAAGGAGGGCTGATTCTATTGTTGACTCTCTCCTCGTTTTCGCAAATGGCTGGAGCACAAGCTTCTTGGGGAGGATTACTTACTCTATTACTTTTCCGAGCAGGCTCATACGCTCTCTCGAAAGGAAGGTGGGTTACCTGTGGAGGTGCATATGCTTTCGAGGGAGGTTCTTGTGACCTTTGGGGAGGACGATAGGCTCCTTGAGGAGGCACATGGGCTTCCTGAAGAGGCTGGCTTATCCGTTCTCTTGCCCTTTCCTTTCTTTGAGGGGTAGGTTCCTTTTCTGGCCGTGCTATTGGCCTCTCTATTCTTTCTAAGGATGGGAAGTTGTAAGGTTTAGTGGAATTGGCTGCATAAACTTCCGATGGGGAATGGCTCAGGTTTTTGCTTGCTTTTCCTTTCTCCTGATTTTTTTCTTCCTTGTCAGACCTGGCAATTATCCTCTCTAACTTTTCTAGGAATCCGTCCAGGTGTAATTGTGTCTTGGCTGAGCCCGAGTAATTGAAAAGGCGACTGGCTTCAAACATAGTCTGAGCCAATGCGACCATTTTCGCGCATAGTTTGGTTCTTTCTATCTCTAGGTCAGCTCTAGGATAGCACTTGGCATGATCTGTGACGTTTGGCCCTTCTTGGATTCTGGCCTGATATGCTTTAAGCATCATGTCTAAGTCTTCAGGGGTGGGATCAGCTAACACTGATCCGACTCTAGGGGGTGGTGGGATTTGATGAGGCGGTAGGGAAGGTGGTGAGTCGGACGGAGATGGAAGGGGTGGAGGCGGGGTATTGTGAGAGGGGATTTGAGAGGTGATTTCAGTTATCCTAGCTTTGGTTTCTCTTATGCTTTCCTCAAGTTCGCTCATCTTTTTAGCCCATTGTCTTTTCATTCTTTCTCGACTATCTTTCCACGCTCTGGTCCTTTTCTTTGTCACGCTCTCGGTTTCACAAGCCTCTGAGTTCTTACTCTGGTTTGTTTCTTGGTTTTGCTGCAAAGCCTGAGCTCTAGTGACTACCTGCACTGGTGCAGTGGAAGTGACGCTTCCTGAGGGATCTACAACCAAACCAATCACATTGATAGGAGTGATTTTTGGCATATTATTGGGGTTCTTAGGGCAATCTCGTAAGAGATGTTCTTTTCCACAATCTTGGCAGAAACCTTGGATAGTCACTGACTGGGGTTGTGCAGGTGGGGACAAGGGACAATCACGAATGAGATGATCTCCTTGGCATCTGTAGCACGGTCCTCTTGGGAATGGAGGTCTTACTTGCCTAGGTTGAGGCCTGGGGTTGGGGTTTGCATACATGACGTTCGTGTAATCTGACTCCCAACTAGGTTCACTTGGTTCTTCACTATAGTAAGACTCACCATGTTCTGGAGACTGCATGTAGTAAGCCTGGGGACTATCGACATGTGTAGAATCAAAGCTATGGTCACTTGGGTCATTTTCCGAGATCAATGGGGTTACTGGTACTATGGCCCTATTCAGGTTTTCTTCTGCAACAGCATACTTTACTGGAATCACGTTAGCAGGGTTTGGGGGCTGTTGAGCTAGTACCGGTTGGGGTCTCTGTTGGGCCTGATATTGTGGTTGGTAGGTTTGTTGGGGTCTAGCATATTGTGGTAGTGGATTTTGGTTTTGGTATCTGCCCTGTTGGTAGGGCTGCGGGTAGGGTTGCCTAACAGCCTGCTTGTTGTATGGGCAATCTTGCGCGGTGTGGTTGGTGTATCTCCGTTCTATGGTGCAGTACTGGCTACTAGGGTTTACTTGGGGTTGAGCCATAATGGGACAGACGTTCGCCATATGGTCACCACCGCATGTATAGCACCTTTTCACAGGAGCAAACCTTGGAATTTGTTTGCTAGTTACACCTAATTTCTGAGCTACCTTCTCAGCAAGTTCCTCGATTGATGTAGATTGCATGGAAGAGTGGCTAGATGCGCTATCTGAATCTTTATAGATTTTGGAAAGCTCTAGCTCTTCCCCTAGGTTATCCTCAATGTCAATGCACATGCGTACACACTCTTCTATAGTCCTAGGGTCCTTCAGATACACATAGGATCTCAATTTCGTACTCAACAATCCGTCAAGGAATAAGGCTACTTGTTTAGCAGATGTGGGTAGCTCCGAAATAGGGCACCTTTCAAGATATTGTCTAAACCTTCTTCCGGCAAGTCTCACAGTCTCTTGAGGGGTTTGCTTGAAGCTGTGGATCAATGAGGAAGTATTGTGTCTTATGCCACTCTTAGAGAACTCTACAATGAATGCCTCTAGGAGTTGGTCTATGCTCCTGAACTGACGCTCATCTAATGGCTGAAACCATGTAAGTGCTGTGTTCCTAAGGGTTAGACCGAAGGCATTGTACTGCGTGAACAGATCTTCCACTTGTTCAGCTCTCAAGACTTGCTTGAACTCTGCCACATGATCATAGGGATCTCCTGTGCCGTCAAAGTAATTCTTCATGGACTTAACTAGCTGGGTGGGTCTCAAAGTTCTTGCGTGCTCTCTAGGCCTCGGCAGAGGGAATCCATCTACATTTCTTTGGTTCCTGTGGGCTCTATGCATCTCAGGTTCTACCCTATTCGTATCTGTTCTCGTTCTTTCTCTGCCCACTGGGTTGGCAAAACTCACTTCTGGTCTATCTCTACTTCTGTCTCTTTGCGTACCATGAGCTTGGGAAGTTCCAGCCCCAGGGTGACCATAGGATACATTTGACCTTGGTTGGGGGAAAATGAATTCACCCTTCCAAGTGTAAGCATGCCTATCATTTTCTGTCACCACGAAGATCCGTTCTGAAGCATGATCTAAATAGGTCACTCTGCCTGGGCTATCCGGATCCTTAAGCTCATAGATCATGATGTTTCCTATGTCTGTCGGCTGATTAGACTTATACCTCCAAAAGGCTTCATCAGTTTCTCGATTGAGGAGCAACTCTATGCTCTTGTTGTCTTGGGGGACCCATTCAGGCGTGATAATCCTAGTGAGAACTGATTTACCTCGAGGGGTTCTAGGTTCCGCACCCATGTTCCCTTGTTCTAGGTCACCTAACTCCGCTTCTGAGATCACATTCCCGAAGTCATCTGTCCTATCAGGGTGGCTAGTGACTACATATATAGTTCCTTCTTTGTCCAGGTATGCACCATTTTCAAACTTGACAGCTGGGTGTTCTAGTCCTATGGATTGGTCAGGGTTTTTAATCTGGACCACGGATCTTCCTAGGCCGTCCTCATAGATGCTAGCACCTAGTCGGTTGGTCCTAAGGTATTCCAGCTGTGTTTTGTAAGGGCCTTCTACCCTGTACAAATAAGGCACTCCTGAACTCCCCGTAGGTCTATCCATGCCTTGAGACATTTCTGACTCACTGGTCTCAGAGCTAGGGTAGTATGAGTGGTGGCTCAACTGCTGGGCCCAAGACCTTGCAGTATGATTGACACTAGCCTCTGAAGACCTAAGGCTTTGTCTCTCCCTGGCTAGGTGTCGTCCTGATCGAAGGTTCATATGCTTAACCGATTATCCCAATTTTTGCCCAGAGTACAACCTCGTTGCCAATCAATTGGTGCCAGTCACTTGATTCTTTTTAGTTGATTATTGTGTTTATGGTCTTGTCTGATATCACGTCGTCAGGAACACTTGAATGTTGTTTCGCACTTGCATTTGATCGTTCCACGTTAGGTTCTTTTTCTTTAGGTTATCGACAGTACAGAGATTATGTTTTTGACTTGAACTTGAGTTTTTTGGTAGTCTTCAACTTGATAACTGCCTATCGTCAACCTGACTTACTCCTACCTCTACTCGTTCTTAGCTTGAGCTAGGAAATGACAGAGGGAGTTGAGAATATTCCAACCTTACTTGTTGATCCCTTGCTTTAGGGTGCTCAAGAACTCGGTTCTCAAGCTTGCCAAGAAACCTTGCTTTTGTACGCTCTTAGTTGCTCTCAATGGACCTATAAAGGACCCACGGTTAGCTCAATGCTTATATTCAAAGAACAAAACCAACCACTTCCATTCATGTGACACAAACACACATTTGCATTGTGACTTTTAGGAAAATACTTCTACAGACTCCTGACTTTGATCCCCCTGGGTATGGTCAACTTCAATTTACCCTCTCTGAAAATCAATGCATTATCTTTATAAAAAACAGTTGAGGGCGTGTAGTATATGCCACGAGCTTTCCAACAAGCCCAAGAGCTCAAAAATTGGATTTCGTATGAAAAAGTTAGGACTGTTCAGGGTTTAGGGAGTTAAATCAGGATTCAATACAAGCTAACAGTCAAACAGGAATACTCGAGTAGCTTGTGGCACGGCCTAACAATGCAATACTACACCCTAAAGTTTGTCCCACACTTAATCACAATTTAACCCAATCACTTTGCCCTAAAAATTTGACCTAAATTGCCCTCCTAACGCGTTCGCAAAGTCTGTCGGTCGCGATTGACAGGTCAGTCGCGATCGACGTGTCGATCGCGATTGACAGGTCCGTCGTGGCTGTCAGTCGCGATTGACTGGTCAGTCGCGATTGACAGGGGTTACGAAAAGTCAATCAGTCGTGGTCAAAGCGTCGTTGACTCTGTCGGTCGCGATTGATGAGTCGATCGCGATTGACAGGTCGGTCGCGAGGGTCTGTCGATCGTGGTCAAACCGTCGTTGACCGTGTCGGTCGCGATTGATGAGTCGATCGCGATTGATGACTCGATCGCGATTGACACGTGTCACGCGTATGGTCAGTCGGTCGTGGTCAATCGGTCGTTGACCCTGTCGGTCGCGATTGACAGAGCCGTCGTAGGCTGTCGGTCGCGATTGACGTGTCGATCGCGATTGACAGATCTGTCCGTCGTGGTTTGTCGATCGCGATTGACGTGTCGATCGCGATTGACAGAAATCTGTGGAATTTCAAAAAACTAAACACATTTTTGGGAAGCCCTTAGCCTGTAGGTCATGGATATGCACTTTGTTTAGCAATTAGAGCAATTTTTCTGTCGGTCGCGATTGACAGAGCTCGGCGACACACAGACAGTTACACAGATTTCCGTACCTGCGCAGGGTGCTGGGGATGATGATGCGTCCTGTACCTGCAGAAAGCTCACAAAACATGCAAAAAACAGCACATGCAAATTCGCTCTCTCGCTCTCTCTCACAAGTGAAATGAGGGAAATGAGGTGGAGATGGGGATATAGTCAAAAAACTGAAATTTTCGCGATGATGGAGATGGAGGTGAAAGATGGTGATGATGATGGTGAAGAAAGTAAAAGAAAATCGATGAGAGTGAAGAAATTACCTACAACTCCAACGAGTCAACTCTACGTCTTACCATCACACGCTCGTCCTCAAAGCTCGATCCCCGGCAACGGCGCCAAAATTTGGTGTAGCTCAATGATGAGTAGCACCTCCTTTAATGTCAATCCGGGAAGACGTGAGGATGGTATGAAGACCTCGAGCAAGTGGCGGCACAAGTGCGTGAGTGAGAAGCACACAAGCATGCACACACATACACACACACGCGCACACAAGGCAAGACAAAGAGTGAGAATCAATGGAGCTTTTTAGATTACTTTCAAAATGCTCTTACAAGTTCGTTTCAATTACAATCTACCCTCAAAAATGAGCTCTCTAGCTCCTTTTATAGTTTTTGACTAGCTTTTGGCCCTGTCCAAACCTAGTGTCCGGCCTAGTTAAAAATTAGGTTCCAGGGCTTATTTGGGGGTTCAAACGAGATCTAAAAATTATGAAAATTGGTACGCAACTACTTCTAAGGCTCCTCAAGCTCAAGGACTCCTTGGCTTGCACAAAATGGAGCTACAAAAATGTGAAATGAGATTTACAATGATTATTAGTGATAAAAATCACTGTTGTTGTAGGGATTTCTTCTAGTGATCTGCCATACATATCTTCAAGCTCCCTACTTGCTCTTCTTCCCTGCATGTCCATCTCTCTGATTTGCATTAATGTCTTGAAAAAATATTGGCCTACTTGCCAGATCTTCTTTGACTGCCCTGTTTGCTTGTGCTGTCCCTTCGCTCTGACTCCCTTCTTTGACTTTCACGTCTTGTAGATCCTGATGTACCAAGGCTACTGCCAACAAGGGGTCTCCTATCTCGTCAAAGTAATTTTTCATTGACTTCACTAACTGAGTAGGTCTCAATATTCTTGGGTGTTCACATGTTCTAGGTAGAGGAAAATCATCTCTACCACCTTGTATTTTGGGTTCTCTCGGTCTCTCCATTCTATCAATATCCATGGTTGGTCTGTCTCTCCCTATGGGATGAGTGAAACTTACTTCCAGCCTTTCTTTGTTCTTTTCTCTTTGAATTCCATGGGCCGACGATGTCCCCGCACCCTGATGACTAGTGTTTGCATTTGCACGTGATGGGGGGAATACTAACTCACCTCTCCATGTATAGGCATGTCTTGCATGATCTGACACCATAGACACTCGTTCGGATGTGTTACCTAGATATACCACCTTTCTAGGTGTATCAAGGTCCTTGAATTCATAAATCATAACAGAGCCTATCTCACTAGGTTGCTCCATTCTATATCTCCAAATGCTTCATCAGTATCCTTAATCAAGGACAATTCAATGCTTCTATTATCCTGAGGGATCCATTCTGGATTTACTATTCTTGTCAATATTGATTTCCCTTTGGGTGTCCTAGGTTCGTCTCCAATTGGTTCTTTTCTAGAAGCTCTTGCTTCTGTCTCAAGAATGACTACATCAAACTCATTAGTGATATTAGGATGATTCGTGATGATGTACATGGTTCCTTCTTTATCTAAATATGCATCTTGCTCAAATTTCACCACTGGATGTTCCAATCCAATGGGTTGGTTAGGGTTATGCAATTGCACCACTGATCTTCTCAAACCATCCTCATAAATGCGAGCACCTAGGTGGTTGGTTCGGACATATTGTAATTAGGTCTTGTAAGGTCATTCATGTCTTTCTAAGTATGCTGTACTTAACCCTCCTTGTGGTCTCTTCGTGCTATAGGCCGTTTCTGACTCACTAGTTTTTGAGCCCAAATCATAAGGGTAGCTATTCAATTGTTGTGCCGAGAAACTTGTAGTAGTTCCTACACTCGCATCCGATGATCTAAGGCTTCGTCGATCTGACTTACCTATGTGCTTTCCTGATCTAAGGTTCATTACTTTACTCCCACAATCACTCAATACATGTTCTCATTGTCATCCTTTCTTTGTTCTCAATTCATTATCTCATTTTTAATGCGTTTAGAATCTTATTTTGCCTCAATGTACATATCAGGAATCAACTTTTTGTTTTATACTTGCATTCTTGTTCCGTCAAAATAAGGTTCGTTCCCTTTAGGGTTTCGTTTTTGAACTCTTTTAGCTTACACTCAGACTTGAAAAAATTAAGTCTCTTAGACTTGATATGTTCCTATCGAAGTCCTACTTCAATCCACAATGCTATGCACACTTAGCCTAAGCTAATAACTGACTGGGGGGTTGAGTATTCTTCCAACTTCAAGTCAGCTTCTTTGATCGATCTAATGCCCAAGAAATTGTGCTTCCCAATCCTTGCTTAGATCGCTTCTTTCCTTGGATGCCCTTGGATGAATCTTGTTAGACCTATCAAAATCCAATGTTTAGAACAATTCTTAAATTGATGATCAGACAACTTGACTTTTATATCTTTAAGGGTCCCTTTTCCCTGGACAAGATTCTCAATTCCCCCCTTTCTTTCCCAATCCCACAGATGGCTCAACCTCAATTTATAATATCTAAATATCAGCACGCTTATCTTAAGAAATGAGCCCTAGAGCTCAAAAAATGGACTTTGAATGAAAACATTATGGACGTTCAGGCTCTCGAGGGTTAGAATAGGTAAACATGGTTTTCTATCAATATGAGCTAAGGGGTGTGCAATGTGCCTCATCACTCAAAAATTCACTCAAAATAGGCCTTGAATTTGGAGAAAATCAAAACCCTAAATTTGGTTGGACAATCGCAATGGTCGAGGACCGTCGCGATGGTCCATGAGAAGTGAGGCATCGCAATGGTCTAATTTGGGTGAGTCGTCGCGATGGTCTAGTGATCCATTGCGATGGTGCAGTCTATCGAGGCATCATGATGGTCAGTAATGTCCAAGGTGTCACGAAGGTGTGGGCCCGTCATGATGGTGCGATGAACTATCACGATGGCATGAGCCCATCGCGATGGTCACGAGGTGTCACGATGACATGAGCCAATCACGATGGTATGAAATGGAAGCATTGTGATGCATACCTGAAATGTCACGATGGTCTGATCTAAGTGAGTCATCGCGATGGTCAATGGGACCATCATGATGGTCCAAATGACACATGTCAAGTGGGTTGTGGTAATGGCATGAGCAAATCGCGATGATGTAGGGTCAACGAGATCACTGTGATGATCAGTGACCATCACGATGGTCCTACTAAACCGTCATGATGGTTTGAGCCCGTCGCGATGGTCCAGCCAAGCCATCGCGATGGCGTGAGCCAATCGCGATGGTGTGATACAATTATGATGGCATGAGCCAATCATGATGGTCCACCAAACTACGAATTTCAAGGATGCATCTGTGGAATCGTGTGTGCACAAGTGTCACCTACATCGTGCTATACTCGCTTACCAAAAAGGCCAACTACGTCAAACCATTGCGATGGTCCAACTCCAATGGTAGATATAGCAGAAAGTCTGAGTTTTTACCTTTTTGAAGCTTTCCTATTGTACTGGAGCATTATACCTGCAAGAAAACTAAAAAACACACACATATGCAAGCTCAAAAGCTCTCTCTCTCTCTCTTGCATGTGCAAATGAGGGAAATGAGGATGGTCAGTGGATATGGTGAAATTTCTGATTTTTTTGGAGTGGAAGAAGAAGATGCAATGGTGAAGGAGGACTATATAGGAGATGAAAAACACAAAAAAACTACTCAAAAACAACAGAAACTGAAATATTTACCTTCCAAAGCCAATTCTTGCTATACTCTTACCATCACGCATTCATCCTAGAACTCGATCCCAACAATGGCGCCAAATTTGGTGTTGCTCTAGTACAATGGTGAGCACCACTTTAAGGACCTCCACCTCCTTAATGTCAATCCACGGAAGAGATGGGAGTGATATGAAGATCATGAATGCAAGAAGTAGTGAGAGTAAAGGTGAGAACTATGAAGATGCCCACACACATACACACACACACATGTAGGAGACAAGCAAGACACAATGGAAGGTAGGAACTAGATTGTGTTGCTCAAGAAAACTACTAAAAACTCAAGTTTGCTCTTAGCTCACACTAACCAACACTAGCTAACCTCAAAAATGAGCTCTCTAGCTCTTTTTATAGATTCTAGACTAGTTTTGACCAGTTTCACATCTAGAGTCTGGCATAGTTAAAAAATAGGTTCTCAACACTATTTGGAGGTCTAAACGAGATATAAAAATAGCCAAAATTGGTATGCTTGTTCTACCAAAGCTACTCAAGCTTGAGGACTCCTCGGCTTGCACACAACGGAGCTACTAATTACAAAATTGGGTTCTTTTATGCTACATATGTTACAAAAGTGATAAAAATCACTATTTGGAGTTTTTTATGTGGAAAGATTGATTGGATGGCTCCCCACGACTCTTTCTAGTCTGCCTTTACATGCTTCCTCTACGTTTGTGCCTTTGGCTGTTGCCAACAACATCATTGACTTATATATGTACATTTTTACTTGTCCCTTATTTATTTCATGACTCTCTATGATTCTTATAATTATTCATGGCTATATTACAAGAATTTTCACTCATAATGTACATATGTGTATAGACTCTCCTCCTTGAACTTCTTTACTTTCTTTTGATCTTTGAAATACTTCAATCACTTCATAATTACCAATTATTGATTGGTTTGCACCAACATATTTCTCCCCCAATCTTTTCATGCCTTGGCTTTCCTCAACCATGGTCTTCCCAAGAGCAAAGGAAACGAGGTTTCTTGGGATAATGCAATAACAACAGAATCCAACAAAAATTGGTAGCCTTTGTTGGAGTTTATTGACCTCCAAAATATAGCTAGAAGTAGGTGGAACCCCCTAGGAATAAGTTGACCTTCTCACAAACTTCATCATAGAAAACCAATCATGCTTGCAGAGCTTGCTATTCTCTACTGGCTTGGAATTTTTTAAAACTGTTTTAACCACATATACTAGAGACTAAGAGCTTTCCAATGCGCCAAATAACACTCAATTTGGATAAATACACAAGGATATATGACCTCTGCAAGTTTGAGGCTTAATGGAGACCTTCAGCAAGGATGAAACCCGAGAACACACACTACTTGCAGAGAGTACTACTCTCAGTTCACAAATCCAATGATTATGAAAATTGACACTATGAATGTAGACAGTAAGAGCTTTCAAATGAGCTATGAAACATGTAATGTGGATATATAATGAGGGAGATACAAGCTCTACAATCTCTGCATACAAAACTACAACAACATAGAGATACATATATGACTCTCTTGGAAATCCCACAAGATCACGACTTCTCTCCTCCTTTTATAGCATGGGGAACTAATCTAAAACCTTCCTAATACATCTAAATTCGTGGTAGACACTTGGGTGGAGGTATTACATGACTCAAGTGCTCAAATAAGCAAAGTATTGATGGACTTTGAGAACTAGCCACATCAACCTTCCACTAGGACACCACTGTAGCTCCCTTGTGACTCACTAATTTGACTCACCATGTTCTAGAACTCACGTGGTATTTTTGCTACATTTTATGAATAATATGAGCCTTCTTGAAGTATTTGAAGACTTCCCAAAGGTATTTACATAATTTGAAACTTGTACCCTACATAAAACAAATGTTCGCAACATTCTCCCCCTCAAGTTTCAAAGGGTATTTCCTTTATGCCAAGAATATAGTTGAATCTTTGAAGCTTTGGTCCATCCAAGGATTTGGTGAAGATATCTGCAACTTTATCGTTTGTTCCCACAAAAGAAACTTGTACTTCATTGTTTATGGCCTTCTCTCAAACATAATGATAGTGAACCTCTATATGCTTTGTTCTAGCATGAAAAATAGGATTTGAGGTCATATGAATGCTGCTCAAGTTATCCCCATATATTAGTGGTACATCAACCTGCACATTCAAGTCATGAAACAACTTTTTAAACCACATAACCTCAGTAGTAGCCAATGCTAAACCTCTATACTCAGCCTTTGTAGAAGATAAAGCAATTGTAGGCTGTTTCTTTGAACTCCATGTTAATGTCTTGTTTCCTGCTATTACCACATATCCACTTGTGGATCTTCTATCATCTTTGTTTCTGTTGATATATTTAGGTAGTGATGTGTGTGAACACACTAGGACCGCCGGGGCACTTTTTTCCCTCTTTAGGAGGTTTTTTTTCCCTCGGCTTGTATATATGCCTAATGCCCTAATGGGCTACTTATCTTAGTACATTCTCTAGTAATACATTTAGTCTTGTGTGTTGTGCTCCAAGCTTCTTCTTCTTCTCATCTTTATCCTGGTTCTTCGATTGTGCAGCATTTGCAGATTTCTGCTTACTAGTAGAAGAGCCCCATTTTCCTTTGCCCTTCTGACTAGCCAGGAAAGCTTGATCTACAACTCGCATAGTGGACCTGTTCTGCCTGGACTGATCTTCCTGCAACAGAACAGAGACTAACTCCTCAAATGATAAGGCATTTGGATTGCCTTTCATCATCAACCGAAGAGTAGAAGCAAAACTCTGATATGAGTCAGGAAGTCCATTCAGAACGGTCTGCACAAGTGAGCTATCTGGTATAACCCTCATCAGCAGAAATCAACTGTTCCTTCAAATCTTTGATCTTCGTTAGGAAACTGTCCATAGAATCACCTTCATTCATGTGCTCACTCTCCAACTGTTTTCGGAGGTAAGCAACACGAGCCTCATTCCTAGCTTGGTACAAAGTGGTAAGTGTATCCGAAGCATCCTTTGCTGTTCTGCAAGAGTGAATGTGAGGAATAATGGCACGTTTGACAGACAAAGCTATCAATGCATGTGCCTGGGCATCTCTGCCATCCCAGCAAATCTGCTCTGCAGTAGGTGCAACAGAAACAGCAACACGAATAGGAATCTACACAATATCGTCTTCGACACCATCTTCATCAGCTCCAGCACCTCTAGCACCTGTATTTGCAGTACCTGTAGTTGCAGGTGTTACAGGACGTCTTTCAACACCCTGCACAATGTTCCACAGTCCTTTTGCAACCAATACATGTCGCATCATATAAGCCCATAATGGGTAGTTGGTACCATCCAACTTATCCTCAACAACCAACATACGGAATACATCACTGCTTTCAGCCATGGACGGTGACTAAAATACCTTGATGCAGAAAATTGACTGTATCTCAAAAAGTTGAACGGAACTGCCCAGACGAGTTCTGCTAGACCTATAGCAGACTTCGAGACGCTTAAACTAGCGAACAGAAACTGGTATATACCTTTGGCACAAAAGGACGAAATAGCCTGCACAAGCGCTGCGATAGTGCGTTCGGAGGCCAAAACGAGCTCAGATCATGATTTCGGCACCACAAAGCGAAGCAGTTTTGATCTCGGAAACACCCTGAGTATGCTCACCAAATTTCGTGCGAATTTGAGACTGCAAACGGAGGAGTGTCGACGGCGCCCTAGAAGAAGCGATGACCTGCTCTGATACCAATTGTTGGAGATAGACGTCTGCGGAAGCACGCGAACAGCACAAGGAAGAAGAAGAAGCTTGGAGCACAACACACAAGACTGAATGTATTACTAGAGAATGTACTAAGATAAGTAGCCCATTAGGGCAGGAAATGATCATATCATAAAGAACTGTCCAAAACTGGGTGCTAAAGAGGCAAAGAAGAAAGAGGCTGGAATGGTTGTTGCAGAGGCCTCTACACCAAAAACAAAGTCTGCAAATCTTGTGCAGGAAGAAGAATGGGCGTTTACTAATGTCTGCAGTTTTAACCCATCTTCTCATGATTAGTGCATGTCTGCAATAGACTCAGATGTTTGGTATTTTGACAGTAGGGCAACCAAACATATTACCTCGCAGCGCAGTTTCTTCTCTTCACTCGAGTCTGCCCCTACAGGGAATACTGTTACATGTGCCAACAACTCCTCTTATCCTGTTATGGGAGTTGGTAGGATCATTCTGACTACAGCTGATGATAGTTCTTTCACTTTGTCAGATGCTTTATTTGTGCTCGGGATCAAAAAGAACCTGTTATCAGTTTCTGCATTAGCCAAGATTGGCTTGGTTGTGAAATTTGTTGATGATAGGTGTACAGTTCATGATCTGTCAAATGGCGATGTGATTATTGCTTCTGGCATTTTATGTCGTGGGTTGTATAAGCTCATAGACTATGAAAGATCTGTGAATGATTCAGCATGTGTAGTTCATGATTCTTAGGCTATGTCAGATGCAAAGCTTTGGCATGCACGCTTTGGTCATATGAATTTTGCTAGTTTGCTACGCCTGCAGAAATTTGAAATGGTGTCCTCTTTGCCCAAACTTGAGGCACCTAGAAAACATGTTTGTGAAGGCTGTATTTTGGGCAAAATGCAGCGTTCCTCCTTTCCAAAGGATGGTTCAGTTCGGGCTACGCAGAAATTGCAGCTTGTACATAGTGATGTCTGTGGTCCTATGCAGACACCCTCTTTTGGAAATCACCTTTACTTCGTGACTTTCATTGATGATTTTTCCAGGCATGCATGGGTATATCCACTTAAAGCAAAGTCCGAAGTGTTCATGTGCTTCAAACAGTTTTTGGTTTTGGTTGAAAATCTGTCAGCATGTAAAATGGGCACCCTCCGTTCTGATCAAGGGGGGGAATATATGTCTTCAGATTTTAATGCATTTCTGGCTGAACGTGGGATAAAACACCAGTGTACAGTGCCGTATACACCTCAACAGAATGGAGTTGCTGAACGAAAGAACAGGTCACTCATGGAGATGGCGAGGTGCATGGTCAAAAGTCAGGCTTTACCACATAGTTTCTAGCTTGAGGCTGTCATGTGTGCAACATATGTACTTAACAGGTGTCCCACTAAAGCGCTGCAGTCTATCACTCCATATGAGGCTTGGCATGACCGCAAGCCATCTGCTGCTCATCTGCGTGTTTTTGGTTGTTTGGCATATGCATTAGTGCCTGAACAACATCGCAGAAAATTGGATGATAAGGTAGTAAAATGTATTTTTGTTGGGTACAGTTCTGAAAGTAAAGGCTATCGTCTGTATCATCCAAAGACTAAATGCATTCTGGTTAGCCGTGATGTTGTCTTTGTGGAAGATGCTATTCAGCCATTGCTTTCATGTACTAAGGAGACATCTGTTAGCTCCAAAGACATGTATGATACTTTGATGCCTCTTTTTACAGGTGGACAGTCTAGTGCTGGTCCTAATGAGGCAACTTCTCAACCTTTGCAGGTTTCATATGATGATGCAGATCATTCCATTTCTGATGCAGATTTACAAGATGCACTTGTTGATGAGAGAGCTGATATTGAGCAGGCAAAAATTATGCCAAAATGGCTGGTGCAGACTTTGCGTGACAGCAAATTAGATGCACCTATTTCATATTGTACTCGTTCAGGCTCTCATAGTGCCTCCTTTGCATCAGATTGCTATGCTATGGCTGCATCTAGTCTCTGTGATGAGAATGAGCCTATTTCTTTTGATGAAGCACAAAATTCAGAAAATTGGATGGCTGCTATGCAATCTGAATATGATGCTATAATGAAGACTGGTACATGGTCTTTATGTGACTTGCCTCCTGGCAAGAAGGCCATTGGCACTAAGTGGGTATACAAGCTGAAGCGTAAACCTGATGGTACAGTTGACAGGTATAAGGCTAGGCTTGTTGCAAAGGGTTATGCACAGGAAAGAGGCATTGATTTTGATGAGACCTTTGCACCTACATGCCGTATGACTACTGTTCGGAGCATTTGTGCACTTGCAGCCCATCATGGTTGGAATGTACATCAGTTGGACATTAAAACAGCATTTTTGAATGGTGACTTGCATGAAGAAGTGTATGTTTTTCAGCCCCGTGGCTTTGTGCAGAAAGGGCATGAAAACCAGGTTTGCAGGTTAAAGAAGGCATTATTTGGTTTAAAGCAAGCACCACGTGCTTGGTATGAGAAGATACATTCCTATCTGATTGCACATGGTTTTGAGAACAGTCCAACTGAAAGCACCTTATATGTTAAGCGTGCTAATGATGTACTTCTGATCATTGTTGTCTATGTTGACGACATGCTACTCACTGGTCCTATTGAGAAGCATATTGCTGATTTCAAGGCTGATTTGCATGCTTCATTTGAGATGTCTGATTTGGGGCATTTGCATCACTATTTGGGCATTCAGTTTATGCAAGTTGATGGTGGAATGGCTTTGTGTCAAACGAAATATATTGACACATTATTGCAGCGTTTTGGCCTTGAAGACTGTAAGCCTATTGCCACTCCTATGGAGACAGGTTTACGATTGAGTTTTCATGATGCTGGAGATGCATTTGATGCTGTTCTCTATCAGCAGGCTGTTGGATGCTTGATTTACTTATGCATTACTCGACCAGATATTCAGTTTGCTGTCTCACGATAAGCAGGTTTATGCATTGCCCAGGA
This sequence comes from Ceratopteris richardii, assembly GCA_020310875.1. NCBI lineage: Eukaryota > Viridiplantae > Streptophyta > Polypodiopsida > Polypodiales > Pteridaceae > Ceratopteris > Ceratopteris richardii. The sequence continues at coordinate 97,269,444 of CM035427.1, forward strand.
GTCACGCATTGGAAGGCGGTTAAGCGCATCTTTCACTACTTGAGTGGTACTCGGCTACTTGGGTTGTTTTATCCCAAGGGGGGATCACTACCACCAGATTTGCATGCTTTTTCTGACTCAGATTGGGCTGGTTGCTATGACACTCGTGTGTCCACCAGTGGTTTTTGCTTCATGCTTGGTAGCTCATGTATATCTTGGTTGAGCAAGAAGCAGCCTACTGTGGCCACTTCCAGTTGTGAGGCTGAGTATAGGGCAGCTTTCACAGCGACTGTTGAGTGTGTGTGGCTCAGACGCCTTATGGCTGATTTGGGTGTTGGTCAGTCTTCTGCCACCACCATCTTCACTGACAGTCAGAGCGCATTGGCAGTTGCAAGGAACCCTGTGTTCCATGCTCGCACTAAGCACATTGAGATGCATTATCACTATGTCAGGGAGAGGTTCTCCACTGGGGAGATCAGCTTGGCATATGTGCCCACACAGGAGAACATTGCAGACCTTTTCACGAAGGCTCTGCCTAGGGAGAAGTTTGAAGCTTTCCGCAAAGCTTTGGGCTTACTTCCTTTTGTGGAGTGATTTCCACATAGCTTGGCACTTCCTTATACATGAGTGCCAGCTCCTTGTTCACCGCATCACTCCCGGGGGGGATTTGTTGATATATTTAGGTAGTGATGTGTGTGAACACACTAGGACCGCCGGGGCACTTTTTCCCCTCTTTAGGAGGTTTTTTTCCCCTGGCTTGTATATATGCCTATTGCCCTAATGGGCTACTTATCTTAGTACATTCTCTAGTAATACATTCAGTCTTGTGTGTTGTGCTCCAAGCTTCTTCTTCTTCCTTGTGCTGTTCGCGTGCTTCCGCAGACGTCTATCTCCAACAGTTTCCAGCCCAATCTGCATCACTAAAGACTTTAAGAGTTAGATCAGCATCATGACTATAAAATAATCCTTCATTCATGGTAGCTTTCAAATACCTAAGCACTCTTTTTGCTACATGCATATGAGGTACTCTAGGTTCATGCATAAACTCTGACAATACTCCCACTGCATAGCATATATCAGGTCTAGTTTTTGTTGCATAAATCAAAGATCCTACCATGGATCTATATGCATTCATATCATGCAACTCATCACCTTCCTTTGCACTCAACTTTACATTACATTCCATTGGAGTAGAAACAAATTTACATTCCTGCATAGCAAACCTTTTCAGCATATCACATATATACTTTCTCTGTATCAACCACATACCCTCATCGCCATACACAATTTCAATCCCAAGAAAGTATCTACGCAAACCAAGATCTGAAATTTTAAATTCCTTTCCCAAATTACCTTTTATCTCTTCAATTGCTTTTGCATCATTCCCTGTAATCAACAAGTCATCCACATAAATGCATACATAGACACACATGTCATCTACATGTTTTACATAAAGTGAAGGATCATCATGACTCGCTGTGTATCCTGCATAAGATACTTTACCAACCTTGCATTCCATGCCCTTGGTGCCTGTTTAAGACCATACAATGCCTTCTTTAACCTGCATACATGATGAGGACATTTTGCATCCACATAACCATCTGCTTGTGACATATACACTTCTTCATTTAACTCACAATTAAGAAAGGCATTCTTTATATCGAGTTGATATATACTCCATCTTTTACTTGCAGCTAAAGCCAACAAAGTTCTCACCGTTGCCATGTTTGCTACTGGACTAAATGTTTCCTCATAGTCCAATCCTTGAGTTTGATTATATCCTTTTGCTACAAGTCTAGCATTATATCTTGACACACTACCATCACTATTTCTTTTAATCTTAAAAACCCACTTGCAACCAATTACCTTTTGTTTTGGTTTCTTTGGAACTAAATTCCAAGTCTTGTTATCCTGTAGTGCTTCCATTTCTTCTCTCATTGCTTTCTCCCACTTTTCATCCCCTTTTGCCTCATCATAACATGTGGGTTCATTTTCCTGCTCAACTTTTGTCATAAAAGCATAATGAGTATTCATGAAAGATTCATAAGTATACCTTTGAGGTTGCTTAATCACTCTTGAAGTTCTTCTTACCTCCAATGTAGATGCTCTTCCTTTCTTATTAGGAACTTTTGATGATTCTCCATACTCACATACATCACTAATTTCCTCTCCTTCATCATTAACTTCAACAAGTTTGAGTTTACCTTTACTTTTAACACTTGGAGGTGACTCTTGCCTTAATCTTCCATTGAAAGGTAGCTCTCTTTCTTCATCCAAACCACTTTTCTCATCACTTAAACTTCTTGTGGGCTCAGGTAAGCACTCATCTCCTTTACCTGTATCTTCTTCATCTCCATTTATGACCTGCAAACTTTTCTTATCCACATACCATGAAAGTGATTCATCAAAATTTACATCTCTTGAAACAACCACCTTATTGGTATGAGGATTATAACATCTATATCCTCTTTGAGTATCTGCATAACCAATAAATATACACTTTTCTGATTTCACATCAAGTTTTGATCTCACTTCACTAGGTACATGTACATAACATACACAACCAAATACTTTCAAATGACTTACACTTGGTTTCCTTCCATGCCATACCTCATATGGTGTCAAATGATGAACTCTAGCAGTAGGTACTCTATTCATAATGTACACACTTGTGCTAAAAGCTTCAGCCCAAAAAGAATTATGCAAACACATATCATTTAACATGCTTCTAGATGCTTCTACTATGATTCTGTTTCTTCTTTCTGCGACTCCATTTTGTTGTGGAGTACACCTGCATGTAACTTCTCTTTTGATACCTTCATCATACAAAAAATCACTAAAAGCTTGAGAGAAATACTCTCCCCCTCCATCGGATCTTAGCTTCTTAACATATCTTCCTGTTTTTTTCTCGACAAATGATTTAAAATTTTTGAAACAATCAAAGACTTCACTCTTATGTTTAATGAAATACACAAATGTCATTCTAATATGATCATCAATGAATGATACATAGTACTTATTACCAGCCAAGGATTCCTGTTTAGTAGGACCCCATACGTCCGTGTGTATAAGGTCTAGCAATCCACTGCTTACATAGCTTGAATGCTTGAAAGGTTGTCTACTCTACTTACCCATTTGACATGCTTCACAAAGATGTGCCATATGTTGCTTAGTAAGATTAGGTAATCCTTCAACAATCCTCTTCTTTGATAGCTCCTTTAACCTGTGTACATTCATGTGTCCAATCCTTTTGTGCCATAGATCAAGCTCTGTTATTCGATGCATACCATAAGAGAAATAGTTTGTATGATTTGGGTTTACCTTGAATGTAAACAATCTACCTTGTTTTTTACCTCTAGCAATTAACCTCCTTTGCTTTGGATCCTCAATGAAGCAACCTGCATGATTAAATCTTATTTGCAAACCTTTTTCTACCATTTGCCCAACTGACATCAAATTCTTAGTGATCGTTGGCACATAAAGTACATCCTTTAAGCAATTTGTCTTGCTCTTATCCTGCATAACAACATCTCCAACTTGCATAATCTTATGTGTTGTATCATCTCTTGTTTCAACATGACCTTTACATGAAGGATTATGCATATTAGAAAACCATGAACAATCATGTGACATATGGTTAGAGCAACCACTATCTACATACCATACATCACTATTGCAATTCATCTTAGTTTCTACATTCATCATAAGAAGAGAATCATAATCATCACTTTTACCTTCAACTGCATAATTTCCTTGTTGTTTACCTCTTCTTGAATAGCCTCCTCTTTGATTACCACCTTGATTATTTTCATTTTGATAACAATCTTTGGCATAGTGTCCATACCTTCCACATATATAGCAATTGTTGTTATCTTCACTCCTTTGTCTTTGATTGTAGTTGTAGTAGCCTCTCGTACCTCTAGCGCTTGATCTTCCTCTTCCTCTTGTGTTGAAGAAGCCACTTGAAGTCCCTTGATCATCGCTCCTTCTTCCTTGACCTCTATTTGAACCTCTTCTACCCATGTTTCCACCTCTTGGTGATCCTACATAAAGAGCTTGTCCTTGAGATCCTTTTTGATTTGAAGTAGAACCATTTAGATTCATCTCCTCCGTGACCATGAGAGCAACAAGCTGATCAAAGTCTGGTAATTCTCCTCTAACATAAACTGAAGTAGTGAATGGTTTCCATCTCTCATCATCCTTGAGTCCGTTGAGAGTATGTGCAACCAAGTTGTTGTCCTCCACATGAGCTTGAATTGATCCTAGTTGATCTGCAATCTCTTTAACCTTCAACAAGTAATCATTGACCGATGTCCTTGTATCTTTCTTTATGTTATTCAACTCATTTTTGAGTTGAATCTTCCTTGCTCTTGTACCTCTAGCATACAACCTTTCCAATGCAAGCCAAACATTTCTACTTGTGTCTAGATCTTGTATGTGTCCTACCATTGAGTCTTGAATATTTTGTGATAAAATGAATATAACCCTTTTGTCTCTTTCATTCCAAAGTCTAAACTCCCTCAATTGTTGCTGATTTGGATCCTCTGGTAATATAGGTTTGATATCCATTCCATCAATCAAACCATACAAGCCTCTACCTTGCAAGTATGTTGTGATTCTAAATCGCCATGCTTGATAGTTGTTCTTAGCAAGCTTCTCTATTTGTGCATGTTGATCACACATTGTGTAAATACTAAACTTCCTCCTTTAACCCTCCTTTTGGATATATGTGATAAGAAGAAGTATGAGATTTACCTTTGTAATAAAGTTTATGCACCTTTCTTTGCTTGGATGTTGCTTGAGATGCTTCCTTGCTATCTCCTTCTACCTTTGTGTAGTGTCAATGATGAACCTCTGCTCCAATAGCTTAAAATTCTTGATCAAGGTATTATAAACTTCTCCAAGCTTCCATTCCTTTCTCTGATACCAATTTTGGAGTTTATTGACCTCCAAAATATAGCTAGAAGTAGGTGGAACCCCCTAGGAATAAGTTGACCTTCTCACAAACTTCATCACAGAACACTAGTCATGCTTGCAGAGCTTGCTGTTCTCTACTTGCTTATAATTTTTTTAAATTGTTTCAATCACATATACTAGAGACCAAGAGCTTTCCAATGAGCCAAAGAACACTCAATTTGGATAAATACACAAGGAGATATGACCTCTACGAGTTTGAGGTTTAATGGAGACCTTTAGCAGGGGTGAAACCCAAGAACACACACTACTTGCAGAGAGTACTCCAGCTCACAAATCCAATGATTATGAAAATTGACAATATGAAAATAGACAGTAAGAGCTTTCACATGAGCTATCAAACATGTAATTTGGATATATAATGAGGGTGATACAAGCTCTGCATACAAAACTACCGCAGCGTAGATATACACATATGACTCTCTTGGACATCCCACAAGATCATGACTTCTCTCCTTTTTTATAGCATGGGGAACTAATCTAAAACCTTCTTAATACATCTAAATTCGTGGTAGACACTTGGGTGGAGGTATTACATGACTCAAGTGCTCAAATAAGCAAAGTATTGATGGACTTTGAGAACTAGCCACATCAACCTTCCACTAGGACACCACTACAGCTCCCTTGTGACTCACTAATTTGACTCACCATCTTCTAGAACTCACGTGGTATTTTTGCTACATTTTATGAATAATATGAGCCTTCTTGAAGTATTTTAAGACTTCCCAAACTTATTTACATAATTTGAAACTTGTACCCTACATAAAACAAATGTTCGCAACAACCTTGAATTATAATAAGTAGTTTTTTCAATAATTTCCAATGGTGCGATCAAGTTTTGGTCTACCAATGGAACCATGAATGGTATTGTTTTCATCAAATTAAGTTTCCATTTCATCATGGTGAAGTCAAGCATCAAGTTGATACTGGATCCACCATCCACAATGACTCCTGTCAAAATTTCACTCTTTGTAAAATTCAACCTTGAAGTCTGGTAGTCCACAGATCGAGAAGGGGAAAGTCCACCATGTACCCATCTACACTGTTACTGCCAATGTCCATGTGAAAGGCTAAATCACAACTAGAAATGTTTGTATATGTTCTTAATCAAACATATAGTGGTCTGGTCAGTCACAAACTGTAAGTTTGACTACATTTGTAACACCTAAGAAGTTTGTATTTGTGCTCCCTGTGTACTGTGTTTTTTGCATATTTACTAGCCTCTATGCAGAGTATCATGTGCGGTGTTAGAAGCTTAGTTTTCTACGATGAGAATATCACCATGGAGCTCTCAAGAAAGAGATCACACTATGGTGCATCGCCATTGAAATATTCATTCGTATCAGAGCATTTTGATGCAAAAGCATTGTCCCTTTTGTGCGAGCGAAGCGAGCACCCACTCACCCATCCAAGGCTTTCTCCAAGGCTTATGAATAAGGTGGAGACCAAGGCATAGACCTTGGCATACCTTGTCATCCGAGCCACACAAGTCACCGTTGGCACCATTGACTACTCATGAGGGAGGACATCAATGATCAAGGAAGATAGAGGTTCCCGATACTTCCTCGGAGGTCACCCATCCCAATATTTGTTGGTGCAAATGTCCAAGCCTTCACATTTGGCTAGGCATATGCAACCACATGATGTAGCATGTGAACCATTTCTTGTAACCATTTGATCATTTACCATTTGTAAAAGGTTAAATCATTGAGAATATTTCAAGAGCCTTGTATCTCCTGGAGGTAGGAAGCATATTAGCTACGAGTTACAAATGAGAGAATAACTCCTAATTATAGGAGTACTTTTTAGATGGAGCCAAGTTTGAATTTCAAATTCAAACTTAGAAGCAAACACTTATAAAAGGAATTGTAAAAATCGTGGGTGAGCGTACCTCATTTGAGAGGTCTTCCATTGATCATTTGTAGGATTTGAGAAGCTTACATTATAGCCTCCTCATTCCACGATCATTGAGCATCATTGCAATGCCAATGATCTTGTATAATCATGTGCTATAGTACATATACTTCATTGATCATCTCTCTACTATGACTACTCAGAACAATGAACTTTGTTTGATCATATCTCAATGCGTTTGCAACCATTTTGCATGATCTATTGTTGAAACCAACTTAAGGTCTACTTTATGCTCTCAAAGTTTCAAAGTATTTGATTCAGCCATTTGGGAGAAATCTCCATCGAACTACTCACTAGTCATCTACTCTTCAGTCCCTAAAAAATTGGGGGTAAGATTTGGATTGCTAAATTGATTTCTCATAGCATAGTCTATCACTTTAGATGATTCCACTTGTAATCACTAGCTATCTAAGCTAATTAAATTACATCAAAAGGAATTTAGTCAATTGTTATTGTACTACAGGAATAACTATCCAGCATGATCCTTGAGGATGAAGACCTATCTACAAGGAAGGAGTCTCTATGGATACATATCAGGAGATGAGGAGATGCCCATATTTAGAAGAAAAGGTCAAACTACAAGAGAAGAACTAGACATACTCAACTCATGGTGTGCCAAAGATGCTTTAGCAAGGTCATATCTACTTAACACTATTTCTGACTTCCATCTTCCTCACATTAGGAATTGTAAAACTTCCCAAGAGACTTTGGATACATTATCCTCATATTTTTTTTCAATACAAGAGCTAGAAAAAATCAATTGTGGATTGAGTTTACTACTCAGAGGAAGCACCTAAGTACAATATTTAAGAGTATGTGACCAAGGCAAAAGATGTGGTTGATCAATTGGCAAGCATAGGAGAGGAGATTGAAGAGGAACAAATACTAACACAGATAATCAACGGCATCAAGTAAGATTATTAAGTGGGAAGCTTTCACAACCGCTATGGACCTTCACATGGATATGCAAATCCCTAATCTTACCACTCTCATGGGAGAACTCTTTACCCATGAAGCCAAGCTCAACAAAAATGGAGAACCATCAAGAGGTAATAATTCTTCTACCCTCTATACAGATAAAGGAGAGTCCAAAGATAAAGGAAAGAGCAAGAAAGTAGAAGATGAAGGTGTTAGTTCTCAAGCTAACTTTGCACGAAAAGGTAGAAATTCAAGAGGAAGGGCTAGAGGAGGTAAGCAAGGTGGGGAGGAGACCTTTAAAATCTTCCCCATGCAATATATGTGGACTCTCTAATCACACAATAGATGAGTGCTATAGGAACTTCAAGAACCATAGAGGAAGCACATATCAAAGAGGTGGCTACTCACAATCAATGGGAAGATTCAACCAGAATCAAGGCTACAACCATGGCTACAACAACAATTACAAAAACAATTATCAAGGAGGATACAAATCAAGAAAAGAGTTGAACAATTATATAGAGGATCAAGAGGATTCTCTTCTCATTATGAACATGACTTCAAAACAAGGTATGAATGATGAGCACCTCTTTTATATTGACTCAGGTTGTTCAAACCATGTAGCAAGCAATGTAGCTCTCCTTTCTAATCTTGAGGAGCCCAAGGGAATGCACCAAGTGCAGATAGGTGATGACACCAAGCATTCAGTGGTCAAGGTAGGTAATGTCAAAACTTTTGATGGGAATAGAAATATGTTGAGAAAAGTTCTTTATGTACCTACTATCACAAAGAATTTGATGAGTGTTGGGCAGATAGTGGAAAAGGGTTTGCAGGTTAGGTTCAACAAATATGGATCTTTTGTGGAGGACCCCCAACATGGATTCAAGAGAGTTTCCAAGGGAGAGAAAATAGGTAGATTGTTTACATTTGAGCTTGAGGACACTAGAAACATTGCACTTTATATTACAAGGATCAAACATTGTCTGAGTTAGACGTATGGCACAAAAGATTAGGGCACATTGGTGAGAGAACATTGAAGCGACTTACAAATGAGAGAATAACTCCTAAATTAGAGGAGTCACTTTTTAGATGGAGCCAAGTTTGAATTTCAAATTCAAACTTAGTAGCAAACACTTATAAAAGGAATTGTAAAAGTTGCAGGTGAGTGCACCTCATTTGAGAGCTCTTCCTTTGATCATCTGTAGGATTTGAGAATCTTACACTATAGCTTACTCATTCCACTATCATTGAGCTTCATTGCAATGCCAATGACCTTGTATAATCATGTGCTATAATACATATAGTCATTGAGCATCTCTGTCTACTCCTCTGTTATGACTACTCACAATAGTGAACTTTGTTTGATCATATTGCAGTGAGTTCGCAACCATTTTGCATGATCTCTAGCTTGTTGGAACCAACTTGAAGTCTATCTTATGCTGTCAAAGTTTCAAAGTATTTGGTTTAGCCATTTGGGAGAAATCACCATCAAACTGCTCACTAGTCATGTACTCTTCAGTCGCTAAAAAATCAGGGGTAAGATTTGGATTGCTAAATTGATTTCTTAGAGCATAGTCTATCATTTTAGATTATTCCACTTGTAATCACTAACTATGTAAGCTAATTAAATTCCCTCAAAAGGAGTTATAATCAATTGTTATTGTACTCTGAGCACTGAGCAAAAGAACCAACAGGTATATAGACCAAAATAGCAAGTTTTGTGAGACTAGCTATTTGTGAAGTAGTCTATTTTGTTTCAATTGTTTCAAGCATCTACTCCAAAGTACAAAGGTACTCTCTTGGTGTCATTTGCAAGCTAGAAGAGCCTATTATAAAACTTTTAAGGGATTTAGGGCAGGTACAAAGCATGTTTCAGTAGTACCACCTCACTTCCTATTGGAGTTAGACGTCTGCGGAAGCACGCGAACAGCACAAGGAAGAAGAAGAAGCTTGGAGCACAACACACAATACTGAATGTATTACTAGAGAATGTACAAAGATTAGTAGCCCATTAGGGCAATAGGCGTATATACAAGCCGGGGGAAAAAAACCTCCTAAAGAGGGAAAAAAGTGCCCCGGCTGTCCTAGTGTGTTCACACACATCACTACCTAAATATATCAACAAATCCCCCCTGGGAGTGATGCGGTGAACAAGGAGCTGGCACTCATGTATAAGGAAGTGCCAAGCTATGTGGAAATCACTCCACAAAAGGAAGTAAGCCCGAAGCTTTGCGGAAAGCTTCAAACTTCTCCCTAGGCAGAGCCTTCGTGAAAAGGTCTGCAATGTTCTCCTGCGTGGGCACATATGCCAAGCTGATCTCCCCAGCAGAGAACCTCTCCCTGACATAGTGATAATGCACCTCAATGTGCTTAGTGCGAGCATGGAACACAGGGTTCCTCGCAACTGCCAATGCGCTCTGACTGTCAGTGAAGATGGTGGTGGCAAAAGACTGGCCAACACCCAAATCAGCCATAAGGCGTCTGAGCCACACACACTCAACAGTCGCTGTGAAAGCTGCCCTATACTCAGCCTCACAACTGGAAGTGGCCACAGTAGGCTGCTTCTTGCTCAACCAAGATATACATGAGCTACCAAGCATGAAGCAAAAACCACTGGTGGACACACGAGTGTCATAGCAACCAGCCCAATCTGAGTCAGAAAAAGCATGCAAATCTGGCGGTAGTGATCCCCCCTTGGGATAAAACAACCCAAGTAGCCGAGTACCACTCAAGTAGCGAAAGATGCGCTTAACCGCTTTCCAATGCGTGACTCCTGGGCAATGCATAAACCTGCTCATCTGTGAGACAGCAAACTGAATATCTCGCCGAGTAATGCATAAGTAAATCAAGCACCCAACAGCCTGCTGATAGAGAACAGCATCAAATGCATCTCCAGCATCATGAAGACTCAATCGTAAACCTGTCTCCATAGGAGTGGCAATAGGCTTACAGTCTTCAAGGCCAAAACGCTGCAATAATGTGTCAATATATTTCGTTTGACACAAAGCCATTCCACCATCAACATGCATAAACTGAATGCCCAAATAGTGATGCAAACGCCCCAAATCAGACATCTCAAATGAGGCATGCAAATTAGCCTTAAAATCAGCAATATGTGTCTCAATAGGACCAGTGAGCAGCATGTCATCAACATAGACAACAATGATCAGAAGCACATCATTAGCACGCTTAACATATAAGGTGCTTTCAGTTGGACTGTTCTCAAAACCATGTGCAATCAGATAGGCATGTATCTTCTCATACCAAGCACGTGGTGCTTGCTTTAAACCATATAATGCCTTCTTTAACCTGCAAACCTGGTTTTCATGCCCTTTCTGCACAAAGCCACGGGGCTGAAAAACATACACTTCTTCATGCAAGTCACCATTCAGAAATGCTGTTTTAATGTCCAACTGATGTACATTCCAACCATGATGGGCTGCAAGTGCACAAATGCTCCGAACAATAGTCATACGGCATGTAGGTGCAAAGGTCTCATCAAAATCAATGCCTTTTTCCTGTGCATAACCCTTTGCAACAAGCCTAGCCGTATACCTGTCAACTGTACCATCAGGTTTACGCTTCAGCTTGTATACCCATTTAGTGCCAATGGCCTTCTTGCCTGGAGGCAAGTCACATAAAGACCATGTACCATTCTTCATTATAGCATCATATTCAGATTGCATAGCAGCCATCCAATTTTCTGAATTCTGTGCTTCATCAAAAGAAACAGGCTCATTTTCATCACAGAGACTAGACACAGCCATAGCATAGCAATCTGATGCAAACAAGGCACTATGAGAGCCTGAACGAGTACGATATGACAAAGGTGCATCTAATTTGCTATCACGCAAAGTCTGCACCAGCCATTTTGGTATAGTTTTTGCCTGCTCAATATCAGCTCTCTCATCAACAAGTGCATCATGTAAATCTGCATCAGAAATGGAATGATCTGCATCATCATATGAAACCTGCAAAGGCTGAGAAGTTGCCTCATTAGGACCAGCACTAGACTGTCCACCTATAAAAAGAGGCATCAAAGTATCATACATGTCTTTGGAGCTAACAGATGTCTCCTTAGTACATGAAAGCAATGGCTGAATAGCATCTTCCACAAAGACAACATCACGGCTAACCAGAATGCGTTTAGTCTGTGGATGATACAGACGATAGCCTTTACTTTCAGAACTGTACCCAACAAAAATACATTTTACTGCCTTATCATCCAATTTTCTACGATGTTGTTCAGGCACTAGTGCATATGCCAGACAACCAAAAACACACAGATGAGCAACAGATGGCTTGCGGTCATGCCAAGCCTCATATGGAGTGATAGACTGCATCGCTTTAGTGGGACACCTGTTCAGTACATATGCTGCACACATGACAGCCTCAAGCCAGAAACTATGTGGTAAAGCCTGACTCTTGACCATGCACCTCGCCATCTCCATGAGTGACATGTTCTTCCGTTCAGCAACTCCATTCTGTTGAGGTGTATACGGCACTGTACACTGGTGTTTTATCCCACGTTCAGCCAGAAATGCATTAAAATCTGAAGACATATATTCCCCCCCTCGATCAGAACGGAGGGTGCCCATTTTACATGCTGACAGATTTTCAACCAAAACCAAAAACTGTTTGAAGCACATGAACACTTCGGACTTTGCCTTCAATGGATATACCCATGCATGCCTGGAAAAATCATCTATGAAAGTCACGAAGTAAAGGTAATTCCCAAAAGAGGGTGTCTGCATAGGATCACAGACATCACTATGTACAAGCTGCAATTTTTGCGTAGCCCGAACTGAACCATCTTTTGGAAAGGAGGAACGCTGCATTTTTCCCAAAATACAGCCTTCACATACATGTTTTCTAGGTGCCTCAAGTTTGGGCAAAGAGGACACCATTTCTGATTTCTGCAGGCGTAGCAAACTAGCAAAATTCAGATGACCAAAGCGTGCATGCCAAAGCTTTGCATCTGAGATAGCCTGAGAATCATGAACTGCACATGCCGAATCATTCACAGATCTTTCATAGTCTATGAGCTTATACAGCCCACGACATAAAATGCCAGAAGCAATAATCACATTGCCATTTGAGAGATCATGGACTGTACACCTGTCATCAACGAATTTCACAACCAAGCCAATCTTGGCTAATGCAGAAACTGATAACAGGTTCTTTTTGATCCCTGGCACAAATAAAGCATCTGACAAAGTGAAAGAACTACCATCAGCAGTAGTCAGAATGATCTTACCAACTCCCATAACAGGATAAGAGGAGTTATTGGCGCATGTGATAGTATTCCCTGTAGGGGCAAGCTTGAGTGAAGAGAAGAAACTACGCTGCGAGGTAATATGTTTGGTTGCCCCACTGTCAAAATACCAAACATCTGAGTCTACTGCAGACATGCACTGATCATGAGAAGATGGGTCAAAACTGTAGACAGTAGTAAACGCCCATTCTTCTTCCTGCACAAGATTTGTAGACTCTGTTTTTGGTGTAGAGGCCTCTGCAACAACCATTCCAGCCTCTTTCTTCTTTGCCTCTTTAGTAGCCAGTTTTGGACAGTTCTTTATGATATGATCATTTCCTTTACAGTACTTGCAAAACAATTTCAGCTTTTCTGATTTCTTTTCATCTTTATCCTGGTTCTTCGATTGTGCAGCATTTGCAGATTTCTGCTTACTAGTAGAAGAGCCCCATTTTCCTTTGCCCTTCTGACTAGCCAGGAAAGCTTGATCTGCAACTCGCATAATGGACCTGTTCTGCCTGGACTGATCTTCCTGCAACAGAACAGAGACTAACTCCTCAAATGATAAGGCATTTGGATTGCCTTTCATCATCAACCGAAGAGTAGAAGCAAAACTCTGATATGAGTCAGGAAGACCATTCAGAACAGTCTGCACAAGTGAGCTATCTGGTATAACCTCATCAGCAGAAATCAACTGCTCCTTCAAATCTTTGATCTTCGTTAGGAAGCTGTCCATAGAATCACCTTCATTCATGTGCTCACTCTCCAACTGTTTTCGGAGGTAAGCAACACGAGCCTCATTCCTAGCTTGGTACAATGTGGTAAGTGTATCCCAAGCATCCTTTGTTGTTCTGCAAGAGCGAATGTGAGGAATAATGGAACGTTTGACAGACAAAGCTATCAATGCATGTGCTTGGGCATCTCTGGCATCCTAGCGAATCTGCTCTGCAGTAGGTGCAACAGAACAGCAGCACGAACAGGAATCTGCACAATATCATCTTCGACACCATCTTCATCAGCTCCAGCACCTCCAGCACCTCCAGCACCTCCAGCACCTCCAGCACCTGTATTTGCAGTACCTGTAGTTGCAAGTGTAACAGGACGTCTTTCAACACCCTACACAATGTTCCACAGTCCTTTTGCAACCAATACATGTCGCATCATATAAGCCCATAATGGGTAGTTGGTACCATCCAACTTATCCTCAACAGCCAACATACGGAATACATCACTGCTTTTAGCCATGGCCAGTGACTAAAATACCTTGATGCAGAAAATTGACTGTATCTCAAAAAGTTGAATGGAACTACCTAGACGAGTTCTGCTAGACCTGTAGCAGACTTCGAGACGCTTAAACTAGCGAACAGAAACTGGTATATACCTTTGGCACAAAAAGATGAAATAGCCTGCACAAGCGCTGCGATAGTGCGTTCGAAGGCCGAAACGAGCTCAGATCGCGATTTCGGCACCACACAGCAAAGCTGTTTTGATCTCGGAACACCCTGAGTATGCTCACCAAATTTCGTGCGAATCTGAGACTGCAAACGGAGGAGTGTCGACGGCGCCCTAGATGAAGCGACGACCTGCTCTGATACCAATTGTTGGAGCACAACACACAATACTGAATGTATTACTAGAGAATGTACAAAGATTAGTAGCCCATTAGGGCAATAGGCGTATATACAAGCCGGGGGAAAAAAACCTCCTAAAGAGGGAAAAAAGTGCCCTGGCGGTCCTAGTGTGTTCACACACACCACTACCTAAATATATCAACACTTCCTTGAGCTATCCATCCATCTCTTCCAATAGTATTGTTCTCCATGGAGCTCGCTGAATCATGGCAATCTCTTGCCACTAAGCTACAATCTCTTGGTGTCTGAAGAAGGGGAAAGAGTAAGGTTAACATTATTTTTTGGTCCCACAAAGCTTCATTCTTTGCTTTCAAATACTATTTTTGAAGCATTTTTGGGGTGATTTTCAGAGTCATTTTTGGAGTACTTTCATGAGTAGTTCTCTTCACAGAGGTCCAAGAACATCAAGAAGAGTGTTTATTGTACTTGTTTAACAATGAATGTTCAGCTTTTGGGCTGTGTTTTCAGCCACACTAGTTAATACACAGGTTTCTTGAAAGGTTTCAGTTGTGGTGGGAGCAGCCACTCCAAGTTATACAAGTTTTTTGAACCTAAAGAACAGAGTTGACAAACACTTGCAGGTGTTGTTGGCCAGTGTTCGGGTAGTGAATTTAGCCTTTTAGTGCCATTTGAATGTATATATTGAGCACATACACACTATGAACACTTCTATGGATACTGCTTATGTACATCCATGTGGTCAATGATATATCAATTATGTTTTTGCATAAAGACTCTTATGTTTGATAAAGAGGGTCCTGGTGAGGTTTTCTAAACTAGGAGACACTCAGATGTCGGGGCCTCTTCGGTGATGCAAGTGGAAGACTTACCCAACCTGCCACAAGAGATGTATGATACTTGTTCATAGGTGCTCGATGAGCCCAGTTGGCTTCTTTTGGGTGATTGATTATTATATGCAGTGGAGTCAGTGATTCACTATTCTTGAGCCTATCAATGTCAACATGGTCAAAGTCAACATAGTCAAAGTCAACATAGTCAAAGTCAAAGTGGTAAAGGTCAAAGTCAAGATGGTAAGGGTTAGAGCATTCAAAGTTCAATTGTCAGGGTGCACAGGTAGTGCAAAATTAATTATTCTTAAAGGTTATGTTTTGCAGAAAGTGGATGCAGGTTGCAGATTGTCTTTCTGTAATTTCTCTAGGTTTTAAATAGGTGAACCCTCCCTTAGGTACACATATAAAAGAATTGAAGTAAAAAAAGAAGGTATGTGAAGCGGAAGCGTATGCAAAGGTGAAAGTATGGCCCCTCAATTAAAATTTTTATCTTATTCTAAAGTCACTATAGGACAAAACAAGGATTTGTTGGCTGCCCACATTTGGAAACAATCTTGGTATATATATGTGAGCACCAAGATATGCTATCAGTTAGGATTGTACGTGAGCTGACACTCAACTCAAGGCATGCATTCTTCTTGGTTAAACTAAGCAAGTTGAGCATAGTCTACACTAGGAGAGAAGAGCAAGAGACATACAATGAGTGTGCGATGCAGAGAGGTAAGTGCCAAGTGTGCAAGAAGTTTGAATTAGGTGTGTGTAGAGGAGTGCTAATGAATGCAATCATAGATCACAAGGTCCCATTGAAGCTGTGTGCATGTCAACAGAAGGTGTCCATCCCTCCCCCTATTGGAAGCTTGAGTTCAAGGGTGCACAAGTGCAAGCTCTTAGAGAAGGTGGAGGTCTGGTGCAAAGAAGTTGAGCAACAGAAAGAACCTTGGGTATTTTGGCAAGTTAATAGATTTGGAAAATTTAAGTTGGAGTGTCCACTGTTGTTGCAGGTCATACACCATACCTACCTATGGATTTTGTGGATAGCTTGCAACTCCTCCACTTCACATCAATGTTGTGCTACTTATTCATTGTTTAGCATGTAGGCAACAAGGTGAGCTTCTCATCCTATTGACTCCATTGCATCTTAAGTGCTTCTAATTCCCTCACAAGCTGTTCAATTGGGTCGTGGATGGTGGTGTACTTTGGTTGATTTCCACCTTCAAAGTGCACTCTTGCCTCTTATATGTGTAAGACAGCTGCCATAAAGTCCTCCAATGTAGCATCTAACCTTAATGATTCGTGAAGATTCTATTGAGAAGACCTACGTAGGGCCTTCTCAATTCATTACTTCACTAAGAGGTCACCTGAAGCATGCAACAAGCAAGAACCAAGAGCTTTAACACGCATATAAAGTTCTTGAGAACATTCACCTAGTGGGAGCTTTAAATTCTCCGATCAATCCAAAGCTCATTCTGAAGAGTTGATAGGACAAAATGTCAAACAGAAAGTGGTCTTCAAAGCTTGTCAAGTGGCAAAGTGCCCATCTTCATGTTGACTATACCAGTTGTCTATGAGTCTAGTAAGAGTAGATGAAAATGGTACCAAGATGGTGTGTTCCCAATATTGCAACCCTCATCCTCTACATAAGGAGATGAACCTTCTTATGTGATCATTGGCATCTTGATGCATTAAACCTTTGAAAGTAGGAAATTGATGTTCAACCTAGATAGTGAGTATGTGAGGTCTTCCATTGGTGCATGGGTATCTTTAGAGGTTTCTAAGTGAAATCAAGGGTTCCCTTTAGAGAGAGGTGTAGATGCTAAATCTTGCAAAAGCTCAATGGAAATATTTAAAGATAGAGGGGTGATTGGTTGCTGAGAGGAATGTTGAGTTGAATTTTTGGGATTCGTCTATAGACATAGAGTTTTTGTATCTCTTTGGGTATGGGTCATTAATGTACCCATTCACCCGAATTTGGGTTGGAGCCTAAGAAGACTCAAAAATCAAAGAAAAATAACAAGAAATTGAATGGTTACTTCACATAGATGTCTTACATAGAGCATGCAAGGGCTTGATTGGCCATGTTCCTATCGTAGGTCATGGGAAAATTTAGCTATCTAGATGGAACTAAGGCTTCATTTCTTCTTTTCCAATAATCTGGCCAGTCCCTTCTTCTTGCTACAAGGCAATATGTTGGATTTAGCTTCTGCTGTAAAGGAGCTTCCTTCCAAATCTTCATGCACTCTTTATGAGCATCAATCCATTTTCTTCTTCAAGCAGGGTTCGAATTCTCAAATAATTCTTTGGTTACATTGAGATTTTCTATATATTCCAAGAATTGGTTGGGAGGTATCCCTACTCTTGTAGTTTAGCAATTCTTTATGCTTTCTAAAATCATGCAAAAAGGAATACCTAACCCATCAACAAACCAATGGTGTTGATCTGGGTTCACACCATTTTCTAATGCAAACTTTACTATTTTGTTTTCATACTCATCATGCATCTTTTTTATATATTCCATCCTAGCTTCTCTACTTATTAGTAATTACTGAAAGAATTCTTCTAAGTATTCTTCTGTTGGTCTTCCTTCTTCAGTAGTCATAAAATGTTCCTAAAGTGGAGGAGAGATCTTCATTGTTTATTTGACTACTTCCTCTCCCTATTTCTGTTGTAGTTGTTCTGCCAACTCCTTTTCCTTTTGCACCGATTTTTCCACTTGATTCTTTCATTCCTCCATTTCCTTGAGTAATCCTTCTTTTTGTTTTTCCCATTCCTCTCTCTCTTTTCCTATATCTTGACTCACCTTGTTGTAACCCTGCATGGCACTTACTGAATGTACATTAGCTTGGCTTTCGAGTTCCTTTGCATCCTTTAATTCCTCTTGCAACTTCTGAACCTCCTGTCTTAAACCTTCAATCTCCTCACCATACTATGCAGTTATTTGGGTCTCAATCGTGCCTCATCCTTCCTCCATCAACACCTTATTAATTTCCTCACTCTAACCAAGATTTGGCCTCTTGAGGATTCACCTTTTTTGTTTAGCTTTGCTTCATGTGTGAAGAGTTGTCCCATTAGAGTATTAAGATCTAGTATCTACATGTCCATGTAAAGATCCATGGCAGTTGTGAAAGATTCCGACTTGTCATCTACTTTAATGTCATTGATGATTTTTCGTATGATTTTCTCTTCATCAATCACCTCTCCAATGCTTCCTAATTGATTAGAAATGTCCTTCATCTTTGTGACATAATCAATCACACTTTTCTTAGGGCTTTTCTTCCATGCAGTAAACTCCATCCACAACTAATTCTGTCTTGCTCTAGTATTTGAAGAAAAGAAAGCAAGAAGTGCATTCCAGGTCTCCCTTGAGGTCTTGCATCCTTCCACATGAGGTAAGAGAAAATCAATGATTGAGTTTAGAATGTATGACCTTGCTAATGCATCCTTTGAACACCAGGTTGTGAGTCTTTCTTGCTCTTCAAGTGATCGTTGCCCTTTGCTCCTCATTGCTGGCATTACTTCATCTTCAGATATGCATCCAAAGAAATTTCTTCCTTGAAGGTAGGCCTCTATCCTTAGAGACCGTGCTGGGTAGTTTTTCCTATCCAATTTTTCAATGGTGGAAGGAAAACCATCTCCCATGTTGATTTGACAATGCTCTGATACAACTCTGAGAAGAGATGGTGATACACTCCAATGACGATGTTGGTGCTTCAATAACCTGCTCTACACCTGCCAATTTTCACTCAAGTAATGCTTAATAGACACTTTGAGCTTGCTAATGATGCAATAAAACCAGCTTAGTACTTTTGAAGATCATTCTCCAATTGATGCATCAAAACAAATAACTCAACTCAAAAATAGATGATTAAAAAATTGCTATTTTGGGATGAAGATCACTCTAGTATTTTACTTAGAGCTCACAGTCTGCTTAAACGTAACCAGGGAAACTTTGCACACATTTAGTTGAATATATAATGAATCTAAAGCAACACATTTGATGAATTTTAATGGACTATAGTGAGTGAAATCAATTTAGGAACATTGGGGTGTCATCTCGACTTTTTAGGAGCAAAATGTCTGCATACATAGGTTACTTCAAATTGTTGTAGCTCACGTAGTAAATACCCAAATGTAATGAAAATTGACATGAAGCAAGTAGGTGAATCTAAAGCAACAAATTTGATGAATTTTAATGGACTATAGTGAGTGAAATCAATTTAGGAACATTGGGGTGCATCTCGACTTTTTAGGAGCAAAATGTCTGCATACATAGGTTACTTCAAACTGTTGTAGCTCACGTAGTAAATACCCAAATGTAATGAAAATTGACATGAAGCAAGTAGACATATCATATTACCTACAATAATCTAAATAACTTCAAAAGAATAAGTAAATTGAGAGAAATCGTTGGTCAAAGTTGATTGAAAAACATAGAGTGAACCTGAGATAGCAGTTGTAGAGAACTCCAACTATGATCAAGAAATTCAATCTGTATTGCACATATGGTACGTGAGATTTATGGGAATGAAGCATGGGAAGGAGGAGCACAATGTGTGCTACAATGATGATCAAAATCTCCATTCTAATCTCCTCTAAGGACTGCTCTACCCCAGATTCATTTCATGAGTTTTTATAGGAGTCTTTGAATTCAAATTTGGTGGGGATTCCACCTAAAAGTTACTCCATCTTACGCAATCATATCTAATTGATTCCTCCTAGAAAGATTTCATGATTTACACCTACCAAGGTCACATAATTTCTTTTTGCCTTTTACATTTGAAGATTCTGAATTTCTATATTCACAAGAGAATGTTTTTATGGATTCTCTCATTGAGAGTTCATGAAAGATCATATCACAAGTGACTTTAAGCAAGCACTAGGCTTGGCATACTGCACCAACAGGTCTCTTGCCATTCCCTGCTTCATATGGTGTCATATCATGCAATGATTTGGATTGAAGCCTATTGAACAAATAGGTAGCTCTGGATTCAACCTCTGCCCATAAATAATTAGGTAATTTTTTCTCATTTAACATAGACCTAGCTGCTTCAACAATTAATTTGTTCCTTCTCTCTGCCATTCCATAAGTTCGTATCGTATTGCTAGTCTAGTATCGTATTGCCTCCTGTTTTGGTATCGTATCATTCAATCCTTTGGTATCGTATCGCTCAAGGAGTCAATATCATATCATGAACCAATCAAGTATCGTATCATTAGCTATTCTGGTATCATATTGTGCCATAGATCTCTTGGTATCGTATCATCTTGCCAGCAGTATCGTATCACGAGGTAGGCCGATATCGTATCCTGAACCTAGTGGTATCGTATCGTGCAGATAACAATATCATATCGTGGAAGTTGGTATTGCCTTGGTGGTATCGTATCATCTAAGGTGGTATCACCTACAGTGGTATCATGTATCATGGAGAATCTGGTATCGTGTTGCCAATTTTGTGGTACTCCCAGAGAGATCCTGTTTCCTTGTTTTAACCCCCTAAAACCTAAACTGGCATAACTTTCTCATACGAAATCTGTTTGTTGTGATTTTGGGTTCATTGGAAAGCTCGTGAATAGTAATACAAAAACATTGATTGGTTATGGTAAAACTAATATGTGGATTATTAGATAGAGTATTTTGAAGTTGACCCTTAGGTGGACTAGGTAACTAATGAGTTCTAAGGGATTTTGAGCAATACAAAGGGGAAATTTTGAAATAGAAGACAAATCTTATGACCTTGAGATGTGGTAGACACCTAGGTAAGGATAGACAAAGAATTAGATCATCTCAGGCCAGTGTCAATCATACAGCTAAGTCTTGGGCACAACAACTAAGTGGTTATCCCTACATACTAAGTTCAGAAACCAGTGACTCAGAAATGTCCAACATGGAGAGACCTATACGTAGCTCAACTACTGCCTATTTATAGACACCAAAAGGTTCCTATAAGACACAATTGGAGTATGTTAGGACCAACCAATTAGGTGCATGCATCTATGAGGATGGTCTAAGATGATCAATTGTCCAACTCAAAAATCCAAATCAACCCTTTGGACTTGAACACCCAGTGGTCAAGTTTGAAGAGGGTTCATACATTGATAAGGAGGGAACCATGTATGTGGTTACCAACTTAACAGATAGGACACATGAGTTCGAAAATATCATTCCTAAAAATAATATAGGAGACCTAGAGCAAGGACACCTAGGACGAGAACCCAAGACTCCCAGAGGTAAGTCAATATTGACTAGAGTAATCACTCCATATTGGATCCTTCAAGATAACAAAAGCATAGAACTATTCTTGAATAGAGAAACGGAGGAAGCCTTTTGGAGATTCAAGCCAGATCAACCTATCCCAATAGTCACCATCTATGAGTTCAAAGATCCTGAGACACTAGACAAAGTTGTATATCTGGATAACACATTTGAGAAAATGTTCTTGGTAACAAAGTAGGATAGGCATGCATACACTTGGCAAGGTGAATAAATTTTCCCTACACCAAGATCTAGTGCTCCCCATGGTCTTCAAGGAGCAGGATCATCCATGGCTCATGAAACTCAAAGGGAAAGAACCAGAGAGAGATGTTAGTCAATGGAATAGTCAATGTCTCCCCGAGAAGGTGGAAATTAATTGAGCGGCGCTGAACCAGGACGGATGAACCCGGATAGGTGCCGAAAAAAGTGGATTCGCGGTAGCAGACTTCTATTTAAAAGCACATAAAGGGAAGCGGTAGAGATCGGCAGTTTTTCCAGACGGAGTCTCTGTTCTGTTGAGTACTGTAGTGAGTAGGGTTGATCCCATCGCGAACTGAAGTATTTGGAGATTGCGAGTATCGCATTTATTCTGTTGTCTGTTATAGTGAATCAATTTGGGAGATTGCGAGCATCATATTTTAAGACTATGTATGAGATATTGATGAGTACATTGAGTTCTGTTCCATTCTATTCATATTTAATTATTCTGCTATTCTTTTGGTTGAACCGATTCCCATTCGGTAGTCTTGTATTGTGAGTCTATTTGATGATCAGTTATATACGATTCTGTATCTCTCGGCTGTGAGATTGTGTGTTTGTTGTCCTGCGTGAGACGGTGTAAGAACAAAGTTTAGTATCTTTTCGGTTAAGTGACCAGGTTCTATACAATAATCTGCGATCACTGAGTATTCGATAAGGATCTGTGTGTGGACAGAAGTATTAGTAAGTTATTAATTGCGGTGGAAATCTGTGACTCGAGCCAGTATACGAAAAGTTTGACGTAATCTCGATCCGAGTTGTCTGTGTATTTTGTTCGGTGTGTTTACCTGTCACATGGAATCGTCTTATTGAGAAGTATTTAATTAGTGAGAAGAGCGTATTCTAGTAATTGTAAGTCACGGCAGGACCACTGCGTTATTACCATAGCATATTCAGTCCGAATATTCTAACACTCACCGTGCCGAAGAGTAGTCAGTATTCAAACTCACTCACTGTGTTAAGACGTGAGGGAATACTTACGATTGTGTAAAGGATTGGGAAAATAGTACAGGGCCTCTGTCTAACAGACCCCTACCACTCCCAAGAACCCGAGGACCCGATAATACTCTTCCAAAAGTTGGATTGAAGTATTATCGTTCAACATTGGCGATCCTACTGGGGATGTGGCATTGAGATTGCCTGGTATTTTGTTCAAACTAAATTTTGTTGGAAGGACAGTAGCAACAGAATCAGATTGTTGCAATACTGTTTGTTCGTAATACTATATGATCAGTACGGAAATGCTACATGCCGATTACTCGATCAGGTGAAAAGTATCCCAAGAATCATCAGTTAGGGGTATTAAGAACAACTTTGGGAGGTACTAGTGCAATTAGACCTGACCCAGTTGTCGAAAAAGTGACGAACGATAACACTGATTCCGGTGAAATTACGGTAGAACGTAGTACATCTCTAGAATTGCCTGGTATTACTACGGTACAGACTGTCGAAAATACAGCAATTTTGGAACCTACCAAGACGCAGTTGGAATCTAGTCTAAAAGTTTTTGGAATAGATTCAGATACGATTAGAAACACTTTAGGGAAGGAAATTAATACAGGCGAATCTACGCTGTATCCAGTCACAATTTTGAATCCTTCCGGTGGAATTTTGGTAAGAAAAACACAGTTTTTCGGTGACGATTCAGTAGTTTCGGCTGAATCTTCAGCTCAACTACAACGTTTGGAAGCAAGTCCTCCTACTTTGGATATCAAGGAGGAAGGAAGATTATTTGAAACAGAAATTCGCAATATAGTAAGTAAGCTAATTGCACCGGAAAGTGTGCCATTTGGTGAAACAAATTCCGGTAGTTCAAAAACTCAAACCAGAAATACAGAAGGAGTGTATAATACATTTACGATGAATGAACAACCGCAACGACAATTAGGTCAACCCAGATTGGCTCCAACGGGAGTAACATACACAAAGTTTAGTGGGTTCCCAGGAGATGATCCAGATGCTCACGTACGCACCTTCGAAATCAGTTACGCTGTCCTCAACCATCCACCGGATCCGGCATACAAAGCAATTGTTTTTCAATCTACACTTGTGAATGAAGCAGCAAGGTGGCTTACTGAATATGATATTAATCATTTCGGTACTTATGAAGCAGTACGAGACCCTTTTCTGCAGCGATTCAGGCTGAAAAAGAATCCTGCAGAGATCTTTGAGTATTTACAGAACAATAGACAGAAACCAAATCAAACTGTACAAGAGTATGCTACCCTTTTCAGAACTCATTTAAGACAGTTACCCCAGGCTCATGCTAATTTACCAGACGATGTTATTACACAGTGGTTTATCAATGGCTTACTTCGTCAACTTAGGCAAATCATGATTATAAGATGTGTAGGAGCCATGACCCTCGATGCAGTGATAGCAATGACTCTTCAGCTGGAAAACAAAGTTGGTGGATTTTCAGAGGATTTGGAATGGATTAAAACAAACAAACATGTGGCTGAAGATATAACTAGGCAAGTATATTGCACCACCTGCAAGAATTCAGGACATACTAGTGCCCAGTGTGCGTTAAATCAGACCTATTGTGCCATCTGTAACATTGTGGGACATACCACTGAGAATTGTGCATACAATGCTAGAAGACAAGGAACAGCAATAGTTAATGCAATTATTCAGGAAGAAGGGCAGTCATCCAATCAGTATGTACCCCCACATTTGAGACACAATCAACAACAAGGGTATCGACATTATCGAGGACAGAGGAACAACAACTACAATACACCGCGCTGGCAGAATGGACCACCACCGGAAACTCATAATTTACCACCACCTCGATGTCATTTCTGTGGACAATTGGGCCATATTAGAAGATTCTGTAGAGATGCAGCGGAATATGATCAAAGGAAAAAGGAACGTCAAAACCCAATGGCCAATGTGGTAACAATCACACCTATAGAGACGCAGGCAGCAGCAGTTCAAACTCGTTCCGGTAAACAATTGCAACCAGCAATAGAATTATTTGAACCAGGGATACGAGAACAACACAGAATGTATCATAAAGCTAGCCAGTGGACCACCGTAGAACCACCTGTTTTTCCAGAACCTACTCCAGTAATCCAGTCCCCGAATACGACACAAGCTCCTGCTGACAATACAGAAGCAGGTACATCATCTGTAGTAGAACTACCATCTTCAGACCAAGCTTCATCTTCAACAGTTAAGGAAGATGCAAATCAATTGCAACCAGCATGGGATATATTGTCAAAAGCATCCATCACGCTGCCTTTTGGGCAATTACTGGCATTAGTACCAGGAATACGCCAACAATTTCAACAATAGTTTACTACAAAATCTGCTTGCATTCCGGCTACCGCAACAATACAACCAGAGCCAGACTCTACGGTAGATCACTCAGTTCCTCTGATTACGGTGTGGTTTCATAAACATCAAATTCCACAAGTTTTAATTGATGGGGGGTCTGGCGTGAATATTGCCACTGCGTCACTTTGTAAGAAGTTAGGATGGACTAAGATAGAACCAGTTCAATTCTTTGTTAGGATGGCTGATCAATCTAGAGTTCATCCAGTAGGACTGGTCCGAGATATACCCATAACTGTCCAAGACACAACATTCAAGATGAATTTTGTTGTTCTTGAATTGCCGGAATCCACCCTAGACTACAATCTACTTTTCGGTCGTCCTTGGTTGAAACAAGCCAAGGTAATTCAAGACTGGTCAGCCCAGGAACTTACGTTCAAAGATAAAAATCGCAAATGTGTTGTAAAGTTAGATGCTATACAACCCTGTGAGTTACATGCTCGACCATATTTTGCCGAACCAGTCCATATGTTAGATGGGTTGTCGGATGACGAAGAAGAAGAATTTCTGAAGAATAATGTTGATTTGATGACAGTAGGAACTATTGATCTACAGTCTGTGGTAGATACCTGGAATGCTTCAGTATGTACAGTAATACCCATTGCCAAAGAAATTAAGGAGGAAGATACCATTTCGATTCAAGGTAATGAACTACAGCAACTTCTCGAACCATCAGCTAATACAGAGAAATATCAACAATTTTATGTTCCAGAAGACCAGTTAATTACTTATAATTTTGGAGATGAAGACCACCCTCGTCCTGTAAAGATAAAGCAAAACTTACCTGAAGCCTTTCAAGCAGATTTAATCAAGTTACTCCAAGAATTCACTGACGTCTTTGCATGGGATTACAAAGACATGAAGGGCTTGGATCCGCGTATCTATCAACACAGAGTTATGCTAAAACCAGAAGCGAAACCGATAAGGCAAACCAGCTACCGGATGAACCCACATTATGCATCACAGGTAAAGGCTGAACTTGATAGGTTATTAAAAGTGGGATTCATAGTACCAATAGAACATGCGGAATGGATTTCACCGATTGTAATTGTACCGAAGAAAAACAAGCAATTAAGAATTTGCGTAGACTATCGGAAATTAAATGCTGCAACAATACCGGATCCTTTTCCGATTCCTTTTTTGGATACTATGCTTGACAAAGTAGCAGGTCATGAGATGTATTCATTTCTAGATGGATACAGTGGATATAATCAAGTAAGAATGGCTGAAGAAGATATACCAAAAACTGCATTTATTACAAATTGGGGTGTCTTTGCTTGTACAGTAATGTGGTTTGGATTGAGGAATGCGCCAAGCACATTTCAAAGATGTATGCAGGAGATATTTTCTCCTTATCTCACCTCATTCATGCAAGTATACCTTGACGATTTTTCAATTTTCGGTAAAATGATCGCACATCTAGTACATTTACGATGTTGCTTTCAGAGATGTAGAGAATATAGATTGTGTTTAAACCCAAACAAATCTGTGTTTGCGGTTTCATGTGGTAAGTTACTTGGTCACATCATATCAGCACAGGGTATTCAAGTTGATCTTGATAAAATTTCAGCAGTATTAGAAGCTCCGGTGCCTAATACACCTAAGGAAGTAATGCGATTTATGGGTCAAGTGAGATGGCATGGAAGGCATTTACGGTGGCTTGCTCATGTGGCAATACCACTGAACAAATTAATTTCCAAGACTCCAAGGCAATTCGAATGGACTCAGGAATGTCAGATAGCATTTGATCGACTGAAACAGTTATTAACACAGGTTCCCATTTTACAGCCACCAGATTGGGATCACCCATTTCACGTATTTGTTGATGCATCTGATATAGCAATAGGAAGTGTACTGATGCAACAAACAGATAAATGGTTTAGACCAGTATACTATGCTAGCAGAAGATTAGCACCTGCAGAGAAGAACTACTCGGTAACTGAGAGGGAATGCTTAGGACTAGTGTATTCGGTAAAAAAATTCAGACATTATCTGTTGGGCCGAAAATTTACATTTCATGTCGATCATGCTGCACTTGTTTACTTGGTTCGACAGCAACATATAGGTGGCCGCCTAGCATGATGGGTTCTACTATTGCAGGAATTCGACTATGATGTCGTTCATCGGCCAGGTAGTTCACATGCCTTAGCAGACTTTTTGTCACGCTTAGATTCAGGTGAACCTCCGGTTGGTATAAATGATACAACGCCAGCCATTTATACTTCAGAACCAACTACTGAGGAATTGTCAAACCAACCAGCACCAACTACGTATTATGATCAGTTATTGACCTTCCTTTCAAATGGATGTCTACCTTCTGAAGTCCCCATAGCTACACGCCGAAAAATTGCAGGTTTTAGTCGAAGATTCCGGTTAGTTGCTGGAGAAATTTATTATGCAGATCATACAGGAACCTTACTCCGGTGTGTTCCTACACACGAAGTAAATTCACTCATCAATTTAGCTCACTCAAGTCCAATAGGAGGACATTTTGCAGCAGATCTTACTCACCGAAAAATTCTGCAAAGTGGACTTTGGTGGCCAACTATGTACAGAGATGTATTGGAATTTATCAAAACTTGTGATAACTGTCAAAGAACTGGACAACCACTACAACGCCATTACTTTCCACTTCATCCAGTACTTCCTTTAGAACCATTTCAGAAATGGGGTCTAGATTTTATTGGTCCAATCACACCTCCCGCGGTATTCAATAATAACAGGTATATATTGACTTGCACAGATTACGCAACCAGGTGGGCAGAAGCATGGCCTTTACGTTCGGCTACAGCAGTTGAAGTAGCGAAATGTCTATTAACAGATGTCTTTCCAAGATTTGGATTGCCACTAGAGCTTGTTTCAGATCAGGGCACCCATTTTATGAACAATTTGATGAAAGCATTAACACAGTCATTCCAGATCAGTCATAAATTCAGCTCACCATACTATCCTCGTGCAAATGGATTGGCAGAAAGTACCAACAAATCTTTGCTGAACATGCGTCAGAAATTGACTAGAGAAACACCGGAAAGATGGGATCAGTTGCTACCTACAGTCTTATGGGCCTATCGCACTACATATAAGGTAACCACCGGCTTGACACCATTCAAGTTAGCCTATGGACTAGAAGCAATAGCTTCGATGGAAATTGTAATACCAAGTTTAAGAGTAGCAATTTCTCAGAAGCTTCTACCCGAAGAGTCATTGATATTTCGGTTAGAAACACTTAGAGAATTAGATGAGCACAGATGGCTCAGTTTCTTAACTATGAAAGAAATACAACTAAGACAGGCCAGGACACATGACCGGAATTTAAAGACCTCAGTATTTTCGGTAGGACAGCTTGTTCTTTTCTACAATGTGAAATCCAACAGATCAGCAGGAAAATTCAAGTTACGTTGGTTCGGTCCATTCAAGATTTCAGAACAAGTTGGTCCGGCAACTTTTCGGTTGACTACGTTGACCGGAAATTCACTTCCAAAGGTAATCAATGGGTCGAAGCTGCGGCCGTATTATCCCAGTAATAGTACGCATTAAATCATTCGGCGGCAAACCGCGTTTTGTATAAATATTTGTGTTTTTCTTTTCTTCCCTTTTAGTAGTTTTTGTCCAAATCTTTATGTTACTAGCCGCCTCTCCCTACCGGCCACTCATGCACACACGCCAGCATGCAAACAGTACTTTCCACGCACCAAACAATGATACCCATTCCCCTTCCCTTTCTCACCGTGTTCTCTTTATTTAACCCCCCTAGGTTGCGTCTAAACACCATTGTGTTCTCGAGACTATACCTATTTTCTTGTCTTCTATGTTATCTGTAAGAGTGCTTGTAAATACCATGGAAGCGCTAGCCAACTACACTGCCTTCAGAGATGGTATCCCGACAGACGTCGGCGAATACCTGCGTTGTAGAGGATTGTCCAACTTCGCTGAGTTGCCTTGGCACTCAGTGGAAGCCCATCCCTTCTCCACACAAATCATCCACGCCATCGCCCAATTCCCCGTCACCGAACGACAGTGGGTCTTCCCTTCTCTCCCATATAGGACCGTCATCACCTTCCAAGCCTTCTCTGCAGTCTACCGCCTCACCCCACAAGGACGCGAAAATGGCCCTAGCATCCCTATCGCTCACATGAACGCACTCTTTCCCCGTTCCTCATCCAACGAGTATGCCATTCTCTGCCGCCCAGAACCCGAACGATCTGCCCTACAGTTTCTTGTATCAATCCTCAACCTGCAAAAACGAACCTACGGTATCTCTCGCCCCTTCTACTCTGCTCTAGAATTAGCTACCCGTGAACCTGTAAACTTTGCCTCTTATTTCTTCCAGCGAATCCATAAAGAATCCGTCGCTATAGTGAAACAACTCCAGAAAGGCAGCTCTCCGCGCTCTCCTCTTCCCCACATCATCTCCTTTCTCTTCCCAACCATTCTAGCTGCACAACCCCCACCCACAGGCCCAGCACTTAGGCACGAAGAATCAGCACAACCACTCGAGGAAACTGAAGAAGACGACGAAGAGATCAATCAACTCTTCCGTACAAAGCGAATCAGAATCAGCTCTTCAGAAAGTGAAGTCCAAGGATCCGCCGGAAAGAAACATGACGCCGAAAAAGATCAGCAAGAAGAAACTTACCACGACACCGCCACTTCAATACATAACGACACTTCGACAGAGCAACTAGACCAGCTATACGAGTTTGAGGAAGTTCTGGAGAAAGAGACAACCTATCACGTACGGTGACACATTCGGGATTGAAGGATATTTGCTGAATCACCACCAGGATATTGGCATGATGAACATTTAGCCAGAGACTTTCTGGATGCATGTAAAGAAAGAGAATAGTGGGATAGCCCAGGCAAAAGGATATTACCAACAGTACTGCACTTGCGGGTTCGAGTCCACCGTGCGTGCCAGTGTTAGTCAATGGAATAGTCAATGTCTCCCCGAGAAGGTGGAAATTAATTGAGCGGCGCTGAACCAGGACGGATGAACCCGGATAGGTGCCGAAAAAAGTGGATTCGCGGTAGCAGACTTCTATTTAAAAGCACATAAAGGGAAGCGGGAGAGATCGGCAGTTTTTCCAGACGGAGTCTCTGTTCTGTTGAGTAATGTAGTGAGTAGGGTTGATCCCATCGCGAACTGAAGTATTTGGAGATTGCGAGTATCGCATTTATTCTGTTGTCTGTTATAGTGAATCAATTTGGGAGATTGCGAGCATCATATTTTAAGACTATGTATGAGATATTGATGAGTACATTGAGTTCTGTTCCATTCTATTCATATTTAATTATTCTGCTATTCTTTTGGTTGAACCGATTCCCATTCGGTAGTCTTGTATTGTGAGTCTATTTGATGATCAGTTATATACGATTTTGTATCTCTCGGCTGTGAGATTGTGTGTTTGTTGTCCTGCGTGAGACGGTGTAAGAACAAAGTTTAGTATCTTTTCGGTTAAGTGACCAGGTTCTATACAATAATCTGCGATCACTGAGTATTCGATAAGGATCTGTGTGTGGACAGAAGTATTAGTAAGTTATTAATTGCGGTGGAAATCTGTGACTCGAGCCAGTATACGAAAAGTTTGACGTAATCTCGATCCGAGTTGTCTGTGTATTTTGTTCGGTGTGTTTACCTGTCACATGGAATCGTCTTATTGAGAAGTATTTAATTAGTGAGAAGAGCGTATTCTAGTAATTGTAAGTCACGGCAGGACCACTGCGTTATTACCATAGCATATTCAGTCCGAATATTCTAACACTCACCGTGCCGAAGAGTAGTCAGTATTCAAACTCACTCACTGTGTTAAGACGTGAGGGAATACTTACGATTGTGTAAAGGATTGGGAAAATAGTACACGGCCTCTGTCTAATAGACCCCTACCACTCCCAAGAACCCGAGGACCCGATAATACTCTTCCGAAAGTTGGATTGAAGTATTATCGTTCAACAGAGACCTGAAGTAAGCTTTGCACATACTGCAGGTAGAGACAGATCAGGACTGGAAGGTGAAAGACCTGAAAGAAAGAGACATCGAGCACATAGACATCAAAGAGATGAACATGATTTTCCATTGCCTAAACCACGAGTCACCAAAGAACCCTTAGACCTTCTCAGGTGGTTAAGGCAATGAAGAACTATTTTGACGAATTCGGAGACCCGTATGATCATGTGGCTGAGTTCAAACAAGTGTTAAGAGCTGAACAAGTTGAGGACTTATTCACAAAAATCAAGGCATTTGGTTTGACTCTCAAGGGTATTGCCTTAGCTTTGTTTCAGCACCTGAACAATCCCGACTATAGAGAGATAGGTCAATTGTTAGAAGAATTCATTGTAGAATTTTCTAAGAGTGGCATCAGGCATAACACAACATCCTTGATCCATTATTTCAAGGAGACACCCCAAGAAACAATGCGACTTGCACGAAGAAGGTTTAGGTAGTACTTGGAAAGGTGCCTTGTTCCTGAATTGCTCACACCAGCCAAACAAGTGGCCTTCTTTTTAGATGGCTTACTAAGCAGCAAGTTAAGATCATATGTGTACTTGAAAGAGCCTAGGTCCATAGAAGAGTGTGTGTGTGTGAATGTGTATTGACATAGAAGACAACTTGGGCGAAGATTTAGAATTGTCCAAACTCTATAAGGATTCTGACAATTCTACTAGTCATACCTCTAGAACCTCCACTGAGATAGATGTGATAGCTGAGCAGGTTGCTAAGAAGCTAGGAGCTCAAAGTAGACAAACACCAAGGGTCACCTCATTGAAGTGATGCTATAATTGTGGAGGAGACCACATGGCTAATGTTTGCCCAATGATGGCTCAGCCCCAAGGAAACCCTAATTCTTTATATTGCACCATTGAGAGGAAATACACAAATCATATGGCTCAAGATTTTCCATACAATAGGCATGTTATCAGACAAAATTATCAGCAATCTTACTAGTAGGGTAGGTATCAGAATCAATACCAATAGCCATATTATAGACCACAATAGCAATACCATGCACCATATAGACCACAAACAGTCCTAGGAAATCAACCACCAACTCTTGCTAATGTGATTCCAGTTAAGTATGCAGTGACAGAGGAAAATCCTAATAGAGCATTGGTTCCACTAACCCCGTTGGTCTCTGTAGCTCAGTGATGAGTAGCACCTCCTTTAATGTCAATCCGGGAAGACGTGAGGATGGTATGAAGACCTCGAGCAAGTGGCGGCACAAGTGCGTGAGTGAGAAGCACACAAGCATGCACACACATACACACACACACGCGCACACACGGCAAGACAAAGAGAGAGAATCAATGGAGTTCTTTAGATTACTTTCAAAAGCTCTTACAAGTTCGTTTCAATTACAATCTAACCTCAAAAATGAGCTCTCTAGCTCTTTTATAGTTTTTGACTAGCTTTTGGCCCTGTCCAGACCTAGTGTCCGGCCTAGTTAAAAATTAGGTTCCAGGGCCAATTTGAGGGCTCAAACGGAGTCTAAAAAATACGAAAATTGATATGTAGGTACTTCTAAGGCTCCTCAAGCTCAAGGACTCCTTGGCTTGCACAAAATGGAGCTACAAAAATATGAAATGGTATTTACAATGATTGTTAGTGATAAGAATCACTGTTAAAAGATGTAGATTGGAAAAATTGAAGGGCCTATCTGCCAGATTTGCGTCGACTGCTTTGTCTACTTACTCCTTCACCTTGTTCTGACTCTCTCCGTTGGCTTCCTTGTCTAGTCAATCCTTGGGTGCCCATACTGCTCTCAACACCCCCCCCTCTCTCGCGTCTGTCGTCCCTGACAGACCCTTGTTGCTGGGAGTGTTGGATGTAATATTCCACAACCTGAGTGGCAAGCTGATGTTCTTGTAAGCGTAGTCCTCTGGCCAAATCTGTCATCATACGATCCCAATCGATTGGTCCTGGAATGTCCGGATGTGGCAGACGTAATTGATCTGCATGGATCGCTTGTTCTACTGCGAATAGATGTAGCAAGTGTGTGGGTCTGGGAATGAAAATTTCAGAATTGTATTCCCAGAAGCCCGTAGAGAACATTTCCTCAAATGTTTGCTTGAAGCATGCGGGCAAGTACTTGATTCGTGCATGCCAAGCAAAGATGACAGTGACCGAGGGGGTTTGGCTCATGTCGTAGACTAAATCCTTGTTGCCTTGAGCGAATCCAGGGGCGGAGATGTATGGAGCTTGGACATTCCGAAAGGTTTTGAAGACAATGGTCATGAGCTCAAAGATCTTCATACACATTTTCGCCGCGATGTCGGGTACATTATTGAGACGTGTAGACCAGTGTCGAATTGTTGATATCATGTAGGCTACGGTTGGAGGTCCTCGAGGTGGAGCAAAATACGGATAGTTAACCCAAGCCGAGCACTCTTTATTGTTGCATACCTTGATTGCAAATGCTTGCCAGGATCTGCGACGTACCACTGGACAATAGCATGGATTATACTTGATATAGAGTGGCATGGTAGCCCAGGTACTCATCATCTCTGGGTAATCGGTGAGTAAATGTGCACGCCAATTAGGTTGGAAAATCGAGCCAGCACGTGCATCGGTCGGTAAATCCCCTATCTCGAATTGAGTAGCGAATGTGGGCTCCTTCCCAGTATGTCTTTTGACTTCTGCATTATAATCATGTAGTAAGACAAAATAAGGCATGTATTGCGATTCTGATGTTGTGATTAACCGTTGATGGGATAATTGTTGAAAGTAGGAAGACCGAAGGACCGTTTCTTCCAGATTCGCGAGAGATT
Source organism: Ceratopteris richardii (assembly GCA_020310875.1). Taxonomy (NCBI): domain Eukaryota; kingdom Viridiplantae; phylum Streptophyta; class Polypodiopsida; order Polypodiales; family Pteridaceae; genus Ceratopteris; species Ceratopteris richardii. The sequence continues at coordinate 97,303,515 of CM035427.1, forward strand.
GCATTTGCACGGCCACACGATCATCATGTGTCTTACCCACTTTCTCGACCCTTCTGACCCAATCTGGAACTTGAATTTCTAACGTGTCTTGTCCTTCTTCTGTAGTTCGACCACCAGGCGTCGGCATAGGCTCGTATGGCTCTTCGTAGCTGTCCTCGACGGGGATTTCCACTACTGTTTCAGGTTCTGGTTCTTCAATGGGCGAGGGTGGTCGTTCATATGGTAAGAGGCGTGCTTGGAGTTCTGCCACCTGTTTCCGAAGGGTCTCCAATTCTTCTGTAGATTGTTGCAAGATTACCGGCTCCTGTTGAGCAGTGGGTACACTGGCTAACTGTTTCTTTAGATCGGCACATTCAGTCTCTAGTTTTTCATATGACTCCAGGAAATTTGCATGCTCCTCAAGTAAGATGCGGATGTCTTCTGATGGAACTGCTCTATATCTGGTAGGGCTAATGGTTGCTCCTACGGTTCCTTCCATAGCCGCTTCAAAGTTATCTTGGTTTTGTTGTTGAAGTCGTTTGTTCTCTTCTAGTGCTGCTGCCATATGCTTTCTTAGTAGCCCAATGTTGCGTCTGAGTGTAGCGTTAGCTATCATTTGCGCTTGAAGCACTGTTTCTAGTTCCTTGACTGCTTGGTCATCTACAGTTGATGCCTTTGATTCCAATTCGGAGTGAGCCTGCTGTAATGTGGTATGCTCGTCTAGGAGCGTCAGGTAGTCAGCTTCAAGAGTGGTGACTCTAGCTTGGAGACGTTGAGATTCTGCCTGGAGGGCAGTAGTGCGTTCTTCCAATTGGTGGTAGTCTTGTTGTAGCTGATGTGCACACTGAAGTAATGTGTTGAACGTGCTATTTACATTATGAGATGCAAGGGGAAAAGTTTGAAATGCAGAGGAGGTGGGATTGGGTAGGGGGGTAGTGAATGCTGTGTGTGCCAATGATGTGAGTGGTGAGGTGGGGGGGAAGGGAGGGGAAGGTGGGGAAATTGTGGGGAGAGGTGCTGTGGTGGGTGAAATGTCCATCGGGTCAGACAGAGTGGTGTGTATAGGGGCTACCATGTAGTTGGGTATGGTAGGTGAGGTGAGTGTGGTGTTCGTGTAAATTGATGTCGTTGCGAACAGCGGGGAAAGGTGCCTTTGAAACATTGGAGAGCGGAAGAACTGCTCCACAAAGGACGGGTATTGGGGTGATGAGGTCCGGTTGAAAGAGGTGTAGGGGCCAGCTGGGAAGTGAGGGTCATGGAATGGAGGTACTCGTATTGGGGGATAGGTCGGGAAACACAGGGTGCCTTCTGTGGGTGCTGGGTTTCCAACTACACTTGTAATTATGGGATGGCCAGTCATGGGTTCAGAGGGTAGACGGGACGAAGTGTACAAGGGATTGGTGACGAAGGAGAAGAGGGTGTCTTGTGAGGTGGGTTCTCGAAATGAGAATGATTTGAATGAGGATGGATTATAAGTGAAGGTAGAGGTGATGACTGTCGTTTCTTCCAAGGTGGGAGGTGGTGGTGGGGGTGGAGAAGGTGGTGATGGAGGGTGCTGGGGTGAGATGGGTGATGTCTGAACGAAGGTTTCAGCGGAGAGGTCAGTGGTGGTTATGGGGGTGGCTGTGGTCTCAATGGGTGCTTCTGGTTCTGTGACGGGTATCCTGATAGTCTTACCTGCTCGTGGTAACGTGTCCACTCTGCGTTTGTCATACCTTACGGACTGGCGGACTGCGGTGTGGACAGCCTCTGGAACTCCTAAAGAGTCTGACACTAATTTGAGGGTGTCAATGAAGTGCTGGTCCACCCCTTCATCTGATAGCATTTCTTGCATCAAAGCTTGACCTGATACCAGAGAGAGCTGATGCCTTTCTTGTACTGCTTTGATAGTGTCGTATAGCCTTCGTAGTTGAGCTGTATATGCAGGTGCACCTACAAGTTCTGGCACTTCTTGTTGCTCCTCTTGGTGCTCTTGATCATACTCCTCCTCATCATCCTCCTGTTCTTCATCTCTGTCATCTTCTTCCTCCACTTCAACAGGTGTGACAGGTGCTTGGGAGGTTGTGGCCTGCGTTTGTACATTTTCCGCTTGTTGTGCCTCTTCTGCCTCCAGCTCTACATCTTGTAATAGTTGTTCGAAGTCTTCATTAGTGAGTTCTTCCAAGGGTGCACCACTAGGAAATTCGAGATCCGTTGGGATGGGAGGAAATATCAAGGTGGAACCATCCGTGCTGCGTCTTGGAAGTCGGAGTGTGAATGGTCGGACTCTTCGGGGTGGTGGTGTGACGTCTGGTGTTAGGGTGGCTCCACGTGGTTGAGCACATGGGACTTGGACCGTGCCTCTCATCTTCTTAGAAGGGGGTCCCGTGGATGTCCTGCCTCGAAACTGCTCTACCCGATTCCACATCAGGGCTCGTTGGATTGGGATGTCATAAGCCAAACACCTATAGATGATTCTTGTCAGAGCACAGCAACCATATAAAACCTGTTTCCGCGGCCAGCGTTTGTGAGCTAAGTGTATCTGATCAATTATCCAGTGGGGTAGGTTGATGGTGAGGCTCTGTGTCTCTGCCAGATACAGGCTAAACCAAATCTTTTTGTGCGGCATGGTGAATCTATCCTGCGCCGGGAAAGCAAAGTGTTGCATGCACATGCGAAGGTGTATTGCAATATTAGGCGTCATGGATACCATGTCCTTGAGTTTGGTGAGACTTCGATTCTTCATGTAGTCCGGTACTAGGGTTTCCTTCTCTGTAGGAATATGCATGCCGCGCATATCCAGAGCTTCTCTCACCAAATTGTTTGATAGCCTAAACCTCTTGAGCTCATTCCCCTTTGTCAGAGATGGAATCACAAATGAGCTTGCACCTTTTGGGTTCGGATTTGGAGTCAAGGTATTGATGAGATAGTAGCATCGCATGAAGTCCGGTTTTGGGAGTCGGGCACTGAAATAGGCACTCAATCCGGCTTTTTCCCATATCGGACGTAGACCTTCCGCATTTTGTAACTTCTCAAATTCTCTTGTAAAGAAATGGTATCTGCCTTGCTTTCCATTGTAGTCCAGCTCTGATTCCCATAGATACGTTCCTTCCCCCAAAGGTCCTGCTACCTCGGTAAACCAATGTGAAGTCTTTCCCACGGGCATGGTGTGGCCACGCGGAGGGTCCGCAATAGGTATGATTTTGACGGCCTGCAATTCTTCTGGTCTTTCAACTGTCTCAGGCAAAACGGGTAAACTGTCCAAGTCCACCACTTGCGGGTTTGTTTCTGTGTGAGAGCTAGTTCCTGCTGCCTCCGCCATGTTGAAAATGTCGCAGCTGATTCTGTGAGAATATATGAATAAACGTTAACATTGCAATGGACACAAAAATGACATGGTGTCCCTTGTTACAATATTAACTTAAAGTTCTGGAGTGGTTAGGAGTTAATAAGTGCTCGGTGTTGGTGTGTGTAGTTAGGAGTTAGGTAGACCTAAGAGCTAAGCGAAATGATGTGAAGCGGTTAGTAGGTGGTCATGGATTTACAATAGGGTCAGGGGGTTTGTTACAAGTCTTGGGCTGCCAAATGCAGTGGATGGGTTTTACTCGTGGTTCCGTAGAGATTCTCGAGAGCTTTATAGGTGTGTCCGCTTTAACCTAAGGCCTTTTAGGGGCCCATTTACAACTGATTCTGTTCGTGTTCATGTGCCTTGGTGTTGAAAATGAGTGGATGTAGGTTGTGCGAGTGAATGGATCATGCTGTGTAGGGTGTGTTCTTGGTGTAGCTATTTGAGCCCGCAAACAAGCCTTAGGCACCCAAATTTGTCTTGATTGTGGGCTAGCCTTCATCGACTTTTTGGGCACCCAAATAGATTTCACGTTAGCAGAAGAATTTCCGGAAGACCTCTTATTAGTGACGTGTTGATGGTTATTAATAAGAGGCTTCGCCCGTGCTGTTGGCGTGGGTGCAACCGGGTGTTCGCCTTTTCGCACCCACACTTGGTTCACTTGTTGAGACATTCTGCTACGCAGGTTCTTTTGATGTCCGGCATAGGTAGTACTCTGCTTCTTTTGCCTTTGCTCCACCGTTGGTTGTTGCCTCCTTCTGGCCTTTGGAAAAGAAGGGAATTCCTTTGCATCCCTGACTCCTTTTTTGCGAATATCATTCCTCTGCAACACATAGTTTTGGACAAGAACAGCATGGTCAACTTCATGTGCACCCCTGGAGGGACCAGGAGTCTGTGCCTTTTCTAGTTTCTTGAGTGCTCCATTATCCAACTCTACTGTAATTCGACTATGATTGATCCATACCTGAAGAAGTCCACTTCTTAGGTTTAAGTTGACTGCTTGGTCATAGATCCAGTCTTGACCCAAGACAAGAGGTTCAGTGAGATCCTCATCTTGACACACTAGTACTTTAACTGTCATTGCCTCATCATGAATGTAGAGGGGAAGTTCCACCTCGCCCATACAAGGGGTTTCCACGCCTCCCAATCCTATGAGATATGCTTCCACAAGATTGACAGTCAACTGTAACTCTTGACAGTAAGACACTCTAACAGCACTAGTGGCTGCACCTGAGTCAATCAAGGCTCTTACAGTCCTTGCACTTTTCCCTTGTCCTATATCTAGGGTTACAAAAGGACGTCGATCAGTTATCCTAGGTGAGCTGGTTCCGGGGACTTCACACATTGCCATATGATATCCTTGATCTGCATAGTCATTTGTCCTAGGCTGCTCTCTACCTTGCCCTCATAATTTCATCCTTCTGATGCGTTCTAAAGCTTCTGCTTGAGCTTCTTCTCTAATTCGCTTCTCTTCCTCTTTGCGTTTCTTAGCAGTGTTGAGTCGGCTGAGCATTTCCTCCGTGAGGGGCTCCTGATACAACTTGACTCTGCATCCGCTAATATAGTTAGGGAGAACATCACCCTCTAACGTGGCTAATTGTACTGCTCCACTCGTGGAGATCCTATTGATAATCATAGGTCCGTAGCCTCTCTTTTCTAGCTTCCTCGCGTGTTGTTTCAGTGTATAGACTAGGACTAGATCTCCGGCTTTTAAGCCTTTATTCTTCACATGGGCATCGAAGTATGCCTTCTGCCTCTTTTTAGCTGCATATATTCCAGCAGCGGCTCTTAGTCTTGTTTCTCCTAATCGTTCAAGGTCAAAGATCCTAGAGGAAAGCTCATGACCTGTCCATTCATGCTCTTGTGCTACTCTCAATGTAGGGATCAAGAAGTCCAAGGGTAACACAGTGTTTTGGCCGAATACCATCTGAAAGGGGGTGGCTTGGAGTACCGTTTTGTAGGCAACTCGGTATGCCCAAACAGCATGGTGTAGCTGTTTGTCCCAATCAGAGCGTTTAGTGTTTACTAATTTCGTTAGTACATTGCATAAGATCTTATTAGTGCTCTCAGCTTGCCCATTAGCTTGAGGGTGATACGGGGCAGACTTCTTGTGTATTACCAAGAATTCTTGGAGTAGATTTTCAATCACTTCATTCAAGAAATGAGTGCCTCTATCACTTACAAGCTCTATAGGTAGTCCATATCTCGTGAATACATTCTCAAACAAGAATTTGGCAGTTGTTTGAGCATCGTTCTTGGTTGTAGCCTTTACCTCTACCCACTTGGTGAGATAATCTGTTGCAACAATGATGTATTCCGCATGAGAACCTTTAGCTGGGGGATTAATAGGACCTACGAAGTCTATTCCCCACTTAGAGAATGCACGTCCACCCATCATAGGTTTCAGTGGCATCTCATCTTTGCGTATAGGATACTGAGTCCTTTGACAGACATCACACCGTTTCACATAGGTATGTGCATCCATGTGAAGGGTAGGCCACCAGAAGCCCGCAAATAGTATTGCCTTGATTACCCGATCTGGTCCAAAGTGTCCTCCTGCTACACCTTGGTGAGCAGTTTCTAAGATCTTAAGGTACTCACTTTCATGGACACACAATCTCAGGTAACCATCTTTACCGCGCTTATATAGATTATTACCGATGAGTGAGTAATCCTGGGCTTCTTGTTCTAAACTCCTTTTCCTAGCCAGCGTCATGTCTAGGGGGAATGTGTTTGTTTTCAGGAAGGATACTAGTGGTTCACTCCAATCTGGCACAATGGATACTTGATAGAGAGTGGCATGTTCCACAGGTGGTTTAGTGCAACAGATTGGGCATTCCTTGCACAACTTTTGGACATCCGCTTCCATAGTTGGCCAATGCACTCCAAATCTCTTTAGAGTCTGCAACGTTCGTTGCTTTGAATGGTGTTGCTCTAACGCACCTACATGTGCTAATTGCAACCATTTAGCGTACTCATCCTCTTCTACGCAACAAGCCAAGATCCCTTGATCTGTGTGCTTGTACATGCTTCCTGCCATGATATGGTACTTTTGGGCTTTTACGATCTCTCTATTCCGTGTGTTCACCACTGGATGATTAGGCCCGTATGTCAATACTGGTACTATTGGCTTGGCCCACTGCGGCACCACTTCCAAGTTAAACAAGTAAGCATCAAGAAGGTCATCTGACACTCCTTGTGGGGCTTCTCCTGATGTGAGCCTAGAGAGGTGATCTGCTCTCAAGTGAGTCCTACCCTTTCTTACCACAACCTCAAAATCATATTCCATTAGCAAGAGAAACCATCTTACTAATCTTCCTGTATTGCATGGCTTGTTTACAAGATATAACAATGCCTGATGATCAGTAAAAAATTTAAACTTATTTGCAAGCAAATAGTGTCTAAATTTCTTGACTGCATATACCATGCCTAATCCTTCTCGCTCTGTAGTGGTGTAATTCCGTTCAGCCGCATTCAATTGTCTACTGGCATAGGCAATTGGAAGATCCATATTACCTTCACCAGTAGGTTGTGCAAGCACACATCCAATGGCATAATTGGATGCATCCACATGAACATGGAATGGCTTATTCCAATCTGGTGTGGTCAAGATTGGTGCTGAACATAATCTTCGTTTAAGCTCTTGGAAGGAATTCTCACATTCATCCGTCCACTCAAAGTTTGTCAGAAGTCCGTACATGGGCTTTGCAATGACAGCATACATGTGTATAAATCGTCGATAATAACCACAATGCCCCATGAAAGCTTGTACTTCCTTGACATTCTTTGGCCTAGGTAGCTCTGCTATGGCTCTCACTTTCTCTTCGTCAGTAGATATGCCATTCTTTGACACTATGTGTCCTAGAATCTTACCTTGCCTTACCATAAAAACGCACTTTTCTGGGTTCAGGCAGACTTGGTACTCTCTACATTTGTCAAAGATTTGTTTGAGTTCAGGAATATGGGTTTGTCTAACATTAGAATGAGCACAGAGATCATCAACATAGACTTCTAAACTCTTCCTCAGGAACTCCTTAAACACATGGCACATCAGCCTCTGGAAGGTGGCTGGTGCATTGGTAAGCCCAAATGGCATTACTCTAAAAGCAAAAATGCCCCATTCTGTGGCAAAGGCTGTCTTATGTTGATCCTCTGGAGCTATGGCTACTTGATTGTAGCCCGAAAATCCATCAAGGAAGCTGTACACTTCCTTGCCTGCCACTCTTTCTAAGAGATGTTCTGTTATGGGAAGCGGATAGTTATCTCGAATTGTGGCTGCATTAACCTTTTTCAAGTTAATGCACACACGCAGTTTGCCATTCTTCTTGGGCACCACTACGATGGGGGATACCCATTCAGTGTGCTCAATTTCATAGATAAATCCAGCTTCAACCAGTCTATCTATCTCTTCTTTGATCTTAGCGGCGTAATTATCGTTATATGTATAAGGCTTTTGCTTAGAGGGTTTAGCATCTGAGGTCATGGGAATAGTGTGTGAGCATATGTCCGGGTCAACCCCTTTCAAGTCCTTGTAACTCCAAGCGAATACATCTCTGTATTCCCTTAGCAAGGCAATCAATTCGTGCTCTTCTTCCGCTGTTAGGTCATGACCTATGTACGTACATCTCTCCTCTCCTTCTTCTAGGGCCACTACAATTTTCTTGGTAGTTTCTTTGTTATCATAGGCCTCTCCTGATTGTGCCTCTCGTTTAGGCATTCTTATCATGACTCTCCTGTCATCTATCTCATACTTCTTAAAATTGTCCGGGACCTCAAACAAAGATTCTTCCTCTTCTGGTGAGACTTCTCTCTTCTTTCGTTTCTTTCCTTCTTCCTTTGGGCTCACATGTGTTGCTAATCTTACATCATTTGTCAGTTCTCCATGCCTCTGGGGTTGAAATTCTACTTCATGGAAGTATTCTTCATCTGATGCAAATGGTGGGTCCATAATGATTGACTCTAGATAGGAGTCACTTGCATCCTCAAATGCATCAGGGCTAGGTTCGCATTCTTCTAGAACTGCCTCTCCCCTGATTGGCTCTATGGAGAAGACTGAAATATCATAGCCATCCTCATCACAGTGAGGTGTCCATTGTTCTTCGTTGATGGCTACGTCCATTGTTGCTAAGATTTCTGCCCAACCGTGAGGTTCAAATTCTTCGTCTGGAAAAACTACAGGTGCATAGGCTGGGTCTTGGATTGATCTATGGGTTTCTTTCGCACCTACCTCTCTGGCTTTCTCTCTCTTCTCTTCTTCTACTGCTACCTTGCACATCCATAAGTGAGTGTCTTCATGCATCCATGAGGATCCAGATTCTATGGAATGCACAGATTCCGTATCATCTTTGGCTCTATGGATGGGATTCCATTGGATAGGAGGGACATCTCTGTGAGAGTAATCTTTGAGATTGACTTTGGTCGTAACACCTAAGTGCTGCAGGTACAAGGAGTTGGTTCCCCAATCCTGTACCACTTGCAACTGTCGCATAAATGGTCTTCCTAAAATCATCTCATAAGCATGATTTTTGCTGAAGTCACATATAGCAAAGCTATGCTCAAACTCGACACCACAAGTGGTGAGAGTTATTCCTTCGAGCAATCCTAGGGGTCTCTCAATATGACCATCGGCCATCTGCAATTTCATTCTCGTTGGCCTGAGTGCTGGCTTGCCCCAACGTTTCCAAAGGGACGTGGTGGCAATTGCAACTCCTGCACCTGAGTCCAAAATTGCCTTAGTGGTGTAGTCCTGGTAGGTAATGGGAAGATAGGTGTTCCCTTCTTCACCTTCACACATATCTCCTATCTTATCCAAGGGAATTTTTGGCACTGTCCTATGGGATCCTACCCGGGAATGAGGTTTTGCAACTTCAGTTACTCGACTGGCTGCACATTTCCGCGCGTTTAGTCTATCCTCAGGCAGTTCTTCCAAAGTGCAATCGCGTTGCACCTTGGTGTTCGTTACTACCTCCGTGTTCCTTGGTATGACTGAGTCGTCGTTCCTTACCATGACTGTGGGTGCTCTCATACATGTGGACTTTGCTTCCCATGGGCCTGTGAAGTGGGGTAGCTCCTGTATGGAATTAGACTCAAAGTCCAATCTCTCGTGAGACTGAACACTCTCATGCTCCCCATAAATAGATGGGATGTCTTGTGGGAATTGGTCGTGTGCATCGTCCACAAGTTCAAATGGAGGGGCGACCTCACTTTCGTTATCCCATTTATCTTCTTGAATCTCTCGTAGGAAGTCTGGTGCAAACCGATTCATAGAAGAAGAAGTGTCTGGCTCCGTAGAATTAGGCACGTAAGCAACCTGGGAAGGAGGGCTTATTCTATCGTTGGCTCTCTCCTCGTTCCCACAGATGGCTGGAGCACAAGCTTCTTGGAGAGGATTACTTATTCTATTACTCTTCCGAGCAGGCTCATATGCTCCCCGAGAAGGAATGTGGGTCACCTGTGGAGGTACATAAGCTTTCGGGGGAGGCCCATGTGACTTTTGGGGGGGAAGATAAGCTTCTTGAGGAGGCACATGGGCTTCCTGAAGAGGCTGGCTTATCGGTTCTCTTACCCTTTCCTTTCTTTGAGGGGCAGGTTCCTTCTCTGATTGTGCAATTAACTTCTCTATTCTTTCCAGCAGTCCATCAAAGTGTAACTGCGTCTTAGCTGAACTAGAAATGTTAAATAGGCGGCTGGCCTCAAACATGGTCTGAGCCAATTCCACCATTTTGGCACAAATCTTAGTTCGTTCAAGCTCTAGCTCGGCTCTAGGGTAGCACTTTTCATGATCGGTGATGGTTGGCCCTTCTTGGATTCTGGCCTGATATGCTTTAAGCATCATATTAAGGTCCTCGGGAGTGGGGTCAGCTAGGACTGATCCTACTCTAGGGGGTGGTGGGATTTGATGAGGCGGTGGGGAAGGTGGTGGGTTGGATGGAGATGGGAGTGGTGGTGGTGGAGTAGTGTGAGAGGGAGTTGGAGCTCTGAGTTCAGTTATCCTCGCTTTGGTTTCTCTTATGCTTTCCTCAAGCTCACTCATCTTTTTAGCCCATTGTCTTTTCATTCTTTCTCGACTATCTTTCCACGCTCTAGTCCTTTTCTTTGTCACGCTCTCGGTTTCACTCGCCTCTGAGTTCTTATCCTGGTTTACTCCTTGATTCTGCTGCAAGGCTTGAGCTCGAGTGACTACCTGCACTGGTGCAGTGGAAGTGACGCTTCCTGAGGAACCTACAACCAAACCAATCACATTGATAGGAGTGATTTTTGGCATATTATTGGGGTTCTTTGGGCAATCTCGTAAAAGATGCTCTTTTCCACAATCTTGGCAAAAACCTTGGATCGTTACTGACTGGGGTTGTGTAGGTGGAGGCAAGGGACAATCACGAATGAGATGATCTCCTTGGCATCTGTAGCACGGTCCTCTTGGGAATGGTGGTCGTACCTGCCTAGGTTGAGGCCTGGGGTTGGGGTTTGCATACATGACGTTCGTGTAATCTGACTCCCAACTAGGTTCACTTGGTTCTTCACTATAGTAAGACTCACCATGTTCTGGAGACTGCATGTAGTAAGCCTGGGGGCTATCGACGTGTGTAGAATCAAAGCTATGGTCACTTGGGTCACTTTCTGAGATCAATGGGGTTACTGGTACTATGGCCCTATTCAGGTTTTCTTCTGCCACAGCATACTTTACTGGAATCACATTAGCGGGGTTTGGAGGCTGTTGAGCTAGTACCGGTTGGGGTCTCTGTTGGGCCTGATATGGTTGCTGATAGGTTTGTTGGGGTCTAGCATATTGTGGTGGTGGAGGGTACTGGTTCTGGTATCTGCCTTGTTGGTAGGGCTGAGGGTAGGGTTGCCTAACAGCCTGCTTGTTGTATGGGCAATCTTGTGCAGTGTGGTTTGTGTACTTCCGTTCTATGGTGCAATATTGGCTATTTGGATTGACCTGGGGTTGAGCCATAATGGGGCACACGTTTGCCATGTGGTCGCCACCGCATGTATAGCACCTCTTCGCTGGAGCAAACCTTGGGATTTGTTTGCTAGTTACACCTAATTTCTGAGCTACTTTTTCGGCAAGTTCCTCGATTGATGTGGACTGCATGGAAGAGTGACTAGATGCACTATCTGAATCTTTGTAGATTTTGGAAAGCTCTAGTTCTTCCCCTAGGTTATCTTCAATGTCAATGCACATGCGTACACACTCTTCTATAGTCCTAGGGTCCTTCAGATACACATAGGATCTCAATTTCGTACTCAGCAATCCATCAAGGAATAAGGCTACTTGTTTAGCAGATGTGGGTAGTTCCGAAATAGGGCACCTTTCAAGATATTGTCTAAATCTTCTTCCGGCCAATCTGACAGTCTCTTGGGGGGTCTGTTTGAAGCTGTGAATCAATGAGGAGGTATTGTGCCTTATGCCGCTCTTAGAGAACTCTACAATGAATGCCTCTAGGAGTTGGTCTATGCTCCTGAACTGACGCTCATCTAATGGCTGAAACCATGTAAGTGCTGTGTTCCTGAGGGTTAGACCAAAGGCATTGTACTGCGTGAACAGATCTTCCACTTGTTCAGCTCTCAAGACTTGCTTGAACTCCGCCACATGATCATAGGGATCTCCTGTGCCGTCAAAGTAATTCTTCATGGACTTAACTAGCTGGGTGGGTCTCAAAGTTCTTGTGTGCTCTCTAGGCCTCGGCAGAGGGAATCCATCTGCATTTCTTTGGTTCCTGTGGGCTCTATGCATCTCAGGTTCTACCCTATTCGTCTCTGTTCTCATTCTTTCTCTGCCCACTGGGTTGGCAAAACTTACTTCTGGTCTATCTCTACTTCTGTCTCTTTGCGTACCATGAGCTTGGGAAGTTCCAGCCCCAGGGTGACCATAGGATACATTTGATCTTGGTTGAGGGAAAATAAATTCACCCTTCCAAGTGTAAGCATGCCTATCATTTTCTGTCACCACAAAGATCCGTTCGGAAGCATGATCTAAGTAAGTCACTCTGCCTGGGCTATCCGGATCCTTGAACTCATAGATCATGATATTTCCTATGTCTGTTGGCTGATTAGACTTATACCTCCAAAAGGCTTCATCAGTTTCTCGATTGAGGAGCAACTCTATGCTCTTGTTGTCTTGGGGGACCCATTCAGGTGTGATAATCCTAGTGAGAACTGATTTACCTCGAGGGGTTCTAGGTTCCGCACCCATGTTCCCTTGTTCCAGGTCCCCTAAGTCCGCTTCTGAGATTACGTTCCCAAAGTCATCTGTCCTATCAGGGTGACTAGTGACTACATATATAGTTCCTTCTTTGTCCAGGTATGCACCATTTTCAAACTTGACAGCTGGGTGCTCTAGTCCAATGGATTGGTCAGGGTTTTTAATCTGGACCACCGATCTTCCTAGGCCGTCCTCATAGATGCTAGCACCTAGTCGGTTGGTCCTAATATATTCCAGCTGTGTTTTGTAAGGGCCTTCTACCCTGTACAAATAAGGCACTCCTGAACTTCCCGTAGGTATGTCCATGCCTTGAGACATTTCTGACTCACTGGTCTCAGAGCTAGGGTAGTATGAGTGGTGGCTCAACTGCTGGGCCCAAGACCTTGCAGTGTGATTGACACTAGCCTCTGAAGACCTAAGGCTTTGTCTTTCCCTTGCTAAATGTCGTCCTGATCTAAGGTTCATATGCCTAACTGATTAGCCCAATTTTTTCCAGAGTACAACCTCGTTGCCGATTAATTGGTACCAGTCACTTGATTCTTTTTAGTTATTTTATCACGTTTGAGTTCTGGTCTGATATCACGTCGTCAGGAATGTTTGAATGTTGTTTCGCACTTGCAATTGATCGTTCCACGTTAGGTTCTTTTCCTTTATGTTATCGGCAGTACAGAGATTAAATTTTTAACTTGAACTTGAGTTTTTAGGTAGTCTTCAACTTGATAACTGCCTATCGTCGCTCTGACTTACTCCTACCTCTCGTCGTTCTTAGCCTAAGCTATGAATTGACAGAGGGGGTTAAAAGTGTCCAACCTTTTGTCTCCTGCTCGGTTGCCCTTGAGTGCCCAGGAAATGTGTTCCCAAGCTCGCACTTACACTTGCTTAGAACGCCTCTCGATGCTCTGTAAGAGTTTCAAAGTTAGCTTTGAAATTTACATTCCAAGGACAGAACCAATTATTTTCATTCATGTAGCACAAACACAAACTTGCATAGTGATTTTCAAGAAAACAATCCTAAGGGCCCCTGACTTTGATCCCCCTGGGTATGGTCAACTTCAAAATACCCTATCTAAAAATCAAGTGCTACGAGCTTTCCAACAAGCCCTAGAGCTCAAAAAATGGATCTCGTATGAAAAAGTTGTGACCGTTCAGAGTTCTAGGGTTACGACAGGGTTCAAACAGGATCACTGTGCAACAGGTTTTCCCCAAGTTGTTTTCCTAAGGCTTCCCCATGTGCTCAAGAGCATAATATATGTGCCCAAAATTAGCCCAACTTTTCAATTAACAAACCCTAAAAAATTTGGCTAAAATTGGCTGTCAATCGCGATGGATAGGGCTGTCAATCGCGATGGATAGGGTTGTCAATCGCGATGGACACTCAGTCAATCGCGATGGACAGAGACTTCAGTCAATCGCGATGGACAGGGACTTCAGTCAATCGCGATGGATAGGGACTTCAGTCAATCGCGATGGACAGGGACTTCAGTCAATCGCGATGGACAGGGACTTCAGTCAATCGCGATGGACAGGCAGTCGGTTGCGATGGACAGGCAGTCGGTCGCGATGGACTGGCAGTCAATCGCGATGGACACCCAGTCAATCGCGATGGACAGGGGTTCAGTCAATCGCGATGGACAGGCAGTCGGTCGCGATGGACAGGCAGTCAATCGCGATGGACAGGGCTGTCAATCGCGATGGACTGAAATTTTGCAAGATTTTCAAAAATTTTAGTGGGAATGTGGTGTGCAGGGTCTCTAGTCCACTGTGGTGCACTCAGATTTACCAACAAGTGAAAATTTCTGTCAATCGCGATGGACAGAAGGCGGCGACTACGAGACAGTTTCGTCGAGTTCCGTACCTGCGCGGAAGGCTGGAGATGGTGATGTGACCTGTACCTGCAAGATAGCTCAAGAAACATGCAAAAACAGCACATGCAATTTCGCTCTCTCGCTCTCTCTCACAAGTGAAATGAGGGAAATGAGGTGGAGGTGGGGATATAGTCAAAAACTGAAATTTTCGCGATGATGGAGATGGACGTGGGAGATGGTGATGATGATGATGGTGATGAAGATGGTGAAGAAAGTAAAAGAAAATCTATGAGAGTGAAGAAAATACCTACAACTCCAACGCGTCAACTCTACGTCTTACCATCACACGCTCGTCCTCAAAGCTCGATCCCCGGCAACGGCGCCAAAATTTGGTGTAGCTCAGTGATGAGTAGCACCTCCTTTAATGTCAATCCGGGAAGACGTGAGGATGGTATGAAGACCTCGAGCAAGTGGCGGCACAAGTGCGTGAGTGAGAAGCACACAAGCATGCACACACATACACACACACGCGCACACACGGCAAGACAAAGAGAGAGAATCAATGGAGTTCTTTAGATTACTTTCAAAAGCTCTTACAAGTTCGTTTCAATTACAATCTAACCTCAAAAATGAGCTCTCTAGCTCTTTTTATAGTTTTTGACTAGCTTTTGGCCCTGTCCAGACCTAGTGTCCGGCCTAGTTAAAAATTAGGTTCCAGGGCCAATTTGAGGGCTCAAACGGAGTCTAAAAAATACGAAAATTGATATGTAGGTACTTCTAAGGCTCCTCAAGCTCAAGGACTCCTTGGCTTGCACAAAATGGAGCTACAAAAATATGAAATGGTATTTACAATGATTGTTAGTGATAAGAATCACTGTTAAAAGATGTAGATTGGAAAAATTGAAGGGCCTATCTGCCAGATTTGCGTCGACTGCTTTGTCTACTTACTCCTTCACCTTGTTCTGACTCTCTCCGTTGGCTTCCTTGTCTAGTCAATCCTTGGGTGCCCATACTGCTCTCAACAGTCTCAAAAAATGACTCTCACACTCATGGTTCAGACTACTTCCATGAAGATAGTTCACAAGCTTATTACATAGATTCACCTCAGCAAAGTGAGACTTCTCCATATCAATATGAGGCACCACCTATGGAGCCAAATTGGGAGCCAAAATACTCGAGTATCATGTACACGAATCCTAATCCCAGGCTCCAAGCGAGACAAGTAAGACCACAAGCCCCTAGAGGACCATGTTTTAGATGTCAGGGTGACCATTTCATTCGTGAATGTCCCCACTCATTAACTCAAGGACAAGGAAAAAAACGTCACAATACAAGGTTTTTGTCCTGAGTGTGGTAAGGAACATCCTCCGAGAGATTGTCCTATAAACTCCTCTGGTGTGCCCAAGGTTACACCCATCAATGTGGTAGGCTTAGTGGTGGATTCAAGTTCAATTAGTAGTAATGAGGCTCTTGTACATGTAGTTACTAGGGCACAAGCCTTAAAACAAGAAATTAGAGTCAAGTGAATTAGGAGAGCTGAGTAAGAGGAAAACAAGAACTTGGAAGGATACCAGAGAGAAAGCTAATCGCAAGTGGAATGAAAAAGTTATCTGAACTAGAAGAAAGCATGAAAGACACAAAAACAAAAATAGAAGACATTGCATCTCAAAGCCCCTCACATGTCGAAACTCCATCCACACCATCTCATTGCACCCCACCAGTCATTGTAAATAGACTCCAACCAGGGTCATTTCTTGCAGATCCAACCCCAAAAGGCTTGGACATGATGTTCAAGTCTTATGAGGCTTGATTTCAAGAAGGGCCAACAATCGCAAACCTAGACAAAGAGTTACTCTAGAGCAGATTTAGAGATTGAGCGGAAAAAAATGTGCATGAAAATGGTAGAACTGGCTCAAGATATGCTCGAGACTCATCAAAAGTTCAATCAAACCAACTCTGTCAAACCGGATTTGCATTTCCAGGGCTTACTAGAGAGGTTAGAGCAGTTGGTAAACAAGCCGCAAGTTTCTTTACCTCCACAAGCTCAGCCAATGGCTGAAAGAGAAGGCTTACCACTAATGAAAGCTTATGTTCCTAATTCCGTGGATGACGGAACACCTTTTTCAATTCAACGGTACTGTCAAGAGTTCTTGCGGGAAATACAAGAGGAGAAATGGGCCAAGGAGAAGGGTAATCCTCCTCCTATTCTTGAGATTGATGATCTTCATTATCCATTTCCCCAAGACATTCCATCTATTTACGTCGATCAAGAAGAGTAACAAGAAGATGAGAGATTAGATTTTGAATCTAATTCTTTACAAGAGTTGCCACAATTCATAGGCCCATGGGAATCTGAACTTCTTCATATCAGAGCTCCCACATTCCTAGCAAGAAAAAGGACTCAGTGGTTCCAAGAAACATTGATGTCATGAAGAACACCAAGATTCAGTGTCATCTTAGTGTGGAAGAGCTGCTAAAAGTAAAACCCGAGCTATGGAATCATGTGAAGGATCAGATTCCACACCTTAATTCCAATATGTCAAAAGCAGGCTCTAAGCAAAAAGTTCCAAAGATACCGCTTGATAAAATAGGAGACATGAGCAAAGGTGAAGAAGGTAATACTTATCTTCCGATCACCTATGAGAGTTACACAACCAAAGCAATCGTAGATTCAGGTGCTAGTGTTGCTATTGTGACCACCTCCTAGTCGAAGCAATGGGGCAAACCCACATTAAGACCAACTAGAATGAAGCTTCAAATGGCAGACAGTCATTTTGAAAGACCTCTAGGATTGCTCGAAGGGATAACTCTAACCACTTGTATTGTAGAGTTTGAACACACATTTTCTATATGTGACTTTGAAAAAAATAATGTCTATGAGATGATCCTAGGAAGACCCTTCCTACGATAACTGCAAAGAGTACAGGATTGGGGAACCAATGCCTTGTACTTATAGCACTTAGGGGTCATCACCAAGGTCAATCTAAAGGATTATACCTTTAGAGATGTACCACCCCTACAGTGGAATCCTACCCACAAAGCAAAAGAAGATTCAATCTTTGTGCATTCTGGAAATTCACCTAGTCCATCATGGCTGCATGAAGATACTCCCTTGTCGATGTGCAAGGTCGCACAGGAAGAGGAAGACATCTAAAAGCGAAAGAAAAAGGAACTCCCCCACCAGTTAAAGACCCAACCTATACACCGATGATATTTTGAGATGAGGAATTCGAGCCTCATGGTTGGGCAGAAATCTTAGCTACCATGGACATTGCAGTCAATGAAGAACAATGGACACCTCATTGTGATGAGGAGGGTTATGATATTTCAATGTTTATGTGTGAGCCCTTGTTGGAAGAATGTGACCCTAGTGACTTCATAGAAGAAGAAGAGAACAATCACAATCTAGAGTCCATTGTGATGGATAGTTGCTTTAATTCAGAGAAACACTATCTAGAAGATATAGGAGTATTTACCCAAAAAGAAGAAGAACCTCTCACAATCATTAAAATTGTAAATTCAAAGGATGGAAGTGAAAGAGGCCAAAAGAAAAAGAAACCAAAAGCAGTGAAACAAGAAGAGGAGGAATCATTGTTCGAGGTACCAGAAAATTTCAAGAAATGCGAAGTAGAAGACCAAAAAATTTTGGTAGGAATGCCTAAGAGAGAGGCCATTTGTTGAAGCTGAAGGTCAAGGACAAAGCACAGGAGCACATCAAAGAGGTGGACACACAAGTAGAAGGAGCAAGTAGGGAGCTCCAATAAGTGTATGTCAAATTTTCAGAAGAATCCCCTACAAAAATAGTGAATTTCATAACTAAAAACCATTGTAAATACCATTTTCTATCTTTATAACTCCATTTTGTTCAAGCGGAGGAGTCCTCAAGCTTGAAGAGTATTAGAAGTACCATCGTACCAATTTTCATAATTTTTAGACTTCGTTTGAGCCCTCAAATAATCCCTGGAACCTAATTTTTAACTAGGTCGGACACTAGGTCTGGACAGGGCCAAAACTACTCAAAAAACTATAAAAAGATCTAGAGAGCTCATTTTTGGGGTTAGCTTGTTAGAGAATAGAGCTTTTGTAAGAGAACGCTTTTGCAATCAAAGCTTTCCATTGTTCCTCTCTTTGATCTTACCTTGTGCGCATGTGTGTGTATGTGTGTGCATGTTTGTGTGCTTTCACTCACGCACTAGTGCCTTCACTTGCTCGTGGTCTTCATACCGGTCCTCACATCTCCGTGGACTGACAAGTAAAGGAGGTGGTGCTTACGCTTGAGTTACACCAAATTTTGGTGCCGTTGCCGGGGAGAGAGCTTCGAGGACGAGCGTTGTGATGGTAAGATCATAGATTTGCGACGTTGGAAGGTAAAAAAACTGTCATTTTTGTTCATTTTCTGATTTTTATTCTTCATCTTCATCATCATCACCATCTCCATCTTCTTCCATCTTCTTCTTCATAGAAATTTCTTGTTTTTTAGTGCATTTTCATCATTTTCATACCATCTTTCATGCATTATTGTGCGAGGAGGAGTTAGGAAGTGCAAGAGAGTGCAAGCGTTGTGTTTTTTCATGATTTTCTGCACATATGGAGCTCGCCATTGCTCGGCGCTCAGAAATTCAAAGTTCCCACCAAAAAACACGATTCTGTGATGAAAATCGCGATTCTGTGAAAATTCATTTTTTTTTTAATCGTGATTCTCTGTTTCCCGCCTAAAAGCCTTTGAAAAGAACACAATTCTGTGGTCATTCTCAGAATCGCGATTCTGTGGTTGTGCTCAAAATCGCGATTCTCACAAATCACGATTTTCAGCCAAAAAAACACGATTCTGTGGTTGTGCTCAAAATCGCGAGTCTCTAAATTATTGGAAACCACGATTCTCTGAGACAAAATTGTGATTCTCTAGAACACAATTCTCTAAGACACGATTCTCTAAAATATGATTTTCAAAAACACGATTCTCTATTGGCAATCGCGATTTTCATGTCAAAAACACGATTCTGAGAGAACACGGTTCTGTGGTTATGCTTAAAATCGCGATTCTCTAAATTTTTGAAAACCACGATTCTCTGAGACAAAATCGCGATTTTCAAAAAACACGATTTTTTGTTGGCAATCGCGATTCTCAGAAACACAATTTTCATCCAAGGTACAAAATTGCGATTCTCTAGAACATGATTCTCTTACACACGATTCTGTGAAAACACGATTCTCTGCTCAAAATCGTGATTCTCTGAAAACACGATTCTCTACTCAAAATCGTGATTCTCAAAAACACGATTCTCTGCTTAAAATCGCGATTCTCAACAACACGATTCTCTGCTCAAAATCGCGATTCTCATAAATCACGATTTTCAGCCAAAAACACGATTTTGTGAAAACATGATTCTCAAGGAACAAAATCGCGATTCTCCGATTTCACACAATCACGATTCTTTGATTTCACACAATCGCGATTCTCTGATTTCACATAATCGCGATTCTTTGACTTCACAGCATCGCGATTCTCTTGATTTCACAAAATTGTGATTTTTTCCAAAAGGTCCTGTTTGCCTGTTTTGACCCCCAGGAGCCTGATTTGACATAACGTTTTCATCGAAAGTCCATTTTTTGAGCTCTATAGCTCGTTGGAAAGCTCGTTTCGAAGTTTTGAAGTGTTTTCAGATAGGATATTTTGAAGTTGACCCTCCGGTGGGACCAAGAACCCAAGGGGACTCCAAAGGATATTGAACCATACCAAAGGGAAATTTTGGACTCTTAACCAAAGCTTATGAGCCTGAGATCTTATAGACACCTATGCAAGGATAGACAAAGCATTAGATCTTCTCAGTCTAGTGTCAACCATACAGCTAAGTCTTGGGCACAACAAGTAAGTGGTTGTCCTTACGTACTAAACTCTGACACAAGTGATTCAGAAATGTCTTTTAGCATGGGGAGACCTACAGGTGGTTCAGGAACTGCCCATCTACAAACACCAGAAGGTCCCTATAAGACACAATTGGAGTATATTCGGACCAACCGATTAGGTGCTCGCATCTATGAGGATGGCCTGAGGCGATCAGTGGTCCAACTCAAAAATCCAGATCAACCCTTTGGACTTGAACACCCGGTGGTCAAGTTCGAAGAGGGTTCATACATTGATAAGGAAGGAACCATATATGTGGTTACCAACCAACCAGATAGGACCGATGAGTTTGGAAATATCATTCATGAGAATGAGATAGGAGACCTAGAACAAGGAAATGTAGGACAAGGACCCCAGATTCCTAGAGGTAAGTGAGTTTTGACCAGAGTGATCACTCCAGACTAGATCCCTCAAGGCAACAAAAGCATAGAACTATTCTTGAATAGAGAAACAGAGGAAGCCTTTTGGAGATTCAAGCCAGATCAACCTAGCCAATTGGGCATAGTCATCATCTACGAGTTCAAGGATCCAGAGATACCAGGTAAAGTTGTCTACCTGGATAACACGTCAGAGAAAATTTTCTTGGTAACAGAACATGATAGACATGCATATACTTGGAAGAGTGAATTGATTTTCACTCCACCGAGATCCAATGTTTCCCATGGCCTCCAAGGAGTAGGATCATCCCAAGCTCATGAAGCCCAGAGAGAATGAACTAGAGAGAGACCTGAGGTAAGTTTTGCACACACGGTGGGCAGAAATAGAGCAGGATTTGAAAATGAAAGACCTGAAAGAGAGAGACATCAAGCACATAGGCAACAAAGAGATGAACATGATTTTCCATTGCCTAGACCCCGAGAGCACACAGGAACCCTTAAACCCACTCAAGTGATCAAGGCAATGAAAAATTATTTTGACGGGACAGGAGATCCTTATGATCATGTGGCCGAGTTCAAACAAGTGTTAAGAGCTGAAGAGGTTGAGGATTTGCTCACCCAGTACGAGGCATTTGGTTTGACTCTTAAGGGCACTGCCTTAGCTTGGTTTCAACCACTGAGTAGTCGCAACTATCACGATATAGGTCAGCTGCTAGACGAATTCATTGTAGAATTTTCCAAGAGTGGTATCAGGCATAACACATCATCTTTGATCCACAGTTTCAAGCAGACACCCCAAGAAATAGTGCAACTAGCAGGTAGAAGGTTCAGATAGTACCTAGAAAGGTGCCCTGCTCCAGAGTTACCCACACCAGCCAAACAAGTGGCTTTGTTCTTAGACGGTTTACTGAGCACAACGTTAAGATCATATGTGTACTTGAAAGAGCCTAGATCCATAGAAGAGTGTGTGCAGACGTGAATTGACATAGAAGATAACTTGGGTGAGGAGTTAGGATTGTCCAAACTCTATAAGGATTCAGATAGTTCTACTAGTCATACTTCAAAAATCTCCACGGAAATAGAGGAGATAGCTGAGCAAGTTGCCAAGATGTTGGGAGTCCAAAATAGAAAAACACAGAGAGTCACTCCATTGAATCAGTGTTATACTTGTGGAGGCGACCGCATGGCTAATGTATGCCCAATGCACAACCAGAACATGAGAGAAAGGAATACCCCATACTGCACTATTGAAAGGAAGTACACAAACCACACGGCTCAAGATTGTCCCTACAATAGGCAGGCTGTTAGACAAAATTATCAACCACCTTACCCATGAGGTAGGTATCAGAACCAATACCAACAACCATATTATAGACCACAACAGCAATATCAGGCACCATATAGGCCACAACTAGTCTTGGGAAACCAACCACCAGCTCCTGCCAATACAATTCCAGTTAAGTATGCACTGGCAGAAGAGAACCTTAATAGAGCATTGGTGCCAGTGACCCCACTGATCTCAGAGAATGACTCTCATGCTCATAGTTCAGACTACTCCCATGAAGGTAGTCCACATGCTTATTACACAGAGTCACCTGAACATAGTGAGATTTACCCGTATCAATATGAGGCACAACCTATGGAACAAAATTGGGAGCCTGAATACTCTAATGTCATGTACAAAAATGCTAACCCTAGGCCCCAATTGAGACAAGCTAGACCACAAGCCCCTAGAGGACCATGTTTCAGATGTCAGGGCGACCATTTCTGCAAGAAAACAAGGATTACGACCACCACATGCTAGAGAGATGACTCTTCTCCCAACCAAATGCCTCTATATATAGCTCTCTCCAGGGGACTGCCTTCTTGGGCAGGTGGATACTAACCATCCAAGTGTCAGCCATGTAACTACATGTGCGCCAAGTGTCCCAGTTAACTCGAGTTAACTCAAGTGGATGCTTCTAGAAGGCTCTAGAGCTCTTTGGGCAAAATACTCTCCCCATGTTCCCCATGGGAATTGAACCCAAGACCTCCTCCTTCACATCCTTGAGACTTAACCACTAAGCTAAGTGGATCACTTGTTCACAAGAGCACAAGAACTCCTAGTAAGTCTAAACTCGAGATCTTTGGTCATACACACGGATGACCAAACGGCGTCCGATTTCAGATCTGTCTGAACCGGCCAGACCCTTGGATCATAGACTTACTTTATTACATTCTTCCCCCCTTGGAAAATATTTTCGTCCTCAAAAATAGAGCTATATACTTACTGTAGGCAACCCCCGAGCCTCATGTTCTAAAACTGGAAGAACATGGTCATGTTCTAGAACTGGAAGAACATGTCTCATCTCTGTGGTGGCATCCTTGCCCAAATGATTCAAAACACTATCCGGGTTTGCACTTTGATGAACGGGACAAAGTACAAACTAGTGAAGAATAATAAAGGTGGATCTAAAACACATCCGTGGCCAATTCATAGTTTCTAGATGTGCGATCTAGGCACAAACATGTGAATTGGGTGGATTTAAATTACTAGTCCATTTCTGGGCATAACTAGTGCATAGACTTAGTAATGTAGGTGGGATTCTTTTCCCTAGTAAGACTTTAAGAATTCTTGATTCACTTGAATTTGTTTTGGAGAACTTTTTGGTTGTCCCATACATCTAACTTAGATGTTTATACAATGGTTTACTTTGATCCAACAGTTACTTGATTTTTTCACCCAACTAGAGGATTACTTGGTCCTAATGAGTTGAAAAAGTCCTATGTAAACTGTAAGAGAAAGTTACCATTTCCGTGGAATCAACCATACTAACTTCACCGATTCAAATTCAAAATGAAAATTGTCCAACTTAGGACACTTTTCTCAAAGACTTTAACTGAAAGTTCTTGGGAATTGCCAATCTAATGAACAATTCCTAACTTCTTTATTCTAGAGTATACTGGACTCCAGGAAATCATTTATGCTATAACTTGAAGCAAACTCAAATGAATAAGTCCACTTAGACTTATCATCTTTTGAAGATTGAAGGTTCTTGTACATAACATCTGATACCAATGCAAGAAAACAAGGATTACGACCACCACATGCTAGAGAGATGACTCTCCTCCCAACCAAATGCCTCTATATATAGCTCTCTCCAGGGGACTGCCTTCTTGGGCAGGTGGATACTAACCATCCAAGTGTCAGCCATGTAACTACATGTGCGCCAAGTGTTCCAGTTAACTCGAGTTAACTCAAGTGGATGCTTCTAGAAGGCTCTAGAGCTCTTTGGGAAAAATACTCTCCCCATGTTCCCCATGGGGATTGAACCCAAGACCTCCTCCTTCACATCCTTGAGACTTAACCACTAAGCTAAGTGGATCACTTGTTCACAAGAGCACAAGACCTCCTAGTAAGTCTAAACTCGAGATCTTTGGTCATACACACGGATGACCAAACGGCGTCCGATTTCAGATCTGTCTAAACCGGCGAGACCCTTGGATCATAGACTTACTTTATTACAATTTCCTTCATGATTGTCCCCACCCACCATCTCCGAGTCAAGGACAGGCTATCACAATATAGGCTTTTTGTCCTGATTGTGGCAAAGACCATCTCCCCAGAGATTGTCCAAGAAACCCCTCCAGTGCACCCAAGATTACATCCATTAATGTGGTAGGCTTATGTTGGAAGAAGTGATTTTTGAAGCATTTTTTGATGGAAAACAATTGTAAAATGTCAAAAACTTGTAAAAATATTTATGCAACTGATGTAAAAATAAGGAAGAGTCTTCCTTATGAAGAGTAGAATTTTATGTAATTTTTCTAGAATTTTTGGAAACTCCTAGATAGCATATTTTTAGATTAGAAGAGGAAAAGACCAAATTTCAAGTGTGAAAAGGGACACTTGAAAATGTATAAAAAAACACAATTTTCCTCTATTATGAGGAGGTTGGTTATTTTGTAATTGATGCTATCCAAGTGAAGAGAGAGTTTCCTACAGAAAATCGTGGTTCTTCCTTTTGTGTGGTTTCTTTGATTTGTTGAGTCTATTCCTTGTGTATCTATGGAGATTTGTGAGCTTCTATTGTGTATTTCTGATGAATGTGTATGAAGAGAGTTGATTACTGATGTATTGAGTGAGAATGTGATGAAAAATGGTGCTGAAGATGAAAATCCTCTGTTTTCACAGAATCACGATTGTCTCGTCTGGGTGGTACAGGTAATAATTTTGAGTTTTGACTTCATGATTGTATTCTTCTAAGAAAATAACATGTTTTAGACACCAAGATTATTGAATTTGATGGAGATTTGCTCAAGATAATCCAAACCCTAGAAATTCCTCTTCATTTTCACTATTCTCAGAAATCCAGCCAGTTTTCTCTTATTTCTTGGATTCTATCATCTAGAAGGGGCTGTGGTCTCTTGTATACTTCTAGGATTGACAAAATAAAGATGTATTGTTAATTCTTTATGCTAAATGATTGGAGAGGACAACTCCAAAGGTTAACAACAAACATTTTTTGACGCTGTTGCCGGGGAGTATCTCAAAAGCTTCATTGAAGTTGGACCTTGCTGGATCTTCTATTGTTGATGGTATTGAACACATAGAAAAGGTAATACTCTTTAATAAAGAAATGTAAACATGAAAAGGTAGATTTCTTTGTTTGTCTTTTGGGAAAAGAAAACATTAGATAATCTTTTGAGAAAGGAAGTGTGGAAATTTTTGCAAATTGATAGTTGCTCATATCATTTTTTGGAAGTAAAGTGCAGGTGTGTGAAAAACTGAATCAAGAAAGCTGATGATAAGGTAAAATGTGTCTATTCTTGCATTTGTAGAGTGATTTTTGATCAAGTACTAAGAAAAATTTTTGATCTTGGGAAGATGACAAGATTGCATTAAGGAAAAGTCAAGTTAAGTAGCTAGATGCAAGTAGATAAGATCCATTTGTAGCCAAGTCAAAGTCATAATCTTGAGAAAAGCTGAATTGCATCTTGAAAAGAGAAATGTTTGAGTTTATCTTTGCAAAAATTGACATTTGCATTTCTTAACACAACTTTCTTTGGGAAATTTTGCTCATAAACTGATTTGATAGGCAAAGCAAAAGAGAGTATAACCAATCAAGGAACACAGGATTAATAGATCATCAAACAAGAAACCCTAAGTGAAGTGTTTACCTTAATTTAGGGCAAAATACTAAAAAAAATCATAAAATTCATTAAAACAATCAAACAAATTTCTTTTCTCCTTAGGAAGTTGGACTGAAGTTTTGTTGACAAGAGTGGAAGAGACCAGGTAGTAAGAAAGCAAAAAAATTGCCAAAAACTGGAAAATTAGAAAAAACACGATTCTCTGCACAGGATCGCAATTTTCTGGATAATTTTGTGATTATGATGTAAAATTACAAGTGACAGTTGAACTAGAATTGGTAAAGGGTACTAAAGGGAAACAAGAGAAAAGAATACTCAAAATTGCAAAAAATAGGAAGTACAGAAAAAATACGATTCTTTGCACAAAATCGCAATTTTTTTTAAGAGAAAATTTTTGGGAAGTTTGAGTACAATTGGGTTTTTTGAGAAAGGTAATTGCAAGAGATTTCATTAATATTGAGAAAGTGAAGGAAGTTAAATTCCAAAGAATCAGGAAAGATTGAGTATCAAGTGAGAGAGGTGGAAAAGTACAAAATCACGATTTTCACCAATAGCTAATGAGAGTGATTAATCATGAAAAATTAAGAATTGAGGATTAAAACCATAAAGTTGTTGAAGAATGAAATTGGACAAGTGAAAAAGTGAAAATCAGTGGAAATTGTACAGAATCGCGATTGTGTGGACACTATAGAAGTCTAGAATTCAGAGAAAAATCATTTTTGAGTGAGAGAGAGAGAGAGAGCAGGCATAGGATCATGACTTCTGCAGCTAAAAGTTTTGGAGAGTTTTTGAATCAAGCAAGAAAGGTAAGGGGCCTCAATACCATTTTTTTTGCATTTCTTTAAATTTTCATGATCATTAAGCAGAGATAAGTAGAAAATAGCTGAAAAACACGGAATCGCGATTTCTAATTTTTTGAAGTGTCTGTAAAAAAATTAAAAAGATTTTAGAAAACTCTTTTATTGTATGTTAAAAAATAGTTAAGGCGATTCTATAGAAGAAATAAAAATTTGAAAATCAATACCTGGAAAATTTTTCAAAAAATTGAACAGAATCGCGATTCTGTAGTCAGAGACAAAATCGCGATTCTCTGAAACTAGGAACAAAAAATCGCGATTCCCAGAGCACGATTTTCATAAGAAAATCGTGTTTTTTACGATTGTGAGCAATCATGATTGTCTGAGAACAAAATCGTGGAAAACACGATTTTGATCACAAAATCGTGAGAAACACGATTCTCACCACAAAATCGTGGAAAACACGATTTTGATCACAAAATCATGAGAAACACGATTCTCACCACAAAATCGTGGAAAACACGATTTTGATCACAGGATCGTGAGAAACATGATTCTCACCACAAAATCGTGGAAAACACGATTTTGATCACAGAATCGTGAGAAACACGATTCTCACCACAAAATCGTGGAAAACACGATTTTGATCACAGAATCGTGAGAAACACGATTCTCACCACAAAATCGTGGAAAACACGATTTTGATCACAGAATCGTGAGAAACACGATTCTCACCACAAAATCGTGGAAAACACGATTTTGATCACAGAATCGTGAGAAACACGATTCTCACCACAAAATCGTGGAAAACACGATTTTGATCACAAAATCGTGAGAAACACGATTCCACCACAAAATCGTGGAAAACACGATTTTGATCACAGAATCGTGAGAAACACGATTCTCACCACAAAATCGTGGAAAACATGATTTTTATCACAGAATCGTGAGAAACACGATTCTCACCACAAAATCGTGGAAAACACGATTTTGATCACAGAATCGTGAGAAACACGATTCTCACCACAAAATCGTGGAAAACACGATTCTAGTCACAGAATCGTGGAAATTAATTGAATGATTCTTAGGTCTGGTAATAAATTGAACACAGATTCCCAAGAAGAACTGAGAAGGAAAGAAATAGAGCTAGTGGTAGGGGATTTGCAAGAAAGAGATTTAGGGCAGGAAAACAACATGGAAAATTTAAATGAAACAAATGAGTCCACTGAAACTGGGGATTATAGAAACATCATCAAATATATGTATACAAATAGGTTTGGGACCTATGTATATCAGGATGGAATGCATAAGTTTCTCATTAGATTGAGAAACTTAGAAGTTCCCCTGAACATAACACCAGTAGCTCAATTCAAAGATGGTAGATATGAGGATAGGCAAGGATGTGTATACATCTTCTCACAAGACCCAGAAAATTCAAATGACCTAGGGCAATGTGCTGACAAGAAACCTTGGGAACATAACCTAGGGCAATCAGACTTGCCAAGACCACATGAAATTCACAATAATATTGAGCAACAACAAGGTAGGAGAACACGTACTTCCCCAAATCCTTTTGAAAAGGAACCAGAAGGATTTAATGAATTTACACTAAGAAGAAGACATCAATGGCAATATCAGGGTAGAATGCTTAGACCATATCAGGTAGCCAAATGCATGAAAAATCAATATGAAGGATATTCTGATCCTCATGCTCACGCTGCAGAGTTTAGGCAATTAATTAGATCTGAAGAAGTAGAGGATTACAAAGTCCAATTTGAGGCATTTGGTCTAACCCTAACAGGACCTGCGTTATCTTGGTTCATTCCCTTAAGAAAGGAAATGTATCTAGATATTGAATCCTTCCTAGAAGCTTTCATTCGGGAATTCTCAAACACTGGAATAAAACATAGCACAGCCACACTAATACATAGATTTAAACAACAAAAAGATGAAAATGTCAGAGAGGCAGCCAGGAGATTCAAGCAGTACATTGACAGATGTCCTAGAGAAGAAGTACCTTCCATGGCAAGGCAGGTATCCCTATTCATAGAAGGAGAGAAAAGAGAGAAATTATAGAAAGAGAAAAATTATCTATTTTCCTTTTATAAGTTAAATAGCACAAAGCAAGATATAGGTAGAAGGGTAGCAGGTTTCTATTTATTATTTTGTATTGTCCATTCTATTTTTTTATGATTTTTTTGTATTTTTTATTGTTTATTTTTCATTTCATTCTTTTTCTTCTAAACATCTTCTTCCTGGATGAGAGCTGTCAGAAGAGGGGAGTGCACTAGACATCTTGCTACACATGTAATGGTCACTTTAATTGAGTTTTCTAAAGAAGTCAGAATTTAATTAAAAGATTATTTTCATTCTTCTTTCATTTCATCTCAAAATAACTATTATTTTTTATTTTATGTGACTCATGTGGGTGGAGTTCTTTCTTTTTATGTGTTATATTTTCTCGAGAATGGTGAATGCAAAGGAGTTATCAATTCATGATTTCAAAGCAGAATCAGTCACTCTATCTAGAGGACACTGGTTCCTGGATAGTGAAGCTGTGGTAGAGAAGGTGGACCTGGAGTCAAATGAAGAGCCAGAGATTCGAGAAGCAGAAAAGGTGGTTAAGGAGCTCAAAGAAACATTGAGCATAATTGGCCAGCATATATTCACAGTGGGAGTAGGGGGTTACAAATATACAATGCTGTGTCAAGAGTTCTATAGATTCCAAAGAGTTGCGATCAATCAGAAAAGATGGAAAGCAGTAGGTTTACACAAGTTGCTGGATGAACCTATATTCTTCATAGATTTTGAAAGAGTGGCAGAGGTAATGAACAGCCTGTTGGAAGTTGGAAAAGGTAATGATGCTTATTTCTGATGCAAAGTTAAGAACAAAGATAATCAGGAGGTGAATATCACTATAAAAGCAGAACATATCAGAGCAGCTTTACAATGGGAACCAAGCTTGACCATAGCTTTGTGAAAAAGAATAAAGAAACCTATACAGGATATTCAAAATTTCCTGATTTCAAGGGAAAGGAGAATGAGGAATATGACATTAGGATGTTTTTGCAATATTTCTGCTTCCCAAAACTACCAAGGTATACCATGCCACATAAATCTGTTACACTGATTATGTTCAACAATAAGGACAGAACTAAGCCCTTCAGAGTAATGGATGTGTCATCCTATATACATGAGCAATTGAAAGAAGCAGCTAAAGACTGGGAGCAGAAAAAGTGTATGAATGGAGCTCAGTTTTTAACCAGGATCATATATCATGTACTGGGAATGGAAGATCAGTTGAAACTAGCTTGTTGGCAGCAGTCAGGGAACCGAAGGAGCCACAAGACGAAGAGAGTCAGAGCGAAGGGACAGCATAGGCAGACATGGCAGTCAAAGAAGATCTGGCAAATAGGCCAATAATTTTCCTCATGAAGAAGCAAGTATGATCATTCACGCAAATCTAGCACTTAGGCAACCCCTTAAACTTTTCAAAAACCCTTACACCAATTAAAAGTGATTCTCATCACTAAACACTATTGTAAATACCATTTCATATTTTTGTAGCTCCATTTTGTGCAAGCCAAGGAGTCCTTGAGCTTGAGGAGCTTTAGAAGTATCTACCTGCCAATTTTCGTAATTTTTAGATCTCGTTTGAGCCCTCAAATAAGCCCTGGAACCTAATTTTTAACTAGGCCGGACACTAGGTCTGAACAGGGCCAAAGCTAGTCAAAAACTATAAAAGGAGCTAGAGAGCTCATTTTTGAGGTTAGATTGTAATTGAAACAAACTTGTAAGAGCTTTTTGAAAGTAAACAAGGAAGTCCATTGCTTCTCCCTCTTTGTCTTGCCGTGTGTGCGCGTGTGTGTATGTGTGTGCATGCTTGTGTGCTTCTCACTCACGCACTTGTGCCTCCACTCGCTCGAGGTCTTCATACCATCCTCACGTCTTCCCGGATTGACATTAAAGGAGGTGCTACTCATCAATGAGCTACACCAAATTTTGGCGCCGTTGCCGGGGATCGAGCTTTGAGGACGAGCGTGTGATGGTAAGACGTAGATTGGAGACGTTAGCGTTGTAGGTAATTTCTCTAATTTTCCTATTTTTCTCTTTCTTACTTTACCACCATCATCACCATCTCCCACCTCCATCTCCATCATCGCGAAAATTTCAGTTTTTTGATTATATCACCATCTCCACCTCATTTCCCTCATTTCGCTTGTGAGAGAGAGCGAGAGAGCGAAATTGCGTGTGCTGTTTTTGCATGTTTCTTGAGTTGTCTTGCAGGTACAGGTCACATCATCGTCCCCAGCACTCTGCACAGGTACGGAATTCGAAGTAACTATCTGTGTGTCGCCGACCTCTGTCAATCGCGACCGACAGAAAAAACGCTCAAATTACCAAACAAAGTGCAAAACCATGATCTACAGGCCTAGAGCTTCCCAAAAATGTGTTTAGTTTTTTGAAATTCCTCAGATTTCTATCAATCGCGATCGCTCTGTCAATCGCGATCGCTCTGTCAATCGCGACCGACAAACCACGACGGACAGATCTGTCAATCGCGATCGACACGTCAATCGCGATCAACAGCCCACGACGGACCTGTCAATCGCGACTGACAAAGTCAACGACCGATTGACCGTGACCGACGGACCATACACGTGACACGTGTCAATCGCGATCGAGTCATCAATCGCGACCAACTCGTCAATCGCGATCGACAGAGTCAACGACTGTTTGACCACGATTGACAGCCCACGACGGCTTTGTCAATCGCGACCGACACAGTCAACGACTGTTTGACCACGACGGACAGACCCTCGCGACTGACCTGTATCTCGCGATGGACCCATCAATCGCGACCGACAGAGTCAACGACCCTTTGACCATGACCGATTGACTTTTCGTAACCCCTGTCAATCGCGACTGACCAGTCAATCGCGACTGACAGCCACGACGGACCTGTCAATCGCGATCGACACGTCAATCGCGACTGACCTGTCAATCGCGACCGACAGACTTTGCGAACACGTTAGAAGGGCAAATTAGGTCAAATTTTTAAGGTAAAAATGGTGAGTTAAATTTTGGCCAAGTGTGGGACAAACACAAGGGTGTAGTATTGCATTACGAGGGCATGACCCAAGTAACTCGCGAATTCTTGTTTGCTTGTTAACCTAGTGTGATCCTGTTTTAGCCCCAAAACCCTGAACTGGCATAACTTTTTCACACGAAATCCGTTTGCCGTGATTGTTGTTTTGTTGGAAAGCTCGCGGGGAGTACAACAAAAACATCGACTGGTTACGGTTAAATTAAGATCAGGAATATTAGATAGGGTATTTTGAAGTTGACCATGCCTAGGGGGAACAAAATTCAGGGATCTCTAGAGTTGTGTCCAAAAAGTCATAGTGCAAATTGGTGAAGTGTTACATGAATGAAAGTGATTGCTTCTGTCTTTTGAATTTAAGTCTTGAGCTAACAGTGGGCCTTTTACAGGTCCTTTGAGAGAAGCAAAGGGTACGCAAGGCAAGAGTAAGTGCAAGCTTGGGAACGCGCGTCCTGGTCACACCAGGGCAACACCACAAGGAAAGGAACTCAAGGTTGGAAAACCCGCAACACCCTCTGTCAATTCTTAGTTTAGGCTAAGTGCGGGTAGTGTTAGAAGTAAATCCACGCAACGATAGGCATGAGATAAATCAAAGATTATCTAAGAAATCAAGTGCAAGTCAAGAGATAACCTGTGTGAGTGAACGACAACCTTAAAGGAAAAGAACCTAATGTGAAAACGACCAAACTAAAGTGCGAAAGTAAACTCAAGTATTCCTGACGACGTGATATCAGACAAGAGTATAAACACGCTAATCAACATAAAAAGAACCAAGTAACCGATACCAAAGGACTCAGAAACGTGGTTGTACCTGGAAAAAATTGGGCTAATCAGTTAGGCATATGAACCTTAGATCAGGACGACACCTAGTAAGAGAGAGACAAAGCCTTAGGTCTTCAGAGGCTAGTGTCAATCACACTGCAAGGTCTTGGGCCCAGCAGTTGAGTCACCACTCTCATTACCCTAGCTCTGATACCAGTGAATCAGGGATGTCTCAAGGCATGGAAAGACCTACGGGAAGTTCAGGTGTGCCATACTTGTACAGGGTAGAAGGCCCTTACAAAACACAGTTGGAATACCTTAGGACCAACCGATTAGGTGCCAGCATCTATGAGGATGGCCTAGGAAGATCTGTGGTACAGATTAAAAACCCTGACCAATCCATAGGACTAGAGCACCCAGCCGTCAAATTTGAAAACGGAGCATACTTGGACAAAGAAGGAACCATATACGTAGTTACCAGTCACCCAGATAGGACGGACGAATTTGGGAATGTGATCTCAGAAGCAGATTTAGGTGACCTAGAGCAAGGAAACATGGGTGCAGAACCTAGAACCCCTCGAGGTAAATCGGTTCTCACTAGGATTATCACGCCGGAATGGATTCCCCAAGACAACAAGAGCATAGATTTGCTCCTCAAGCAAGAAACTGACGAAGCCTTTTGGAGGTATAAATCGGATCAGCCAACTGACATAGGAACAATCATGATCTACGAGTTTAAGGATCCTGATAGCCCAGGTAGAGTGACCTACTTAGATCACGCTTCGAAGAGGATCTTTGTGGTGACAGAAAATGATAGGCATGCTTACACTTGGAAGGGTGAATTCGTTTTCCCCCAACCAAGATTGAATGTATCCTATGGTCACCCTGGAGCTGGAACATCCCAAGCTCATGGAATGCAAAGAGACAGAAGTAGAGATAGACCAGAAGTAAGCTTTGCCAACCCAGTGGGCAGAGAAAGAATGAGGACGGAAACAAATAGAATAGAACCGGAGATGCTTAGAGCTCACAGGAATCAAAGAAATGCGGATGAGTTCCCTCTACCACGACCTAGAGAGCACGCAAGGACTTTGAGACCTACTCAGCTAGTTAAGTCCATGAAGAACTATTTCGATGGCACGGGAGATCCATATGATCACGTGGCCGAGTTTAGGCAAGTCCTGAGAGCTGAACAAGTGGAGGATCTATTCACGCAGTACAATGCCTTTGGTCTAACCCTTAGGAACACTGCCCTGACATGGTTTCAACCACTAAATGAGAGACAGTTCAGGAGCATAGACCAACTCCTAGAGGCTTTCATTATTGAATTCTCTAAGAGTGGCATAAGGCATAATACCTCCTCGCTGATTCACAGCTTCAAGCAAACCCCGCAAGAGACCGTGAGACTTGCAGGAAGGAGATTTAGGCAATATCTTGAAAGATGCCCTGTTTCGGAGTTACCCACACCAGCCAAGCAAGTGGCTTTATTCTTGGATGGATTGCTAAGTACCAAATTAAGATCATATGTGTACTTGAAGGACCCTAGGACCATAGAAGAGTGTGTACGCATGTGTATTGACATTGAGGATAATCTAGGGGAGGAGTTAGAGCTTTCCAAGATATACAAAGATTCAGATAGTGCCTCTAGCCTCTCTTCCATGCAATCCACATCAATTGAGGAACTTGTAGAGAAAGTAGCTCAGAAATTAGGCGTAACTAGCAAACAAATCCCAAGGTTTGCCCCTGTGAAAAGGTGCTATACTTGTGGCGGCGACCACATGGTGAACGTATGTCCCATTATGGCTCAGTCCCAGGTAAATCCTAGCAGCCAGTACTGCACTATAGAACGGAGGTACACCAATCACACCACACAAGATTGCCCCTACCATAAGCGAACAGTTAGGCAAACTTATCCTCAACCTTATCCACCACAGGGAAGATACCAGAACCAGTACCCTCCACAGCCATATGGCAGGCCATAGCAACCTTATCAGCAACCATATCAAGCCCAACAAAGGCCTCAACCTGTGTTAGCACAACAACCCCCTGCCCCAGCCAATGTGATTCCGGTAAAGTATACTGCTGCAGAAGAGAACCTGAATAGAGCTATAGTCCCTGTAACATCCTTGCTTTCTGAAAGTGACCCCGGTGACCATAGCTTTGATTCTACACATGTTGATAGTCCCCAGGCGTACTACATGCAGTCTCCAGAACATGGTGAGTCCTATTACAGCGAAGAGCCAAATGAACCTAGTTGGGAGTGAGATTACACAAACGTCATGTACGCAAACCCCAATCTTAGACCTCAAACTAGGCAAGTAAGACCTCCATTCCCAAGAGGACTGTGCTACAGATGCCAAGGAGATCACCTCATTCGCGATTGTCCCTTACCTCCACCTACACAAACTCAGTCAATGACGATCCAAGGCTTTTGCCAAGATTGTGGAAAAGAGCATCTCTTACGAGATTGCCCAAAGAACCCCAATAATATGCCAAAAATCACTCCTATCAATGTTATTGGGTTAGTGGTAGATTCCACAGGAAATGTCACTTCCACTGCTCCCATACAGGTAGTCACTAGAGCTCAAGCATTGCAGCAGAATCAAGGGGTAAACCAGGATAAGAACCCAGAGGCTAGTGAAACCGAGAGCGTGACAAGGAAAAGGACTAGAGCGTGGAAAGATAGTCGAGAAAGAATGAAAAGACAATGGGCTAAAAAGATGAGTGAGCTGGAGGAAAGCATAAGAGAAACCAAAGCGAGGATAACTGAACTCACATCTCAAACTCCCTCTCACACTATTCCATCACCACCATTCCCATCGCCATCCGACCCGCCACCTTCCAACCCACCTCATATGATTCCACCACCCCCTAGAGTAGGATCAGTATTAGCTGATCCCATTCCAGAAGACATAGACATGATGCTTAAAGCATATCAGGCCAGAATTCAAGAAGGGCCAAATGTCACAGATCACGACAAGTGTTACCCTAGAGCTGACCTAGAGATAGAAAGAACCAAGCTTTGCGCGAAAATGGTAGCATTGGCTCAAACTATGTTTGAAGCCAGTCGCCTTTTCAATTACTCAGGCTCAGCCAAGACGCAATTACACTTGGATGGACTTCTAGAGAAGCTAGAGGGCATAATTGCCAGATCGGCCAAGGAAGAAAAAAATCAAGAAGAAAGCAAGCAAAAACATGACCCATCCCCCATCAAAAGTTTATGTAGCCAATTCCACTGAACGAGACAACTTCCCCTCCTTAGAAAGAATAGAGAATCTAATGGCCCAATCACCAAAGGAACCAGCCTCTCAACACAAGGGCAAGGCAAGTGAAAGAGTAAGCATTCCTGCTCAAGAAGCCTATGTGCCTGAAGCCTCTGTGCCTAACTCTACGGAGCCGGACACATCATCTTCTATGAATCGGTTCACACTAGAATTCCTACGCGAGATTCAAGAAGACAAGTGGGCTAAGGAAAGTGAAGTCCCTCCTCCCATTGAACTTGTGGATGAGGCACATGACCAATTCCCACAAGACATCCCATCCATTTATGGAGAGTAGGAGAGTACCCAATCTCAAGAAAGATTAGACTTTGAGTCTAATTCTTTACAGGAACTACCCCATTTCACAGGCCCATGGGAAGCAAGGTCCACCTGTATGAGAGCACCTACAGTCATGGTAAGAAACGAAGATTCAGTCATACCTAGGAACACAGAGGTAGTGAAGAACACTAACGTGCAGTGCAATCTCAAGTTAGAAGAGCTACTCAAGGTTAGACCTGAATTATGGAAACATGTTGCCAAACAAGTACCAGAAATAGCCAAACCTCGTTCCCAGGTAGGATCCCAGAGGACAGTGCCAGAAATTCCCTTGGATAAGATAGGAGATATGTGTGAAGGTGAAGAAGGGAACACCTATCCTCCCATCACCTACCAGGAGTACACCACCAAGGCAATTTTGGACTCAGGTGCAGGAGTTGCAATTGCCACCACTTCCCTATGGAAGCGTTGGGGCAAGCCAGCACTCAGGCCAACGAGAATGAAATTGCAGATGGCAGATGGTCATATTGAGAGACCCTTAGGATTGCTAGAAGGAATAACTCTCACCACTTGTGGTGTCGAGTTCGAGCATACATTTTCTATATGTGACTTTAGCAAAAATCATGCCTATGAGATGATTTTGGGAAGACCATTCATGCGACAGTTGCAAGTGGTACAGGACTGGGGAACCAATTCTTTGTACCTGCAACACTTAGGTGTTACGAACAAAGTCAATCTCAAGGATTACTCTCATAGAGATGTCCCTCCTATCCAATGGAATCCCATCCATAGAGCCAAAGATGATACAGAATCGGTGCATTCCATAGGGTCAGGATCCTCTTGGATGCATGAAGACACCCACTTATGGATGTGCAAGGTAGCAGTAGAAGAAGAGAAGAGAGAGAAAGCCAGAGAGGTAGGTGCGAAAGAAACCCTGTTGGCATACAAAGCAATAAAGGAGTCATGCACAATACGGCAACAAGGCCAGATCATTTTTTCCCATAGATTATGTACAACCCAAGTGATTTTAATCACTACACAAACATTGTAAATCCCGTTTTTGGTAGATTAGACTCCATTTTGTGCAAGCCGAGGAGTCCTCGAGCTTGAGGAGTATTAGAAGTACCATCGTACCAAATTTCATAATTTTTAGACTTCGTTTGAGCCCTCAAATAAGCCCTGGAACCTAATTTTTAACTAGGCCGGACACTAGGTCTGGACAGGGCCAAAAGCTAGTCAAAAACTATAAAAAGAGCTAGAGAGCTCATTTTTGAGGTTAGATTGTACTTGAAACGAACTTGTAAGAGCTTTTGAAAGTAATCTAAAGAACTCCATTGATTCTCTCTCTCTGTCTTGCCGTGTGTGCGCGTGTGTGTGTATGTGTGTGCATGCTTGTGTGCTTCTCACTCACGCACTTGTGCCGCCACTTGCTCGAGGTCTTCATACCATCCTCACGTCTTCCCGGATTGACATTAAAGGAGGTGCTACTCATCATTGAGCTACACCAAATTTTGGCGCCGTTGCCGGGGATCGAGCTTTGAGGACGAGCGTGTGATGGTAAGACGTAGAGTTGACGCGTTGGAGTTGTAGGTATTTTCTTCACTCTCATCGATTTTCTTTTACTTTCTTCACCATCATCATCATCACCATCTCCCACGTCCATCTCCATCATCGCGAAAATTTCAGTTTTTTGACTATATCCCCACCTCCACCTCATTTCCCTCATTTCACTTGTGAGAGAGAGCGAGAGAGCGAACTTGCATGTGCTGTTTTTGCATGTTTTCTGAGCTATTTTGCAGGTTTTTTGCTGTACCATCATCCCCAGCAGTGTGCGCAGGTACGACAGGCTCTGCACAGGTCCCGGGACGACAGCCTCTGTCTATCGCGACAGACAGAAAATCTTAACATTTTGTGAATGCATGTTTATCATTGTAACCTACACCTTGAGGGCACTCTAGATCACTAGAAGTTTTTCAAAAATTTGCATTTTTTCAGTCTATCGCGACAGACACTGTCTATCGCGACAGATACCGTCTATCGCGACAGACACCGTCTATCGCGACAGACAGAAATCCACGACAGACAGCGTCTATCGCGACAGACACTGTCTATCGCGACAGACAGGAATCCGTGACAGATACCGTCTATCGCGACAGACACCGTCTATCGCGACAGACAGAAATCCGCGACAGATACCGTCTATCGCGACAGACACCGTCTATCGCGACAGACAGGAATCCGCGACAGATACCGTCTATCGCGATAGACACCGTCTATCGCGACAGACAGAAATCCGCGACAGATACCGTCTATCGCGACAAACACCGTCTATCGCGACAGACAGAAATCCGCGACAGATACCGTCTATCGCGACAGACACCGTCTATCGCGACAGACAGAAATCCGCGACAGATACCGTCTATCGCGACAGACACCGTCTATCGCGATAGACCGAATTTCACGACAGACAGCGTCTATCGCGACAGACACCGTCTATCGCGACAGACAGAAATCCGCGACAGACACCGTCTATCGCGACAGACAGAAATCCACGATAGACACTGTCTATCGCGACAGACACCGTTTATCGCGACAGACAGCCCCCACGATAGATTGTGTCTATCGCGACAGACACCGTCTATCGCGATAGACAAGCATTTTCGGCAAAAAATTAAGGAGTGAATTTTTGGAAATTTAGGCTAAATTTTGGGCATATTTGCACTTTCATGTACTCATCTACTTACAAAGGCCTTAGAAAATGCATTAAAACCCCCGAAAGGTTCTGTTTGTCTAGTTAACCCCCTAAACCCTGAACGGTCATAACTTTTTCATACGAAATCCATTTTCTGAGCTCTAGGGCTTGTCGGAAAGCTCGTGACATATACTACACGCCCTCAACTGTTTTTTATAAGAATAACGCGTTGATTTTCAGATAGGATATTTGGAAGTTGACACACTGAGGGGTAGGAACACCAAGAGAGCTCTAGAGTAAATTTCTAACAATGCAAAAGGGGGAAAAAGGGTCATTAACAAAGTGTCTGAAATAAATTGTCTGTCAATTGAAAGGTCTACTTGGAGCTAATCTTGGGATTTATGCAGGCCTATTGAGAAGCAATTGAGAGTATCCAAGCAAGGGTGTGGCACACGCTTGAGAATCAACTTCTCGAGCACTAAAGAGCAAGGTTCGGCAAGAAAGGTCGGAATATTCTCAACTCCTCTTCGTCAATTCCTAGCCTAGGCTAAGAGCGATTAGAAGTAGGAGTAAGTCAGGGCGACGATAGGCCACTATCAAGTTGAAGACTACCTAAAAACTCAAGTTCAAGCTAAAAACTTAATCTCTGTACTGTCGACAACATAAAGGAAAGAACCTAACGTGGAACGATCAACCTGAAAGTACGAAGAACATTCAAGTATTCCTGACGACGTAATAGCAGACAAGACTTTAAACACGAGGAATAACTAAAAAGAATCAAGTGACTGGTACCAATTGATCGGCAACGAGGTTGTACTCTGGGCAAAAATTTGGGCTAATCAGTTAGGCATATGAACCTTAGATCAGGACGACACCTAGTAAGAGAGAGACAAAGCCTTAGGTCTTCAGAGGCTAGTGTCAACCACACTGTTAGGTCCTGGGCCCAGCAGTTGAGCCACCACTCGAACTACCCTCGCTCTGAGACCAGTGAGTCAGAGATGTCTCAAGGCATGGACAAACCTACGGGAAGTTCAGGAGTGCCCTACTTGTACAGGGTAGAAGGCCCTTACAAAACACAGTTGGAGTACCTGAGGACCAACCGATTAGGTGCTAGCATCTATGAGGACGGCTTAGGAAGATCTGTGGTCCAGATTAAAAACCCTGATCAATCCATTGGACTAGAACACCCAGCTGTCAAGTTTGAAAATGGTGCATACCTGGACAAAGAAGGAACTATATATGTAGTCACTAGTCATCCTGATAGGACAGATGACTTTGGGAATGTAATCTCAGAAGCGGACTTAGGTGACCTCGAACAAGGGAACATGGGTGCGGAACCTAGAACCCCTCGAGGTAAATCAGTTCTCACTAGGATTATCACGCCTGAGTGGATCCCCCAAGATAACAAGTGCATAGATTTGCTTCTCAATCGAGAAACAGACGAAGCCTTCTGGAGGTATAAACCGGATCACCCAACTGACATAGGAACAATCATGATCTATGAGTTTAAGGATCCAGATAGCCCAGGTAGAGTGACCTACTTAGACCACACGTAAGAGAGGATTTTTGTGGTGACAGAAAATGATAGGCATGCTTACACTTGGAAGGGCGAATTCATTTTCCCCCAACCAAGATCAAATGTAGCCTATGGTCACCCTGGAGCTGGAACATCCCAGGCTCATGGTATGCAAAAAGACAGAAGTAAAGATAGACCAGAGGTAAGTTTTGCCAATCCAGTGGGCAGAGAAAGAACGAGAACGGAGACGAATAGGGTAGAACCTGAGATGCATAGAGCCCACAGGAACCAAAGAAATGTAGATGGATTCCCTCTGCCGAGGCCTAGAGAGCACACAAGAACTTTGAGACCCACCCAGCTAGTTAAGTCCATGAAGAATTACTTTGACGGCACAGGAGATCCCTATGATCATGTGGCAGAGTTCAAGCAAGTCTTGAGAGCTGAACAAGTGGAGGATCTGTTCACGCAGTACAATGCCTTCGGTCTAACCCTTAGGAACACAGCACTTACGTGGTTTCAGCCATTAGATGAATGCCAGTTCAGGAGCATAGATCAACTCCTAGAGGCATTCATTATAGAGTTCTCTAAGAGCGGCATAAGACACAACACCTCCTCACTGATTCACAGCTTCAAGCAAACCCCTCAAGAGACTGTGAGACTTGCAGGAAGAAGATTTAGACAATATCTTGAAAGGTGCCCTATTTCGGAGCTACCCACATCTGCTAAACAAGTAGCCTTATTTCTTGACGGATTGCTGAGCCCAAAATTGAGATCCTATGTGTATCTGAAAGACCCTAGGACTATAGAAGAATGTGTACGTATGTGCATTGACATTGAAGATAACCTAGGAGAAGAGCTAGAGTTGTCCAAAATTTACAAAGATTCAGATAGTGCATCTAGTCAATCTTCCACACAAGCCACATCAATTGAAGAACTTGCCGAAAAAGTAGCTCAGAAACTAGGTGTAACTAGCAAACAAATCCCAAGGTTTGCCCCTGTGAAAAGGTGCTATACATGCGGTGGTGACCATATGGCGAACGTCTGTCCCATTATGGCTCAACCCCAAGTAAACCCTAGTAGCCAGTACTGCACCATAGAACGGAGATACACCAATCACACCGCACAAGACTGCCCATACAACAAGCACGCAGTTAGGCAACCCTATCCGCAACCCTACTAACAAGGCAGATACCAGAACCAAAATCCACCACCACAATATGCTAGACCCCAACAAACCTACCAACCACAGTATCAGGCCCAACAAAGGCCTCAGCCTGTGCTAGCACAACAACCCCCTGCCCCAGCTAATGTGATTCCGGTAAAGTATACTGCTGCAGAAGAGAACCTGAATAGAGCTATAGTCCCTGTAACATCCTTGATCTCTGAAAATGACCCAAGTGACCATAGCTTTGATTCTACCCATGTGGATAGCCCCCAGGCTTACTACATGCAGTCCCCAGAACATGGAGAGTCCTACTATGGTGAAGAGCCGAACGAACCTAGTTGGGAGTCAGATTACACGAACATCATGTATACAAACCCCAACCCTAGACCTCAACCTAGGCAAGTACGACCACCATTTCCTAGAGGACCGTGCTACAGATGCCAAGGAGATCACCTCATTCGTGATTGTCCCTTGCCTCCACCTACGCAAACCCAGTCGGTGACGATCCAAGGCTTCTGCCAAGATTGCGGGAAAGAGCATCTCTTACGAGATTGCCCAAAGAACCCCAATAGCATGCCAAAAATCACCCCTATCAACGTTGTTGGGTTAGTGGTAGACTCCTCAGGAAGCGTCACTTCCACTGCACCAGTACAGGTAGTCACTAGGGCTCAGGCATTACAGCAAAACCAAGGGGTAGGCCAGGAAAAGAGCCTAGATGCTAGCGATACTGAGAGCCAAAATAAAAAGAGAACAAGAGCTTGGAAAGATAGCCGCGAACGCATGAAAAGGCAATGGGCAAAGAAGATGAGTGAACTTGAGGAAAGTCTACGAGAAACCAAGGCTAAAATCATAGAGATCACGTCTCAACCGCACTCTCACACATTCCCACCGCTACCATCCCCATCACCCTCCATCCCTTCACCCTCTAAGACAGCCCACGCAACCCACCCACCACCCCAAACAGGATCAGTATTAGCTGATCCCACTCCCGAAGACATAGACATGATGCTTAAGGCATATCAGGCCAGAATCCAAGAAGGGCCAAACGTCACGGATCATGACAAGTGCTATCCTAGAGCTGACCTAGAGATAGAAAGAACCAAACTATGCGCGAAAATGGTCGCATTGGCTCAGACTATGTTTGAAGCCAGTCGCCTTTTCAATTACTCAGGCTCAGCCAAAACGCAATTACACTTGGATGGATTCCTAGA
Source organism: Ceratopteris richardii (assembly GCA_020310875.1). Taxonomy (NCBI): domain Eukaryota; kingdom Viridiplantae; phylum Streptophyta; class Polypodiopsida; order Polypodiales; family Pteridaceae; genus Ceratopteris; species Ceratopteris richardii. Next base: position 97,346,024 of record CM035427.1, read on the forward strand.
GAAGTTAGAGAGGATAATTGCAAGATCTGACAAGGAAGAAAAAAATCAAGACCAAGAAAAAGCAAGCAAAAACAGGAATCATTCCCAATCAGAAGTGTATGTGGCCAATGCCCCTAAACCGGACAACTTCCCCTCCTTAGAAAGAATAGAGAGGCCAATAGCACAGCCAGAAAAGGAACCTACCCCTCAAAGAAAGGAAAGGGCAAGAGAACGGGTAAGCCAGCCTCTTCAGGAAGCCCGTGGGCCTCCTCAAGAAGCTTATCTTCCCCCCCAAAAGGCAGATGAGCCTCCCTCGAAAGCTCAAGTACCTCCATAGGTTGCCTACATTCCTTCTCAGGGGATGTGTGAGCCTGTTCGGAAAAGTAATAGAATAAGTAATCCTCCCCAAGAAGCTTGTGCTCCAGCCATTTGCGAGAACGAGGAGAGAGTCAACAATAGAATCAGCCCTCCTTCACAGGTTGCTTATGCGCCCAATTCTACGGAGCCAGACACTTCTTCTTCTATGAATCGGTTTGCACCAGACTTCCTACGAGAGATTCAAGAAGACAAATGGGATAACGAAAGCGAGGTCGCCCCTCCTTTTGAACTTGTGGACGATGCACACGACCAATTCCCACAAGACATCCCATCTATTTATGGGGAGCATGAGAGTGTTCAGTCTCACGAGAGATTAGACTTTGAGTCGAATTCCATACAAGAGCTACCCCACTTCACAGGCCCATGGGAAGCAAAGTCCACATGTATGAGAGCACCCACAGTCATGGTAAGGAACGACGACTCAGTCATTCCTAGGAACACAGAGGTAGTGAAGAACACTAATGTGCAGTGTAATCTCAAGTTAGAAGAGCTACTCAAGGTTAGACCTGAATTATGGAAACATGTAGCCAAACAAGTACCAGAGATAGCAAAACCTCGTTCCCAGGTAGGATCCCATAGGACAGTGCCAGAAATTCCCTTGGATAAGATAGGGGATATGTGTGAAGGCGAAGAAGGGAACACCTATCTTCCCATCACCTACCAAGAGTACACCACCAAGGCAATTTTAGACTCAGGTGCAGGAGTTGCAATTGCCACTACTTCCCTTTGGAAGCGTTGGGGCAAGCCAGCACTCAGGCCAACAAGAATGAAATTGCAGATGGCCGATGGTCATATTGAGAGACCCTTAGGATTGCTGGAAGGGATAACTCTCACCACTTGTGGTGTTGAGTTTGAGCATAGCTTTGCTATATGTGACTTTAGCAAAAATCATGCTTATGAGATGATTTTAGGAAGACCATTTATGCGACAGTTGCAAGTGGTACAGGATTGGGGAACCAACTCCTTGTATTTGCAACACTTGGGCGTTACAACCAAAGTCAATCTCAAGGACTATTCTCATAGAGATGTCCCTCCTATCCAGTGGAATCCCATCCATAGAGCCAAAGATGATACAGAATCTGTGCATTCCCTAGAATCTGGATCCTCATGGATGCATGAAGACACTCACTTATGGATGTGCAAGGTAGCAGTAGAAGAAGAGAAGAGAGAGAAAGCCAGAGAGGTAGGTGCGAAAGAAACCCATAGATCAATCCAAGACCCAGCCTATGCACCTGTAGTTTTTCCAGACGAAGAATTTGAACCTCACGGTTGGGCAGAAATCTTAGCAACAATGGACGTAGCCATCAACGAAGAACAATGGACACCTCACTGTGATGAGGATGGTTATGATATTTCAGTCTTCTCCATAGAGCCAATCATGGGAGAGGCAGTTCTAGAAGAATGCGAGCCTAGCCCTGATGCATTTGAGGATGCAAGTGACTCCGATCTAGAGTCAATCATTATGGACCCACCATTTGCATCAGATGAAGAATACTTCCATGAAGTAGAATTTCAACCCCAGAGGCATGGAGAGGTTACAACTAATGTAAGATTAACAACACATGTGACCCCGAAGGAAGAAGGAAAGAAACGAAAAAAGAGAGAAGCCTCACCAGAAGAGGAAGAATCTTTGTTTGAGGTCCCCGAAAATTTTAAGAAGTATGAGATAGATGACAGGAGAGTCATGATAAGAATGCCTAAACGAGAGGCACAATCAGGAGAGGCCTATGATAACAAAGAAACTACTAAGAAAATAGTAGTGGCCATAGAAGAAGGAGAGGAGAGATGCACGTATATAGGCCATGACTTGACAGAAGAAGAAGAGCAAGAGTTGATTGCCTTGCTAAGAGAATACAGAGATGTATTCGCTTGGAGTTACAAGGATTTGAAAGGTGTTGACCCTGACATATGCTCACACACCATTCCCATGACTTCAGATGCTAAACCCTCTAAGCAAAAGCCTTATACATATAATGATAATTACGCCGCTAAGATCAAGGAAGAGATAGATAGACTGGTTGAAGCTGGATTTATCTACGAAATTGAACACACCGAATGGGTATCCCCCATCGTAGTGGTGCCCAAGAAGAATGGCAAGCTGCCTGTGTGCATTAACTTGAAAAAGGTTAATGCCGCCACGATTCGAGATAACTATCCGCTTCCCATCACAGAGCATCTCTTAGAAAGAGTGGCAGGCAAGGAAGTGTACAGCTTCCTTGATGGATTTTCGGGCTACAATCAAGTAGCCATAGCTCCAGAGGATCAGCATAAGACATCCTTTGCCACAGAATGGGGCATTTTTGCTTTTAGAGTAATTGCATTTGGGCTTACCAACGCACCAGCTACCTTCCAGAGACTGATGTGCCATGTGTTTAAGGAGTTCCTAAGGAAGAGTTTAGAAGTCTATGTTGATGATCTTTGTGCTCATTCCAACGTTAGGCAAACCCATATTCCTGAACTCAGACAAATCTTTGACAAATGTAGAGAATATCAAGTCTGCCTAAACCCAGAAAAGTGTGTTTTTATGGTCAGGCAAGGCAAGATTCTAGGACACATAGTGTCAAAGAATGGCATATCTACCGATGAAGAAAAAGTGAGAGCCATAGCAGAGCTACCTAGGCCAAAGAATGTCAAGGAAGTACAAGCTTTCATGGGGCATTGTGGGTATTACCGACGTTTCATCCACATGTATGCTGTCATTGCAAAGCCCATGTACGGACTTCTGACAAACTTTGAGTGGACGGATGAATGTGAGAATTCCTTCCAAGAGCTTAAACGAAGATTGTGTTCAGCACCAATCTTGACCACACCAGATTGGAATAAGCCATTCCATGTTCATGTTGATGCATCCAATTATGCTATTGGATGTGTGCTCGCACAACCTACTGGTGAAGGTAATATGGATCTTCCAATTGCCTATGCCAGTAGACAATTGAATGCGGCTGAACGGAATTACACCACCACAGAGCGAGAAGGATTAGGCATGGTGTATGCAGTTAAGAAATTTAGACACTATTTGCTTGCAAATAAGTTTAAATTTTTTACTGATCATCAGGCATTGTTGTACCTAGTAAACAAGCCATGCAATACAGGTAGATTAGTAAGATGGTTTCTCTTGCTAATGGAATACGAATTTGAGGTTGTGGTAAGGAAAGGTAGGACTCATTTGAGAGCCGATCATCTCTCTAGGCTCACATCGGGAGAAGCCCCACAAGGAGTGTCAGATGACCTTCCTGATGCTTACTTGTTTAATTTGGAAGTTATACCGCAGTGGGCCAAGCCAATAGTACCAGTATTGACATACGGGCCTAATCATCCAGTGGTGAACACACGGAATAGAGAGATCGTAAAAGCCCAAAAGTACCATATCATGGCAGGAAGCATGTACAAGCACACAGATCAAGGGATCTTGGCTTGTTGCGTAGAAGAGGATGAGTACGCTAAATGGTTGCAATTAGCACATGTAGGTGCGTTAGAGCAACACCATTCAAAGCAAAGAACTTTGCAGACTCTAAAGAGATTCGGAGTGCATTGGCCAACTATGGAAGCTGATGTCCAAAAGTTGTGCAAGGAATGCCCAATCTGTTGCACTAAACCACCAGTGGAACATGCCACTCTTTATCAAGTATCCATTGTGCCAGATTGGAGTGAACCTCTAGTATCATTCTTGAGAACAAACACATTCCCTCCAGACATGACTCTAGCTAGGAAAAGGAGTTTAGAACAAGAAGCCCAGGATTACTCACTCATCGGTAATAATCTATATAAGCGCGGTAAAGATGGTTACCTGAGACTATGTGTCCACGAAAGTGAATATCTGAAGATCTTGGAAACTGCTCACCAAGGTGTAGCAGGAGGACACTTTGGACCAGATCGGGTAATCAAGGCGATACTATTTGCGGGCTTCTGGTGGCCTACCCTTCACATGGATGCACATACCTATGTGAAACGGTGTGATGTCTGTCAAAGGACTCAGTATCCTATACGCAAAGATGAGATGCCACTGAAACCTATGATGGGTGGACGTGCATTCTCTAAGTGGGGAATAGACTTCGTAGGTCCTATTAATCCCCCAGCTAAGGGTTCTCATGCGGAATACATCATTGTGGCAACAGATTATCTCACCAAGTGGGTAGAGGTAAAAGCTACAACCAAGAACGATGCTCAAACAACTGCCAAATTCTTGTTTGAGAATGTATTCACGAGATATGGACTACCTATAGAGCTTGTAAGTGATAGAGGCACTCACTTCTTGAATGAAGTTATTGAAAATCTACTCCAAGAATTTTTGGTAATACACAAGAAGTCTGCCCCATATCACCCTCAAGCTAATGGTCAAGCTGAGAGCACTAATAAGATTTTATGCAATGTACTGACAAAATTAGTGAACACTAAACGCTCTGATTGGGACAAACAGCTACACCATGCTGTTTGGGCATACCGAGTGGCCTACAAAACGGTACTCCAAGCCACTCCCTTTCAGATGGTATTCGGTCAAAACGCTGTGTTACCCTTGGACTTCTTGATCCCTACATTGAGAGTAGCACGAGAGCACGAATGGACAGGTCATGAGCTCTCCTCTAGGATCTTTGACCTTGAACGATTAGGAGAAACAAGACTGAGAGCCGCTGCAGGGATATATGCAGCCAAGAAGAGACAGAAGGCATACTTTGATGCCCACGTGAAGGATAAAGGCTTGAAAGCAGGAGATCTAGTCTTAGTCTATACACTAAAACAACACGCGAGGAAGCTAGAAAAGAGAGGCTACGGACCTATGATCATCAATAGGATCTCCACGAGCGGAGCAGTACAATTGGCCACATTAGAGGGTGATGTTCTCCCAAATTATATTAGCGGTTGCAGAGTCAAGTTGTATCAGGAACCCCTCACGGAGGAAATGCTCAGTCGACTCAACACTGCTAAGAAACGCAAAGAGGAAGAAAAGCGAGTTCGAGAAGAAGCTCAAGCTGAAGCTTTAGAACGCATCAGAAGGATGAAATTACGAAGGCAAGGTAGAGATCAGCCTGGAGCGAATGACTATGCAGACCAAGGATTTCCTATGGCCATGTGTGAAGTCGCAGGAACAAGCTCGCATAGGATAATTGATAGACGTCCTTTCGTAACCTTAGATATAGGACAAGGAAAGAGTGCAAGGACCGTAAGAGCCTTGATTGACTCAGGTGCAGCCACTAGTGCTGTTAAATTGTCTTACTGCCAAGAATTACAATTGACTGTCAATCCTGTGGAAGCATATCTTATAGGATTGGGAGGAGTGGAAACCCCTTGCATGGGCGAGGCGGAACTTCCCCTTTACATTCATGATGAGGCAATGACAGTTAAAGTACTGGTGTGTCAAGATGAGGATCTCACTGAACCTCTAGTCTTGGGTCAAGATTGGATCTATGACCAAGCAATTAACTTAAACCTAAGAAGTGGACTTCTCCAGGTTTGGGTCAATCATAGTCGAGTTACAGTAGAATTAGACAATGGAGCACTCAAGGAACTAGGAAAGGCACAGACTCCTGGTCCTTCCAGGGGTACACATGAAGATGACCATGCTGTTCTTGTTCAAAACCCTGTGTTGCAGAGGAATGATATTTGCAAAAAAGGAGTCAGGGATGCAACGGAACTCCCTTCTTTTCCAAAGGCCAGAAGGAGGCAGCAACCAAAGGCGGATCACAAGCAGAAGAAGCCGAGTACTACCTATGTCCGAGATCAAAAGTACCTACGCAGCAGAATGTCCCAGAAAATAAACCAGGTGTGGGTGCGGAAAGGCGAACGACCGGGTGCACCACCATCAACTACACGGGCAAAGCCTCTTATTAGTAACCAACAACACGACGCTAATAAGAAGTCTGTCAGAAATTCTTCTGCTAAAGTAAAATCTATTTGGGTGCCCAAGAAGTCGATGAAGGCAAGCCCACAATCTAGACAAATTTGGGTGCCTAAGGCTTGCTTGAGGGCACAAGTAGTTACGCCAAGGCCACAACCTATGCAGCATAACCCATCTACGAGTACAACCAGTATTCCCTCGTGCTCAACACTTAGGAACACACCAAGACCCATGAGCATGCATGTAATCACTTATAAGTGGGTCCCTAAAAGGCCCCATTCCCAAACAGCGACACCGACACAGCTCTCTGGAGTCTCTACGAAACCGAAAGCAAAGCCCATCCACTGCAATTGGCAGTCTAAGATCTGTGATAAACCCCCCGACCCCGATTTGTAAATTCACCCCACTTACTAACGGCATTAGTCTCCTAGGAATACACAAACGTTAACTACACTCACTGTCTTCGTGCACTTACTAACCACTAACTCACCATATACCTCATGTTAATGTTGTAACGGGGACAGCAACGGATTTAGTCTGTCCATTACGATGTTAACACATGCTTCTATATTCTCACAGAATCAGAAGGCAAGCAGTAAAATGGCAGAAGCGACAGGTTCGGGCTCACAAGTAGGGATACTTACTGCAGGAATTGATGTGGATAGCCTACCTGTGGACGTGCCCCCGACTGAACGACCAGTGGAGATGCAACACCTTCAGCAACTCCCGGTGCCAGACCCACCTACAGGAATCACGGAAAGAGTCCATGCCAACTCTCATTGGTTCAATGGCATGCCCGGTCCATTAGGAGAGGCTAAGTATATCTGGGAGTCTAAATGCGAGTATGACAGATCATGGGTGCGTTTCCAATTTTTCTCCAAGGAGTTCGAGACTTTACAGAACACCGAAGACCTCCAGATCATATGGCAACGAGCAGGGTTGGCGGAATATTTTGAAGCCCCACTACCTAAACCCGACCTCCTCCGATGTTACTATCTGGTCTCTACATTACAAGCTCATGAAGATAAGGACCAACCCGGATCATTTGTTCTCCCCTCATTGCTGGGCAACAACGAGTTGAAGAGGTTTGAACTTACTGTGGAGCTAGTGAGTGATGCTTTAAAGATGCATGGCACGCATGTACCCTCAGAAAAGGATGCTCTCGTTCCCAACAACATGAAGGACAGGAAAGTAGTGAAACTGAAAGACATGGCAGCCCTCACCCCAAATGTGTCCATCCCTCTCCGCATGTGCATGCAACATTTCGCCTTCCCCGGTCAAGACCGATTCACGCAACCACACAAGAAGATCTGGTTTGCTCTCTACTTGGCGGAAGCAGGTGCGCTACCTATTAAGCTACCAGTGTGGATTATAGATCAGTTGTATGAAGCGAACAAACGGGCTTCTAGGAAATTAGTGGTGAACGGATGCTGTGCACTCACACGCATCATTTACCGATGCTTGGCATATGATGTCCCCATTGAGCGTGCCTTAACTTGGGCACAATTACAAATGTTTAAAAGGCTCAAGACATCCACACATCAGTCCAAGCGCATGAGGGGCGCGATTCCGTGTGTCCAGACAAGGGAAGTCCTGACTACTCCTGAGGCATCACCATTAAGAGAGGGCACTGTACCTCCTTTTACCATTAGGATACCCAGGTCGGAATCTGACACTACGACACAACCCACCCCATCGGCTCCTCCGGTTACACCTGAATTCGAGTTTGCTGCCACTGGAGAGGCTGAAGGACTGGACCCCCAGGATTTCGAAGCATTCCTACAAAGCACACAATTCTCTGACGTGGAGTTTTATTCAGAGGCAGAGGAGCAGGGCACATCCTCGCGGAGAAGAAGAAAGTCTACAGACGGTAGACATGTCCATTGGAGTGACGCTCAGCAAAGTCAACAACACGGACAACCGGAAGAAGAAGAAGCGTATGAAGAAGAGACCACTGAAGCCCCAGCATATACAGGAGAACTCCGAAGGCTGTATCAGATTATGGAAAGAGTACGATCGCAGCAATTACTCACTGAACAGAGCAGCAGAGTACTTATGACTCAGTTGTTGGAAGAAGCGGGGGTTGACTCAGAGTACAGGGAAGGTCTCTTATTGATGGCAGAAACATATGGAGTTGTAGAAGCTGTGCGCACTGCCATTCAGAGGCCTTCAGTTCAATATGACCCACGAAGGTTCCAGACACGGCCTCGCTCAGGTAAAAATATCCAAATTCCCGTTACAGTTGCAGAGGAGCCAACTACTACACCAACCTCCCAAACAGCTAGTCAACAGCACCCCGCCACCCATGAGGAGTCCACCGAACCACTACCACCTACTCCCCCACCATCGCCTCCGAGAACAGAGACAGTGGAAATCCCATCGACCACTCAACCCACTGACCCAACCTTCATCTTTCGTACTCCCATCTCTAGTGCCACCCTATTCTCTACCACTGATAACCCGACCTTTGAAGCAAACCCCATCACTACACAACCCACCGAAACCCTTCCCGAGCCTGCCCTAGGACAACCATCCCCAATGCCTTCAGCCACGGGTCATCCTGACCCCAGATCCACATTCATGGGTTTCCCTACTACCATGCCACCCTTTCCACCCTCCTCAAATTTACGACCCCAACCCCCGATATCCCTCTCTCCATTTCTACAATCCCTCCAGGACATCTTTGCTAGGGCTTTTCAACCAGGCCCTCAACCATTCCCTGTCTTTTCAGCTCCCCACCCCACTTCACACCTATTCACCACTTCCACACACACACCACCTACCATACCAGTGTATATGGCAGGCCCCACACTAACACCCACTCCTAAAGGTATGGACATTTCACCACCCACGGCACCTCCACCCACGGTTTCACCTCCTCCCATTCCCCCTCCACCAATTTCACCCACACACACAACTTTCGTAGACACATCATTCACTGTCTCCCTTCCCCAATTCCCTTCCCATGCATCGTCCACGGTAAACACCCCCCACTCATCTATAGGTAATGCATTGGACACCATGTTGGCCTGTATATCAAATTTAAGAACAGATTACATTCAGCTCCAGCAACAAAACGCACGCCTGCAAGAGCACTCAGCGACACTACAGCTCCGCCTTGCGGTACTAGAAGAGGAGAACGCTCGCCTTCACACACAGTTCCAAACCCTCCAAGACACCCATAATATATTGGAAGTACAGCTACAGAACGTAGATCAGGAAGCAGTGCAGGTGGTAGAAAGTCACCTACGGACACAACTGGAACGCAACTCAAAACTTCAGCGAAATATGGCGCTACTTAAACGCCATCTTGCGGCTGCTCAGGAAGAGAACAGATGTTTGCAAATACAAAATCAAGAGAACCTGGAGGCAGCTATTGAGAGCACACCGGGGGCACCCATCAGCCCATCCAAGTTTCAAGCAGTGACCCCCGATAACATCAAGATTATATTGGAAGATTATGCCATGCTACTCGAAGCACATGATAAGCTATCGGAGGAGCTAGGACAACTGAAGCAGGAACACCAACAAGGCCCAACAGCTGCCCCTCCAACCACCCCCTCTGCAGCTTCGCTTCCCTCCGACGCAGAGGCCATAAAAGATCTCCAGCAACAGGTAACTGAATTGCAGACACGCCTACTACAATATGAGAGGCCATCTTCCCCTCCGGAGGCTCCCACGGACGAAGAAGTTGTGCAAATTCCTGTGGAACAAACGTTTGATGAAGAATATGATCCGCAACCATTCCCAGGAGGCCAACAAACAGAAGAAGCGCAGGACACGTTCGAGGCACCACGGCCGCCATGGTTACGACAAGTGGAGGAAATAGGGACCTCGCATGAAGAGCGCACCGTAGTGCAAAATCAGGCTATGAGGGTCATAGAGGAGACTGTTTTACAATCAGATTACTTCAAGAACTTGTCATCGAGACGCCTGATTCTCTCATCGGAACTCCAGTACAGGCCATATTATATTATCTTGGCTGATTATAATGCAGAAATACAAAGAGTCACGGGTCAGATTCCTACTTTTGCGACCCAATTTCAACCCGAAGACCTTCCTCCAGAGGTGCAAAAAGGCAAGATTCGTCAACCAACATGGCGGCAGAAACTTTTAGAGACTTATCCAGAAATGCTACGCACATGGAACAACGCGCCGTTGCACCTCCTGTACAACCCATGCTACGGTCCAGTCCCCCGCCGCAGGTCGTGGAAGGCATTTAATATCAAGGTACAGAACAATGCGCAATGCAAGGAATGGCTGAACTACCCGTACATAGCGCCACCACAAGGACCACCATCGGTAGCATATATGATGGGGACCATTCGCCACTGGATGCCGCGCTTGAAGCCCATGCAAGATGTAGCAGCGCAAATGATGCTTAAAATCTTAGATATGATGCAAGTGGTGCTGAAGACCTTTAGAAATGCAGCCGCACCACAGGTACGCCTTCCGGGGTTTAGCAATGGAAATTACGACTTGGTGTATGACATGAGCACCACCCCGAGTATCCGTGTGGCTTACGCTTGGCATGCACGCATCAAATACCTCCCCGCCTGCTACAAACAGACCTTCGAAGAAATGTTCAGATCAGGGTTCTGGGAGTACCACTCGGAGATTTTCGCGCCAAAGCCGACACATCTGCTTCAACTGTTTGCTTGTGAACAAGCAATGTATTCAGAGTACTACACCACCCCGCAACCAGAGACCCCCGGTGCAATAAATTGGGAGGCATTGGAAGCCGATCTAGCAAGAGGCTTAAGGATAGGAGAACATGAACTGGCCACCAATGTCATCCAATATTACATCGACCACCCGAGGGAACAAAGGTCTGTCAGGGGCGACAGACGCTAGGAAGGGGGGAGTGTTGGCATACAAAGCAATAAAGGAGTCATGCACAATACGGCAACAAGGCCAGATCATTTTTTCCCATAGATTATGTACAACCCAAGTGATTTTAATCACTACACAAACATTGTAAATCCCGTTTTTGGTAGATTAGACTCCATTTTGTGCAAGCCGAGGAGTCCTCGAGCTTGAGGAGTATTAGAAGTACCATCGTACCAAATTTCATAATTTTTAGACTTCGTTTGAGCCCTCAAATAAGCCCTTGAACCTAATTTTTAACTAGGCCGGACACTAGGTCTGGACAGGGCCAAAAGCTAGTCAAAAACTATAAAAAGAGCTAGAGAGCTCATTTTTGAGGTTAGATTGTACTTGAAACGAACTTGTAAGAGCTTTTGAAAGTAATCTAAAGAACTCCATTGATTCTCTCTCTCTGTCTTGCCGTGTGTGCGCGTGTGTGTGTATGTGTGTGCATGCTTGTGTGCTTCTCACTCACGCACTTGTGCCGCCACTTGCTCGAGGTCTTCATACCATCCTCACGTCTTCCCGGATTGACATTAAAGGAGGTGCTACTCATCATTGAGCTACAAACCCATAGATCAATCCAAGACCCAGCCTATGCACCTGTATTCTTTCCTGATGAGGAATTTGATGTTGGAACAAGCCAATCACAAATTGGTGATTATAGAGATCTTGAAGAAGACTTATGGTCAGAATGAAGTGAAGGAAGATACTTATGAAAGTGAAGAAGATTTCAGGATGATGTCTTGTACACATATGTACATATAAGTGAAGAATCTTGTAAGCTGAGTATAGCTAAGTCTTTAGGATGATTAGTAGCAATGTCATAGACGCGGGATGAGTCAAAAGTCATGTATATATAAGTTAATGAGGACAAGAAATATGAAAGAGAGTCATTTGTAGATGACAAACTTCAGAAAGAAGTGTAGAGAGTTTTTTCCCAGAAAGTAGCGACGGGTTTTTCTCTGAGTGCTCTCTGTCTGATCACGTGGATCAGAAATCCTTTTGTACACATCTAATTGAGAAGCTAATGAAGCTATTTCTAGAGTTTCAGAATCTAATTTCTCTCCTACTGTGAGAATGATCAATAGGAACATTCATATGTGAACTTTGGGAACTGAAGCCTGAGAGTAGCGCACTTTTCCGTCTCAGTATTTTGATCAGATCTGAGTGTATACTGTAAAGTTTTTGATGAGTGAGCACTTAAAATTTAAGTTAGAAGATAAGGAAGCTATGGCTAAAAGCATTTAGCAAAACGGGTTTTAGATTGGGAGAAATCAACTTAAGAAGTTGACTATGTCGAAGGCGCAACTTCTGAGAGACATTTTCTGACATGTCTTTGATCTTAATGATCAAATTAAACTTTTGATGATTAGTTTTGAGAACTAATGATTGACATGTTTGCGCAAAGGTATTGCGAATACTTGTGCATCATTTGATTGAAGAAATTTGAAACTTTATGCAGGTAATGAAGTGGATTCCTGAAGCAGACTTTCTGAAGTAGACACTTCTTTACTCAGAGAAGTGTTGCTTGAAGTTTTGGTAAAGAAGAACATTGTTTGTGTAAAGTTTGGTTTATAACTGACATAGAAGTGTTCTTAAGTCAGTATAGATCAAACCTTTGGAGATTAAGAGGTCTCCAACAGTGGTATCAGAGCTGAAGGTGAAATACAAGAAAAGAAAAGACAATTGAAGTTCCGACTGGTGCAGATATTGAAGATATTCCAAATCAAAGGAGGACAAGGACAAATTATTGAAGATAACTTGCAGAAGTTCAGAGCACGAGTTCGAAAGAATCAAGAAGGACAAAGACTATATTAAAGGTACACTTTCTCCTCATAAACCATAGTAATTGCAGATACAGAAGGTCAAGGATGGGAGAAAGCTTGCAGATTGATAAGCTAGATAGGGAGAACTATCCAGCATGGTCCATGAGGATGGAAGCACACCTCATGAGCAAAGACCTTATAGCATTTATTACAGGAGATGAAGAAAAACCTGAATTTGCAGATCCTAGTATTCCTACTAGGGAAGAGCTTGCAATGTTGAAGACTTGGATGAGAAAGGATGCTCAAGCAAGGAGTATCATCTACATGGCTGTAAATGATTACCTTCTACCTCACATTAGAGGTTTGGAAAGTGCTACAGATGTTTGGAATGACTTGGAAGAGCATTTCCAAAATACAACTAAGTCAAGGAAGTCCTCACTATGGGCTGAGTTCACAACCTTCAAGAAGAAGAGCTCACAATCAATTTCAGATTATGTGGCAAGGATGAAGGATATTGCAGATAGCTTGGGAGCAGTGGATGAAGATATTGAAGAGGAAAAGTTGGTAAGACAAATACTTACAGGGTTGAGAGGAGATGAGAAGTGGAAACCCTTCATATTGTCCATAGAGTTGTCACTTGATCACTTTACTCTTGATCTTAATCAATTACTAGGTCACATGCTAACCTTTGAGCAGGATCTTAAAGGAGACAATGATAGAAGTACAAGGGAAAGCAATCAAATGATGATGAAGGGAATTCAAATCAAGCTAACTTCACAAAGGGAAAGATGAATTTCAGAGGTAAAGGAAGAGGAGGTAAGAACAAAGATAATGCTAAAGCTTGTTGGATTTGTGGCAGAACAAATCATTTGGCAAATGATTGTTGGTATAACAATCAAAATGGTGGAAGCAATAATCAGAGTTATAATCAAAGAGGTAGAGGAGGCAGAAACCAAAGAGGCAACTTCAGAGGAAGAGGTGGTAGGACATCATATGGTAGAGGAGGTGGAAGAAACTTCCAATCTCAGTCCTACAACAACAATTATTACAATTATGCATCAGATCAGAAGGATGACATGACTCTTATCTTGAATGCAACTCATGAATCAATGGGAGAAGATCAAAGAGTGTTTTATATTGACTCAGGGTGTAGCAACCATCTGAGTGGGAATCTATCTTTGATGACTGATATGGAAGCAAGGGTGAATGGACATACAGTTCAAACAGGTGACAATACCAAACATAAAGTGGAGAGCATTGGATCAGTGAAGACAAAGAGTGGAAGTACACTTCTGAGCAAGGTACTTTATGTTCCTACTATTCCTAAAAATTTGATAAGTGTAGGGCAAATTGTGGAGAAAGGATATGAGGTAAGATTCACAAATGATGGTGTTTATGTACAAGATCCAAATCAGGGATATAGAAACATAATTGCAGGTAAAAAGGAAGGAAGATTGTTCACTCTCAAAATCCAAGGTAATGTGGGACATGCATTATTTACCTATGGAAGCCAAAAGGTATCTGAATTAGACCTATGGCATAAAAGGCTAGGTCATTTCAATGAGAGAGCTATAAAGGAAATGTCAAAGAATCAGGTGGTGCTTGGATTGCCAAATATTGAAGGGCAACATATGGTGTACAAGTGTGAAGCTTGTCAATTAGGTAAAGCACATAAGAGTTCTTATAACAAATCAGGGTACAAGCATTCAAATATGCTTGAATTGGTTCATACAGATGTATGGGGTCCCTCAAGGGACTATAGCATAAATGGATCCAGATATTATGTGTTGTTTGTTGATGATGCAACCAGGTGGATTACTTTGTATGTAATCAAGGATAAATCAGAAGTTTTCAAGACATTCAAACATTTTCATGCCTATGCAGAAAGGATCACAGGGCAAAAGCTTAAGAGGTTAAGATCAGATGGAGGGGGAGAGTATTTCTCTAAAGAGTTTGATGATTATTTGTGGAATGCAGGTATCAAAAGAGAAGTAACTTGCAGGTACTCCCCTCAACAGAATGGAGTAGCAGAAAGGAGGAATAGGACTCTTGTAGAGTTTGCAAGAGCCATGATGAAGGAAAAGAATTGTCCAAATTACTTATGGGCAGAAGCCATTAACACTGCAACATACCTTGTGAATAGGTTGCCTTGCAAAGCTTTGGATGGAGGAACCCCTTATGAAGCATGGTGGGGTAAGAAACCTACCCTTGATCATTGTAAGGTATTTGGATGTATTGCATATGCTTATGTTCCTTCACAATTAAGACATAAGCTAGAACCAAAAGCAGAGAAGTATGTGTTTATTGGATATGATGATAGACAGATGGGTTACAGGTTGTGGAATCCATCCACAAAGCAATTTCTTGTTACCAAAGATGTGACATTTGATGAGCAAAATACATGGTATGTAGGGTCACCAAATGATTTTACAGGTGTTGAAGAAATACAAAGGAAAGGAAAGGCAAAAGTAAAAGTGTGTGAAGAAATTGTTGATGAAGTTGACTCTAGAAGTAGAGTGCAGGATCATGTAGAAGAAGGGCCAAGATTTGATCCAGAATCAAATGAGGCTGAAACTTCGAGAAGTGCAGAAATAAGAAGATCTACAAGGGAAAGGAAAGAACCTATAAGGTATAGTTATGATACATCTTTCCTAACAACAAAAGATTATGCCTACATTGTGAAGACAGAAGAAGATCCAACTACTTATGAAGAAGCCAAAGGTAAACAGAATTGGGAGAAGGCAATGCAGGAAGAGTATGATGCTCTACTTGAAAATGAAACTTGGGAATTAGTACCAAGACCAAAGAATCAGAAGGTCATTGGATGCAAGTGGGTATATAAAACAAAGAGGTTTGCAGATGGTAAAGTGTCTAGATATAAGGCTAGACTTGTGGTCAAAGGTTATGCCCAAACTTATGGGGTAGATTATGATGAAACCTTTAGTCCTGTTGCTAAGATGTCTACAATTAGGACATTGATTGCTATTGCAGCTTGCAAGGGATGGAAATTATCACAATTGGATGTGAAAAATGCATTTTTAAATGGATACATTGCAAATGAAGTATATATGGAGCAACCAGAAGGCTTCATGGAATCAATTGGATCAGATTATGTGTGTAAGCTCAAGAGAGCTTTATATGGGTTGAAGCAAGCCCCAAGAGCTTGGAATTACAAATTGGTCAAGTTCTTGAATGAATGTGGATTTCAAGCATCAAAGGCAGATAGTAGCTTGCTAGTGAAGGCAAGTGAAAATGGATACATTTATATGTGCATTTATGTTGATGATATTATTGTTACAGGAACAGATGCTCAAGGAATCAATGAACTCAAAAGACAAATAGAGAAGGAGTTTAAGATAAGTGATTTGGGAAACTTATCTTATTTTCTAGGAATGCAGATTGTGTATACTCAACATGGAGTATATGTTTCACAAGAGAGATATTTGAAGAATCTTCTAGTCAAGTTTAACATGGAAGATTGCAAGACCTCAACTACACCATTGGAGGTAAATCATAAATTAAGCAGGTATGGAGGTGAAGAATTCAATGACATGAAGAAATATCAGAGTTTGGTAGGTAGTTTAATCTATGCTACCTTGACAAGGCCAGATTTATCATATGCAGTAGGTGTGTTGTCACAATTCATGCATTGTCCAAAGAAGACTCATTGGATTGCAGCCCAAAGGGTACTCAGATATATCAAAGGAACCCTAAGTGAAGGTTTGTATTATGGTTTCACTTCTGACACAAGAATCAAAGTGTTTAGTGATGCAGATTGGGCAGGTGACTCAGATGATAGAAGGTCTACTCATGGGTATCTCTGTTATGTTGGAGATAAGCTAGTTTCTTGGTGTTCAAGGAAGCAACATACAGTTGCTTTATCATCCACAGAAGCTGAGTATAAGGGAATGGTAGAAGCTGCAAAGGAAGTAATATGGTTGAAGACCTTGATGAAAAGTTTTGAGACTGATCATAGTACTCCAATAATTTTTGGAGACAATATGAGTTCTTTGTATTTAGCAGCTAACCCTGTTTTTCATGCCAGGACTAAGCATATAGAGATTCAGTATCATTTCTTGAGGGAAAAGGTACTTGATAAAGAGATTGAAGTAATGTACACTCCAACAAAAGAACAAGTGGCAGATATGATGACAAAGAGCTTGGATGGACCTAAGCTACAGAGATTCAAGGAGATGGCAGGAGTGAAGAAGAATGGAATAATCACAATTAAGGATTGAGGGGGAGCTGTTGGAACAAGCCAATCACAAATTGGTGATTATAGAGATCTTGAAGAAGACTTATGGTCAGAATGAAGTGAAGGAAGATACTTATGAAAGTGAAGAAGATTTCAGGATGATGTCTTGTACGCATATGTACATATAAGTGAAGAATCTTGTAAGCTGAGTATAGCTAAGTCTTTAGGATGATTAGTAGCAATGTCATAGACGCGGGATGAGTCAAAAGTCATGTATATATAAGTTAATGAGGACAAGAAATATGAAAGAGAGTCATTTGTAGATGACAAACTTCAGAAAGAAGTGTAGAGAGTTTTTTCCTAGAAAGTAGCGACGGGTTTTTCTCTGAGTGCTCTCTGTCTGATCACGTGGATCAGAAATCCTTTTGTACACATCTAATTGAGAAGCTAATGAAGCTATGTCTAGAGTTTCAGAATCTAATTTCTCTCCTACTGTGAGAATGATCAATAGGAACATTCATATGTGAACTTTGGGAACTGAAGCCTGAGAGTAGCGCACTTTTCCGTCTCAGTATTTTGATCAGATCTGAGTGTATACTGTAAAGTTTTTGATGAGTGAGCACTTAAAATTTAAGTTAGAAGATAAGGAAGCTATGGCTAAAAGCATTTAGCAAAACGGGTTTTAGATTGGGAGAAATCAACTTAAGAAGTTGACTATGTCGAAGGTGCAACTTCTGAGAGACATTTTCTGACATGTCTTTGATCTTAATGATCAAATTAAACTTTTGATGATTAGTTTTGAGAACTAATGATTGACATGTTTGCGCAAAGGTATTGCGAATACTTGTGCATCATTTGATTGAAGAAATTTGAAACTTTATGCAGGTAATGAAGTGGATTCCTGAAGCAGACTTTCTGAAGTAGACACTTCTTTACTCAGAGAAGTGTTGCTTGAAGTTTTGGTAAAGAAGAACATTGTTTGTGTAAAGTTTGGTTTATAACTGACATAGAAGTGTTCTTAAGTCAGTATAGATCAAACCTTTGGAGATTAAGAGGTCTCCAACATTTGAACCCCATGGCTGGGTAGAAATCTTAGCAACAATGGACGTAGCCATCAATGAGGAACAGTGGAAACCTCACTGTGATGAGGATGGCTATGGCATTTCGGTCTTCTCCATAGAGCCAATCATGGGAGAGGCAGTTCTAGAAGAATGCGAACCTAGCCCTGATGCATTTGAGGATGCAAGTGACTCCAATCTAGAGTCAATCATTATGGACCCACCATTTGCATCAGATGAAGAATACTTCCATGAAGTAGAATTTCAACCCCAAAGGCATTGAGAGCTTACAAATGATGTAAGATTAGCCACACAGGTGACCCCGAAGGAAGAAGGGAAGAAACGAAAGAAGAGAGAAGTCTCACCAGAAGAGGAAGAATCTTTGTTTGAGGTCCCAGAAAATTTTAAGAAGTATGAGATAGATGACAGGAGAGTCATGATCAGAATGCCGAAAAGAGAGGCACAATCAGGAGAGGCCTATGATAACAAAGAAACCACCAAAAAAATATTAGTGGCCCTAGAAGAAGGAGAGGAGAGATGCACATACATAGGCCATGACCTAACAGAGGAAGAAGAGCATGCGTTAATTGCCTTGCTAAGAGAATACAGAGATGTATTCGGTTGGAGTTACAAGGATTTGAAAGGTGTTGACCCGGACATATGCTCACACACCATCCCCATGACTTCAGATGCCAAACCCTCTAAGCAAAAGCCCTATACATATAACGATAATTACGCTGCTAAGATCAAAGAAGAGATAGATAGACTGGTTGAAGGTGGATTTATCTATGAAATTGAGCACACCGAGTGGGTATCCCCCATCGTTGTGGTGCCCAAGAAAAATGGAAAGCTGCGCGTATGCATTAACTTGAAGAAGGTTAATGCTGCCACTATTCGAGATAACTATCCGCTTCCCCTCACAGAACATCTCTTAGAAAGAGTGGCAGGCAAGGAAGTTTACAGCTTCCTTGATGGATTTTCGGGTTACAATCAAGTAGCCATAGCTCCAGAGGATCAGCATAAGACGGCCTTTGCCACAGAATGGGGCATTTTTGCCTTTAGAGTAATGCCATTTGGGCTTACCAATGCACTAGCTACCTTCCAAAGGCTGATGTGCCATGTGTTTAAAGAGTTCCTGAGGAAAAACTTAGAAGTCTATGTTGATGATCTTTGTGCTCATTCCAACATTAGACAAACCCATATCCCTGAACTCAGACAAATCTTTGACAAATGTAGAGAATATCAAGTCTGCCTGAACCCAGAAAAGTGTGTTTTTATGGTCAGGCAAGGCAAGATTCTAGGACACATAGTGTCAAAGAATGGCATATCTACTGACGAAGAGAAAGTGAGAGCTATAGCAGAGCTACCTAGGCCAAAGAATGTCAAGGAAGTACAAGCTTTCATGGGGCATTGTGGTTATTACCGACGATTTATACACATGTATGCTGTCATTGCAAAGCCCATGTACGGACTCCTGACTAACTTTGAGTGGACGGATGAATGTGAGAATTCCTTCCAGGAGCTTAAACGAAGATTATGTTCAGCACCAATCTTGACCACACCAGATTGGAATAAGCCATTCCATGTTCACGTGAATGCATCCAATTATGCCATTGAATGTGTGCTTGCACAACCTACTGGTGAAGGTAATATGGATCTTCCAATTGCCTATGCTAGTAGACAGTTGAATGCAGCTGAACGAAATTACACCACTACGGAGAGAGAAGGCTTAGGCATGGTATATGCAGTTAAGAAATTTAGACACTATTTGCTTGCAAATAAGTTTAAATTTTTTACTGATCATCAAGCATTGCTATACCTCGTAAACAAGCCATGCAATACAGGAAGATTAGTGAGATGGTTCCTCTTGCTAATGGAATATGATTTTGAGGTTGTGGTGAGAAAAGGGAGGACTCATTTAAGAGCAGATCATCTCTCAAGGCTCACATCTGGAGAAGCCCCACAAGGAGTATCAGATGATCTTCCTGATGCTTACTTGTTTAATTTGGAAGTGGTGCCGTAGTGGGCTAAGCCATTGGTACCAGTATTGACATACGGGCCTAACCATCCAGTAGTAAACACACGGAACAGAGAGGTTGTGAAAGCCCAAAAGTACCACATCATGGCAGGAAGCATGTACAAGCACACAGATCAAGGAATCTTGGCTTGTTGTGTGGAAGAGGACGAGTACAATAAATGGTTGCAATTAGCACATATAGGTGCATTAGAGCAACACCATTCAAAGCAACGAACCTTAAAGACGCTAAGTAGACTCGGAGTACATTGGCCAACTATGGAAGCTGATGTCCAAAAGTTGTGCAAGGAATGCCCAATCTGCTACACTAAACCACCTGTGGAACACGCCACTCTTTATCAAGTGTCTATAGTGCCAGATTGGAGTGAACCACTAGTATCCTTCCTGAGGATGAAAGCATTCCCTCCAGATATGACCTTGGCTAGGAAAAGGAGTTTAGAACAAGAAGCCCAAGATTACTCACTCATTGGTGATAATCTATATAAGCGTGGTAAAGATGGTTACCTGAGGTTATGTGTCCATGAAAGTGAATATCTCAAGATCTTGGAAACTGCTCACCAAGGTGTAGCAGGAGGACACTTTGGACCAGATCGGGTGATCAAGGCAATACTATTTGCGGGCTTCTGGTGGCCGACCCTTCACATGGATGCACATACCTATGTGAAACGATGTGATGTCTGTCAAAGAACTCAGTATCCTATACGTAAAGATGAGATGCCACTGAAACCTATGATGGGTGGACGTGCATTCTCTAAGTGGGGAATAGACTTTGTAGGCCCTATTAATCCCCCAGCTAAGGGTTCACATGCTGAATATATCATTGTGGCCACGGATTATCTCACCAAGTGGGTGGAGGTAAAGGCTACGGCAAAGAACGACGCTCAGACAACTGCTAAATTCTTGTTTGAAAATGTATTCACAAGATATGGGCTACCCATAGAACTAGTAAAGTGATAGAGGCACTCACTTCTTAAACGAAGTGATTGAAAATCTACTCCAAGAATTCTTGGTAATACATAAGAAGTCTGCTCCCTATCACCCTCAAGCTAATGGCCAGGCTGAGAGCACCAACAAGATCTTATGTAATGTATTGACGAAATTAGTGAAAAATAAACGCTCTGATTGGGACAAACAGCTACACCATGTTGTTTGGGCATACCGAGTCGCCTATAAAACGGTACTCCAAGCCACACCCTTTTAGATGGTGTTTGGCCAAAACGTTGTGCTACCTTTAGACTTTTTAATACCTACATTGAAAGTAGCACAAGAGCATGAATGGATGGGTCATGAACTCTCCTCTAGCCTTTTTGACCTTGAACGATTAGGAGAAACAAGACTGCGAGCAGCTGTAGGAATATATGCAGCTAAGAAGAGACAGAAGGCATACTTTGATGCCCATGTGAAGGATAAGGGCTTGAAAGCAGGAGATCTAGTTTTAGTTTACACACTGAAACAACACGCAAGGAAGCTAGAAAAGAGAGGCTACGGACCTATGATCATCAATAGGATCTCCACGAGTGGAGCAGTACAACTAGCCACTTTAGAAGGTGATGTTCTCCCAAACTATATTAGCGGATGCAGAGTCAAGTTGTATCAGGAACCTCTCACAGAGGAAATGCTAAGTCGACTCAATACTGCCAAGAAACGCAAGGAAGAAGAAAAGCGGATTCGAGAAGAAGCTCAAGCAGAAGCTTTAGAACGCATCAGAAGGAAGAAGTTGCGAAGGCAAGGCAGAGATCAGCCTAGAACAAATGACTATGCAGATCAAGGATATCATATGGAGATGTGTGAAGTCGCAGGAACAAGATCACATAGGATAACTGATCGACTTTCATAACCTTAGATATAGGACAAGGAAAGAGTGCAAGGACCGTAAGAGCCTTGATTGACTCAGGTGCAGCCACTAGTGCTATTAAATTGTCTTACTGTCTAGAGTTGCAATTAACTATCAATCCTATGGAAGCATATCTCATAGGATTGGGAGGCGTGGAAACCCCTTGCATGGGCGAGGTGGAACTTCCCCTCTATATTCATGATGAGGCAATGACAGTTAAAGTACTAGTATGTCAAGATGAGGACCTCACGGAACCCCTTGTCCTGGGTCAAGACTGGATTTATGACCAAGCAGTCAACTTAAACCTAAGAAGTGGACTTCTTCAGGTATGGGTGAATCAGACTAGAATTACAATGGAGTTAAATAATGAAGCACTCAAGGAACTAGGAAAGGCACAGACTCCTGGTCCCTCCAGGGGTGCACATGAAGTTGACCATGTTGTTCTTGTCCAAAACTATGTGTTGCAGAGGAATGATATTCTCAACAAAGGAGTCAGGGATGCAACGGAACTCCCTTCTTTTCCAAAGGCCAGAAGGAGGCAGCAACCAAAGGTGGATCAAAGGCAGAAGAAGCAGAGTACTACCTATGCCGGAAATCAAAAGTACCTGCGCAACAAAATATCTCAGCAAGTAAACCAAGTATGGGTGCGGGAAAGGCGAACACCCGGTTGCACTCAAGCCAACCACACGGGCAAAGCCTCTTATTAGTAACCAACAACACGACACTAATAAGAAGTCTTTCAGAAATTCTTCTATTAACGTGAAAACTATTTGGGTGCCCAAGAAGTCGATGAAGGCTAGCCCACAATCAAGACAAATTTGGGTGCCTAAGGTTTGCTTGCGGGCGCAAATAGCTACGTCGAAGCCACAACCGATACAGCGTAACCCATTCACTCGCGCAGCCAGCATTCACTCGTTTCCAACACTCAGGAACACACCAAGGCCCATGAGCACGAACATAATCGCTTGTAAATGGGTCCCTAAAAGGCCTCATTTTCAAGCCGGTACACCTATAAAGCTCTCTAGAGCCTCTACGACACCAAGAACAAAACCCATCCACTGCATTTGGCAGCCTAAGACCTGTAATAAACCCCCCGACCCCAATTTGTAAATTCATCCACACTTACTAACTGCATTAGTCTCCTAGGACTACCCAAGCATTAACTACACACACTGTCTTCGTGCACTTACTAACCACTAACTCACCATCTACCTCATGTTAATGTTGTAACGGGGACAACAACGGATTTATTCTGTCCATTACGATGTTAACACGTGGTTCTATATTCTCACAGAACCAACCAGCAAACAGGGCCATGGCAGAAGCAGGAGGTGCCAGTTCTCAAGCCGGATCCGGTGCACAGATCGTGGACATAGAAACACTCCTCCTCGAGCCACATCTCACCGCAAGGCCGCAAGAACTTCAAGCCGTGCATGTGCTCCCCATTCAGGATCCTCCTCAAGGGCACACTTCTCAAGTAGGTAAACACACTCACTGGTTCAGTGATGTCGCTGGACCATTGGGCGATGGAACCTATTTCTGGGAAGCAGAATTGGAATTTAATGGTAAATGGGGACGATACCACTTTTTCACGCGCGAGTTTGAAAGCTATCAGAACGCCGAAGTCATGCGATCAGTATGGACCAAAGCCGGTGTGGACAGTTATTTCAGGGCCCACTTACCAAAGCCGGATTTCTTACGATGTTCATATCTGATCAGTACCATCACGCCAAGCAAGGCCAAGGGAGGCGACACCACCTTTGTGTTGCCCTCACTGCTGCCGGGTCATGAGCTTAAAAGATTCAAGCTGACCCTTAATCTGGTACGAGAAGCGTTGGGCATGTATGGCATGCACATCCCCACTGAAAAGGAAACCATGGTTCCAGGACGAATGAAACACAAAGATCTTAATAAGCTGAAGGATATGGTAGCGATGATGCCTACCATTGCGCTTCACCTGCGGACTATCATGCAACATTTTGCTTTCCCCGCCCAGGAAAGATTCACAATGCCCCCAAAGAAAATATGGTTCAGCTTGTATCTGGCAGAGACAGAAAGCCTTCCAATCAATGTGCCACACTGGATCATAGATCAGATCCACCTAGCCCATCAAAGGTGGAACAAGAAGCAGAAAAATGTGCTTCATGGATGTTGCGCTCTAACCAAGATAATCTACCGATGTCTGGCCTATGACGTGCCTATTCAGAGGGCACTCATATGGCCCCGCGCCCAGGAATTCCAAAGAAGACTATCAGCAGCAGGTCCCCCATCAAAGAAGATGAGGGGGGGAGTACAACTACCCTGTGCTCAACCAAGGGGAGCCACCACTACACCAGAAATTACCCCTCCCCAGACACGACGCATTAGGCCATTCACAATCCGGCTACCAAGACCAAGCACAGAGGGGCCTAATCTGGTATTTCCACCCGTCCCATCAGATCTGGAATTCCCACAAGGTTTTACTCTCAACGATCTCACGGATGAAGAAGTGGCTAGACTGATCTATGACTCTAATCTCGAGACGGAAGCTCAGGAACCACAACCCCAGACCACAACAGCAGCCCCCACCCGACCAGAGGTGGTAGAAGTCGACGCCGAGGAACAAGAGACAGAACAAGAAGAAGAAACCTACGAGGAACAAGAATATGACGAGCTTTCCGAGCTGGCAAGTGCCCCTGCGTATTCGGAACAAATCAAAAGACTATATCGAACCATGCAACTAGTTCAAGAACAACATAAAATGTCACTGGAAGCGGGCAAGAAACTCATGAACCAGTTGCTAGCTGAGGAAGGTGTGGACGATATGTTCATTGAGTCCATAAACCTTCATGCCGACGCAGTAGGAGTGGATGTGGCCATCCATGAGGCAATGGCCTACATTCACAGATTTGAGAAAAGGGTTCCCGTTCGTCCCAGGAGGTCCGGGAAACAAATTCATATCAATGTACCAGCACCAGGAGAGACAACGCAAGCAGACGAACATCAGGAAGCACAACTGTCACCACCATCCCCACCTCGCACTACACAATTCACGCCACCTCATGACACTAGCACCACCACGTCCACTACCACCACCATTGTCATGGGCATCCCACTCTCTCCGGGAATCCAATTCGGGGGAGTCACCATGCCCACTTTCACCACTCTTTTCACTGATGTCACATCCACTCCACCCACGATCCCCATCTACACTGTCACTCAAACAATTGACACTATGGAAACATCTCCTGCCACAGCACCGCTCCCTCCCCCCATGCCACCTTCATCTCCCATACCCCCTCCACCCACATCCCCACTTGCATCCACATCATTCACAACTCCCTTTCCCGCCCCCATTCCCCCTGCATCTTCACCCCTCCCAGCATCATTTAATGTAAATAGCATATTTTTAGCATTAAATCAATGTGTATATCAGCTTCAGAATGAGTACAGAGCGCTGGACGGCCGGTATCAACAACTGACAACACACCATCAGAACTTACAAAGGCAATTTCACGTTCTACAAGAGGAAAATGCAGAAGTGAATCAACGCTATTCAATGCTTGAGCAGGCTCACCAAACACTATTGGAGGCACCCCAACCATCGACAGAATCAGGTGTCAAGCAACTAGAAGCTTTGCTCGAAGTATACCAGGCCGATAACCTACGAGTTAGACGCAACTTGGCACTACTGCGAAAACATATGGCCACAGCACTGGAGGAGAACAAAAGACTGCAAAAACAAAATGAAGAGAATCTGGAAGCGGCAATGGAAGGCTCCCCTCACGAGATAGATCCAGAGCAGTTCAAAGCAGTTCCCACGGAAACGATGAAAACCATTATGGAAAGCTATGCAGATCTCTTGGAAGCCCATGATGACTTGGAAAGAGAGCGTGACACACTTCAGAGCAGGCTTAAGGAACAGGAAGAACAACCGAAGAGTGTCCCATCAACCTCCACCTCAGACGAAGTAAAGGCCTTAACTGAGCAGGTAGCAGAATTACAAAAGAGGTTACTGACATACGAGAGGCAGCCATCTCCAGTGGTCGAACCAGAGCAAGAAGAGTTGGTCCCTATTGAGGTGGATGATTCGTACGAGGAACCGTATGTTCCTATGCCAATGCCAGGCGGGCGACGAACCTCAGAGGGACTAGACACATTGGAAGTGGAAGCACCCGAATGGCTTCAGACACTGGAAAGGATAGCGAACACTCACGAAGAACGGGTGGCCATTCAGATCCAATCACTAGCGAACTTAGAAGAAACTATCATAAAGTCTGAATACTTCAGAAGTATGTCTCATCATAGATGGATTGGCACCAATGATGACCAATATGTGCCATTCTGTATACTTTTGACCGATTACAACGCGGAGATTCAACGACAATGTGGCAAGCCTCCCACATTTGCTACACAATTTGGTCCAGATGATATACCGGAAAGTGCTCAGCGTGGGTCCATCCATCAACCCACCTGGAGAATCAGGCTTTTGGAAACGTATCCTGAAATGGTCCGAACTTGGAACAACATGCCGTTGTTTATCAAATGCAATCCTTGTTACATTCCAGTTCTTTGAAGACGCACTTGGCCTGAATTCACTATTGCCGTCAGAGACATCAAAGCCTGCGCAAAATGGTTGAATTATGTTTATCTGGCACCTCCACGAGGACCCCCCACGGTCAACTATATGATTTCTACAATCTGTTACTGGAGTATTCGGCTACGCAATAATCCTGATGTGATGGCCCAGATGTGTATGAAAATATTTGAATTAATGCTGATCACTTTCAGGACGTTTAAGAACATTAAGGACCCTCACTTCTCAGGAGCAGGCTTTGTGACAGGAAACATGGATCTAGTGTACGATATGAGTACCACCCCGTCAATCGAAGTAATATATGCTTGGCACGCCAGAATCAAATACCTCCCAGCCTGCTTTAAATAGACATTTGAGGAGATGTTCATCACCGGATTCTGGGAATATCACTCCGAAATCTTTATACCCAGACCATCACATCTCCTCCAATTATTTGCTGTGGAGAGAACTATTTACTCATAACAATTGAGGGTGCCTCATCCAGATGTTCCCGGACCTGTGAATTGGGATGAATTGCTCACAGATCTAGCACGCGGCTTGCGACTCGAAGAACACCACCTAGCCTCCGATGTCGTCCAATACTATGTTCAAAAATCCTCTAGACAAGGGTCTGTCAGGGGCGACAGACGCGAGAGTGGGGGGGGTGTTGGCAGCAGTCAGGGAACCGAAGGAGCCACAAGACGAAGAGAGTCAGAGCGAAGGGACAGCATAGGCAGACATGCCAGTCAAAGAAGATCTGGCAAATAGGCCAATAATTTTCCTCATGAAGAAGCAAGTATGATCATTCACGCAAATCTAGCACTTAGGCAACCCCTTAAACTTTTCAAAAACCCTTACACCAATTAAAAGTGATTCTCATCACTAAACACCATTGTAAATACCATTTCATAATTTTTTAGCTCCATTTTGTGCAAGCCAAGGAGTCCTTGAGCTTGAGGAGCTTTAGAAGTATCTACCTGCCAATTTTCGTAATTTTTAGATCTCGTTTGAGCCCTCAAATAAGCCCTGGAACCTAATTTTTAACTAGGCCGGACACTAGGTCTGAACAGGGCCAAAGCTAGTCAAAAACTATAAAAGGAGCTAGAGAGCTCATTTTTGAGGTTAGATTGTAATTGAAACAAACTTGTAAGAGCTTTTTGAAAGTAAACAAGGAAGTCCATTGCTTCTCCCTCTTTGTCTTGCCGTGTGTGCGCGTGTGTGTGTATGTGTGTGCATGCTTGTGTGCTTCTCACTCATGCACTTGTGCCTCCACTCGCTCGAGGTCTTCATACCATCCTCACGTCTTCCCGGATTGACATTAAAGGAGGTGCTACTCATCAATGAGCTACATAGCTCCAGAAGCACAATATTTCAGAAGCCTTATGACAGGAATCAGGAGTCCTCCCAGGAAGATGTCTATGAGAGAAGCAGAAGGACAAACCAGCATGAGGGGAGCAGGAATGAAAAGAAAGGTAATATCTGAGGAAGTGGTTCCTATAAAGAAAAGAAGGTTGGATCCAAGGAAAGTTGAATTGGAGCAGGATGAAGCAACCAAAGAAGAACATGAAGCTGCTCAGAAGCAGGTCCAATCTTCTAGTGATCCTCATCCACCTCAAACAAGCAAAGAGCAGTTATATACTTATCTGACTCAAGGAAATAACAAAAGAGCAATATATGAAGCTCAATATCAAAAGATGTTGGAAGATTATTCTTGCAAGGCAACAGATTGGGTTCAAGAGGAAGTAGAGCATTATGAAGAGCTTCATGATCAGATGATGGCAGCTGAGACAGAGGAAGTATTTGTTAAAAAGGAAGTGGAGCTATTAGCATACTTCAAAGAACTACAAGGACCTCTAGAAACAAGAACTACAGTGGTAGCAAAAAGGAAAGTTCATAAAAAACATGTACAGAAGAAGAAGCTGACCAAGAAAAGTAAAGGAAAAGCAGTAGAAGAATTTGTATCTATGAAGGAGACAAAAGCAGTAATAGTAGAAGAAAGGAACCAAAAGGAATCTGTTGTTGTGGAGGAGTCAAGAATGGAAAAAATAGAAATAGGAGGATCTTCACAATTCTCCTCAGACTCTGAAAGTGATATTGAAAATTTCTTGTTAAAAAGTTTGAATTTTTCAGTACCAAGTACACCTAATGTGATGGCACAGGCCACTAAAAAACAGAAAACACCAGAAGACTTGAGAGAGAAAGCCCAAGCAAAGCAAGTTCAAGAAGAAGCAGTATAGCAGGTTAGTCTGGAAGAAGAAAGAAAATTACTGAAAGGAAAAACAGTAATGGTAGAAGAGGAAAGTGAAGTAAGAAAGGACAGTTGTGGGCTAGTGCATTCAGGATTAAAGTCAATATGGACAAAACCTTCACAACAAACTTATTCTAAATTGGATGAAGGGAAAGTAGAAGCAGAAAAAGGAGTACAGATAAGCAGTCCAGCCATAAAACAGAAAGGTGCAGATCAAGTTCAGGAAACAGAGGAAATAGTAGTCAAAAAGAATGTTCAAGAAGTAACAGAAGGAGTTATAGAAAAGGAGACCAACCAAAGCATAAAGGATATACTTTATGACTTGAATAATAATGAAGAGTTTACAATCAACAAAGATCAAGGACAAGAGGGAGAAATGGATCTCATGGATATTGATGAGCAGGAAGGACAGAAAGAGCAGACAAGTAATGATCAAATAAAATCTATTGAGGAAACTGAATCAACTCTAGTCCAGGAAAAGGAAGTACAAGTAAAGGAAGGACATCTCTTTGAAGAGAAACAACAGGTGATGGAGAATAAGAAGGCAGAAGAAACAAAGCTAACTACAAATATCCCAGAACAGGAGAATCAGGATGATCTGATATTGGAAGATGAAGAAGATGTTGCAGACCAAGAAAAATTGGAAGCAGATCAAAGCCATGAAGAACAAACGACTCAGCTCATAGAGAATGAGGAAGAAAAAGAAGAGGAGAATGAGTGCAAAGAAAACAAACAGATAGAAGTTAAACAAATGGAAATGGAAGTTGGATTAGAGAATACCTAAAAATATAAGATCTGCCTGCAAGATCATTATGAGCAACATAGAGCAGTTCAGACCTTCAAGCAGGAACATGATCATTTCAGGAATGGTAGCAGAGTCTGAGTTTGAAAAAGGCAGTAATATCATTAAGGAGCACAAAAAGGAAAAGGAACAAATGGCAGAACAATTGAGGATTGTGCAGGATAAGAATGAAGAACTAACACATAGAATAATTTCTTTAGAAGAAGTGGAAGTACAGCAACAAAATAAAATTCAATATCTTGAAGAGAAGAGTGCAAAACTAATAGAACAGAGTAGTAAACTGGAAATGGAGTTGAAGAAAATTGAAGGTAGATATAGAACTTTACAAATTTCATATCAAATCATGGTTAAAGCAAATGAGGAAATTAACAAACTACTGATGGAAGAAGGTCAGTTGAAGGAAGAAAACAAGACTGTTCAGGTGACACAGGAGGAAAAGGAAGAATTGCATAAAGAAATCATAAGATTGCAAACAGAATTGAAAGAAGCCAAGGAGCTAGAAAAACAAGCCAGTATACATGCTGCTACCTCAATGAGGGGTTATAACAAGTTGCATATGGATATAGAAAAGGAAAGAAGTGCATGGATAGCAGAAAGAGAGATATGGGCAACTCAAAATAGAAGTTTGATGGTGACAATAGAAGAGTTACAGAAAAATCTGGAAAAGCCACAAGCTCAGGAAGAAGCACAGATAGAGACTACATATACAGAAGATTATGAAGAGGGAAATGATGATAGAAATCAACATGGCAGTGAACCAGAAAATAAAAGACCAGAAGAAGAATATTCAGAGGAATTTGTCCAGAAATTGTTGACAAACAGAGAATCTAGAATGGATTTCATTAGAAAAATGCATGATGAATATGAGGATCAGATTGTTACATTTGCTTTAAATAAAGGGATAAATCGTGATCAACATCATTGGGCTGCAGATGGACTGGGCATACCTTTGTGCATGATTATGGAGAGTATCAAAAACTATCAGTTGGCAAGAGTTGGATTACCTTCAAATAAATATCTAGAGTATGAAGAAGATATCATTGTGACCAAAGAGTTATTTGAAAGGGCCAATCCAAAATGGAGGAATAGATGGTTGGATGTTAATAAAGAGTGCAGGAAAATATGGAAGGAAGCACCTATTCAGTTGAAACTAATCCAACGTACTACCCAGTAGCAAGGAGAAGAGAGTGGACAATTTTCTGGGAAAGAAGGAAAGAAGGACAAATTCCATCCAAATGGTTGAACTTTCCAAAGATAGCAGGTCCAAAGGCAGGAACATGGCCTACAAAGAAGTATATGGTGGACACAGTTGAATCTGTTATAGCCACATATAAAGATGTTAATGACCCAGCATGTATTTTATTGATCAGAGTGATGAGACTCATTTTGGCATGCATAGAGACATATACAGATACAGATGTCAGAATCTTAAATTACATTGGATTTAATTCACCTACTGATGCTTTAGTATTTGATCTCAGTGAAACACCTGATAGAATATGTTTGATGGCATATTACAACAGAATATTATTTTTGGGCAGTCATTATCTACAAATTTTTGAAGATGCATTTGATTGTGGGTTTTTTGAAAGGGAATCAGAGATATTTGGAAACTTGTCTGTAGTCACAAAGTCTCGACTCACTGCCTATGAAGCTGCCTACACAGAATACTTGAAAAAGGATGTAATTGATAAGCCAGAAGCTGCAGTACAGTGGAGGAAAGCACTGTTTGAAATGGTGAACAACTTGAATGTTACTGAAAGGAGAAGCCATGACCTACTGTCACAGGTCTATCAAAGAAAGAAGAAGTGAAGAAAGGTTTCAGGATATATGAAGTAGGAATGTCTTTTGTCAGGAGCCAAAAGGTCTAGGAGGGGAAGAATGTTGGAAGAAGTGATTTTTTGAAGCATTTTTTGATGGAAAACAATTGTAAAATGTCAAAAACATGTAAAAATATTTATGCAACTAATGTAAAAATAAGGAAGAGTCTTCCTTATGAAGAGTAGAATTTTATGTAATTTTTCTAGAATTTTTGGAAACTCCTAGATAGCATATTTTTAGATTAGAAGAGGAAAAGACCAAATTTCAAGTGTGAAAAGGGACACTTGAAAATGTATAAAAGACAATTTTCCTCTATTATGAGGGGGTTGGTTATTTTGTAATTGATGCTATACAAGTGAAGAGAGAGTTTCCTGCAGAAAATCGTGGTTCTTCCTTTTGTGTGGTTTCTTTGATTTGTTGAGTCTATTCCTTGTGTATCCATGGAGATTTGTGAGCTTCTATTGTGTATTTCTGATGAATGTGTATGAAGAGAGTTGATTACTGATGTATTGAGTGGGAATTTGATGAAGAATGGTGCTGAAGATGAAAAGCATATGTTTTCATAGAATCACCATTATTGTCTCCTCTGGGTTGTACAGGTAACGTTTTTGAGTTTTGACTTCATGATTGTATTCTGCTGAGAAAATAACATGTTTTAGACACCAAGATTATTGAATTTGATGGAGATTTGCTCAAGGTAATCCAAACCCTAGAAATTCCTCTTCATTTTCACGATTCTCAGAAATCCAGCCAATTTTCTCTTATTTCTTGGATTCTATCATCTAGAAGGGGCTGTGGTCTCTTGTATACTTCCAGGATTGACAAAATAAAGATGTATTGTTAATTCTTTATGCTAAATGATTGGAGAGGACAACTCCAAAGGTTAACAACAAACACCTTAGTGGCGTATTCAAGTGCAAGTAGTAGTAATGTGGCTCCTGTATAGGCAGTTACTAGGGCACAAGCATTAAAACAAGATAAACTTGCAGAACAATTGGAGTTGAGTGAATCACGAGAGCCTAGTAAGAGGAAAACAAGAACATGGAAGGATACTAGAGAGAAGGCCAATCGCAAGTGGAATAAAAAGTTATCGGAACTAGAAGAAAGCTTGAAAGATGAAAAAACAAAGATAGAAGTCATTGCATCTCAACACCCCTCGCATGCCAAAACTCCATCCACTCCACCTCATCCCACTCCACCACCCATTGTAAATAAGCCGCAACTAGGGTCTGTTCTTGCAGATCCAACCCCAGAAGGCTTGGACATGATGTTCAAGGCCTACCAGGCTCGACTTCAAGAAGGGCCAACAGTTGCAAACCTAGACAAGAGTTACCCTAGAGCATATTTAGAGATTGAACGGATGAAAATGTGCATGAAAATGGTAGAACAAGCTCAAGCTATACTTGAGACTAGTCAAAAGTTCAATCAGACAAACTTTGTCAAACCGGATTTGCATTTCCAGGGCTTACTAGAAAGATTAGAGCAATTGGTAAACAAACTACAAGTTTCTTTACCTCCACAGGCTCAACCAGTTTTTGAAAGAAGAAGCTCACCACCAATGGGAGCTTATGTTCCTAATTCCACGGATGCTGGAATACCTCCTTCAATCCAACAATACTCTCAAGAGTTCTTGCGGGAAATATAAGAGGCGAAATGGGCCAAGGAGAAGGGTAATTCCCCTCCTATTCCTGAGATTGATGATCTTTAGGATCAATTTCCCCAAGACATTCCATCCATTTACGGAGATCAAGTCTAGCAACAAGAAGACAAAAGGATAGATTTTGAATCTAATACCTTAGAAGAACTGCCTCAATTTCGAGACCCATGGGAATCTGAATCTCTTCAGATCAGAGCTCCCACAATACTGGTAAGACATGAAGACTCAGTGGTCCCAAGGAACACTGATGTAGTGAAGAACACTAAGGTTCAATGTCATCTCACTGTAGAAGAGCTGCTCAAAGCAAAACCTGAGCTATGGAATCATGTGAAGGATCAAGTCCCAGAACTTGAGTCCAATATGCCAAAAGCAGGCTCTAAGCAGAAAGTACCAGAGATACCTCTAGACAAAATAGGGAACATGTGTGAGGGCGAAGAAGGTAACACTTATCTTCCAATCACGTACCAAGGTTACACAACCAAAGCAATCATAGATTCAGGTGTCGGTGTTGCTATTGCGACCACCTCCTTGTGGAAGCAATGGGGCAAACCCACATTAAGACCAACTAGAATGAAGCTTCAAATGGCCGATGGTCATTTTGAAAGACCTCTAGGATTCCTAGAAGGGATAACTCTAACCAATTGTGGTGTAGAGTTTGAGCACACATTTGCTATATGTGACTTTGAGAAAAATAATGTTTATGAGATGATCCTAGGAAGACCCTTCCTACGACAGCTGCAAATAGTTCAAGATTGGGGAACCAACTCCTTGTACTTGGAGCACTTAGGGGTCACCACCAAGGTCAATTTGAAGGATTACACCTTCAGAGATGTACCACCCCTATAGTGGGATCCTATCCACAAAGCGAAAGAAGATTCCATCTCTGTGCATTCTGAAAGTTCACCTGATCCATCTTGGTTGCATGAAGATACTCATTTGTGGATGTGCAAAGTCGTGGAGGAAGAGGAAAAATGCTTAAAGGCAAGAGAAGAAGGGACTTCTCCAGGAGATAGACCAATTAAGGACCCATCCTACCCACTGATGATCTTTCCAGATGAGGAATTTGAGCCTCACGGCTGGATAGAAATCTTAGCCACCATGGACATTGTTGTTAATGAAGAACAATGGACACTTCATTGTGATGAAGAGGGTTATGATATTTCATTGTTCATGTGTCAGCCCTTGCTAGAATAATGTGACCCTAGTGATGTCATAGACGCAGAAGAAGAGAATGATGATGATATAGAGTCCGTTGTGATGGATAGTTGCTTTAACTCAGAGCAGCACTATTTAGAAGATATAGGAGTGTTCACCCAGAAAGAAGAAGAACCTCTCACAAGTATTAAAACGGTAAATTCAAAGGATGGAAGTGAGAGCAGTCAAAAGAAAAAGAAAAGAAAAGCAGTGAAACAAGAAGAGGAGGAATCATTGTTTGAAGTACCAAAAAACTTCAAGAAATATGAAGTTGACGACTGCAAAATTTTGGTACGAATGCCTAAGAGAGAGGCCATCATAGGAGAATCATATGATAATAAAGAAAAGACCAAGAAGATTGTAGTGACCATTGAAGAGAACGAAGAGATATGCACATATATAGGAGATGACCTAAGTGCAAGAGAGGAAATGGAGCTTGTAGCTCTGTTGGCAGTAGTCTTGGTACACCAGGACTTACAAGACGTGAAAGTCAAAGAAGGGAGTCAGAGCGAAGGGACAGCACAAGCAAACAGGGCAGTCAAAGAAGATCTGGCAAGTAGGCCAATATTTTTTCAAGACATTAATGCAGATCAAAGAGATGGACATGCAGGGAGGAAGAGCAAGTAGGGAGCTCGAAGATATGTATGGCAGATCACTAGAAGAAATCCCTACAACAACAGTGATTTTTTATCACTAACAATCATTGTAAATATCATTTCACATTTTTGTAGCTCCATTTTGTGCAAGCCAAGGAGTCCTTGAGCTTGAGGAGCCTTAGAAGTAGTTGCGTACCAATTTTCGTATTTTTTAGATCTCGTTTGAGCCCCCAAATAAGCCCTGGAACCTAATTTTTAACTAGGCCGGACACTAGGTCTGGACAGGGCCAAAAGCTAGTCAAAAACTATAAAAAGAGCTAGAGAGCTCATTTTTGAGGTTAGATTGTAATTGAAACGAACTTGTAAGAGCATTTTGAAAGTAATCTAAAAGCTCCATTGATTCTCACTCTTTGTCTTGCTGTGTGTGCGCGTGTGTGTGTATGTGTGTGCATGCTAGTGTGCTTCTCACTCGCGCACTTGTGCCGCCACTTGCTCGAGGTCTCCATACCATCCTCACGTCTTCCCGGATTGACATTAAAGGAGGTGCTACTCATCATTGAGCTACACCAAATTTTGGCGCCGTTGCCGGGGATCGAGCTTTGAGGACGAGCGTGTGATGGTAAGACGTAGAGTTGACGCGTTGGAGTTGTAGGTATTTTCTTCACTCTCATCGATTTTCTTTTACTTTCTTCACCATCTCCATCACCATCATCATCATCACCATCTCCCACCTCCATCTCCATCATCGCAAAAATTTTAGTTTTTTGACTATATTCCCATCTCCACCTCATTTCCCTCATTTCACTTGTGAGAGAGAGCGAGAGAGCAAATTTGCATGTGCTGTTTTTTGCATGTTTTGTGAGCATTCTACAGGTACAGGCTGCATCATCATCCCCAGCACTCTGCGCAGGTACGGAAATCTGAGTAACTGTCTGTGTGTCGCCGAGCTCTGTCAATCGCGACCGACTGAAAACTTGCTCTAATTGCTAAACAAAGTGCATATCCATGACCTACAGGCCTAGAGCTTCCCAAAAATGTGTTTAGTTTTTTGAAATTCCACAGATTTCTGTCAATCGCGATCGCTCTGTCAATCGCGATCGACAAACCACGACGGACAGACCTGTCAATCGCGATCGACACGTCAATCGCGACCGACAGCCCACGACGGCTCTGTCAATCGCGACCGACAGAGTCAACGACCGATTGACCACGACCGACTGACCATACGCGTGACACGTGTCAATCGCGATCGAGTCATCAATCGCGATCGACTCATCAATCGCGACCGACACAGTCAACGACGGTTTGACCACGATCGACAGACCACGACGGCCCTGTCAATCGCGACCGACACGGTCAACGACTGTTTGACCACGATTGACAGACCCTCGCGACCGACCTGTCAATCGCGATCGACTCATCAATCGCGACCGACAGAGTCAACGACCCTTTGACCACGACTGATTGACTTTTCGGCCACGTGTCAATCGCGACTGACCTGTCAATCGCGACTGACAGCCACGACGGACCTGTCAATCGCGATCGACACGTCGATCGCGACTGACCTGTCAATCGTGACCGACAGACTTTGCGAACGCGTTAGAAGGGCAAATTAGGTCAAATTTTCAAGGCAAAATTATTGGTCTAAATTTTGATTAAGTGTGGGACAAACACTAGGGTGTAGTATTGCATCGCGAGGCCGTGCCACAAGCTACTCGAGTATTCCTGTTTGACTGTTAGCTTGTATTGAATCCTGATTTAACTTCCTAAACCCTGAACAGTCATAACTTTTTCATACGAAATCCAATTTTTGAAGTTGACCATACCCAGGGGGATCAAAGTCAGGGGTCTTTAGAATTATTTTCTAAAAGTCACAATGCAAATGTGTGTTTGTGTCACATGAATGAAAGTGGTTGGTTTTGTCCTTTGAATATAAGCATTGAGCTAACCGTGGGACTTTTATAGGTCCATTGAGAGCAACTGAGAGCGTACAAAGCAAGGTTTCTTTGCAAGCTTGAGAACCGGGTTCTTGAGCACCATAAAGCAAGGGATCAACAAGTAAGGTTGGAATATTCTCAACTCCCTCTGTCATTTCCTAGCTCAAGCTAAGAACGACTAGTGATAGGAGTAAGTCAGGGCGACGATAGGCCACTATCAAGTTGAAGACTACCTAAAAACTCAAGTTCAAGCTAAAAGCTTAATCTCTGTACTGTCGACAACATAAAGAAAAAGAACCTAACGTGGAACGATCACCCTGAAAGTACGAAGAACATTCAAGTATTCCTAACGACGTAATAGCAGACAAGATTTTAAACACGAGGAATAACTAAAAAGAATCAAGTGACTGGTACCAATTGATCGGCAACGAGGTTGTACTCTGGGCAAATTGGGTTAATCAGTTAGGCATATGAACCTTAGATCAGGACGACACCTAGCAAGAGAGAGACAAAGCCTTAGGTCTTCAGAGGCTAGTGTCAATCACACTGCAAGGTCTTGGGCCCAGCAGTTGAGCCACCACTCATACTACCCTAGCTCTGAGACCAGTGAGTCAGAAATGTCTCAAGGCATGGACAGACCTACGGGAAGTTCAGGAGTGCCTTATTTGTACAGGGTAGAAGGCCCTTACAAAACACAGCTGGAATATCTTAGGACCAACCGACTAGGTGCTAGCATCTATGAGGACGGCCTAGGAAGATCCGTGGTCCAGATTAAAAACCCTGACCAATCCATAGGACTAGAGCGCCCAGCTGTCAAGTTTGAAAACGGTGCATACCTGGACAAGGAAGGAACTATATATGTAGTCATTAGTCACCCGGATAGGACAGATGACTTTGGGAATGTAATCTCAGAAGCGGACTTAGGTGACCTGGAACAAGGGAACATGGGTGCGGAACCTAGAACCCCTCGAGGTAAATCAGTTCTCACTAGGATTATCACACCTGAATGGGTACCCCAAGACAACAAGAGCATAGAGTTGCTCCTCAATCGAGAAACTGATGAAGCCTTTTGGAGGTATAAGTCTAATCAGCCAACAGACGTAGGAAATATCATGATCTATGAGTTTAAGGATCCAGATAGCCCAGACAGAGTGACCTACTTAGATCATGCTTCAGAACGGATCTTTGTGGTGACAGAAAATGATAGGCATGCCTACACTTGGAAGGGTGAATTTATTTTCCCCCAACCAAGATCAAACGTATCCTATGGTCACCTTGGGGCTGGAACATCCCAAGCTCATGGTACGCAAAGAGACAGGAGTAGAGATAGACCAGACGTAAGTTTTGTCAACCCAGTGGGCAGAGAAAGAACGAGAACGGAGACGAATAGGGTAGAACCTGAGGTGCTTAGAGCCCACAGGAACCAAAGAAATGTAGATGGATTCCCTCTGCCGAGGCCTAGAGAGCACGCAAGAACCTTGAGACCTACCCAGCTAGTTAAGTCCATGAAGAATTACTTTGACGGCACAGGAGATCCCTATGATCATGTGGCAGAGTTCAAGCAAGTCTTGAGAGCGGAACAAGTGGAGGATCTGTTCACGCAGTACAATGCCTTCGGTCTAACCCTTAGGAATACGGCACTTACATGGTTTCAGCCATTGGATGAACGCCAGTTCAGGAGCATAGACCAACTCCTAGAGGCATTCATTGTAGAGTTCTCTAAGAGCGGCATAAGACACAATACATCCTCATTGATTCACAGCTTCAAACAGACCCCCCAAGAGATTGTCAGATTGGCCGGAAGAAGATTTAGACAATATCTTGAAAGGTGCCCTATTTCGGAGTTACCCACATCTGCTAAACAAGTAGCCTTATTCCTTGATGGATTGCTGAGTACGAAATTGAGATCCTATGTGTATCTGAAGGACCCTAGGACTATAGAAGAATGTGTACGCATGTGCATTGACATTGAAGATAACCTAGGGGAAGAGCTAGAGCTTTCCAAAATCTACAAAGATTCAGATAGCGCAACTAGCCACTCTTCCACGCAATCTACATCAATTGAGGAACTCGCTGAGAAGGTAGCTCAGAAATTGGGTGTAACTAGCAAACAAATCCCAAGGTTTGCCCCTGTGAAAAGGTGCTATACATGCGGTGGCGACCACATGGCAAATGTGTGTCCCATTATGGCTCAACCCCAAGTTAACCCTAGTAGCCAGTACTGCACCATAGAACGGAAGTACACAAACCACACTGCGCAAGATTGCCCATACAACAAGCAGGCAGTTAGGCAACCCTACCCTCAACCTTACCAACAAGGGAGATACCAGAACCAGTACCCTCCACCACCACAATATGCTAGACTCCAACAAACCTACCAACCACAATATCAGGCCCAACAGAGACCCCAACCGGTACTAGCTCAACAGCCTCCAAACCCCACTAACGTGATTCCAGTGAAGTATGCTGTTGCAGAAGAAAACCTGAATAGGGCCATAGTACCAGTAACCCCATTGATCTCAGAAAGTGACCCGAGTGACCATAGCTTTGATTCTACACATGTTGATAGTCCCGAGGCGTACTACATGCAGTCCCTAGAACATGGTGAGTCCTATTACAGCGAAGAGCCAAATGAACCTAGTTGGGAGTCAGATTATACAAACGTCATGTATGCAAACCCCAACCCTAGGCCTCAACCCAGACAAGTAAGACCTCCATTCCCAAGAGGACCGTGCTACAGATGCCAAGGAGATCACCTCATTCGTGATTGTCCCTTACCTCCACCTACACAACCCCAATCAGTGGCAATCCAAGGCTTTTGCCAAGATTGTGGAAAAGAGCATCTCTTACGAGATTGCCCAAAGAACCCCAATAATATGCCAAAAATCACGCCTATCAACGTTATTGGGTTAGTAGTAGATTCCACAGGAAGTGTCACTTCCACTGCTCCCGTACAGGTCGTCACTCGAGCTCAAGCCTTGCAGCAGAATCAAGGAGTAAACCAGGATAAGAACTCAGAGGCTAGTGAAACCGAGAGTATAACAAAGAAAAGGACTAGAGCATGGAAAGATAGTCGGGAAAGAATGAAAAGACAATGGGCTAAAAGGATGAGTGAACTTGAGGAAAGTATAAGAGAGACCAAAGCTAGGATAACTGAAATCACCTCTCACATTCCCTCTCACACTACCCCGCCGCCACCACTCCCATCTCCATCCGACCCACCACCTTCCCCACCACGTCATACAATTCCACCACCTCCTAGGGTAGGATCAGTGTTAGCTGATCCCACTCCTGAAGACATCGACATGATGCTCAAAGCATATCAGGCCAGAATCCAAGAAGGGCCAAACGTCATGGATCATGACAAGTTCTATCCTAGAGCTGACCTAGAGATAGAAAGAACCAAACTGTGCGCGAAAATGGTCGCATTGGCTCAAACTATGTTTGAAGCCAGTTGCCTTTTCAATTACTCGGGCTCAGCCAAAACGCAATTACACTTGGATGGATTCCTAGAGAAGTTAGAGGAAATAATTGCAAGATCTGCCAAGGAAGAAAAAAATCAAGGAAAAGATAAAGCAAGCAAAAATAGGAAGCATTCCCCATCAGAAGTGTATGGGGCCAATTCCACTAAACCAGACACCTTTCCCTCCTCAGAAAGGTTAAAGAGGCTAATTGCACAATCAGAAAAGGAACCTACCCCTCAAAGAAGGGAAAGGGCAAGAGAACGAATAAGCCAGCCTCTTCAGGAAGCCCAAGTGCCTCCTCAAGAAGCTTATCTTCCTCCTCAAAAGGCAGATGAGCCTCCCTCGAAAGCTCACGTACCTCCACAGGTTGCCTACATTCCTTCTCAGGGAGCGTATGAGCCTGCTCGGAAGAGTAATAGAATAAGTAATCCTCCCCAAGAAGCTTGTGCTCCAGCCATTTACGAGAGCAAGGAGAGAACTAACGATAGAATAAGCCCTCCTTCCCAGGTTGCTTATGTGCCCAATTCCACGGAGCCAGACACTTCTTCTTCTATGAATCGGTTTGCACCGGACTTCCTACGAGAGATTCAGGAAGACAAATGGGATAACGAAAGCGAGGTCGCCCCTCCTTTTGAACTTGTGGATGACGCACACGACCAATTCCCACAAGACATTCCATCTATTTACGGGGAACATGAGAGTTCTCAGTCTCATGAGAGATTGGACTTTGAGTCTAATTCCATACAAGAGCTTCCCCACTTCACAGGCCCATGGGAAGCAAAGTCCACATGTATGAGAGCACCCACAGTCATGGTAAGGAACGACGACTCAGTCATACCAAGGAACACGGAGGTAGTAACGAACACCAAGGTGCAACGCGATCTCACTTTGGAAGAACTGCCTGAGGATAGACCAAACGCACGGAAATGTGCAGCCAGTCGAGTAACTGAAGTTGCAAAACCTCATTCCCGGGCAGGATCCCATAGGACAGTGCCAGAAATTCCCTTGGATAAGATAGGAGATATGTATGAAGGTGAAGAAGGGAACACCTATCTTCCCATTACCTACCAGGACTACACCACTAAGGCAATTCTGGACTCAGGTGCAGGAGTTGCAATTGCCACTACTTCCCTATGGAAGCGTTGGGGCAATCCAGCACTCAGGCCAACAAGAATGAAATTGCAGATGGCCGATGGTCATATTGAGAGACCCTTAGGATTGCTGGAAGGGATAACTCTCACCACTTGTGGTGTCGAGTTTGAGCATAGTTTTGCTATATGTGACTTCAGCAAAAATCATGCTTATGAGATGATTTTGGGAAGACCATTTATGCGACAGTTGCAAGTGGTACAGGATTGGGGAACCAACTCCTTGTATTTGCAACACTTGGGCGTTACAACCAAAGTCAATCTCAAGGACTATTCTCATAGAGATGTCCCTCCTATCCAGTGGAATCCCATCCATAGAGCCAAAGATGATACGGAATCTGTGCATTCCATAGAATCTGGATCCTCATGGATGCATGAAGATACTCACTTATGGATGTGCAAGGTAGCAGTAGAAGAAGAGAAGAGAGAGAAAGCCAGAGAGGTAGGTGCGAAAGAAACCCATAGATCAATCCAAGACCCAGCCTATGCACCTGTAGTTTTTCCAGACGAAGAATTTGAACCTCACGGTTGGGCAGAAATCTTAGCAACAATGGACGTAGCCATCAACGAAGAACAATGGACACCTCACTGTGATGAGGATGGCTATGATATTTCAGTCTTTTCCATAGAGCCAATCATGGGAGAGGCAATTCTAGAAGAATGCGAACCTAGCCCTGATGCATTTGAGGATGCAAGTGACTCCGATCTAGAGTCAATCATTATGGACCCACCATTTGCATCGGATGAAGAATATTTCCATGAAGTGGAATTTCAACCTTAGAAGCATGGAGAGGTTACAAATGATGTAAGATTAGCAACACATATGACCCCGAAGGAAGAAGGAAAGAAACGAAAAAAGAAAGAAGTCTTACCAGAGGAGGAAGAATCTTTGTTTGAGGTCCCAGAAAATTTTAAGAAGTACGAGATAGATGACAGGAGAGTCATGATAAGAATGCCTAAACGAGAGGCACAAGCAGGAGAGGCCTATGATAACAAAGAAACTACCAAGAAAATTGTAGTGGCCCTAGAAGAAGGAGAGGAGAGATGTACGTACATCGGTCATGACCTGACAGCGGAAGAAGAGCACGAATTGATTGCCTTGCTAAGAGAATACAGAGATGTATTCGCTTGGAGTTACAAGGACTTGAAAGGTGTTGACCCGGACATATGCTCGCACACCATCCCCATGACTTCAGACGCCAAACCCTCTAAGCAAAAGCCTTATACATATAACGATAATTACGCTGCTAAGATCAAAGAAGAGATAGATAGACTGGTTGAAGCTGGATTTATCTATGAAATTGAGCACACTGAATGGGTATCCCCCATCGTAGTGGTGCCCAAGAAGAATGGCAAGCTGCGTGTGTGCATTAACTTGAAAAAGGTTTATGCAGCCACGATTCGAGATAACTATCCGCTTCCCATCACAGAACATCTCTTAGAAAGAGTGGCAGGCAAGGAAGTGTACAGCTTCCTTGATGGATTTTCTGGCTACAATCAAGTAGCCATAGCTCCAGAGGATCAGCATAAGACAGCCTTTGCCACAGAATGGGGCATTTTTGCTTTCAGAGTAATGCCATTTGGGCTTACCAATGCACCAGCTACCTTCCAGAGGTTGATGTGCCATGTGTTCAAGGAGTTCCTGAGGAAGAGTTTAGAAGTCTATGTTGATGATCTCTGTGCTCATTCTAATGTTAGACAAACTCATATTCCTGAACTCAGACAAATCTGTGACAAATGTAGAGAATATCAAGTCTGCCTGAACCCAGAAAAGTGTGTGTTTATGGTAAGGCAAGGTAAGATTCTAGGACACATAGTGTCAAAGAATGGCATATCTACTGACGAAGAGAAAGTGAGAGCCATAGCAGAGCTACCTAGGCCAAAGAATGTCAAGGAAGTACAAGCTTTCATGGGGCATTGTGGGTATTACCGACGTTTCATCCACATGTATGCGGTCATCGCAAAGCCCATGTACGGACTTCTGACAAACTTTGAGTGGACGGATGAATGTGAGAATTCCTTCCAGGAGCTTAAACGACGATTGTGTTCAGCACCAATCTTGACCACACCAGATTGGAATAAGCCATTCCATGTTCACGTGGATGCATCCAATTATGCTATTGGATGCGTGCTTGCACAACCTACTGGCGAAGGTAATATGGATCTTCCAATTGCCTATGCCAGTAGACAATTGAATGCAGCTGAACGGAATTACACCACTACAGAGCGAGAAGGATTAGGCATGGTATATGCAGTTAAGAAATTTAGACACTATTTGCTTGCAAATAAGTTTAAATTTTTTACTGATCATCAGGCATTGTTATATCTTGTAAACAAGCCGTGCAATACAGGAAGATTAGTAAGATGGTTTCTCTTGCTCATGGAATATGACTTTGAGGTTGTGGTAAGAAAAGGTAGGACTCATTTGAGAGCAGATCACCTCTCTAGGCTCACATCGGGAGAGGCCCCACAAGGAGTATCAGATGACCTT
Source organism: Ceratopteris richardii (assembly GCA_020310875.1). Taxonomy (NCBI): domain Eukaryota; kingdom Viridiplantae; phylum Streptophyta; class Polypodiopsida; order Polypodiales; family Pteridaceae; genus Ceratopteris; species Ceratopteris richardii. Next base: position 97,389,884 of record CM035427.1, read on the forward strand.
CCTGATGCTTACTTGTTTAATTTGGAAGTTGTACCACAGTGGGCTAAGCCATTGGTGCCAGTATTGACATATGGGCCTAACCATCCAGTGGTAAACACACGGAATAGAGAGGTTGTAAAAGCCCAAAAATACCACATCATGGCAGGAAGCATGTACAAGCACACAGATCAAGGGATCTTGGCTTGTTGCGTAGAAGAGGATGAGTACGCTAAATGGTTGCAATTAGCACATGTAGGTGCGTTAGAGCAACACTACTCAAAGCAACGAACTTTACAGACCCTAAAGAGACTCGGAGTACATTGGCCAACTATGGAAGCTGATGTCCAAAAGTTGTGCAAGGAATGCCCAATCTGTTGCACTAAACCACCTGTGGAACATGCCACTCTCTATCAAGTCTCCATTGTGCCAGATTGGAGTGAACCTCTAGTATCATTCTTGAGGACAAACACATTCCCTACAGACATGACTCTAGCTAGAAAAAGGAGTTTGGAACAAGAAGCCCAGGATTATTCACTCGTTGGTGATAATCTATACAAGCGCGGTAAGGATGGTTACCTGAGACTGTGTGTCCATGAGAGTGAATATCTTAAGATCTTGGAAACTGCTCACCAAGGTGTAGCAGGAGGACACTTTGGACCAGATCGGGTGATCAAAGCGATACTATTTGCGGGCTTCTGGTGGCCTACCCTTCACATGGATGCACATACCTATGTGAAACGGTGTGATGTCTGTCAAAGGACTCAGTATCCTATACGCAAAGATGAGATGCCACTGAAACCTATGATGGGTGGACGTGCATTCTCTAAGTGGGGAATAGACTTCGTAGGTCCTATTAATCCCCCAGCTAAGGGTTCTCATGCGGAATACATCATTGTTGCAACAGACTATCTAACTAAGTGGGTAGAGGTAAAGGCTACGACAAAGAACGATGCTCAAACAACTGCCAAATTCTTGTTTGAGAATGTATTCACAAGATACGGGCTACCTATAGAGCTTGTAAGTGATAGAGGCACTCATTTCTTGAACGAAGTGATTGAAAATCTACTCCAAGAATTCTTGGTAATACACAAGAAGTCTGCCCCTTATCACCCTCAAGCTAATGGACAAGCTGAGAGCACTAATAAAATTTTATGCAATGTACTGACAAAATTAGTGAACACTAAACGCTCTGATTGGGACAAACAGCTACACCATGCTGTTTGGGCATATCGAGTTGCCTACAAAACGGTACTCCAAGCCACCCCCTTTCAGATGGTATTTGGCCAAAACGCTGTGCTACCCTTGGACTTCTTGATCCCTACATTGAGAGTAGCACAAGAGTACGAATGGACAGGTCATGAGCTCTCCTCGAGGATCTTTGACCTTGAACGATTAGGAGAAACAAGACTGAGAGCTGCCGCAGGAATATATGCAGCCAAGAAGAGACAAAAAGCATATTTCGATGCCCATGTGAAGGATAAAGGCTTGAAAACGGGAGATCTAGTCTTAGTCTATACACTAAAACAACACGCGAGGAAGCTAGAAAAGAGAGGCTACGGACCTATGATCCTCAATAGGATCTCCACGGGTGGAGCAGTACAATTAGCCACGCTAGAAGGTGATATCCTCCCAAACTATATTAGCGGTTGTAGAGTCAAGTTGTATCAGGAACCCCTCACGGAGGAAATGCTCAGCCGACTCAACACTGCTAAGAAACGCAAAGAGGAAGAAAAGCGCATTCGAGAAGAGGCTCAAGCAGAAGCTTTAGAACGCATCAGAAGGATGAAGCTACAAAGACAAGGCCGAGATCAGACTAGAACAGTTGACCATGCAGATCAAGGATATCCCACGGCCATGTGTGAAGTTGCAGGAACAAGCTCGAATAGAATAATTGATAGACGTCCTTTCATAACCATAGACATAGGACAAGGAAAGAGTGCGAGAACCGTAAGAGCCTTGATTGACTCAGGTGCTGCCACTAGCGCTGTTAAGTTGTCTTACTGTCAAGAGCTGCAGTTAACTGTCAATCCTGTGGAAGCATATCTCATAGGATTGGGAGGCGTAGAAACCCCTTGCATGGGCGAGGTGGAACTTCCCCTCTACCTTCATGATGAAGCAATGACAGTTAAAGTACTAGTGTGTCAGGATGAGGATCTCACTGAACCTCTTGTCTTGGGTCAAGACTGGATTTATGACCAAGCAGTCAACTTAAACCTAAGAAATGGACTTCTTCAGGTATGGGCCAATCATAGTCGAGTTACAGTAGAATTAGACAATGGAGCACTCAAGGAACTAGGAAAGGCACAGACTCCTGGTCCTTCCAGGGGTGCACATGAAGTTGACCATGCTGTTCTTGTCCAAAACTATGTGTTGCAGAGGAAGGATATTCGCAAAAAAGGAGTCCGGGATGCAAAGGAACTCCCTTCTTTTCCAAAGGCCAGAAGAAGGCAACAACCCCAGGTGGATCACAGGCCGAAGAAGCAGAGTACTACCTATGTCGGGGATCCAAAGTACCTGCGCAGCAAAATATCCCAGCAAGTGAAACAAGTGTGGGTGCGGAAAGGCGAACACCCGGTTGCACTCAAGCCAACCACCCAAACCAAGCCTCTTATTAGTAACCAACAACACGACACTAATAAGAAGTCTTTCGGAAATTCTTCTACTAACGTGAAACATATTTGGGTGCCCAAGAAGTCGATGAAGGCTAGCCCACAATCAAGACAAATTTGGGTGCCTAAGGCTTGCTTGATGGCACAAGTAGCTACGCTGAGGCCACAACATAAACAGCATAACGCAGCTACGCATACTGCCAGTATTCACTCATTCAACGCTCATGAACACACCAAGACCCAAGAGCGTGCATGTAATCAATTGTAAATGGGTCCCAAAAAGGCCTCGTTTTCAACCCACGACACCGAGAAAGCTCTGTAGAGACTCTCCGAAACCGAAAGCAAAGCCCATTCACTGCATTTGGCAGCCAAGGGCCTGTAATAAACCCCCCGACCCCAATTTGTAAATTCATGCCCACTTACTAACTACAGTAGTCTTCTAGGCCAACACAAGCACTAACTACACACACTGTCTTCATGCACTTACTAACCACTAACTCACCATCTACCTCATGTTAATGTTGTAACGGGGACAACAACGGATTTATTCTGTCCATTACGATGTTAACACTTGGTTCTATATTCTCACAGAACCAACCAGCAAACAGGGCCATGGCAGAAGCAGGTACCAGCTCTCAAGCTGGATCTGGTGCCCAGATTGTGGACATAGAAACACTTCTCCTTGAGCCACGTCTCACCGCAAGACCGCAAGAGCTTCAAGCCGTGCATGTGCTCCCCATTCAGGATCCTCCTCAAGGGCACACTTCTCAAGTAGGTAAGCATGTGCATTGGTTCAGTGATGTTGCTGGACCACTGGGCGATGGGACCTATTTCTGGGAAGCAGAATTGGAGTTCAATGGCAAATGGGGTCGATACTACTTTTTCACACGCGAGTTTGAAAGCTATCAAAACGCCGAAGTCATGAGATCAGTTTGGATCAAAGCGGGTGTGGACAGTTATTTCAGGGCCCACATACCAAAGCCGGATTTTTTACGATGTTCATATCTGATCAGTACAATCACGCCAAGCAGGGCCAAGGGAGGCGACAGCACCTTTGTGTTGCCATCACTACTGCCGGGTAATGAGCTTAAAAGGTTCAAGTTGAACCTCAATCTGGTAAGAGAAGCATTGGGTATGTATGGCATGCATATCCCAACAGAAAAGGAAACCATGGTCCCAGGTCGAATGAAGCACAAGGATCTTAATAAGTTGAAGGATATGGTAGCGATGACACCTACCATTGCGCTTCACCTGCGAACCATCATGCAACATTTTGCTTTCCCCGCCCAGGAACGATTCACAATGCCCCCGAAAAAAATATGGTTCAGTTTATATCTAGCAGAAACAGAAAGCCTTCCCATCAATGTGCCCCACTGGATCATCGATCAGATCCACCTAGCACATCAAAGGTGGAACAAGAAACAGAAGAATGTGCTCCACGGGTGTTGTGCTCTGACCAGAATAATCTATAGATGCTTGGCTTATGACGTGCCTGTTCAGCGGGCACTCGTATGGTCCCGAGTCCAAGAATTCCAGAGAAGACTATCAGCAGCAGGCCCCCCATCAAAGAAGATGAGGGGGGGAGTCCAACTACCCTGTGCTCAACCAAGGGGAGCTACCACTACACCAGAAATCACCCCTCCCCAGACACGACGAGTTAGGCCATTCACAATCCGGCTACCAAGACCAAGCACAGAGGGGCCTAATCTGGTGTTTCCACCCATTCCATCCGATTTGGAATTTCCACAGGGATTTACTCTTGAGGACCTCACTGATGAAGAAATTGCCAGATTAATCTATGACTCTAACCTCGAAGCTGAAGCAGAGCGAGCTCAGGAACCACAACCCCAAACAACATCGGCCCCCACCCAACCACAAGTTGTAGAAGTCGATGTAGATGAACAAGAGGCAGGAGGAGAGGAAGAAGAAGCCGACGAAGAACAACATCAAGAATATGACGAACTCTCCGAGTTAGCAAGTGTCCCAGCCTATTCGGCACAAATCAAGAGACTATATCGAACCATGCGACTGGTTCAGGAACAGCATAAGATGTCTCTAGAACAGGGCAAGAGACTCATGAACGACTTGCTAGCTGAGGAAGGTGTGGACGAGTTGTTCATTGAATCCATGAACCTTCATGCCGACGCCGTAGGACTGGACGAGGCCATTCATGAGGCAGTGGCCTACATTCACAGGTTTGAGAAAAGGGTTCCCGTTCGTCCCAGGAGGTCCGGGAAGCAAATTCACATCAATACATCAGCACCAGGCGAGGCAGCGCAAGCAGAAGAATATCAGGAAGCACCGTTGTCACCACCATCCCCACCTCGCACTACACAATTCACTCCACCACAGGACACTAGCACTACCACGTCCACTACCACCACCATTGTCATGGGCATCCCACTCTCTCCGGGAATCCAATTCGGGGGAGTCACCATGCCCACCTTCACCACCCTGTTCACCGACGTCACATCCACTCCACCCACGATCCCCATCTACACCGTCACTCAAACAATTGACACGATGGAAACATCACCTGCCACAGCACCGCTCCCTCCCCCCATGCCACCTTCATCTCCCATACCCCCTCCACCCACCTCTCCACTTGCATCCACATCATTCACATCTCCCATTCCCGCCCCCATTCCCCCTGCATCTTCACCCCTCCCAGCATTATTTAATGTAAATAGCATATTTTTAGCATTAAATCAATGTGTATACCAGCTCCAGAATGAGTACAAAGCTCTGGACAACCGGTATCAACAACTGGCAACGCACCATCAGAACTTACAAAGACAATTTCACATTCTACAAACAGAAAATGCAGAACTGAATCAACACTACACGACGCTTGAGCAGGCTCACCAAACATTATTGGAGGCACCCCAACCATCTACAGAATCAGGTGTCAAACAACTAGAAGCTTTGCTCGAAGTATACCAAGCCGATAATCTTAAAGTCCGGCGTAACCTGGCACTTCTCAGAAAACACATGGCGGCCGCCCTTGAAGAGAACAAGAGACTGCAGCAGCAAAATGAAGCAAATCTAGAAGCAGCCATGGAAGGCTCTCCCCACGAAATTGATCCAGAACAGTTTAAAGCTGTGCCCTCAGAGACAATGAAGACCATCTTGGACAGCTATGCAGATCTGTTAGAAGCTCATGATGACTTGGAAAGGGAACGTGATGCGCTGCGCAATCAACTCCAAGAGCAACAGACACCACCCAGAGTCACAGAAACGACCACGACTTCAGAGGAAGTCAAGGCATTAAAAGAGCAGGTGGCCGAATTACAGGCAAGATTACTCACACATGAAAGGCAACCCTCTCCAGTTGTCGAACCAGAACCCGAGGATTTGGTACCCATCGAGGTAGATGAGACGTATGAGGAACCTTACGTTCCTATGCCAATGCCAGGTGGTGAGCAAACCGCAGAAGGAATGGATACGTTAGAAATTGAAGTACCTGAGTGGCTCCAAACACTAGAGAAAACAGCATCAACTCATGAAGATCGAGTGGCAGTTCAAATACAATCTATGGCAAAGATAGAGGACACTATTATTAAATCAGAATACTTCCGCAGCATGTCTCACCATAGATGGATCGGAACCAATGATGATCAATACGTGCCATATTGTATACTCCTGGCGGACTATAATGCAGAAATCCAACAAAGATGTGGCAAACCTCCAACGTTTGCTACACAATTTGGGCCAGATGACATCCCAGAGAGCGCTCAAAAAGGATCCATTCATCAACCCACTTGGAGGATCCGACTCCTCGAAACCTACCCGGAGATGGTTCGCACCTGGACGAATATGCCTCTTTTTATTAAATATAACCCTTGTTATGTTCCTGTACTCCGCAGACGCACATGGCCAGAGTTTACCATTGCAGTCAAGAATATCAAGGGCTGCGCCAAATGGTTAAACTACGTCTATCTAGCACCCCCTCAAGGGCCTCCCACCGTCAATTACATGATTTCCACTATACGGCACTGGAGCATCCGATTAAGGAATACCCCTGATGTAATGGCCCAGATGTGCATGAAAATTTTTGAGTTAATGCTTATTACATTCAGGACATTCAAGAATATCAAGGACCCACACTTCTCAAGCGTCGGATTCCTTACCGGAAACCAAGATTTAGTTTATGACATGAGCACCACTCCTTCCATAGAGGTGATATACGCTTGGCACGCCAGAATAAAATACCTCCCAGCCTGCTTTAAACAAACATTCGAAGAGATGTTCATAACAGGGTTCTGGGAATACCACTCAGAAATATTTGTACCCAGACCCTCACATCTCCTCCATTTATTTGCTGTGGAGCGAACCATTCACTCAGAGCAGTTACGGGTGCCACATCCAGATGTCCCAGGGCCAGCCAATTGGGATGCATTGCTGACAGATCTAGCAAGGGGACTCAGGTTAGAAGAACACCACCTCGCCGCCGATGTTGTACAATACTACGTCCAAAAAGCAGCTAGACAAGGGTCTGTCAGGGGCGACAGACGCGAGAGTGGGGGGGGTGTTGGCAGTAGTCTTGGTACACCAGGACTTACAAGACGTGAAAGTCAAAGAAGGGAGTCAGAGCGAAGGGACAGCACAAGCAAACAGGGCAGTCAAAGAAGATCTGGCAAGTAGGCCAATATTTTTTCAAGACATTAATGCAGATCAAAGAGATGGACATGCAGGGAGGAAGAGCAAGTAGGGAGCTCGAAGATATGTATGGCAGATCACTAGAAGAAATCCCTACAACAACAGTGATTTTTTATCACTAACAATCATTGTAAATATCATTTCACATTTTTGTAGCTCCATTTTGTGCAAGCCAAGGAGTCCTTGAGCTTGAGGAGCCTTAGAAGTAGTTGCGTACCAATTTTCGTATTTTTTAGATCTCGTTTGAGCCCCCAAATAAGCCCTGGAACCTAATTTTTAACTAGGCCGGACACTAGGTCTGGACAAGGCCAAAAGCTAGTCAAAAACTATAAAAAGAGCTAGAGAGCTCATTTTTGAGGTTAGATTGTAATTGAAACGAACTTGTAAGAGCATTTTGAAAGTAATCTAAAAGCTCCATTGATTCTCACTCTTTGTCTTGCTGTGTGTGCGCGTGTGTGTGTATGTGTGTGCATGCTAGTGTGCTTCTCACTCGCGCACTTGTGCCGCCACTTGCTCGAGGTCTCCATACCATCCTCACGTCTTCCCGGATTGACATTAAAGGAGGTGCTACTCATCATTGAGCTACAAGCTCTCTTAAGGGAATATAGGGATGTGTTTGCGTGGCACTATAGAGACTTGAAAGGGGTAGATCCAATAATTTGCTCTCATACTATCCCCATGATTGCTGATGCCAGGCCCACCAAACAGAAGCCCTACACATATAATGACACTTATGCAGCCAAGATAAAAGAAGAAATTGATAGGCTGGTTGAAGCTGGATTTATCTATGAGATTGAGCATACTGAATGGGTGTCCCCCATTGTAGTGGTGCCCAAGAAGAACGAGAAGTTGCGAGTGTGTATTAACCTTAAAAAGTTAATGACGCTACGATCAGAGATAGTTATCCACTTCCAATCACGGAACACCTATTGGAGCGAGTTGTAGGCAAGGAAGTTTATAGCTTCCTTGATGGGTTTTCAGGTTACAATCAAGTAGCCATTGCCCCAGAAGATCAACACAAAACAGCTTTTGCCACAGAGTGGGGAATCTTTGCATTTTGTGTGATGCCATTTGGGCTCACGAATGCACCTGCAACATTCCAAAGGCTCATGTGTCATGTCTTCAAAGAGTTCTTGCGGAAGAGCTTAGAAGTGTATGTGGATGATTTATGTGCTCATTCCCAAGAAAGAAGATTTCACATCCCTGAGCTCAGACAAATCTTCAACAAGTGTAGAGAATATCGAGTGTGTCTGAACCCAGAAAAGTGTGTGTTCATGGTGCGTTAAGGTAAAATCTTAGGTCACATTGTTTCTAAGAATGGAATCTCAACAGATGAAGATAAGGTACGAGCCATAGCGGAGCTACCAAGGCCAAGGAATGTTAAGGAGGTACAAGCCTTTATGGGCCATTGTGGATATTACCTTAGGTTTATCCACATGTACGTGATCAAAGCTAGACCCCTTTATGCCTTGTTGTCTAGTTTTGAGTGGAATGATGAATGCGAGAATTCTTTCAATGAACTGAAGAAACATTTGTGCACAACACCAATACAGACCACTCCTAATTGGAATAAACCATTCCATGTCCATGTGGATGCATCCAATCACGCCATAGAATGTGTACTAGCACAACCCACAGGTGAAGGGAATTTAGATTTGCCCATAGCATATGCTAGTGGACAACTAAACCCAGCCGAAAGAAATTATACCACAACCAAGCGAGAAGGGTTAGGCCTGGTATATGTTGTGAAGAAGTTTAGACACTATTTATTGGCCAAGTTTTTCACTGATCATCAAGCTTTGTTATATTTGGTCAATAAACCTTGCAATACTGGACGCGTAGTAAGATGGTTCCTCTTACTAATGGAGTATGACTTTGAAGTTGTTGTCAGGAAAGTTAAAACCCACCTTCGGGCACACCACCTTTCTCGCATCACTTCAGGAGAGTCACCAAAAGGAGTGTCTGATGAATTACCCGATGCTTATCTATTCAATTTAGAAGTTGTTCCTAAATGGGCAAATAAGTTGGTACCAGTCCTAAACTTTGGCCCTGCAAATAAGAATGTGAAAACATCGCAAGAAGAAATTGTAAAATCACAAAAATATCACATATTGGCATGAAGCATGTACAAACAAGACATTGAGGGTGTATTAGCTTGTTGTGTTGAGGACGATGAACATAGTAGTTTGTTGCAACAAGCTCATGAAGGATTGCTAGGAAATCATTATTCTAAACAGCACACATTACAAAATCTGAAACTTTTAGGAGTCTATTGGCCTAGCATGGACAAAGAAATACAAGAGTGGATTAAGAATTGTCCAATGTGCAGAGAGAGACCACCAGTGGAGCATGCGACCCTTTATCAATTGTCATTAATTCCAGATTGGAGTGTTCCATTGGTAGAGTTTATGAGGTCGGGAAGATTACCCAAAGAGGCTAGTCTAGCAAGAAGACGAAGCATGGCAAGAGGCTCAAGGCTATGCCTTAGTAGGAGACAACCTATACCGAAGAGGCAAAGATGGTTACTTAAGACTGTGCGTGCATGAATCAGACTATTTAAAGGTCTTAGAGACTGCACACAGTGGTGTTGCAAGTGGACACTTCGGTCCTGATCGAGTTATCAAGACCATTCTATTCTCAGGACTTTGGTGGCCCACTCTTCATATGGATGCACATACCTATGTGAAGAAATGCGACACATGCCAACGTGCACAATATCCAGTTAGAAAAGATGAGATGCCTTTGAGACCAATGATGGGAGGACGTGCATTTTCAAAGTGGGGTATAGATTTTGTAGGCCTTATTAACCCCCCAGCTAGAAACACCCATGTAGAGTACATTATTGTAGCCATAGATTACCTTACAAAGTGGGTAGAAGTCAAAGCCACCACAAAGAATGATGCTCAGACAACGGCTAAGTTCTTATTCGAGAATGTGTTCACTAGATATGGACTACCAATAGAGTTAGTAAGCGATAGAGGCACACACTTCTTAAATGAAGTCATTGAAAATCTTCTCCAAGAATTGTTGGTGATACATAAGAAGTCTGCCCCTTATCACCCACAAGCTAACGGACAAGCCGAGAGCACCAATAAGATCCTCTGTAACGTATTGACAAAGCTGGTAAATAATAAACATTCTGATTGGGACAAACAACTTCATCATGTTGTTTGGGCTTATCGAGTTGCCTACAAAATGGTACTCAACGCCACCCCATTTCAAATGGTCTTCGGATAGAATGTTGTTCTACCATTGGACTTCCTCATCCCAGCATTAAAAGTAGCACAAGAGCATGAGTGGAATGGACATGAGTTGTCCTCTAGGATCTTTGATCTAGAACGCTTAGGTGAGACGAGGCTACGAGCGGCAGCAAGCATCTATGCTGCAAAGAAAAGGCAAAAGGCATAATTTGATGCACACATCAAAGATAAAGGATTGAAAGAGGGAGACCTAGTGCTGGTTTATACGCTAAAGCAACATGCCCGTAAGTTGGAGAAAAGAGGATATGGACCCATGATCATTAATAGAATTTCCACTAGCGGTGCTGTTCAATTGGCTACTTTAGAAGGTGACATCTTGCCAAACTATATCAGTGGTTGTCGAGTCAAGTTATATCAAGAACCTCTTACAGAGGACATGCTAATGAGACTCAACACTGCTAAGAAACGAAAAGAAGAAGAGATGAGAGTTAGAGAAGAAGCACAAGCAGAGGCTAGAGAGCACATAAGGCAAAATAAGTTAAGGCGACTAGGCCGGATGTCAACTCAAACACCCCAAAATATCACATGGATATGTGCCAAAAATCAGGCATAGCGACTTCTCCAGTTATTGACCGACGTCCCTTTGTGACCATAGAGATAGGACAAGGAAAGGGTGCAAGGACTGTGAAAGCATTGATTGACTCAGGTGCAGCAAGTAGTGTAGTTTGACTTTCCTACTGCCAAGACTTGCAGTTGAACATCAATCCCATAGAAGCTTATCTCATAGGATTGGGAGGTGTGGAAACCCCTTGTTTGGGCGAGGTGGAACTTCCCATCTACCTTCAAGATGTTCCAATGAAAGTCAAAGTGCTAGTGTGTCAGGATGAGAACCTTACAGAACCACTTGTCTTAGGACAAGATTGGATTTATGACAATGCAATCAACCTAAACCTAAGAAGTCAAATTCTTCAAGTTTGGGTACATGAACAATGCATTACATTAGAATTAGAGAATTGCATGCTCCAAGATCATGGCACCACACACTCTCTTAATTCTTCTAAGACTAATCATATGGAAGAAGATGTTGTATGTGTCAAAAGCTCTATGATGCAGGAGTCAATCGTGGAAGAACAGGTTCGAAGGCGGGTGGATCTTTCTTCTTCTCCAAAGAATCAAGTAGCCATAGTAGTGAGTCCACCACACAGGCAAACACAATTGTTCACGACAACTGCTACATCGAATAGAAAGACACCCTTCGATAAGAAAGCAGTTCCGAGCATGAAACAGATCTGGGTATGCAAAGGAGAGCAACCACCAGCCTTGCCCCACAAATCCCATCCAGGCAAGCCAACCAGGCCAGAAGATGAAGGAAGCAGCTTGGACAAGCTCAATCACAAGGTATCCAACAAGTTTGGGTGCCTAAGAAATTAGCTGTAGCTCAACAAGGGCGATTAGAGATGTGGGTACCTAAGAAGCTATTACATCCACAACAACCTATGTTCTCCCACATGCGAAAGGTCTCAACAAAGAAGCCACAAAGAGAAAAGGGTAAGAACCGCATAGAGAGATTTAAAGAAGATCAACTCACCTCTTCAACTATAGTAGGAAGATGTGTAAAAAGGGTATGGGTTTGGAAGCCAAAAGTACAAGTAGCCTCCACCGAACCAACACACCAATCACACTGGATACCACAGTTCAGAAAGCACCCAAAGTGGAAGATGCCTGAGGTGATCTCTACAGTGCCAAATGCTGTTCTAAAATTGACTCCAATAAGGAGGATTACATTAGTTCGAGACTCACTGGATACCTCCACCAAGGTCGACATCAACCTCCGCAAATAACATCGAAAGCCTCGACGAGCGACAACCATGTGCTCCTTGCACAACCTTGTCTTGTGCACCATTCAGGTCATGCATTTCCAAAGTATGCATTAATATAGGGCCACATTACACGGTGGTGCATAGACACACTTGAGAATCCGAGGCACAAGAGCACATTGACATATGTCAAATATTTTTATTGATACTAACCTTTGTCTTCTTGTTTTGTTACATTCTTTCGCAAAAAAAAAAATAAAAAAAGAAAAAAAGAAAAAAAGAAGAAGAAGAGAGAGAAGGAGAAAAGAGAGAGAGAGCTTGTTCCAAGGATTGGCTCATGGAACATGAATGAGTAATGCTTAGTTGAAGGTGGAGCCATTGATTACTAGACATTTATCAGCTTCGATAGAAGTGTGTCTCGGTTAGCAGATGATATTATTGCTGCTTTATCTGGTTGACATAAAGAACTTGACAGGAACATGGCACCCACAACTTTGTTTCCCCTTACCTTGGTAGGAGGAAAGATCTCAACGGCTCGCGACTTGAGAGATGCTTAACTACTCCATGTACGAGAGCATCCAGGGAGATATCGTCAAGGGGTAGTTCTGGTACCCTACAAACCTTTGTATGTATACTGGATGAGAAGACTCCTGCTTATGGTGAGCTAAAGAGAATATGTGAAACCAAGCTTGGTGTAGTTACCCAAAGTCATTTTTCAAGGAATATACAGAAATTCAATTCTCAGTATTTGGCAAATGTTGTTGTGAAGAGAACAGACAAGACCAGGCACTCAAAGAATTTCATCAGTGGATCCTCAACACGGACATTCATCAACAATGTTCATCACAAATGCCAGGAGCACAACATGAAGAGATAAACATCGATCGATCCTTCACCATGGTAAGTATCCTTACTCTGGAAACACCATAACCATGATAGATTAGGAAACCTCTTCGTCGGCATACCCTTGAGCACTTAGCTCAAGACCTCAATTTTTGCACCATACTTCTTCCAATGCATTTTCCAAGTAAGCATGCATAGGGCTGCATTACAAGGCCATGCCCGAGGCACATACTTTCCTCAACCCATGCACGAACTCACTTACCCATCAGTCATTATGGGTACTTGGCATGATTACTATGAACATCATCTTAACAAGATCTAGAGGCCATCAATGGCGACTCACAACGACACAATCATGCTGGAATCCAAGGAAGGAGCGCATACCAAGGGACAACAACTTCCAAAGGCTTTTAGTGACAAATGAAGAACATGACAACCAACCCTGCCACATTTGGAAGGAAGACGGCTCTTGTTCCTACCGAACAGACACTACCTCTCAAAGCACTACATGGAACAACCATTACAACAAGGGTCTCTCAGGGACGACAGACTCGAGAGGGGGGGAGTGTTGAAGCTGAAGGTCAAGGACAAAGCACAGGAGCACATCAAAGAGGTGGACACACAAGTAGAAGGAGCAAGTAGGGAGCTCCAAGAAGTGTATGTCAAATTTTCAGAAGAATCCCCTATAGAAATAGTGATTTTCATCACTAAAAACCATTGTAAATACCATTTTCTATCTTTATAACTCCATTTTGTTCAAGCCAAGGAGTCCTCGAGCTTGAGGAGTATTAGAAGTACCATCGTACCAATTTTCATAATTTTTAGACTTCGTTTGAGCCCTCAAATAAGCCCTAGAACCTAATATTTAATTAGGCCGGACACTAGGTCTGGAAAGGGCTAAAAGTACTCAAAAAACTATAAAAAGAGCTAGAGAGCTCATTTTTGGGGTTAGCTTGTTAGAGAATAGAGCTTTTGTAAGAGAACTCTTTTGCAATCAAAGCTTTCCATTGTTCCTCTCTTTGATCTTACCTTGTGCACGTGTGTGTGTATGTGCATGCATGTTTGTGTGCTTTCACTCACGCACTAGTGCCTTCACTTGCTCGTGGTCTTCATACCGGTCCTCACATCTCCGCGGATTGACAATTAAAGGAGGTGGTGCTTATGCTTGAGTTACACCATTATAGGAGAAGCATATGACAATAAAGAAAAGACCAAAAAGATTGTAGTGACCATTGAAGAGAACAAAGAGAGATGTATGTAGATAGGAGATGACCTAAGTGCAAAAGAAGAAGCGGAGCTTCTGGCTCTATTAAGGGAATATAGGGACATGTTTGTGTGGCACTATAGAGACTTGAAAGGAGTAGATCCAATTTTTTTTTCTCATACTATCCCCATGATGGCATTTGTCCAACCCACCAAACAAAAGCCCTACACATATAATGACAGTTATGTAGCTAAAATAAAAGAAGAAATCGAGAAGATGATTGAAGCCGGATTTATCTATGAAATTGAGCATACTGAATGGGTGTCCCCCATTGTAGTGGTGCCCAAGAAGAAGGGGAAGTTGCGAGTGTGTATTAACCTTAAGAAAGTTAATGCCGCTACAATAAGAGATAGCTAGTTGTTTCCAATCATAGAACATTTATTGGAGCGTGTTGCAAGCAAGGAAGTTTATAGCTTCCTTGATGGATTTTCAGGTTACAACCAAGTAGACATTGCCCCAGAAGATCAACACAAAATGGCTTTTGCCACAGAGTGGGGAATCTTTGCATTTTATGTGATGCCATTTGGGCTCACCAATGCACCTGCAACATTCCAAAGGCTCATGTTGTTGAGATATCAAGCTCAACATGTGATGATCCAGGATGACACGTACCAGTTTTTTGTTTCTCTGACATGTATAGTGGTCACGCCGGTATATGTCAGGGATACTTCATTGAGCTTTATTAGATTTATCTACCGAGAGTGATGGCACATTTGTTTCTTGCCAGCTCACTCATTCGCGGACATTAGGTTTTTCCTTATGTACTGATCTTTATATATTGCACTTGTTGTATTCTTGTTTTTAGGTCATTCTTGTACATTCCTTTTATGTAATAGAATAAGAAGAAGAAGATCATTCTTCCTTTGCCTCAATCTGTGTGTGTGCTTCTCCTTGAGAGTGAGAGTGTGTGTGTGAGCTCTCTTCCTTATCTCCTTCCTCGTGACATGGTATCAGAGCCAGCGTGGCTGTAGAGAGCTCGTGGAGAAGGTGACGGTGAAGACTACGCAGCAAGGCGTGGAGAAAACGCGATTTCACAAACGACCTCCGTTTGCTACGAAAATCGGCGTGAAGGTAGAAGACCTCAAAATATTTTCGATAGTTATCCCTTTAGGGTCACTTGCTTTTGTCAGATCAAAGTTTCGGAGCCATCTCGACCTCCATTTCGAGCCCGCAAGGTGGGGCCCATAGAAAAACCATGTCAGTTTCAGAAACTGTAACTTGCGTTGTGTTCGGCGACACTCATATATTCCAGATCCAGAATTTCAAGCGATTCCGTGTACTGTTGATACACGAAAACTGTGTTTTTCTGAGATCGAACTGTCACGTCATAGTGCGACAGTGTTGAAGCAGAAGTGCTGCTTGTAGTGTGTTGCGATGTTGTGAATTGTTGCAGAAATGGCAAACGCAGATGGAATGAGTCAGCTTATGAGCGATAAGCTGGACAAGAATAACTTCCATGCTTGGAGATTCAGAATGACGAATTTCCTGATGGGAAAAGGCTACTGGAAGTACATCGAAGGAGAGAATGAAAATGCTCTGCAGTTACCAGAAAGGAACCAGACTGCAGATTAGTTAAGAGCATATGAGGAATGGAATCAAGGAGCACGAAAGGTAATGTATTGGCTATCTGTTAGCATACAGGATAGCATGATTGGACACATATAGGATGCCAAGACTCCAAAAGAGGCTTGGAACAGTTTGGTCACTTTGTATGAGACTATACAAAGGCACGGAAGTTGCAACTCAAGAACGAGCTGCATACATTGGAAAAGAAGAGCATGTCGGTAAGTGACTACACTCTAAAAATCAAAAGCATATGTGAGTCACTTGCATCTATTGGCGTGAATGTAGATGATGATGATAAGGTGGAAGTGTGCCTTCGTGGTTTAGGAGCTGCATATAAGCAGTTCAGAACTTCCATACAGACCAGGGAAAATATTTCGAATTTTGCTGATCTGGTATCTATGCTGATTATTGAAGAAAAGAATCTTGGTGAGGACTCAAACTCCCAAGGAAAGCCCAGTTCTGAGCAAGTATTCTACTCTGGCAGAGGAAGAGGCAGAGGTAGAGGTTTTGGAAGTGGAAGAGGAAACAATAACCAAGACCAAGGTCAACAACAGAATCATGCAGGAGGAAGAGGACAGTTTCGAGGCAGGGGGAGCCAAAGAGGTCGCAGAAATTTCCAAAGAAATGATTCAAGTAATGATAGTAAAGGATGCTGGAATTGTGGTAAACCTGGACATTTTGAACGTGATTGCATATTGAAGAATCAAAATAATAGAAGGCAGCAAAACAATTATGCATCCACAAGTGCAGATGATTCTGAGAAGCTGTTTATGGTTCAACATCACATGATTAATACGATGTCTGTTGGTGTTTCAAAATCAAATGATAATGTCTGGTATGTTGATTCAGGTGCTTCAAATCACATGACCAGTCATGCAGAATGGTTTAGTAGTTTGCAGAAAATGTCAGTTCCAGGATATGTTAAAACAGGTGATGATACATCGCATCCTATTGAGCATACAGGAAACATAGCATTGTCTATGGAGGACGGAAATGTAAAACATCTCGCTGATGTGCTGCATGTTCCAAATATAACAAAGAATCTAGTTTCTGTTGGACAAATGGTTGATCAGGGATTACAAGTCAGGTTCAATGCTGATGGATTATATGTAGAAGAGTACAAGCAGGATGGACGATTGGTTGCCAAAGGAAACAAAGTGGGTAGAATGTTCACCTTAAATGTGAAGATTCCTGAAATGAATGCAGCCATGTTTGCAAAAGGTGCAGGAGTTATTGCAGATATAGAGATATGGCACAAACGGATTGGACATGCAAACTTGCAAAGGCTGAAACTCATGCAGTCAAAGGAGATTGTCCATGGACTACCAAATTTCAAAGTTGCAGAAATGCAAAAGGTATGTGCAGCATGTCAATTTGGTAAACAGTCAAGAGCATCATTTCCACATGACAAGCATGTTAGTGAGAATGTACTAGAAGTAGTACATACAGATGTTTGGGGTCCAGCAAAGACCACATCTATGGGTGGTTGCAGGTTTTATGTTACTTTCATTGATGACCATACACGCAAAGTATGGGTATATTTCATGAAAGAGAAGAGCGAGGTGTTTACTCACTTCCAGAATTTTAAAGTTATGGTGGAAAAGCAGACAGGGAAGTACATTCAGACATTAAGATCTGATGGAGGAGGTGAATACATGTCAAATGAGTTCAGCAGTTTTCTAAAAAATCATGGAATTCGGCGTCAGTTTTCATGCCGGTACACACCACAACAGAATGGTGTTGCTGAACGCAAAAATAGACATATTGCAGAAATAGCAAGAGCCTTAATGGCTGAGAAGAATATGCCTCATTGTTATTGGGCAGAAGCTGTGCATACTGCAGTATACATCATGAACAGAACTTCAACTGCTGCTGTACATCAAGTTACACCTGAAGAGAAGTTTACATGTAAAGCCAAACTTATCACATCTGAAAGTTTTTGGTTGTATTGCATATGTACATGTTCCAGATGAGTTGAGGACAAAGCTTGATCCCAAAGCAGAAAAATGTGTCTTCATTGGATATTCCCTTGAGCAAAAGGGGTACAAATGTTATAACTCATTCACACGACAAGTGAAGGTGAGCAGAGATGTGGTATTTGATGAAATGTCAAGCTTCTATGCAGATGCCAAAGAAGGACTGAATCTTGAACCAAATGACAAAGAAAATGCTGAAAAATCTAGTGCAGAATCTCAAGTTTTGAGTGGACCGGATGCATCACCAAGCAATAGTTCCAACTCAAATCCATGGAGTGGAAGATTGCGTGGAAATTTCAGTTCAGCAAATTCATCAAATACATCCAAGAAAGGTAAAGAAAAGCTTTCTGCTGGTAGTAAAACAGGTGCAAGTTTTGAAGATGTTGATGGAGATTCAAGTGGTTCAGAAAAGAGTATTGATGAGGAACTTGGATTGCCCTCTATGAAGACTCCAGGAGTAAGAAGGGCACATGCAGATGATACAAGAAGAAGTGACCCAGGACCAAGAAGATCTGGGAGGATGCGTAATTTAGTGCAACGATTGACATATGATAGTTACATGGCTCGCCATTGTGCCTACATGACAAAGGTAATACAAGATGTTGAACCTTCTTGTTTTGAAGATGCAATTGGTAATGCAGATTGGGAAAAAGCTATGGATGAGGAGATGGCTGCACTTTATGGAAATGATACATGGAAGCTGGTTCCATTGCCACAAGGAAAGAAACCCATAGGCTGCAAATGGGTTTACAAGGTAAAGCATAATGCTGATGGTAGCATAAGCAGGTATAAAGCACGATTGGTAGCTAAAGGTTATGCATAGACATATGGCATTGATTATGAGGAAACATTCAGCCCTGTAGCTAAAATGTCTACTGTCAGAACACTTGTTGCATTAGCTACAGCAAAAGGATGGACTTTACATCAGATGGATGTGAAGAATGCTTTCCTACATGGTGAGTTACAGGAAGAAGTATATATGGACCAGCCACAAGGATATGAAGATTCAAAGCATCCAGAATATGTTTGCAGGTTGCAAAAGGCTTTGTATGGGCTGAAGCAAGCCCCTCGTGCATGGCATGCAAGGATTGCTGACTACTTAACCAGCATTGGGTTCTCTATGTGTGATGCAGATCACTCACTATATGCAAGGAAGGCTGATGATGGCATCATTATGTGGCTATTTATGTTGATGACCTGATTGTAGGTGGCGATAATGAAGGAAGCATCAAAGAGGTAAAGCAACTTCTTATGCAGGAATTTGACATGAAAGATCTTGGTGTGCTGCGCTATTTCTTGGGCATTGAGTTTATACATATAGAAACAGGTATATGGATGTCACAAAGGCAATATGCCTTGAATATGCTACAAAAGTATGGTATGGCTGATTGTAAGCCGATTTCTATGCCATTGGATCAAAATTTGAAATTGGATACTACATCAGGTGAAGCATTGGAAAATGCTACTATGTACAGGAAAATTGTGGGAAGTCTTATATACCTCACAATTATAGGGCCTGATCTAAGTTATACTGTTGGACTTGAAAGTCAGTTTATGCAGGTTCCCAGGAAGCCACATTTGGATGCTCTGAGGCGCACTCTACGTTATGTGAGGGCTACTTTGGATTATGCATTGTTTTATGAAGCTGGTGTAGATTTGCAGGTTCATGGATACACCGATGCAGATTGGGCTGGTAGTACTCCAGATAGAAGATCTACTAGTGGCTTTCTTTTCTCACTTGGAGGTGCAGCTATTACATGGAGCAGCAAGAAGCAACCCACTGTTGCTTTGTTGAGTACAGAGGCTGAGTATAGAGGTGCTGCAATGGCAGCATGTGAGGCATCATGGCTGGAGATGTTACTTGCAGATTTAGGTGTGGAAGTGCAAAAGCCTATCACTATTTATTGTGATAATCTTAGCAGCATACAGTTAGCACGGAACCCTGTTTTCCATGCTAGAACAAAGAATATCGAGGTGCATTATCACTTCATCAGAGAGAAGGTATTAGCAGGTGATATTGATCTTGTTTATGTGAGAACAGATGAGCAGGTTGCTGATATTTTCACCAAAGCACTTGGAGCTGAGAAGTTGAAGAAGTTTCGAGAAATGCTTGGATTACAGGATATGGCGTTGAGCTTGAGGGGGAGTGTTGAGATATCAAGCTCAACATGTGATGATCCAGGATGACACGTACCAGTTTTTTGTTTCTCTTACATGTATAGTGGTCACGCCGGTATATGTCAGGGATACTTCATTGAGCTTTATTAGATTTATCTACTGAGAGTGATGGCACATTTGTTTCTTGCCAGCTCACTCATTCGCGGACATTAGGTTTTTCCTTTTGTACTGATCTTTATATATTGCACTTGTTGTATTCTTGTTTTTAGGTCATTCTTGTACATTCCTTTTATGTAATAGAAGAAGAAGAAGAAGATCATTCTTCCTTTGCCTCAATCTGTGTGTGTGCTTCTCCTTGAGAGTGAGAGTGTGTGTGTGATCTCTCTTCCTTATCTCCTTCCTCGTGACACATGTGTCATGTCTTCAAAGAGATCTTGTGAAAGAGCTTGGAAGTATATGTGGATGATTTATGTGCTCATTCCCAAGAAAGAAGATATCACATCCCTGAGCTCAAACAAATCTTCAACAAGTGTAGAGAATATCGAGTGTGTCTGAACCTAGAGAAGTGTGTGTTCATGGTACGTCATGGCAAAATCGTAGGTCATATTTTTCCGAAGAATGGAATATAAATAGATGAGGATAAAGTAAGAGCCATAGATAAGATTCCAAGGAAAAGGAATGTTAAAGAGGTACAAGCCTTTATGGGCCATTGTGGGTATTACTGCAAGTTTATCCACATGTATGCAATCATAGCCAAACCTCTTTATGCCTTGCTGACAAACTTCGAGTGGAATGATGAATGCCACAATTCCTTCAATGAGTTGAAGAGACATTTGTGCACAACACCAATACTAAACACTCCTAATTGGAATAAACCATTCCATGTCCATGTGGATGCATCCAATCACACAATAGGATGTGTGCTAGCACAACCCGCAAGTGAAGGAAATCTAGATTTACTCATAGCATATGCTAGTAGACAGTTGAATGCAGTTGAACAAAACTACACCACAACCGAAAAAGAAGGTTTAGGCATGGTATATGCTATGAAGAAGTTTAGACATTATCTATTGGCCAATAGGTTCAAATGTTTCACCGATCATCAAGCTTTATTTTATTTGGTCAATAAACCTTGCAATATAGGATGCTTAGTAAGATGTTTCCTCTTACTAATGGAATATTATTTTGAACTGGTTGTCAAGAAAGGTGGAACCCACCTCAGGGCAGACCATCTTTCTTGCATCACTTCAGGTGAGTCACTGCAAGGAGTGTCTGATGAACTGCCCGATGCTTATCTCTTGAATTTAGAAGTTGTTCCTAAAAGAGCAAATAAGTTGGTACCATTCCTAACCTTCAGACCTACAAATAAGAATGTAAAATTAAACAAAGATGAAATTGTAAAATCATAAAAATATCAAATATTGGTAGGAAGCATGTACAAACAAGGTACAGAGGGTGTATTAGCTTGTTCTGTTGAGGACGATGAACATAGCAGTTGGTTGCAACAAGCCCATGAAGGATTGCTAGGAAATCACTACTCTAAACAATGAACATTGCAGAATCTAAAACGTTTAGGAGTGTATTGGTCTAGCATGGACAAAGAAATAAATGAGTGGATTAAGAATTGTCTAGTGTGCCAAGAGAGACCCCCAGTGGAGCATGTGACTCTTTATCACGTATCGTTAATTCCAGAATGGAGTAGTCCATCAGTAGAGTTGATGAGATCGGGAATATTACCCAATGAGGCTAGTCTAGCAAGAAAACAGAGCATGGAGCAAGAGGCTCAAGACTATGTCTTAGTTGGAGAGAACCTATACCGAAGAGGAAAAGATGGTTACCTAAGACTGTGCATTCATGAATCAGCTTAGTTGAAGATCTTAGAAACTGCACACAGTGGTGTTGCAGGCGGACACTTTGGTTCTGACTGAGTAATTAAGACCATTCTATTCTCAGGACTTTGGTGGCCCACTCTTCATGTGGATGCACATATCTATATGAGGAAATGTGACACATGCCAACATGCACAATATCCAATCAGAAAAGATGAGATGCCATTGAGGCCAATGATGAGAGGACGTGCATTTTTTAAGTGGGGTATAGACTTTGTCGGTCCCATTAACCCCCCAGCTAGAAACACCAGTGTCGAATACATTATTTTTGCCACAGATTACATTACAAAGTGGGTAGAAGTAAAAGCCATGACAAAGGATGATGCTCAAATGATGGCTAAGTTCTTATTCGAGAACGTGTTCACGAGATACGGGTTACCAATATAGTTAGTAAGTGATAGAGGCACACACTTCTTGAACGAAATTATTGAAAACCTTCCCCAAGAATTCTTGGTAACACATAAGAAGTCTGCTCCCTATCATCCACAAGCCAATGGACAAGTTGAGAGGAGGAATAAGATCCTATGTGACGTATTGACAAAACTCATAAATAATAAACGCTCTAATTGGGACAAACAACTTCATCATGTTGTTTGGGCTTACGAAGTTGCTTACAAAATAGTGCTCAATGCTACCCCATTTCAAATGTTCTTCGGACAAAATGTTGTGTTCTTACTGGACTTCCTAATCCCAACATTAAAAGTAGCACAAGAGCATGAGTGGAATGGACATGAGTTGTTCTCTAGGATCTTTGATCTAGAAAGCTTAGGTGAGACGAGGCTATGAGCGGTAGCATGCATTTATGCTGCAAAGAAATGGCAAAAGGCATACTTTGATGCCCATGTAAAGGATAAAGGATTGAAAGAAGGAGATCTGGTGCTAGTTTATATGCTAAAGCAATATGCCCGTAAGTTGGAAAAATGAGGATATGGACCCATGATCATTAATAGAATTTTCACTAGCGGTGCAATTCAATTGGCTACTTTAGAAGGTGATATCTTGGCAAACTTTATCAGTGGTTGTCAAGTCAAGTTATATCAGGAAGCTCTCACAGACGATATGCTAATGAGACTCAACACTGCTAAGACACGAAAAGAAGAAGAGTTGAGGGTCAAAGAAGAAGCACAAGCCGAGGTGAGAGAACGCATTAGGCAAAATAAGTTAAGGCGACTAGGCCTAGATGTCAACTTGAAAGCCCCAAAATACCACATCCACATGTGCCAAAAATCGGGCACAATTACTTCTTGAGTCATCGACCAACGCCCCTTTGTGACTATGGAGGTAGGACGAGAAAAGAGTGTAAGGACTGTGAGAGCATTTCTTGACTCAGGTGCAACAACTAGTGTAGTTATACTTTCATACTGCCAAGACCTGCAATTGAACATCAAGTCCATAGAAGCCTATCTCATAGGTTTGGGAGGTGTGGAAACCCCTTGCTTGGGTGAGGTGGCACTTCCCATCTACCTTCAAGATGTCCCAATGAAAGTCAAAATGCTAGTATGTCACGATGAAGACCTTACAGAGCCACTTGTCTTGGGTCAAGATTGGATTTATGACCAGTAGTTACATGGCTGAGACATGGATGGTTAGTATCTATCTAGCATTCCCCTAGAGAGAGCTATATATAGAGACATTTGGTTGGGAGCAGAGTCATCTCTCTATCACGTGGTGGTCATAATCTTGCATTGCTATCAGAGATCAAGCTTGAGCTTCCATGGAAACCTTGACAGCATAAAGAAGTTTACTGATTTATCACAGATGATTTATCCGTGATCTATCTAGTAAAAAAGCTATTCTTCCAACCCATCAAGTGGACAAACTGGATATCGAACTCAGACTTGTGGCTAAGTTGCTGACGGCTTAATCAAGTGGATCATTGCACTCGAATTCTCAAATATCTTTGAATCAATAAAATAAGCTTTGACTTTGGAAGCTATAGGATTCGAACTTGCATGGGTAGACCCCCTTCGGTTTTGAGTTTTTTGACTTTGACTGCTAATGGAATCTGGTGATATCTTTGTCTTTGTGGCATTCAGACTAGTGCTCATTGACTCTTAGTTCTCTAGTAGATCTCAGACAAGAGTGATCACCTCGTCGAAAATTGGCTCTTGATGAAACAAGGTTGCCACATGAACAATGGGTTAAGATTAAAACATATACGTAAAAATCCTTCATATTTCGGGTCCTATTATGCATTTCTCTACTAATCCCTAGTTGAGAAGCTCTATTTTCTGCGTTTTTATTGTGATCTCCAACCGAAGTCGATTTTGCATCCTCTCTTATTCTCAAGAAGGAGAAAAGATCTATAGGAGACATATATGGCTAAAGATTTACTAGGGAAGCCTCAAATGATGGAAAGTGACTTTGTCAAGGATTAATGGAAGGACGTAACCTGTAAGGGATTTGAACTCACAACCTCTTGGTTAGGAATTTGATGGGCTAACCACTTGCCCCAAAAGCCATGGTTGAGGATTACTTCCTAGTCCTCTCTCTTAGGGTGTAGTTCAACCATCTCCTACTAGGATTATGTTACATTCTTCCCCCCTTGGTCGATCATTGTCCCTTGAACTCCCTAGGTGCCCTTGAATTGATGTCTCTCAACCTTGCACAGTTTCTTGAACCTTGTTCGCAACCTTGGTCTCTTGAACCCTTGCTCTCAACCTTGGTGTCTTGAACCTTCTTGTTCACAACCTTGGTGTCTCGAGCCCTTGTTCTCAACCTCAGTCTTGAACCTTGTTCTCACCCATGCTTGGTATCTTGAACACTCAATCAAGTGCCACCCAAGGATTCCCAAGGAATTCACACTTGCAAGCTAGTTCATTGGAAAGTTCATTCCGAGAGCTTTCCAACGGTATATTACACGCCTCAATCCGACCTACGGATTGAAAGATACACCTCAATCTTTGTTAGGTCCATCCTTGAAACCGACGTGCGCGCTTTCCACAATTCCTACCCTTTCACATAGAGGATGCCCAAGCGCCTTTTTTAGAGGCCATTGGATCATTCCACCTTGCCCAAGCCTACTTCCTAGGCTCTGATACCAATGTAAGGAATTGAACTCACAACCTCTTGGTTAGGAATTTGATGGGCTAACCACTTGCCCCAAAAGCCATGGTTGAGGATTACTTCCTAGTCCTCTCTCTTAGGGTGTAGTTCAACCATCTCCTACTAGGATTATGTTACATAACCAATTGGGAGATAAGTATTTTCTAAGTTGATGTTTTCATTTCAAAACTTGCTTTATGTTGGTGCATATCAAGCCCTCACACATTGGCTTGGAACATTGGAACTTTGGAAGACTTGGCTTGGATATCAACCTTGAAGACTCAACATAAAGCTTGGACCTTGGAAGCCTAACTTGGGTTAATTCATGAAGATATTACTTGAAGAATGAGCCATAGGAACTCATGCTTATGTGTTCTAATTTTTTACTCTTTGTAAAAGTCAATATGACTTTAATCACTCATGTAATCACACCTACTAGTTTGAGTCATGGAAAAGTAGATGATATGATTGAGGGAATATCTCAATCAACTTTTAGGTGAAAGATTCTAGGAGATTAGTTTGAATTCAAAATCAAACGACCAATCAACTCTTATAAAAGATGTGAAAAAAACTCGCGGGTTAGTCTCACTAGTACTTCACTCTTCCCGAGGCATTTTCTGAGTAAATCTTTGAGTGTGTGTGAGCTACACCATAGCCTACACCTCTGAGTACCATTGAGCATCACATTCTATGCCAATGGGAATGTACAATCATTTGATCTTATACATATACTTACATTCATAATCTCTGGTTTCTCTGAGTGACCATCTTCAACTCTGTCAACTTCCAAGACGCATATCTCAAGATCTACTGAACCAAATTGAATGATTCAAAGTGCATTGGATTCAGCTCAAAGTCTACTATACAGCTACAAAATTTCAAGGCCATTGAATCAACAATCACAGAGAAATCTCAGTCGGGGTGCTCACTGGTCTGTGACTGTAAGTCTCCTAAAAAATCGGGGGTGTACCTTATTTTGCTAAAGTGATTTCTCTGAGTGTAGTTTATCATTTCCTTTCATTTCACTTGCAAATGGAAGCTTACTAAGCTAGTAGAATATCCCTAGAAGGAATTTTGCTAATTGTAACTACACTGGTCACACTGAGCATAACACTGAGCAGGTGTCAATACCAAAATAGCAAGTTTTTCAGGATTTTGAAGTCACAAGTAGTCTGTCTTGATT
The DNA here is from genome assembly GCA_020310875.1 of Ceratopteris richardii. NCBI lineage: Eukaryota > Viridiplantae > Streptophyta > Polypodiopsida > Polypodiales > Pteridaceae > Ceratopteris > Ceratopteris richardii. The sequence continues at coordinate 97,416,032 of CM035427.1, forward strand.
TGATCATTACTTATAACATTTTCAAAGCACATATATGGTTTCTTGGTATCATTTGGAGGCTCAAGGAGTCTACTAAGCATATCTGGAGTCAAAGGAGGGCAGGTGTGAAGCAGGTCTAGCAGCACCAACTTGATCTTCTGAGTGCATCCAACCATCACTCCCAACAGTGGTATCAGAGCATATAAGGTAACATGGGTGATGGTTTCCCTTCCTTCATTGACAAATTAGACAGGAACAACTACCAAGCTTGGTCTCTAAGGATGAAGACCTATCTACAAGGAAGGAGCTTGTTTGGATTCATATCAGGAGATGAGGAATTGCCCTCATTCAAAGCTAGAGGCCTACCCACCAAGGAAGAGCAAGAGAGACTCAATCAATGGTGTGCAAAAGATGCTTTGGCAAGGTCATATCTTCTAAACTCTATTTCTGATTTCCTTCTACCACACATAAGGAATTGCAAAACTTCCCAAGAGACTTGGGAAACCTTGTCAACTTATTTTTCATCAAGCACAAGGGCCAGAAAGAATCAGCTATGGATTGAGTTTACAACTCTTAGGAAGCAATCAAAGCAATCAGTCTCAGATTTTGTCACCAAAGTCAAAGACATTGCAGACCAACTTGCAAGTGTTGGAGAAGAGATTGAGGAAGAGCAAATAGTCAGACAAGTGATCAATGGACTAAAGGCAGATGACAAGTGGGAGAGCTTTACCACAGCAATGGACTTATACATGGACATCCAAGCACCTGATCTAACAACCTTGATTGGACAACTCTTTACACATGAAGCAAAGATCACAAAGAATGGAGAGCAATCAAAAGGTAACAATCCCTCTGCCCTGTATACTGATAAGAAGGCTAAAGACAAGGGTAAAAACAAAAAGGTTGATGAAGAAGGCTCTATCTCCCAAGCAAACTATGCAGGGAGAGGTAGATCTTCTAGAGGAAGAGGCAGAGGAGGTAAGTCAGGTAGGGAGAGACCCTACAACCAATCTCCATGCAATATTTGTGGCTTGTCTAACCATACCACAGATGAATGCTACAAAAACTACAAGAACCAAAGAGGAAGAGGTCACCAAAGAGGAGGATACTCTCAAGGCAGAGGCAGATTCAACCAATCTCAAGGTTACCATGGCTACAACAATAATTATAACAATAGCTACAATCACAATGGCAACTATCAAGGTGGATACAGAAATAGGAAAGACTACAACAATTATGCAGAGGAACAAGATGATTCCTTATTGATCATGAACATGACATCTAAGTCAGGTATCAATGATGACCACTTATTCTATATTGATTCAGGTTGCTCTAACCATGTAGCTGGAAATGTTGCATTGCTTTCTGATTTGGAAGAACCCAAAGGCAAGCATCAAGTGCAGACAGGTGATGACACTAAACATTCAGTTGTTAAAGTAGGCAATGTCAAAACTAGTGATGGTAATCAGAATTTATTGAGCAGAGTGTTGTATGTTCCAACAATCACCAAGAATCTGATGAGTGTAGGTCAGATTGTGGAAAAAGGTCTACAGGTCAGGTTTCCTCAACATGGTGCATATGTGGAGGATCCAAGACATGGATTCAGAAGGATAGCCAAGGGAGAAAAATCAGGTAGATTGTTTACCTTTGAACTTGAAGACACTAAGAATATTGCTTTGTACAACTATAAAGATCAAACCCTATCACAATTGGAGATTTGGCACAAGAGATTAGGTCACATTGGAGAGAGGACATTAAAACAAATGAGTAGGGATCAATGTGTGCTTGGGATACCTAATGTATCCAAGCAACACATGATATACAAGTGTGGGGCTTGTCAATTTGGTAAGTGTAGCTCAATGATGAGTAGCACCTCCTTTAATGTCAATCCGGGAAGACGTGAGGATGGTATGAAGACCTCGAGCAAGTGGCGGCACAAGTGCGTGAGTGAGAAGCACACTAGCATGCACACACATACACACACACGCGCACACACGGCAAGACAATGAGTGAGAATCAATGGAGCTTTTAGATTACTTTCAAAATGCTCTTACAAGTTCGTTTCAATTACAATCTAACCTCCAAAAATGAGCTCTCTAGCTCTTTTTATAGTTTTTGACTAGCTTTTGGCCCTGTCCAGACCTAGTGTCCGGCCTAGTTAAAAATTAGGTTCCAGGGCTTATTTGAGGGCTCAAACGAAGTCTAAAAATTATGAAATTTGGTACGATGGTACTTCTAATACTCCTCAAGCTCGAGGACTCCTCGGCTTGCACAAAATGGAGTCTAATCTACCAAAAACGGGATTTACAATGTTTGTGTAGTGATTAAAATCACTTGGGTTGTACATAATCTATGGGAAAAAATGATCTGGCCTTGTTGCCGTATTGTGCATGACTCCTTTATTGCTTTGTATGCCAACACTCCCCCCTTCCTAGCGTCTGTCGCCCCTGACAGACCTTTGTTCCCTCGGGTGGTCGATGTAATATTGGATGACATTGGTGGCCAGTTCATGTTCTCCTATCCTTAAGCCTCTTGCTAGATCGGCTTCCAATGCCTCCCAATTTATTGCACCGGGGGTCTCTGGTTGCGGGGTGGTGTAGTACTCTGAATACATTGCTTGTTCACAAGCAAACAGTTGAAGCAGATGTGTCGGCTTTGGCGCGAAAATCTCCGAGTGATACTCCCAGAACCCTGATCTGAACATTTCTTCGAAGGTCTGTTTGTAGCAGGCGGGGAGGTATTTGATGCGTGCATGCCAAGCGTAAGCCACACGGATACTGGGGGTGGTGCTCATGTCATACACCAAGTCGTAATTTCCATTGCTAAACCCCGGAAGGCGTACCTGTGGTGCGGCTGCATTTCTGAAGGTCTTCAGCACCACTTGCATCATATCTAAGATTTTAAGCATCATTTGCGCTGCTACATCTTGCATGGGCTTCAAGCGCGGCATCCAGTGGCGAATGGTCCCCATCATATATGCTACCGATGGTGGTCCTTGTGGTGGCGCTATGTACGGGTAGTTCAGCCATTCCTTGCATTGCGCATTGTTCTGTACCTTGATATTAAATGCCTTCCACGACCTGCGGCGGGGGACTGGACCGTAGCATGGGTTGTACAGGAGGTGCAACGGCGCGTTGTTCCATGTGCGTATCATTTCTGGATAAGTCTCTAAAAGTTTCTGCCGCCATGTTGGTTGACGAATCTTGCCTTTTCGCACCTCTGGAGGAAGGTCTTCGGGTTGAAATTGGGTCGCAAAAGTAGGAATCTGACCCGTGACTCTTTGTATTTCTGCATTATAATCAGCCAAGATAATATAATATGGCCTGTACTGGAGTTCCGATGAGAGAATCAGGCGTCTCGATGACAAGTTCTTGAAGTAATCTGATTGTAAAACAGTCTCCTCTATGACCCTCATCGCCTGATTTTGCACTACGGTGCGCTCTTCATGCGAGGTCCCTATTTCCTCCACTTGTCGTAACCATGGCGGCCGTGGTGCCTCGAACGTGTCCTGCGCTTCTTCTGTTTGTTGGCCTCCTGGGAATGGTTGCGGATCATATTCTTCATCAAACGTTTGTTCCACAGGAATTTGCACAACTTCTTCGTCCGTGGGAGCCTCCGGAGGGGAAGATGGCCTCTCATATTGTAGTAGGCGTGTCTGCAATTCAGTTACCTGTTGCTGGAGATCTTTTATGGCCTCTGCGTCGGAGGGAAGCGAAGCTGCAGAGGGGGTGGTTGTAGGGGCAGCTGTTGGGCCTTGTTGGTGTTCCTGCTTCAGTTGTCCTAGCTCCTCTGATAGCTTATCATGTGCTTCGAGTAGCATGGCATAATCTTCCAATATAATCTTGATATTATCGGGGGTCACTGCTTGAAACTTGGATGGGCTGATGGGTGCCCCCGGTGTGCTCTCAATAGCTGCCTCCAGGTTCTCTTGATTTTGTATTTGCAGACGTCTGTTCTCTTCCTGAGCAGCCGCAAGATGGCGTTTAAGTAGCGCCATATTTCGCTGAAGTTTTGAGTTGCGTTCCAGTTGTGTCCGTAGGTGACTTTCTACCACCTGCACTGCTTCCTGATCTACGTTCTGTAGCTGTACTTCCAATATATTATGGGCGTCTTGGAGGGTTTGGAACTGTGTGTGGAGGCGAGCATTCTCCTCTTCTAGTACCGCAAGGCGGAGCTGTAGTGTCGCTGAGTGCTCTTGCAGGCGTGCGTTTTGTTGCTGGAGCTGAATGTAATCTGTTCTTAAATTTGATATACAAGCCAACATGGTGTCCAATGCATTACCTATAGATGAGTGGGGGGTGTTTACTGTGGAAGATGCATGGGAAGGGAATTGGGGAAGGGAGACAGTGAATGATGTGTCTACGAAAGTTGTGTGTGTGGGTGAAATTGGTGGAGGGGGAATGGAAGGAGGTGAAACCGTGGGTGGAGGTGCCGTGGGTGGTGAAATGTCCATACCTTCAGGAGTGGGTGTTAGTGTGGGTCCTGCCATATATATTGGTATGGTAGGTGGTGTGTGTGTGGAAGTGGTGAATAGATGTGACGTGGGGTGGGGAGCTGAAAAGACAGGGAATGGTTGAGGGCCTGGTTGAAAAGCCTTAGCAAAGATGTCCTGGAGGGATTGTAGAAATGGAGAGAGTGATATCGGGGGTTGGGGTTGTAAATTTGAGGAGGGCTGAAAGGGTTGCGTGGTAGCAGGGAAGCCCATGAATGTGGATCTGGGGTCAGGATGACCGGTGGCTGAAGGCATTGGGGATGGTTGTCCTAGGGCAGGCTCGGGAATGGTTTCGGTGGGTGGTGTAGTGATGGGGTTTGCGTCAAAGACCGGGTTATCAGTGGTAGAGAATAGGGTGGCACTGGAGATCGGAGTACGGAAGGTGAAGGTGGGGTCGGTGGGTTGAGCAGTCGATGTGGTTTCCACTGTTTCTCTTCTAGGAGGTGATGGTGGGGGAGTGGATGGTAGTGGTTCGGTGGACTCCTCATGGGTGGCGGGGTGCTGTTGACTAGCTGTTTGGGAGGTTGGTGTAGTAGTGGGCTCTTCTGCAACTGTAACGGGAATTTGGATATTTTTACCTGAGCGAGGTCGTGTCTGGAACCTTCGTGGGTCATATTGAACTAAAGGCCTCTGAATGGCAGTGCGCACAGCTTCTACAACTCCATATGTTTCTGCCATCAATAAGAGACCTTCCCTGTACTCTGAGTCAACTCCCGCTTCTTCCAATAACTGAGTCATAAGTACTCTGCTGCTCTGTTCAGTGAGTAACTGCTGCGATCGCACTCTTTCCATAATCTGATACAGCCTTCGGAGTTCTGCTGTATATGCTGGGGCTTCAGTGGTCTCTTCTTCATATGCTTCTTCTTCTTCCGGGTGTCCGTGTTGTTGGCTTTGCTGAGCGTCACTCCAATGGACATGTCTACCGTCTGTAGACTTTCTTCTTCTCCGTGAGGATGTGCCCTGCTCCTCTGCCTCTGAATAAAACTCCACATCAGAGAATTGTGTGCTTTGTAGGAATGCTTCGAAATCCTGGGGGTCCAGTCCTTCAGCCTCTCCAGTGGCAGCAAACTCGAATTCAGGTGTAACCGGAGGAGCCGATGGGGTGGGTTGTGTCGTAGTGTCAGATTCCGACCTGGGTATCCTAATGGTAAAAGGAGGTACAGTGCCCTCTCTTAATGGTGATGCCTCAGGAGTAGTCAGGACTTCCCTTGTCTGGACACACGGAATCGCGCCCCTCATGCGCTTGGACTGATGTGTGGATGTCTTGAGCCTTTTAAACATTTGTAATTGTGCCCAAGTTAAGGCACGCTCAATGGGGACATCATATGCTAAGCATCGGTAAATGATGCGTGTGAGTGCACAGCATCCGTTCACCACTAATTTCCTAGAAGCCCGTTTGTTCGCTTCATACAACTGATCTATAATCCACACTGGTAGCTTAATAGGTAGCGCACCTGCTTCCGCCAAGTAGAGAGCAAAACAGATCTTCTTGTGTGGTTGCGTGAATCGGTCTTGACCGGGGAAGGCGAAATGTTGCATGCACATGCGGAGAGGGATGGACACATTTGGGGTGAGGGCTGCCATGTCTTTCAGCTTCACTACTTTCCTGTCCTTCATGTTGTTGGGAACGAGAGCATCCTTTTCTGAGGGCACATGCGTGCCATGCATATTTAAAGCATCACTCACCAGCTCCACAGTAAGTTCAAACCTCTTCAACTCGTTGTTGCCCAGCAGTGAGGGGAGAACAAATGATCCGGGTTGGTCCTTATCTTCATGAGCTTGTAATGTGGAGACCAGATAATAACATCGGAGGAGATCGGGTTTAGGTAATGGGGCTTCAAAATATTCCGCCAATCCTGCTCGTTGCCATATGATCTGTAGATCTTCTGTGTTCTGTAGAGTCTCGAACTCCTTGGAGAAAAATTGGAATCGCACCCATGATCTGTCATACTCGCATTTAGACTCCCAGATATACTTGGCCTCACCTAATGGACCGGGCATGCCATTGAACCAATGAGAATTGGCATGAACTCTTTCCGTGATGCCTGTAGGTGGATCTGGCACCGGGAGTTGCTGAAGGTGTTGCATCTCCACTGGTCGTTCAGTCGGAGGCCCGTCCACAGGTAGGCTATCCACATCAATTCCTGCAGTAAGTATCCCTGCTTGTGAGCCCGAACCTGTCGCTTCTGCCATTTTACTGCTTGTCTTCTGATTCTATGAGAATATAGAAGCATGTGTTAACATCGTAATGGACAGAATAAATCCGTTGCTGTCCCCGTTACAACATTAACATGAGGCAGGTGATGAGTTAGTGGTTAGTAAGTGCACGAAGACAGTGAGTGTAGTTACGTTTGTGTATTCCTAGGAGACTAATGTCGTTAGTAAGTGGGGTGGATTTACAAATCGGGGTCGGGGGTTTATTACAGATCTTAGACTGCCAAATGCAGTGGATGGGCTTTGCTTTCGGTTTCGTAGAGACTCCAGAGAGCTGTGTCGGTGTCGCTGTTTGGGAATGGGGCCTTTTAGGGACCCACTTATAAGTGATTACATGCATGCTCATGGGTCTTGGTGTGTTCCTAAGTGTTGAGCACGAGGGAATACTGGTTGTACTCGTAGATGGGTTATGCTGCATAGGTTGTGGCCTTGGCGTAACTACTTGTGCCCTCAAGCAAGCCTTAGGCACCCAAATTTGTCTAGATTGTGGGCTTGCCTTCATCGACTTCTTGGGCACCCAAATAGATTTTACTTTAGCAGAAGAATTTCTGACAGACTTCTTATTAGCGTCGTGTTGTTGGTTACTAATAAGAGGCTTTGCCCGTGTAGTTGACGGTGGTGCACCCGGTCGTTCGCCTTTCCGCACCCACACCTGGTTTATTTTCTGGGACATTCTGCTGCGCAGGTACTTTTGATCTCGGTCATAGGTAGTACTCGGCTTCTTCTGCTTGTGATCCGCCTTTGGTTGCTGCCTCCTTCTGGCCTTTGGAAAAGAAGGGAGTTCCGTTGCATCCCTGATTCCTTTTTTGCAAATATCATTCCTCTGCAACACAGGGTTTTGAACAAGAACAGCATGGTCATCTTCATGTGTACCCCTGGAAGGACCAGGAGTCTGTGCCTTTCCTAGTTCCTTGAGTGTTCCATTGTCTAATTCTACTGTAACTCGACTATGATTGACCCAAACCTGGAGAAGTCCACTTCTTAGGTTTAAGTTAATTGCTTGGTCATAGATCCAATCTTGACCCAAGACTAGAGGTTCAGTGAGATCCTCATCTTGACACACCAGTACTTTAACTGTCATTGCCTCATCATGAATGTAAAGGGGAAGTTCCGCCTCGCCCATGCAAGGGGTTTCCACTCCTCCCAATCCTATAAGATATGCTTCCACAGGATTGACAGTCAATTGTAATTCTTGGCAGTAAGACAATTTAACAGCACTAGTGGCTGCACCTGAGTCAATCAAGGCTCTTACGGTCCTTGCACTCTTTCCTTGTCCTATATCTAAGGTTACGAAAGGACGTCTATCAATTATCCTATGCGAGCTTGTTCCTGCGACTTCACACATGGCCATAGGAAATCCTTGGTCTGCATAGTCATTCGCTCCAGGTTGATCTCTACCTTGCCTTCGTAATTTCATCCTTCTGATGCGTTCTAAAGCTTCAGCTTGAGCTTCTTCTCGAACTCGCTTTTCTTCCTCTTTGCGTTTCTTAGCAGTGTTGAGTCGACTGAGCATTTCCTCCGTGAGGGGTTCCTGATACAACTTGACTCTGCAACCGCTAATATAATTTGGGAGAACATCACCCTCTAATGTGGCCAATTGTACTGCTCCGCTCGTGGAGATCCTATTGATGATCATAGGTCCGTAGCCTCTCTTTTCTAGCTTCCTCGCGTGTTGTTTTAGTGTATAGACTAAGACTAGATCTCCTGCTTTCAAGCCTTTATCCTTCACGTGGGCATCAAAGTATGCCTTCTGTCTCTTCTTGGCTGCATATATCCCTGCAGCGGCTCTCAGTCTTGTTTCTCCTAATCGTTCAAGGTCAAAGATCCTAGAGGAGAGCTCATGACCTATCCATTCGTGCTCTCGTGCTACTCTCAATGTAGGGATCAAGAAGTCCAAGGGTAACACAGCGTTTTGACCGAATACCATCTGAAAGGGAGTGGCTTGGAGTACCGTTTTGTAGGCCACTCGGTATGCCCAAACAGCATGGTGTAGCTGTTTGTCCCAATCAGAGCGTTTAGTGTTCACTAATTTCGTCAGTACATTGCATAAAATCTTATTAGTGCTCTCAGCTTGTCCATTAGCTTGAGGATGATAGGGGGCAGACTTCTTGTGTATTACCAAGAATTCTTGGAGTAGATTTTCAATCACTTCGTTCAAGAAATGAGTGCCTCTATCACTTACAAGCTCTATAGGTAGCCCATATCTCGTGAATACATTCTCAAACAAGAATTTGGCAGTTGTTTGAGCATCGTTCTTGGTTGTAGCCTTTACCTCTACCCATTTGGTGAGATAATCTGTTGCCACAATGATGTATTCCGCATGAGAACCCTTAGCTGGGGGATTAATAGGACCTACGAAGTCTATTCCCCACTTAGAGAATGCACGTCCACCCATCATAGGTTTCAGTGGCATCTCATCTTTGCGTATAGGATACTGGGTCCTCTGACAGACATCACACCGTTTCACATAGGTATGTGCATCCATGTGAAGGGTAGGCCACCAGAAGCCCGCAAACATTATTGCCTTGATCACCCGATCTGGTCCAAAGTGTCCTCCTGCTACCCCTTGGTGAGCAGTTTCCAAGATCTTGAGATATTCACTTTCATGGACACATAACCTCAGGTAACCATCTTTACCGCGTTTATATAGATTATCACCTATGAGTGAGTAATCCAAAGCTTCTTGTTCTAAACTCCTTTTCCTAGCCAGAGTCATGTCTGGAGGGAATGTGTTTGTCCTTAGGAATGATACTAGTGGTTCGCTCCAATCTGGCGCAATGGATACTTGATAGAGAGTGGCATGTTCCACCGGTTGTTTAGTGCAACAGATTGGGCATTCCTTGCACAACTTTTGGACATCCGCTTCCATAGTTGGCCAGTGCACTCCGAATCTCTTTAGAGTCTGTAAAGTTCGTTGCTTTGAATGGTGTTGCTCTAATGCACCTACATGTGCTAATTGCAACCATTTAGCATACTCATCCTCTTCTACGCAACAAGCCAAGATCCCTTGATCTGTGTGCTTGTACATGCTTCCTGCCATGATGTGGTATTTTTGGGCTTTTACAACCTCTCTGTTCCGTGTGTTTACCACAGGATGGTTAGGCCCATATGTCAATATTGGTACCAATGGCTTGGCCCACTGCGGCACCACTTCCAAATTAAACAAGTAAGCATCCGGAAGGTCATCTGACACTCCTTGTGGGGCTTCTCCCGATGTGAGCCTAGAGAGATGATCGGCTCTCAAATGAGTCCTACCTTTTCTTACCACAACCTCAAATTCGTATTCCATTAGCAAGAGAAACCATCTTACTAATCTTCCTGTATTGCATGGCTTGTTTACAAGATATAACAACGCCTGATGATCAGTAAAAAATTTAAACTTATTTGCAAGCAAATAGTGTCTAAATTTTTTAACTGCATATACCATGCCTAATCCTTCGCGCTCTGTAGTGGTGTAATTCCGTTCAGCCGCATTCAATTGTCTACTGGCATAGGCAATTGGAAGATCCATATTACCTTCACCAGTAGGTTGTGCGAGCACACATCCAATGGCATAATTGGATGCATCCACATGAACATGGAATGGCTTACTCCAATCTGGTGTGGTCAAGATTGGTGCTGAACATAATCTTCGTTTAAGCTCTTGGAAGGAATTTTCGCATTCATCCGTCCATTCAAAGTTTGTCAGAAGTCCGTACATGGGCTTTGCAATGACAGCATACATGTGTATAAATCGTCGATAATAACCGCAATGCCCCATGAAAGCTTGTACTTCCTTGACATTCTTTGGACTAGGTAACTCCGCTATGGCTCTCACTTTTTCTTCGTCAGTAGATATGCCATTCTTTGACACTGTATGTCCTAGGATCTTGCCTTGCCTGACCATAAAAACACACTTTTCGGGGTTCAGGCAGACTTGATATTCTCTACATTTGTCAAAGATTCGTTTGAGTTCAGGAATATGGGTTTGTCTAACATTGGAATGGGCACAGAGATCGTCAACGTAGACTTCTAAACTCTTCCTCAGGAACTCCTTAAACACATGGCACATCAGCCTCTGGAAGGTGGCTGGTGCATTGGTCAGCCCAAATGGCATTACTCTAAAAGCAAAAATGCCCCATTCTGTGGCAAAGGCTGTCTTGTGCTGATCCTCTGGAGCTATGGCTACTTGATTGTAGCCCGAGAATCCATCAAAGAAACTGTACACTTCCTTGCCTGCCACTCTTTCTAAGAGATGTTCTGTGATGGGAAGCGGATAGTTATCTCGGATTGTGGCTGCATTAACCTTCTTCAAGTTAATGCACACACGCAGTTTGCCATTCTTCTTGGGCACCACTACGATGGGGGATACCCATTCAGTGTGCTCAATTTCATAGATAAATCCAGCTTCGACCAGTCTATCTATCTCTTCTTTGATCTTAGCGGCGTAATTATCGTTATATGTATAAGGCTTTTGCTTAGAGGGTTTAGCATCTGAGGTCATGGGGATAGTGTGTGAGCATATGTCCGGGTCAACCCCTTTCAAATCCTTGTAACTCCAAGCGAATACATCTCTGTATTCTCTTAGCAAGGCAATCAATTCATGCTCTTCTTCTTCTGTCAGGTCATGGCCTATATACGTGCATCTCTCCTCTCCTTCTTCTATGGCCACTACTATTTTCTTGGTGGTTTCTTTGTTATCATAGGCCTCTCCTGATTGTGCTTCTCGTTTAGGCATTCTTATCATGACTCTCCTATCATCTATCTCATACTTCTTAAAATTTTCTGGGACCTCAAACAAAGACTCTTCCTCCTCTGGTGAGACTTCTTTCTTCTTTCGTTTCTTTCCTTCTTCCTTAGAGGTCATATGCGTTGCTAATCTTACATCATTTGTAACCTCTCCATGCCTCTGGGGTTGAAATTCTATTTCATGGAAATATTCTTCATCTGACGCAAATGGTGGGTCCATAATGATTGACTCTAGATCGGAGTCACTTGCATCCTCAAATGCATCAGGGCTAGGTTCACATTCTTCTAGAACTGCCTCTCCCATGATTGGCTCTATGGAGAAGACTGAAATATCATAGCCATCCTCATCACAGTGAGGTGTCCATTGTTCTTCGTTGATGGCTACGTCCATTGTTGCTAAGATTTCTGCCCAGCCATGGGGTTCAAATTCCTCGTCTGGAAAAACTACAGGTGCATAGGCTGGGTCTTGAATGGGTCTATGGGTTTCGTTCGCACCTACCTCTCTGGCTTTCTCTCTCTTCTCTTCTTCTACTGCTACCTTGCACATCCATAAGTGAGTGTCTTCGTGCATCCAGGAGGATCCTGATCCTATGGAATGCACAGATTCTGTATCATCTTTGGCTCTATGGATGGGATTCCATTGGATAGGAGGGACATCTCTATGAGAATAATCCTTGAGATTGACTTTGGTCGTAACACCCAAGTGTTGCAAATACAAGGAGTTGGTTCCCCAATCCTGTACTACTTGCAATTGTCGCATAAATGGTCTTCCCAAAATCATCTCATAGGCATGATTTTTGCTGAAGTCACATATAGCAAAGCTATGTTCAAACTCGACACCACAAGTGGTGAGAGTTATCCCTTCTAGCAATCCTAGGGGTCTCTCTATGTGACCATCGGCCATCTGCAATTTCATTCTCGTCGGCCTGAGTGCCGGCTTGCCCCAACGTTTCCATAAGGAGGTTGTGGCAATTGCAACTCCTGCACCTGAGTCCAAAATCGCTTTGGTGGTGTACTCCTGGTAGGTGATGGGAAGGTAGGTGTTCCCTTCTTCACCTTCGCACATATCTCCTATCTTATCCAAGGGAATTTCTGGCACTGTCCTATGGGATCCTACCCGGGAATGAGGTTTTGCAATTTCAGTTACTTGACTAGCTACATATTTCCGCACTTCTGGTCTGTCCTTGGGCAGTTCTTCCAAAGTGAGATCGCGCTGTACTTTGGTGTTCTTTACTATCTCCGTGTTCCTAGGTATGACTGAATCGTCGTTCCTTACCATGACTGTGGGTGCTCTCATACATGTGGACTTTGCTTCCCATGGGCCTGTGAAGTGGGGTAGCTCTTGTATGGAATTAGACTCGAAGTCTAATCTCTCGTGAGACTGAACACTCTCATGCTCCCCGTAAATAGATGGGATGTCTTGTGGGAATTGGTCGTGTGCATCGTCCACAAGTTCAAAAGGAGGGGCGACCTCGCTTTCGTTATCCCAGTTGTCTTCTTGAATCTCTCGTAGGAAGTCTGGTGCAAACCGATTCATAGAAGAAGAAGTGTCTGGCTCCGTAGAATTGGGCGCATAAGCAACCTGTGTAGGAGGGCTGATTCTATTGTTGGCTCTCTCCTCGTTCTCGCAAATGACTGGAGCACAAGCTTCTTGGGGAGGATTACTTATTCTATTACTTTTCCGAACAGGCTCATACACTCCCTGAGAAGGAATGTAGGCAACCTGTGGAGGTACTTGAGCTTCAGAGGGAGGCTCATCTGCCTTTTGGGGGGGAAGATAAGCTTCTTGAGGAGGCCCACGGGCTTCCTGAAGAGGCTGGCTTATCCATTCTCTTGCCCTTTCCTTTCTTTGAGGGGTAGGTTCCTTTTCTGGCTGTGCTATTGGCCTCTCTATTCTTTCTAAGGATGGGAAGTTGTAAGGTTTAGTGGAATTGGCCACATAAACTTCCGATGGGGGATGGTTCATGTCATTGCTTGTTTTCTCTCCCTCTTGATTTTTTTCTTCCTTGGCAGATCTTGCAATTATCCTCTCTAACTTCTCTAGGAATCCATCCAAGTGTAATTGCGTTTTGGCTGAGCCTGAGTAATTGAAAAGGCGACTGGCTTCAAACATAGTCTGAGCCAATGCGACCATTTTCGCGCATAGTTTGGTTCTTTCTATCTCTAGGTCAGCTCTAGGATAGCACTTGTCATGATCGGTGACGTTTGGCCCTTCTTGGATTCTGGCCTGATATGCTTTAAGCATCATGTCTATGTCTTCGGGAGTGGGATCAGCTAATACTGATCCTGTTTGGGGTGGTGGGTGGGTTACGTAGGGTGTCTTCGAGGGTGAAGGGATGGAGGGTGATGGGGATGGTAGCGGTGGGAATGTGTGAGAGTGCGGTTGAGATGTGATCTCTATGATTTTAGCCTTGGTTTCTCGTAGACTTTCCTCAAGTTCACTCATCTTCTTTGCCCATTGCCTTTTCATGCGTTCGCGGCTATCTCTCCAAGCTCTTGTTCTCTTTTTATTTTGGCTCTCAGTATCGCTAGCATCTGGGCTCTTTTCCTGGCCTACCCCTTGGTTTTGCTGTAATGCCTGAGCCCTAGTGACTACCTGTACTGGTGCAGTGGAAGTGACACTTCCTGAGGAGTCTACCACTAACCCAACAACGTTGATAGGGGTGATTTTTGGCATGCTATTGGGGTTCTTTGGGCAATCTCGTAAGAGATGCTCTTTTCCGCAGTCTTGGCAAAAGCCTTGGATAGTCAAGGACTGAGGTTGTGTGGGCGGAGGCAAGGGACAATCACGAATGAGGTGATCTCCTTGGCATCTGTAGCACGGTCCTCTTGGGAATGGAGGTCTTACTTGCCTAGATTGAGGCCTAGGATTGGGGTTTGCATACATGACGTTCGTGTAATCTGATTCCCAACTAGGTTCGTTTGTCTCTTCGCTATAATAGGACTCACCATGTTCTGGAGACTGCATGTAGTAAGCCTGGGGACTATCCACATGTGTAGAATCAAAGCTATGGTCACTCGGTTCACTTTCAGAAAGCAAGGATGTTACAGGGACTATAGCTCTATTCAGGTTCTCTTCTGCAGCAGTATACTTTACTGGAATCACATTAGCTGGGGCTGGGGGTTGTTGTGCTAGCATAGGCTGAGGCCTTTGTTGGTTTTGATATTGAGGTTGGAAATTTTGTTGTGGCCTGCCATATGGTTGTGGAGGGTACTGGTTCTGGTATCTGCCTTGTTGGTAGGGCTGAGGGTAGGGTTGCCTAACCGCCTGCTTGTTGTATGGGCAATCTTGTGCGGTGTGATTGGTGTATCTCCGTTCTATGGTGCAGTACTGGCTACTAGGGTTTACTTGGGGTTGAGCCATAATGGGACAGACGTTTGCCATATGGTCACCACCGCATGTATAGCACCTTTTTATAGGAGCAAACCTTGGAATTTGTTTGCTAGTTACTCCTAATTTCTGGGCCACTTTCTCTGCGAGTTCCTCAATTGATGTGGATTGTGTGGAAGAGTGACTAGATGCACCATCTGAATCTTTGTAGATTTTGGAAAGCTCTAGTTCTTCTCCTAGGTTATCTTCAATGTCGATGCACATTCGTACACACTCTTCTATAGTCCTAGGGTCTTTCAGATACACATAGGATCTCAATTTTGGACTCAACAATCCGTCAAGGAATAAGGCTACTTGTTTAGCAGATGTGGGTAGCTCCGAAATAGGGCACCTTTCAAGATATTGTCTAAATCTTCTTCCTGCAAGTCTCACAGTCTCTTGAGGGGTTTGTTTGAAGCTGTGAATCAGTGAGGAGGTGTTGTGCCTTATGCCACTCTTGGAGAACTCAATAATAAATGCTTCTAGGAGTTGGTCTATGCTTCTGAACTGGCGCTCATCTAATGGCTGAAACCATGTAAGTGCCGTATTCCTCAGGGTTAGACCGAAGGCATTGTACTGCGTGAATAGATCCTCAACTTGTTCAGCTCTCAAGACTTGCTTGAATTCCGCCACATGATCATAGGGATCTCCTGTGCCGTCAAAGTAATTCTTCATGGACTTAACTAGCTGGGTGGGTCTCAAAGTTCTTGTGTGCTCCCTAGGTCTCGGCAGAGGGAATCCATCTACATTTCTTTGGTTCCTGTGGGCTCTATGCATCTCGGGTTCTACCCTATTCGTCTCGGTTCTCGTTCTTTCTCTGCCCACTGGGTTGGCAAAACTTACTTCTGGTCTATCCCTACTTCTATCTCTTTGCGTACCATGAGCTTGGGAAGTTCCAGCCCCAGGGTGACCATAGGATACATTTGATCTTGGTTGGGGGAAAATAAATTCGCCCTTCCAAGTGTAGGCATGCCTATCATTTTCTGTCACCACAAAGATCCGTTCTGAAGCATGATCTAAGTAGGTCACTCTGCCTGGGCTATCCGGATCCTTAAACTCATAGATCATGATTGTTCCTATATCAGTTGGGTGATCCGGTTTATATCTCCAAAAGGCTTCGTCCGTTTCTCGATTGAGAAGCAAATCTATGCACTTGTTATCTTGGGGGACCCACTCAGGCGTGATAATCCTAGTGAGAACTGATTTACCTCGAGGGGTTCTAGGTTCCACTCCCATGTTTCCTTGTTCCAAGTCACCTAAGTCCGCTTCTGAAATTACATTTCCAAATTCATCTGTCCTATCTGGATGACTGGTGACTACGTATATGGTTCCTTCCTTGTCCAGGTATGCACCGTTTTCAAACTTGACAGCTGGGTGCTCTAGTCCTATGGATTGGTCAGGGTTTTTAATCTGGACCACAGATCTTCCTAGGCCGTCCTCATAGATGCTAGCACCTAATCGGTTGGTCCTAAGGTATTCCAACTGTGTTTTGTAAGGGCCTTCTACCCTGTACAAGTAAGGCACACCTGAACTTCCCGTAGGCCTGTCCATGCCTTGAGACATCTCTGACTCACTGGTATCAGAGCTAGGGTAATGAGAGTGGTGACTCAACTGCTGAGTCCAAGACCTTGCAGTGTGATTGACACTAGCCTCTGAAGACCTAAGGCTTTGTCTCTCTCTTACTAGGTGTCGTCCTGATCTAAGGTTCATATGCCTAACTGATTAGCCCAATTCTTTGCCCAGAGTACAACCTCGTTGCCGATCAATTGGTACCAGTCACTTGATTCTTTTTAGTTATTCCTCGTGTTTCAAGTCTTGTCTGCTATTACGTCGTCAGGAATACTTGAATGTTCTTCGTACTTTCAGGTTGATCGTTCCACGTTAGGTTCTTTCCTTTATGTTGTCGACAGTACAGAGATTAAGTTTTTAGCTTGAACTTGAGTTTTTAGGTAGTCTTCAACTTGATAGTGGCCTATCGTCGCCCTGACTTACTCCTACTTCTAATCGTTCTTAGCCTACGCTAGGAATTGACGAAGAGGAGTTGAGAATATTCCGACCTTTCTTGCCGAACCTTGCTCTTTAGTGCTCGAGAAGTTGATTCTCAAGCGTGCGCAACACCCTTGCTTGGATGCTCTCAATTGTTTCTCAATAGGCCTGCATAAATCCCAAGATTAGCTCCAAGTAGATCTTTCAATTGACAGACAATTTATTTCAGACACTTTTTTAATGACCCTTGTTCCCCCTTTTGCATTGTTAGAAATTTACTCTAGAGCTCCCTTGGTGTTCCTACCCCTCAGTGTGTCAACTTCCAAATATCCTATCTGAAAATCAACGCGTTATTCTTATAAAAAACAGTTGAGGGCGTGTAGTATATGTCACGAGCTTTCCGACAAGCCCTAGAGCTCAGAAAATGGATTTCGTATGAAAAAGTTATGACCGTTCAGGGTTTAGGGGGTTAACTAGACAAACAGAACCTTTCGGGGGTTTTAATGCATTTTCTAAGGCCTTTGTAAGTAGATGAGTACATGAAAGTGCAAATATGCCCAAAATTTAGCCTAAATTTCCAAGAATTCACTCCTTAATTTTTTGCCGAAAATGCCTGTCTATCGCGATAGACGGTGTCTGTCGCGATAGACACAATCTATCGTGGGGGCTGTCTGTCGCGATAGACGGTGTCTGTCGCGATAGACAGTGTCTATCGTGGATTTCTGTCTGTCGCGATAGACGGTGTCTGTCGCGATAGACAGTGTCTATCGTGGATTTCTGTCTGTCGCGATAGACGGTGTCTGTCGCGGATTTCTGTCTGTCGCGATAGACGGTGTCTGTCGCGATAGACGCTGTCTGTCGTGAAATTCGGTCTGTCGCGATAGACGGTGTCTGTCGCGATAGACGGTATCTGTCGCGGATTTCTGTCTGTCGCGATAGACGGTGTCTGTCGCGATAGACGGTATCTGTCGTGAAATTCGGTCTGTCGCGATAGACGGTGTCTGTCGCGATAGACGGTATCTGTCGCGGATTTCTGTCTGTCGCGATAGACGGTGTCTGTCGCGATAGACGGTATCTGTCGTGAAATTCGGTCTGTCGCGATAGACGGTGTCTGTCGCGATAGACGGTATCTGTCGCGGATTTCTGTCTGTCTCGATAGACGGTGTCTGTCGCGATAGACGGTATCTGTCGCGGATTTCTGTCTGTCGCGATAGACGGTGTCTGTCGCGATAGACAGTGTCTGTCGCGATAGACAGTGTCTGTCGCGATAGACTGAAAAAATGCAAATTTTTGAAAAACTTCTAGTGATCTAGAGTGCCCTCAAGGTGTAGGTTACAATGATAAACATGCATTCACAAAATGTTAAGATTTTCTGTCTGTCGCGATAGACAGAGGCTGTCGTCCCGGGACCTGTGCAGAGCCTGTCGTACCTGCGCACACTGCTGGGGATGATGGTACAGCAAAAAACCTGCAAAATAGCTCAGAAAACATGCAAAAACAGCACATGCAAGTTCGCTCTCTCGCTCTCTCTCACAAGTGAAATGAGGGAAATGGGGTGGAGGTGGGGATATAGTCAAAAAACTGAAATTTTCGCGATGATGGAGATGGACGTGGGAGATGGTGATGATGATGATGGTGAAGAAAGTAAAAGAAAATCGATGAGAGTGAAGAAAGTACCTACAACTCCAACGCGTCAACTCTACGTCTTACCATCACACGCTCGTCCTCAAAGCTCGATCCCCGGCAACGGCGCCAAAATTTGGTGTAGCTCAATGATGAGTAGCACCTCCTTTAATGTCAATCCGGGAAGACGTGAGGATGGTATGAAGACCTCGAGCAAGTGGCGGCACAAGTGCGTGAGTGAGAAGCACACTAGCATGCACACACATACACACACACGCGCACACACGGCAAGACAATGAGTGAGAATCAATGGAGCTTTTAGATTACTTTCAAAATGCTCTTACAAGTTCGTTTCAATTACAATCTAACCTCCAAAAATGAGCTCTCTAGCTCTTTTTATAGTTTTTGACTAGCTTTTGGCCCTGTCCAGACCTAGTGTCCGGCCTAGTTAAAAATTAGGTTCCAGGGCTTATTTGAGGGCTCAAACGAAGTCTAAAAATTATGAAATTTGGTACGATGGTACTTCTAATACTCCTCAAGCTCGAGGACTCCTCGGCTTGCACAAAATGGAGTCTAATCTACCAAAAACGGGATTTACAATGTTTGTGTAGTGATTAAAATCACTTGGGTTGTACATAATCTATGGGAAAAAATGATCTGGCCTTGTTGCCGTATTGTGCATGACTCCTTTATTGCTTTGTATGCCAACAGTAAGTCACACAGATTGCCCTATACCAAGAAAGGTTTTATGCATGAAGATTATCTGGAATTGGTGCATACAGATGTTTGGGGACCTAGCAAGGAGCCATCCATATCTGGATCAAGGTACTATGTGTCCTTCATTGATGACTATAGCAGGTGGACTGTCTTATACTTCATGAAACATAAAGATGAAGTATTTAATTGTTTCAAAAAGTATCTTGCACTAGTTGAAAATCAAACAGGTAGACATTTGAAGAAGCTAAGGTCAGATGGTGGTGGAGAATACTTCTCCAATGAATTTGAAGATTTCTTGCAGGAAAGAGGCATCAAGAGGGAGATTACTACAAGGTACTCACCTGAACA
The DNA here is from genome assembly GCA_020310875.1 of Ceratopteris richardii. NCBI lineage: Eukaryota > Viridiplantae > Streptophyta > Polypodiopsida > Polypodiales > Pteridaceae > Ceratopteris > Ceratopteris richardii. The sequence goes on from CM035427.1 coordinate 97,435,489, forward strand.
AAATGGGGTAGCTGAAAGAAGGAATAGACTCATTGTAGAGACAGCTAGGTCTATGCTAAATGAAAAGAAATTGCCAAATTATCTTTGGGCAGAGAGTGTATCTACTGCCACATATTTAATTAACAGGTTGCCATCAAAGACACTTGATGGAATGACACCCTATGAGGCTTGGCATGGTAAGAGACCATCTCTGGATCATTGCAAAATCTTTGGTTGTGTTGCATATGTGCATATTCCCTCACAGGTAAGGGGAAAGCTAGACCCTAAAGTTGAAAAATGTATCTTCATTGGTTATGATTTGAATTAGAAGAGATACAGATTCTACAACCCCTCAAACAAAGGCTTCAAGGTAAGCAGAGATGTCATCTTTGATGAGAATGATTCATGGTATGAAAATGAATGCAGGAAGGTTAGTCTACCTTATGACATGGAAGAAGACTTCCCCAAACTTATCAGGCAAGAACCAATTCAGAAAGAGGACACAAGCTCAGATGATGAAGACACCATCAACATTGAAGAGTTCAAGGCTTGGAAATCCAAAGGGAAGATGAAGATGAAGCAACTAGAAGATAATCCAGAATCCTCAACTCAAGCTATGAGGAGATCTCAGAGAGAAAAGAAAAAACCTATTAGGTATGGGTATGATACTTCACTTGTAACCAAGCACTCTGTATATCTTGCAAAGGATCTCTTGAATGAAGAACCAGGTACATTTGAAGAAGCAATCACTAAACCAGAATGGAAGGAAGCAATGGATGAGGAAATGGAAGCTCTCAAGGAGAGTGATACTTGGGACTTGGTACCCAAGAAAGAATCTATGAAGGTGATAGGATCCAGATGGATCTACAAACTCGAAAGGAATTCAGATGGTACAATAAACAGGTATAAAGCTAGGTTGGTAGCCAAGGGTTTTGCACAAACCCAAGGCATTGATTATGAGGAGACATTTTCTCCTGTGGCCAAGATGCCAACTATCAGAGTTATGGTGAGTGTAGCTGCATCCAAGAATTGGAACATGTACCAATTGGATGTGAAGAATGCATTCTTGAATGGATGGATATCTGAAGAAGTCTACATGTCACAACCACCTGGCTATGAAGATCCCAAGAAGGTAAATCATGTTTGTAAATTGAAGAAGGCTCTGTATGGATTGAAGCAGGCACCTAGAGCATGGAATTACAGGTTGACAACCTACCTCCTAGACCAAGGATTCATAATGAGTAAAGCAGATACTTCATTGTTTATCAAAAGGAACAATTCAGAGGTAATATACTTGTGTGTCTATGTTGATGACATCATTATTACAGGAAATGATGTTCAGGGAATTAGACACATCAAAGGACAGATGATGAAGGAATTCAAGATCAATGATCTTGGATTATTGAAGTACTTCCTAGGACTTGAATTGGTCTATACAAATTCAGGTATCTTTATTACTCAGAAGAAGTACATTCAGGACATGGTCAAGAAGTTTAATTTGCAGGAAGCTAAAGTCTCAAGCACTCCTATGGAGGTCAACCATAAACTCAGTGCTCATGAAGGAGAAGAACTCCAAGATATTACAGGTTACCAAAGTTTGGTAGGTAGTCTTAATTATGCTACCTTAACCAGGATTGATATATCATATGGTGTTAGTGTACTTAGCCAATTTATGCATAAACCAAGAGTACCTCATTTAGAGGCAGCAAAGAAGATTGTAAAGTACCTAAAGGGAACACAAAATCATGGTTTGTACTTTCCTTATTCATCAGACATTGATATTAAAGTATATTCAGATGCAGATTGGGCAGGTTGCAAGGATGACAGGAGAAGCACATCAGGGTACATATGTTTTGCAGGTGATAAACCAATTTCTTGGTCATCCAAGAAACAACCTACAGTAGCTTTATCATCTACTGAGGCAGAGTATAGAGGGCTAGCAAATGCCACTCAAGAAGCTATCTGGTTGAAGCTTTTATATTCAGAATTGGGTCTATACACAAGGCCACCAATTATCTTTGGGGATAACACAAGTTCTCTTCACCTTGCAGCTAATCCAATTTATCATGCTAGGACAAAACACATAGAGGTTCATTACCACTATGTGAGGGAGAAATTACTTAGCAAAGATATTCAATTGTCATATGTGTCTACTAATATGCAATGTGCAGATTTGCTTACTAAAGCATTGGATGGAAGCAAGCTATGCAGATTTAAATCCATGATTGGATTGCAGGAAATAATTGAAGACTAGAGATGAAGACTTGGGCCAAAGTGTTTGGCTTGAGGGGGAGCTGTTGGTGCATATCAAGCCCTCACACATTGGCTTGGAACATTGGAACTTTGGAAGACTTGGCTTGGATATCAACCTTGAAGACTCAACATAAAGCTTGGACCTTGGAAGCCTAACTTGGGTTAATTTATGAAGATATTACTTGAAGAATGAGCCATAGGAACTCATGCTTATGTGTTAGATGATATGATTGAGGGAATATCTCAATCAACTTTTAGGTGAAAGATTCTAGGAGATTAGTTTGAATTCAAAATCAAATGACCAATCAACTCTTATAAAAGATGTGAAAAAAACTCGCAGGTTAGTCTCACTAGTACTTCACTCTTCCCGAGGCATTTTCTGAGTAAATCTTTGAGTGTGTGTGAGCTACACCATAGCCTACACCTCTGAGTACCATTGAGCATCACATTCTATGCCAATGGGAATGTACAATCATTTGATCTTATACATATACTTACATTCATAATCTCTGGTTTCTCTGAGTGACCATCTTCAACTCTGTCAACTTCCAAGAGGCATATCTCAAGATCTACTGAACCAAATTGAATGATTCAAAGTGCATTGGATTCAGCTCAAAGTCTACTATACAGCGACAAAATTTCAAGGCCATTGGATCAACCATCACAGAGAAATCTCAGTCGGGGTGCTCACTGGTTTGTGACTGTAAGTCTCCTAAAAAATCGGGGGTGTACCTTATTTTGCTAAAGTGATTTATCTGAGTGTAGTTTATCATTTGCTTTCATTTCACTTGCAAATGGAAGCTTACTAAGCTAATAGAATATCCCTAGAAGGAATTTTGCTAATTGTAACTACACTGGTCACACTGAGCATAACACTGAGCAGGTGTCAATACCAAAATAGCAAGTTTTTCAAGATTTTGAAGTCACAAGTAGTCTGTCTTGATTTGATCATTACTTATAACATTTGCAAAGCACATATATGGTTTCTTGGTATCATTTGGAAGCTCAAGGAGTCTACTAAGCATATCTAGAGTCAAAGGAGGGCAGGTGTGAAGCAGGTCTAGCAGCACCAACTTGATCTTCTGAGTGCATCCAACCATCGCTCCCAACACTTTATTCATTGCTTCCATGTAGCTTGCATCTAAACATTATTGAAGCATGGTGGTAGTCTTCAATTTTTATAATCATTATGCAAATGCTATGAATTCAATGAAAGCTAATTGGATATAGTGGTACGGGAAATACATCAAGTACTATCATGCATCTACGAACGAATATTTGTGCATTTTATTGATGTGTGAAACACCACAAGAAATGAATTAATGTGACACAAGAACACCTCTATGGTCTCCATTAACTCATTGCCACTCCAAACTTTCAGAAATGATAGCGAAAACCAAGAACTTTACTTCTTCAGAACTTTCCAATCACTCAAATGACATACCATCAGTATTTTGCTAATTTCTCTTAGCGCAAATCTTATTTCTCCAAGATCTTTTGGTGGATGAAAGTAGAAGAGTGGTGCTCTTCAAGAAGCCATTATTTGCAAGAAACGGATCTCTAGAACTCAAGATAAAGCCTTCACAAGATGACCCTATATGACTTGCCAAAACTAGAAATTTTGCCTCCTTTAGTAAATCTGAGTGTCTAAAAATGAAAATTCCATGCTAGCATCGACTTGCAACCAAGTGTCAATGCCAGGCATCAACTTTTTGCTTTTTCAGCCACTTTTTTGTTCCTGAAATAGGTGCATTTAACATAGATATGATCAAGACCACTTTTATGTGGGAAGTCGATGCCAGGCATTGACTTTATGCTGAAACTCGATTCTAGGCATCGAGTTGCTCCACAAACTTCATCTTTTCAAGAAGATTTAACAACATGTAACACTCAAAGAATGAAAACAATGACTTATCAACACAAACTCGATGTCAGGCATCGTGTTGCTTGGAAAACTTGAACTTTTGAATTCATCACACAGTAGGCAAGCATGGAGATGATGGAGAGAGTCTCATACACAGAACTTTACTTAGTTCTTCTCATAGCTATGATAAACACAGACACTTTACAGGTGCTTTCTCACTCAGAAAAGCCTGACTATACTCAGTCATACAAATTGAGTTCTAACTCACTCTATCATTGTCTTCCTCCTACGCGTCAGTTGATACAAACTAACTTATATAGTTTTTCTCAATCTCGTGGCTTTTAGAAAACTTCTAGAACTAAAGTGAACTAACTTTACAAATATAATACACTTTGAATTTGTCCCTTCACATAGGGATGTGGTTTTCTTCTAAAACTTTGACCTTCAAATATATGTCCATTTAGTGATTATTTCTCCAACAGCTCCCCCTCAATCACTATTTGACATTCTCTGTTTCTTCATATCATCTTCTTTTCTTTTACTCCTGCCATGCTTTTGAATCTACTGGTCTTCACACCATCCAAGCTCTTTGTCATTATATCTGCTATCTGATCCTTTGTAGAAATGTAATCCACTTCAATTTCTTTCCCCATTACCTTTTCTCTCAGGAAATGATAATGTATCTCTATATGTTTTGTTCTTGCATGAAATACTAGATTTGTTGCAAGATAAAGTGAACTCATATTATCTCCATGTATTGTATGTTGATGTATGAAACACCACAAGAAATGAATTAATGTGACACTAGAACACCTCTATGGTCACCATTAACTCATTGCCACTCCAAACTTTGAGAAATAATAGCCTAAAGTGAAAACTTTGCTTCTACAGAAATTCCTAGTCACCGAAATGACATACCTTCAGTATTTTGCTAATTTCTCCTAGCTCAAGTATTATTTCTCCATGAAACTTTATAGGCTGAAACTAGAAGAGTAGAGCTTTCCAACAAGCTATTATATGCATCAAACAGAGCTCTAGAACTCAAGTTATGGCCCTCACAAGATGACCCTGTATGACCTTCCAAAACTGGAAAACTTGCCTGTTTTAGTAAGAGCGCCTGTTTAAAATTAGAATTCGATGCCTAGCATCGACTTGCAACGAGAATTCGATGCCGGGCATCGACTTGGGATGTTTTTGGCCACTTTTCAGCAGGGATTGGATGCCGGGCATCGACTTCCCGCATAAAGTCTTGATCTTCTAGACACCAAAACTATAGGTGATTTCATGCACACTTAGAATATGACTTATCAACTGGAATTCGATGCCAGGCATCGAGTTGCTCCAACAACATCATGTTTTTCAAACACTTCAGTACTGAATGAAAAATATAAAAGAAAATATGACTTATCAACAGAGATTCGATGCCAGGCATCGAGTTGCTTGGAAAACTTGATCTTTGTAACTCATCACACAGTAGGTAATCATGGAGATGATGGAGAGAGGCTCATACACAGAACTTTACTCAGTTCTTCTCATAACTATAAAAAACTCAAAAGTTTTACAGATGCTTTCTCACTCAGAGAAGCCCGACTATACTCAGTCATACAAAAATGAGTTCTTCTCACTTTCTCATTGTCTTCCTCCTTCTTCTTCTCTCCGCGTCAGTTAATACTAACTAACTTATATAGACTTTCTCATTCCCGTAACTTTTGAAAAACTTCTAGAACTAAAGTGAACTAACTTTACAAGTATAATACATTTGTGAATTTGTCCCTTCACATAGGCATAGGGTTTTCTTCCTAAGATTTGACCTTCAAATATATGTCCAGTTAGTGATTGTTTCTCCAACAGCTCCCCCTCAATCACTAATTGACATTCCCTGTTTCTTCATATCATCTTCTTTTCTTTTACTCCTGCCATGCTTTTGAATCTGCTGGTCTTCACACCATCCAAGCTCTTTGTCATTATGTCTGCTAACTGATCTTTAGTAGAAATGTACTCCACTTCAATCTCCTTCTCCATTACCTTTTCTCTGAGAAAATGATATTGTATCTCTATGTGCTTTGTCCTTGCATGAAATACTGGATTTGCTGCAAGATAAAGTGAACTCATATTATCTCCATGTATTGTAGGTGTACCTTGATCAATGCCTAAGCTCTTGAACAATGTCTGCATCCATATGACTTCCTTAGCTGCTTCCACAAGTCCTTTGTACTCTGCTTCAGTTGATGATAATGCTACTGTATGTTGTTTCTTGGACCACCAACTTACAAGCTTATCACCAATGTATATCATGTAACCATGAGTTGATCTCCTGTCATCTTGATTACCTGCCTAGTCTGAGTCACTGTAGGCTCTCAACTTCAAATCTGATGTAAAAGGATAATATAATCCTTCCTTTATAGTTCCTTTGATATATCTGAGAACTCTTTGACCTGCAATCCAATGTGGGTCCTTTGGACAATGCATGAATTGTGACAAAACTCCCACTGCATAACTAAGATCAGGTCTTGTTAGTGTAGCATAAATCAAACTACCCACAAGAGATTGATACTTCCTCATATCTTTGTAGTCTGCACCATCATATTTACTGAGCTTGTGATTAACTTCAAGTGGAGTTGAAGCTTCTCTGCAATTTTCCATATCAAACTTCTTCAATAAATTCAGAAGATACCTTTCTTGTGACACATATATGCCATGATCTGTATAAGTAACTTCCATTCCAAGAAAGTATGATAACTTTCCTAGGTCACTAATCTTAAACTCTTTCTCAAGTAATCTCTTTACCTCCTTGATTCCTTCATCTGAAGTACCTGTGATTATAATGTCATCTACATAAATACAAATGTAGATTGTACCTTCCTCTGTTCTTCTGATAAGTAGACTTGGGTCTGCTTTTGAACTTTGATATCCAAGATCATTGAGATACTTCACTAGTCTATAGTTCCAAGCTCTTGGAGCTTGTGTTGAAGCTCAAAGTCAAGGACAAAGCATGGAAGCACATCAAAAGGTGGACACACAAGGAAAGGGAGCAAGTAGGGAGCTCCAAGAAGTGTATGTCAAATTTTCAGAAGAATCCCCTACAAAAATAGTGATTTTCATCACTAAAAACCATTGTAAATACCATTATCTATTTTTAGTAACTCCATTTTGTTCAAGCCGAGGAGTCCTCGAGCTTGAGGAGTATTAGAAGTACCATCGTACCAATTTTCATATTTTTTAGATCTCGTTTGAGCCCTCAAATAAGCCCTGGAACCTAATTTTTAACTAGGCCGGACACTAGGTCTGAACAGGGCCAAAGCTAGTCAAAAACTATAAAAGGAGCTAGAGAGCTCATTTTTGAGGGTAGATTGTAACTGAAACGAACTTGTAAGGGCTTTTGAAAGTAATCTAAAGAACTCCATTGATTCTCTCTCTTTGTCTTGCCGTGTGTGCGCGTGTGTGTGTATGTGTGTGCATGCTTGTGTGCTTCTCACTCACGCACTTGTGCCGCCACTTGCTCGAGGTCTTCATACCATCCTCACGTCTTCCCGGATTGACATTAAAGGAGGTGCTACTCATCATTGAGCTACACCAAATTTTGGCGCCGTTGCCGGGGAGAGAGCTTTGAGGACAAGCGTGTGATGGTAAGACGTAGAGTTGACGCGTTGGAGTTGTAGGTATTTTCTTCACTCTCATCGATTTTCTTTTACTTTCTTCACCATCTTCATCACCATCATCATCATCACCATCTTCCACCTCCATCTCCATCATCGCGAAAATTTCAGTTTTTTGACTATATCCCCATCTCCACCTCATTTCCCTCATTTCACTTGTGAGAGAGAGCGAGAGAGCGAATTTGCATGTGCTGTTTTTTGCATGTTTTGTGAGTATTCTGCAGGTACAGGCCGCATCATCATCCCCAGCACCCTGGGCAGGTACGGAAATCTGAGTAACTGTCTGTGTGTCGCCGAGCTCTGTCAATCGCGACCGACAGAAAAATTGCTCTAATTGCTAAACAAAGTGCATATCCATGACCTACAGGCCAAGGGCTTCCCAAAAATGTGTTTAGTTTTTTGAAATTCCACAGATTTCTGTCAATCGCGATCGCTCTGTCAATCGCGATCGACAAACCACGACGGACAGACCTGTCAATCGCGATCGACACGTCAATCGCGACCGACAGCCCACGACGGCTCTGTCAATCGCGACCGACAGAGTCAACGACCGATTGACCACGACCGACTGACCATACGCGTGACACGTGTCAATCGCGATCGAGCCATCAATCGCGATCGACTCATCAATCGCGACCGACACAGTCAACGACGGTTTGACCACGACGGACAGACCACGACGCCTCTGTCAATCGCGACCGACACGGTCAACGACTGTTTGACCACGATCGACAGACCCTCGCGACGGACCTGTCAATCGCGATCGACTCATCAATCGCGACCGACAGAGTCAACGACGCTTTGACCACGATTGATTGACTTTTCGGCCACGTGTCAATCGCGACTGACCAGTCAATCGCGACTGACAGCCACGACGGACCTGTCAATCGCGATCGACACGTCGATCGCGACTGACCTGTCAATCGCGACCGACAGACTTTGCGAACGCGTTAGAAGGGCAAATTAGGTCAAATTTTCAAGGCAAAATTATTGGTCTAAATTTTGATTGAGTGTGGGACAAACACTAGGGTGTAGTATTGCATCGCGAGGCCGTGCCACAAGCTACTCGAGTATTCCTGTTTGACTGTTAGCTTGTATTGAATTCTGATTTAACTCCCTGAACCCTGAACAGTCCTAACTTTTTCATACGAAATCCAATTTTTGAGCTCGTGGGCTTGTTGGAAAGCTCGTGGCATGTACTACACGCCCTCAATTGTTTTTTATAAAGATAATGCGTTGATTTCTAGAGAGGTTATTTTGAAGTTGACCATACCCAGGGGGATCAAAGTCAGGGGTCTTTAGAATTATTTTCTTAAAAATCGCAATGCAAATGTGTGTTTGTGTCACATGAATGAAAGTGGTTGGTTTTGTTCTTTGAATATAAGCATTGAGCTAACCGTGGGTCCTTTATAGGTCCATTGAGAGCAACTGAGAGCGTACAAAGCAAGGTTTCTTTGCAAGCTTGAGAACCGGGTTCTTGAGCACCATAAAGCAAGGGATCAACAAGTAAGGTTGGAATATTCTCAACTCCCTCTGTCATTTCCTAGCTCAAGCTAAGAACGAGTAGAGATAGGAGTAAGTCAGGGCGACGATAGGCAGTTATCAAGTTGAAGACTACCTAAAAACTCAAGTTCAAGTTAAAAACATAATCTCTGTACTGTCGATAACCTAAAGAAAAAGAACCTAACGTGGAACGATCAACCTAAAGTACGAAGAACATTCAAGCATTCCGACGACGTGATATCAGACAAGACCATAAACACAATAATTAACTAAAAAGAACCAAGTGACTGGTACCAATTGATCGGCAACGAGGTTGTACTCTGGAAAAAAAATTGGGCTAGTCAGTTAGGCATATGAACCTTAGATCAGGACGACACCTAGCCAGGGAGAGACAAAGCCTTAGGTCTTCAGAGGCTAGCGTCAATCACACTGCTAGGTCCTGGGCCCAGCAGTTGAGCCACCACTCATACTACCCTAGCTCGGAGACCAGTGAGTCAGAAATGTCTCAGGGCATAGACAGACCTACGGGAAGTTCAGGAGTGCCTTATCTGTACAGGGTAGAAGGCCCTTACAAAACACAGCTGGAATATCTTAGGACCAACCGACTAGGTGCTAGCATCTATGAGGACGGCCTAGGAAGATCTGTGGTCCAGATTAAAAACCCTGACCAATCCATAGGACTAGAACACCCAGCTGTCAAGTTTGAAAATGGTGCATACCTGGACAAAGAAGGAACTATATATGTAGTCACTAGTCACCCTGATAGGACAGATGACTTCGGGAATGTAATCTCAGAAGCGGACTTAGGTGACCTAGAACAAGGGAACATGGATGCGGAACCTAGAACCCCTCGAGGTAAATCAGTTCTCACTAGGATTATCACGCCTGAATGGGTCCCCCAAGACAACAAGAGCATAGAGTTGCTCCTCAATCGAGAAACTGATGAAGCCTTTTGGAGGTATAAGTCTAACCAGCCAACAGACATAGGAAATATCATGATCTATGAGTTTAAGGATCCGGATAGCCCAGGCAGAGTGACCTACTTAGATCATGCTTCAGAACGGATCTTTGTGGTGACAGAAAATGATAGGCATGCTTACACTTGGAAGGGCGAATTCATTTTCCCCCAACCAAGATCAAATGTAGCCTATGGTCACACTGGAGCTGGCACATCCCAGGCTCATGGTATGCAAAGAGACAGAAGTAAAGATAGACCAGAAGTAAGTTTCGCCAACCCTGTAGGCAGAGAAAGAACGAGAACAGAGACGAATAGGGTAGAACCTGAGATGCATAGAGCCCACAGGAACCAAAGAAATGTAGATGGATTCCCTCTGCCGAGGCCTAGAGAGCATACAAGAACTTTGAGACCCACCCAGCTAGTTAAGTCCATGAAGAATTACTTTGACGGCACAGGAGATCCCTATGATCATGTGGCGGAGTTCAAGCAAGTCTTGAGAGCTGAACAGGTTGAGGACCTGTTCACGCAGTACAATGCCTTCGGTCTAACCCTTAGGAACACGGCCCTTACATGGTTTCAGCCATTAGATGAGCGTCAGTTCAGGAGCATAGACCAACTCCTAGAGGCATTCATTGTAGAGTTCTCTAAGAGCGGCATAAGACACAATACCTCCTCACTGATTCACAGCTTCAAGCAAACCCCTCAAGAGACTGTGAGACTTGCAGGAAGGAGATTTAGGCAATACCTTGAAAGATGTCCTATTTCGGAGCTACCCACATCTGCTAAACAAGTAGCCTTATTCCTTGACGGATTGCTGAGTACGAAATTGAGATCCTATGTGTATCTAAAAGACCCTAGGACCATAGAAGAATGTGTACGCATGTGCATTGACATTGAAGATAACCTAGGGGAAGAACTAGAGCTCTCCAAAATCTACAAAGATTCAGATAGTGCATCTAGTCACTCTTCCACGCAATCCACATCAATTGAGGAACTTGCCGAGAAGGTAGCTCAGAAATTAGGTGTAACTAGCAAACAAATCCCAAGGTTTGCCCCTGTGAAAAGGTGCTATACATGCGGTGGCGACCACATGGCAAATGTGTGTCCCATTATGGCCCAACCCCAAGTTAACCCTAGTAGCCAGTACTGCACCATAGAACGGAAGTACACAAACCACACTGCGCAAGATTGCCCATACAACAAGCAGGCAGTTAGGCAACCTTACCCTCAACCCTACCAACAAGGCAGATACCAGAACCAGTATCCTCCACCACCACAATATGCTAGACCCCAACAAACCTACCAACCACAATATCAGGCCCAACAGAGACCCCAACCGGTGCTAGCACAACAACCCCCTGCCCCAACCAATGTGATCCCGGTAAAGTATACTGCCGCAGAAGAGAACATGAATAGAGCCTTAGTCCCAGTAACCCCATTGATCTCGGAAAGTGACCCAAGTGACCATAGCTTTGATTCTACACATGTCGATAGTCCCCAAGCTTACTACATGCAGTCTCCAGAACATGGTGAGTCCTACTATAGTGAAGAACCAAGTGAACCTAGTTGGGAGTCGGATTACACGAACGTCATGTATGCAAACCCCAACCCTAGGCCTCAACCTAGGCAGGTACGACCACCCTTTCCTAGAGGACCATGCTACCGATGTCAGGGGGATCACTTCATTCGCGATTGTCCCTTACCTGCACCTACACAAAATCAGTCCGTGACGATCCAAGGCTTTTGCCAAGATTGTGGAAAAGAGCATCTCTTACGAGATTGCCCAAAGAACCCCAATAACATGCCAAAAATCACTCCTATCAATGTGATTGGGTTGGTTGTGGATGCCTCAGGAAGTGTCACTTCCACTGCACCAGTGCAGGTGGTTACTAGAGCTCAGGCATTGCAGCAAAACCAAGAGGCAAGCCAGGAAAAGGGCCCAGAGGCTAGTGAAACCGAGAGCGTGACAAAGAAAAGGACTAGAGCGTGGAAAGATAGTCGAGAAAGAATGAAAAGACAATGGGCCAAAAAGATGAGTGAGCTTGAGGAAAGCATAAGAGAAACCAAAGCGAGGATAACTGAACTCACAGCTCAAACTCCCTCTCACATTACCCCGCCTCCACCACTCCCATCTCCATCCGACCCACCACCCTCCCCACCGCCTCATCAAATCCCACCAACCCCTAGAGTAGGATCAGTCCTAGCAGATCCCACTCCTGAAGACCTAAACATGATGCTTAAAGCATATCAGGCCAGAATTCAAGAAGGGCCAACCATAACCGATCATGAAAAATGCTATCCTAGAGCCGAGCTAGAGCTTGAACGAACTAAGATTTGTGCCAAAATGGTAGAATTGGCTCAGACAATGTTTGAGGCCAGCCGCCTATTCAACATTTCTAGTTCAGCTAAGACGCAGTTACACTTTGATGGTCTGCTGGAAAGAATAGAGAAGCTGATTGCACAATCCGAGAAGGAACCTGCCCCTCAAAGAAAGGAAAGGGCAAAAGAACGGATAAGCCAGCCTCTTCAGGAAGCCCACGCGCCTCCTCAAGACGCCTATCTTCCTCCCCAAAAGGCAGATGAGCCTACCCCGAAAGCTTACGTACCTCCACAGGTGACCTACATTCCTTCTCAGAGAGCGTATGAGCCTGCTCGGAAGAGTAATAGAATAAGTAATCCTCTACAAGAAGCTTGTGCTCCAGCCATTTGTGGGAACGAGGAGGGAGCCAACGATAGAATAAGCCCTCCTTCCCAGGTTGCTTATGTGCCTAATTCTACGGAGCCAGACACTTCTTCTTCTATGAATAGGTTTGCACCAGACTTCCTACGAGAGATTCAAGAAGATAAATGGGATAACGAAAGTGAAGTCGCTCCTCCTTTTGAACTTGTGGATGATGCACACGATCAATTCCCACAAGACATCCCATCTATTTACGGGGAACATGAGAGTACTCAGTCTCATGAAAGATTGGACTTTGAGTCTAATTCCATACAGGAGCTACCCCACTTCACAGGCCCATGGGAAGCAAAGTCCACATGTATGAGAGCACCCACAGTCATGGTAAGGAACGACGATTCAGTCATACCTAGGAATACGGAGATAGTAAAGAACACCAAAGTGCAGCGCGATCTCACTTTGGAAGAACTGCCCAAGGATAGACCAGAAGCGCGGAAATATGTAGCTAGTCAAGTAACTGAAGTTGCAAAACCACGTTCCAGGGTAGGATCCCATAGGACAGTGCCAGAAATTCCCTTGGATAAGATAGGAGATATGTGTGAAGGTGAAGAAGGGAACACCTATCTTCCCATTACCTACCAGGAGTACACCACCAAAGCGATTTTGGACTCAGGTGCAGGAGTTGCAATTGCCACTACTTCCCTTTGGAAGCGTTGGGGCAAGCCAGCACTCAGGCCAACAAGAATGAAATTGCAGATGGCCGATGGCCACATAGAGAGACCCCTAGGATTGCTAGAAGGAATAACTCTCACCACTTGTGGTGTCGAGTTTGAACATAGTTTTGCTATCTGTGACTTCAGTAAAAATCATGCCTATGAGATGATTTTGGGAAGGCCATTTATGCGACAATTGCAAGTGGTACAGGATTGGGGAACCAACTCCTTGTATTTGCAACACTTGGGTGTTACGACCAAAGTCAATCTCAAAGATTATTCTCACAAAGATGTCCCTCCTATCCAATGGAATCCCATCCATAGAGCCAAAGATGATACAGAATTAGTGCATTCCATAGGGTCTGGATCCTCATGGATGCATGAAGATACTCACTTATGGATGTGCAAGGTAGCAGTAGAAGAAGAGAAGAGAGAGAAAGCCAGAGAGGTAGGTGCGAAAGAAACCCATAGATCAATCCAAGACCCAGCCTATGCACCTGTAGTTTTTCCAGACGAGGAATTTGAACCCCATGGCTGGGCAGAAATCTTAGCAACAATGGATGTAGCCATCAACGAAGAACAATGGACACCTCACTGTGATGAGGATGGCTATGATATTTCAGTCTTCTCCATAGAGCCAATCATGGGAGAGGCAGTTCTAGAAGAATGCGAACCTAGCCCTGATGCATTTGAGGATGCAAGTGACTCCGATCTAGAGTCAATCATTATGGATCCACCATTTGCATCAGATGAAGAATACTTCCATGAAATAGAATTTCAACCCCAGAGGCATGGAGAGGTTACAAATGATGTAAGATTAGCAACGCATATGACCCCTAAGGAAGAAGGAAAGAAACGAAAGAAAAGAGAAGCCTTACCAGAAGAGGAAGAATCTTTGTTTGAGGTCCCAGAAAATTTTAAGAAGTATGAGATAGATGACAGGAGAGTCATGATAAGAATGCCTAAACGGGAGGCACAATCAGGAGAGGCCTATGATAACAAAGAAACCACTAAGAAAATAGTAGTGGCCATAGAAGAAGGAGAGGAGAGATGCACGTATATAGGCCATGACCTGACAGAAGAAGAAGAGTACGAATTGATTACCTTGCTAAGAGAATACAGAGATGTATTCGCTTGGAGTTACAAGGATTTGAAAGGTGTTGACCCCGACATATGCTCACACACCATCCCCATGACCTCAGATGCCAAACCCTCTAAGCAAAAGCCTTATACATATAACGATAATTACGCCGCTAAGATCAAGGAAGAGATAGATAGACTGATCGAAGCTGGATTTATCTATGAAATTGAGCACACTGAATGGGTATCCCCCATCGTAGTGGTGCCCAAGAAGAATGGCAAACTGCGTGTGTGCATTAACTTGAAAAAGGTTAATGCCGCCACGATTCGAGATAACTATCCGCTTCCCATCACAGAGCATCTCTTAGAAAGAGTGGCAGGCAAGGAAGTGTACAGCTTCCTTGATGGATTTTCGGGCTACAATCAAGTAGCTATAGCTCCAGAGGATCAACATAAGACAGCCTTTGCCACAGAATGGGGCATTTTTGCTTTTAGAGTAATGCCATTTGGGCTTACCAATGCACCAGCCACCTTCCAGAGGCTGATGTGCCATGTGTTTAAGGAGTTCCTGAGGAAGAGTTTAGAAGTCTACGTTGACGATCTCTGTGCTCATTCCAATGTTAGACAAACCCATATTCCTGAACTCAAACAAATCTTTGACAAATGTAGAGAATATCAAGTCTGCCTGAACCCCGAAAAGTGTGTTTTTATGGTCAGGCAAGGTAAGATTCTCGGACACATAGTGTCAAAGAATGGCATATCTACCGACGAAGAAAAAGTGAGAGCCATAGCAGAGCTACCTAGGCCAAAGAATGTCAAGGAAGTACAAGCTTTCATGGGGCATTGTGGTTATTATCGACGATTTATACACATGTATGCTGTCATTGCAAAGCCCATGTACGGACTTCTGACAAACTTTGAGTGGACGGATGAATGTGAGGATTCCTTCCAGGAACTTAAACGAAGATTATGTTCAGCACCAATCTTGACCACACCAGATTGGAATAAGCCATTCCATGTTCACGTGGATGCATCCAATTATGCTATTGGATGTGTACTTGCACAACCTACTGGTGAAGGTAATATGGACCTTCCAATTGCCTATGCCAGTAGACAATTGAATGCCGGCTGAACGAAATTATACCACTACTGAACGAGAAGGATTAGGCATGGTATATGCAGTTAAAAAGTTTAGACATTATTTGCTTGCAAATAAGTTTAAATTTTTTACGGACCATCAGGCATTGTTGTACTTAGTAAACAAGCCATGCAATACAGGTAGATTAGTAAGATGGTTTCTCTTACTAATGGAATATGACTTTGAGGTTGTGGTAAGAAAAGGTAGGACTCACTTGAGAGCAGATCATCTCTCTAGGCTCACATCGGGAGAAGCCCCACAAGGAGTGTCAGATGACCTTCCTGATGCTTACTTGTTTAATTTGGAAGTGGTGCCGCAGTGGGCCAAGCCATTGGTACCAGTATTGACATACGGGCCTAACCATCCTGTGGTAAACACACGGAACAGAGAGGTTGTAAAAGCCCAAAAATACCACATCATGGCAGGAAGCATGTACAAGCACACAGATCAAGGAATCTTGGCTTGTTGTGTAGAAGAGGATGAGTACGCTAAGTGGTTGCAACTAGCACATGTAGGTGCACTAGAGCAACACCATTCAAAGCAACGAACTTTACAGACTCTAAAGAGATTCGGAGTGCATTGGCCAACTATGGAAGCGGATGTCCAAAAGTTGTGCAAGGAATGCCCAATCTGTTGCACTAAACCACCTGTGGAACATGCCACTCTCTATCAAATATCTATTGTGCCAGATTGGAGTGAACCTCTAGTATCATTCTTGCGGACAAACACATTCCCCCCAGACATGACTCTAGCTAGGAAAAGGAGTTTAGAACAAGAAGCCCTGGATTATTCACTCATAGGTGATAATCTATATAAGCGCGGTAAAGATGGTTACCTGAGATTATGTGTCCATGAAAGTGAGTATCTTAAGATCTTAGAAACTGCTCACCAAGGTGTAGCAGGAGGACACTTTGGACCAGATCGGGTAATCAAGGCAATACTATTTGCGGGCTTTTGGTGGCCTACACTTCACATGGATGCACATACCTATGTGAAACGGTGTGATGTCTGTCAAAGGACTCAGTATCCTATACGCAAAGATGAGATGCCACTGAAACCTATGATGGGTGGACGTGCATTCTCTAAGTGGGGAATAGACTTCGTAGGTCCTATTAATCCCCCAGCTAAGGGTTCTCATGCGGAATACATCATTGTGGCAACAGATTATCTCACCGTGGGTAGAGGTAAAAGCTACGACAAAGAACGATGCTCAGACAACTGCCAAATTCTTGTTTGAGAATGTATTCACAAGATACGGGCTACCTATCGAGCTGGTAAGTGATAGAGGCACTCATTTCTTAAATGAAGTGATTGAAAATCTACTCCAAGAATTCTTGGTAATACACAAGAAGTCTGCCCCCTATCACCCTCAAGCTAATGGACAAGCTGAGAGCACTAATAAGATCTTATGCAATGTACTCACAAAATTAGTGAACACTAAACGCTCTGATTGGGACAAACAGCTACACCATGCTGTTTGGGCATACCGAGTTGCCTACAAAACGGTACTCCAAGCCACCCCCTTTCAGATGGTATTCGGCCAAAACGCTGTGCTACCCTTGGATTTCCTGATTCCTACGTTGAAAGTAGCACAAGAGCACGAATGGACAGGTCATGAGCTCTCCTCTAGGATCTTTGACCTTGAACGATTAGGAGAAACAAGACTGAGAGCCGCTGCAAGAATATATGCAACCAAGAAGAGACAGAAGGCATACTTTGATGCCCACGTAAAGGATAAGGGTTTGAAAGCAGGAGATCTAGTTTTAGTCTATACACTGAAACAACACGCAAGGAAGCTAGAAAAGAGAGGCTACGGACCAATGATCATCAATAGGATCTCCACGAGCGGAGCAGTACAACTAGCCACGTTAGAAGGTGATGTTCTCCCAAACTATATTAGCGGTTGCAGAGTCAAGTTGTATCACGAACCCCTCACGGAGGAAATGCTCAGCCGACTCAACACTGCTAAGAAAAGCAAAGAGGAAGAAAAGCGAGTTCGAGAAGAAGCTCAAGCAGAAGCTTTAGAACGCATCAGAAGGATGAAGTTACGAAGGCAAGGCCGAGATCAGACTAGAACAGATGACAATGCAGATCAAGAATATCCTATGGCCATGTGTGAAGTCGCAGGAACAAGCTCGCATAGGATAATTGATCGACGTCCCTTCATAACCCTAGATATAGGACAAGGAAAGAGTGCAAGGACCGTAAGAGCCTTGATTGACTCAGGTGCAGCCACTAGTGCTGTTAAATTGTCTTACTGTCAAGAGTTGCAGTTAGCTGTCAATCCTATGGAAGCGTATCTCATAGGATTGGGCGGCGTGGAAACCCCTTGCATGGGCGAGGTGGAACTTCCCCTCTACATTCATGATGAGGCAATGACAGTTAAAGTACTAGTGTGTCAAGATGAGGATCTCACTGAACCCCTTGTCTTGGGTCAAGATTGGATCTATGACCAAGCAGTCCACTTGAACCTAAGAAGTGGACTTCTTTAGATTTGGGTCAATCATAGTCGAATTATAGTAGAGTTAGATAATGGAGCACTCAAGGAACTAGGAAAGGCACAGACTTCTGGTCCTTCCAGGAATACACATGAAGATGACCATGTTGTTCTTGTCCAAAACTATGTGTTGCAGAGGAATGATATTCGCAAAAAAGGAGTCAGAGATGCAAAGGAACTCCCTTCTTTTCCAAGGGCCAGAAGGAGGCAGCAACTAAGGGCAAATCAATCACTAAAGACTCCCCGGACGAGAGACCAAAAGAACGCGCGAAGCAGAACAACTCAACCGATGAAGCAGATATGGGTACGCAAAGGAGAGCAACCACCAACCTTGCCCCCACAAATTCCATCCATGCAAACCAACCAGGCCAGAAGACGAAGGAAGCAGCTCAGACAAGCTCAATCACAAGGTATCCAACAAGTTTGGGTGCCTAAGAAGTTAGCTGCAGCTCAACAAGGGCAATTACAGATGTGGGTACCTAAGAAGCTCCTACATCCACAACAACCTTTGTTCTCCCACATGCAAAAGGTTTCAACAAAGAAGCCAAAAAGAGAAAAGGGTAAGAACCACGTACAGAGACCAAAGGAAGATCAAATCAGCTCTTCAACATTAGTAAGAAGACATGCAAAAAGGATATGGGTTTGGAAGCCAAAAGTGCAAGTAGTCTCCACCGAACCAAAGCGTCAACCACACTGGATACCACAGTTCAGAAAGCATCCAATAAGAAAGACGCCTGAAGTGACCTCTACAGTGCCAAATGATGTTCTAAAATGGACTCCAATAAGGAGGATCACATCAATTCGAGACTCAATGGATACCTCTACCAAGATCGGCATCAATCTCCACAAATGACATCAAAAGCCTCGAACGAGCAACAACCATGTGCTCCTTGCACAACCCTGTCCTTTGCACCATTCAGGTCATGCATTTCCAAAGTATGCATTAATATAGGGCCACATTACACGGCCGTGCATAGCCACACTTGAGAATCCCACGCACAAGAGCACAGTGACATATGTCAAATATTTCTATTGATACTAACTTTTGTGTTCTTGTTTTGTGATATCCTTTTCTCTCTCAAAAAAAAAAAAAAAAAAACAACAAAAAAAAAAAAGGGGGGAGAAAGAAAAGTGGGAGAGAGCTTGTTCCCAGGTTTGGCTTATGAAACATGAATGAGTCACGCTTAGTTGAAGGTGGAACTGTTGATTACTAGGCATTTATCAATTTGGATAGAAGTGTTTCTCGGCCAGCAGTGAGATTATTGCTGCCTTATCTGGAATGAAGAGCTTGAAGGTCCGCAACTTGAGTGAGGCTTAACTACTTCATGTACCAGAGCATCCAAGGAGATATCTGCAAAAGGTAGTTCTGAAGGAGAAGACTCCTGCATATGAGGAGAGAGGATCCACCACTCAAAAGATCTCATCAGTGGACAATCAACGTGGACATTCATCAACAATGTTCCATCCCAAAGGCCGAGCGTACAACACGAAGAGACAAACATCCATCAACCTTCTCCATGGTAAGTATCTTTACTCTGGAAACACCATAACCATGATAGTTTAGGAAACCTCTTCGTCAGCATACCCTTGAGCACTTAGCTCAAGACCCGCAATTCTTGCACCATACTTCTTGCCATGCATTATCCAAGTACGCATACATAGGGCCACATTACAAGGCCATGCACACGGCACATAATTTGTTCAACCCATGCACTAATGCACTTAACCATCATCCATTATGGGTTACAAGTATTTGGCACGAAAACTATGAAAGCCATCTTTGGAAGAATCAGAGGACATCACGGTGACCACTACAAGAACAAGGGAGCCATCCACCACCGAGAGTTGCTCACAATCAACATTGACCACATCCTTTGAGCAGCTAGCAGTTTTGGAAAACTCACAAATGCACCACCCAGATGGAATACAAGGCAGAAGTACGTACAAAGGGACTACAAACTGCAAGAGATAACAGTGGCAAAGTGAAGAACCAGACAAACGACCAAGATACATTGGGAAGAGGGATCGCCCCTGGTGGACGCAAAGGATGCTACCTCTCAACGTACTACATGGAACGACCACCACAACAAGGGTCTGTCAGGGACGACAGACTCGAGAAGGGGGGGAGTGTTGAAGCTCAAAGTCAAGGACAAAGCATGGAAGCACATCAAAAGGTGGACACACAAGGAAAGGGAGCAAGTAGGGAGCTCCAAGAAGTGTATGTCAAATTTTCAGAAGAATCCCCTACAAAAATAGTGATTTTCATCACTAAAAACCATTGTAAATACCATTATCTATTTTTAGTAACTCCATTTTGTTCAAGCCGAGGAGTCCTCGAGCTTGAGGAGTATTAGAAGTACCATCGTACCAATTTTCATATTTTTTAGATCTTGTTTGAGCCCTCAAATAAGCCCTGGAACCTAATTTTTAACTAGGCCGGACACTAGGTCTGAACAGGGCCAAAGCTAGTCAAAAACTATAAAAGGAGCTAGAGAGCTCATTTTTGAGGGTAGATTGTAACTGAAACGAACTTGTAAGGGCTTTTGAAAGTAATCTAAAGAACTCCATTGATTCTCTCTCTTTGTCTTGCCGTGTGTGCGCGTGTGTGTGTATGTGTGTGCATGCTTGTGTGCTTCTCACTCACGCACTTGTGCCGCCACTTGCTCGAGGTCTTCATACCATCCTCACGTCTTCCCGGATTGACATTAAAGGAGGTGCTACTCATCATTGAGCTACAGCTTGCTTCAATCCATACAATGCTCTTCTCAACCTGCAAACAAAATTTGGATACCTGGAATCTATAAACCCTTGAGGTTGTTCCATGTATACCTCATCTGATATGTATCCATTCAAGAATGCATTTTTTATATCCAATTGACTTAGAGTCCATCCTTTTGAAGCTGCAATAGCAATGATTGTCCTTATAGTTGACATCTTAGCTACGAGACTGAATGTCTCATCATAATCTATGCCATAGGTCTGGGCATAGCCTTTCACCACCAATCTAGCTTTGTATCTGGCTATACTGCCATCTGCAAGCTTCTTCACTTTATAAACCCATTTATTTCCAATTACTTTCTTACCATTTGGTTTAGGAACAAGTTCCCATGTCTTGTTCTCCTCCAGTGCATTGAACTCTTCCTTCATTGCTTCTTCCCATTGCTTCTTACCTTTAGCTTCATCATAGTTCTGAGGTTCTTCATCATCTTTGACCATATATGCATAGTTCTTCTGAGTTATGTAAGAAGTATCATAAGAATACCTTTCTGGTTGTCTTCTAGTCCTGCTTGACCTTCTTGGTTCACATTCTTCATATGTGTCTGGATACAGTTCTTCATCAAATATAGGAGCTTCTTCATTTCTTCTTCTTAATCTACTTGTGGATGTACTTGCTTGCATATAGTCTTCATCTCTATTTACCTGCACAATTGATTTTCCTTTCTCACATCTTCTTACCTCTTCTTCAAATTCTTCAGCTGTATGACTTGATCTGCATACCAACTTTTCTGTTCATCAAATGTAGCATCTCTAGAAACAATAAATTGTTTGGTTAGAGGATTCCACAATCTGTAACCCATCTGCTTTTCATCATAACCAATGAACACATATTTTTCTGCCTTTGGTTCAAGTTTATGCCTAAGTTGTGATGGCACATAAGCATATGCAATTGATCCAAACACTCTACAATGATCTAGTGTTGGTTTCTTACCCCACCAAGCTTCATATGGAGTCATTCCATTCAGAGCTGCACATGGTAATCTATTCACAAGATATGTAGCTGTATTTACAGCCTCAGCCCAAAGATAATTTGGACAATTCTTCTCCTTTAGCATAGCTCTAGCAAACTCAACCAAAGTCCTGTTCCTTCTTTCTGCTACACCATTTTGTTGTGGTGTATACCTACAGGTTATTTCTCTCTTAATACCTGCATTCCAAAGATAATCATTGAACTCTTGGGAGAAGTATTCTCCCCCTCCATCAGACCTCAGTCTCTTAAGCTTTTGACCTGTGATTCTCTCTGCATATGCATCAAAATGCTTGAAAGCTCCAAACACTTCTGATCTTTCCTTCAAAACATATAATGTTATCCATCTTGTAGCATCATCAATGAAAAGAACATAATACCTTGAGCCACTGATAGATCCTTCTTTTGTTGGTCCCCATACATCTGTATGAATGAGCTCAAGTACTCCATCATGTTTGAATCCTTTCTTTTGAAATGGTAACCTGTGTGCTTTACCCATTTGACATGCTTCACATTTATAAACCATATGTTGACTTTGCACATTTGGTAATCCTAGTACAGACTGATTAGCAACCATAGCTTTAATTCCTCTTTCATTGAAATGACCTAATCTCTTATGCCAGAGATCAAGTTCTGTAATCACTGCTTCACCATGTGTGAGCAAAGCTTGACCAATGTTCCCTTGTACTCTTAAAGTAAAGAGTCTACCTTCTTTCTTACCAGAGACAATCTGATTATATCCATTCTCTAGATCTTCCACAAATACTCCTTCATTTGTAAACCTGACTTGAAAACCTTTTTCAACTATCTGTCCCACACTAATCAAGTTTTTAGGTATTGTAGGAACATACAAAACATTGGTTAGCAAATCTGCTCCACTCTTGCATTTCACTTTTCCAATTGAATGTACACAATGTCTTGTATTATCACCAGTTTGAACTGTGTGACTAGAAATGCCTTTTTCCAAATCTGACATCAATTCTATGTTTCCTGACAAATGATTAGAACATCCAGAGTCAATGTAAAATACCTTTAGATCTTCTTTATTTGATGTGTTGATTGAGTTCATCATCAATGATGTATGACTTTCATTCTGTGTGTCATTTGCATAGTTGTAGTAGGTGGTGTTGTAGGATTGATTCTGTCCCCAACTTCTTCCTCCACCTCTACCATAGCCTCCTCTTTGACTTTGTCTACCTCTTTGAAAATTACTTTGATATCTTCCACCTCGACCTCTGCTATTGTTGTTTTGATTCTGGTTTGATCCTTGTTGGTTGTGCCAACAATCATGAGCCAAATGATTACTCAATCCACAGATCCAGCAAGCCTTTTTGTTGTTATTTTGATTACCTCTTCCTCTTCCAAAACCTCTTGCTCTTCCTCTGCCAGTGCCTTTACCTCTTGCATAATAAGCTTGAGAATTAGACTCCTCTTCATCCTTTGCTTTACCTTTATCTCCTTTCTTCTTATTCTTCATGTACATTGCAGAACTTTGACCTTTATCTCCATCTCCCTTCAAGTCTTGCTCATATGTGAGCATCAAACCAAGCAACTGGTTCAAATCTGGAACATAATGATTTAATGAAAGTTCTGTTGATAAGACAAAAGGTTTCCACCTTTCATCCCCTCTCAAGCCTGCAAGTAGTTGAGCAATCAATCTGTGATCTTCAACATCTTCATCTATGGATCCAAGACTATCTGCTAGATCCTTCATCTTAGTGACATAATCACTAATGGTTTGACTTGGCTTCTTCTTGAATGTTGTAAACTCTGACCATAGACTTGCTTTCCGTGCTTTAGTAGTGCTTTGGAAATGATATTCCAATGCATTCCATATATCTTCTGATGATTCCAATCCTCTGATGTGTGGTAGCAAATGATCTGAGATTGTATTGTAGATGTAGGCTTTTGCACTTGCATCCTTCTTCTGCCAATGCTTTAAAGCATCAAGTTCCTCTTTCTTTGGTCGGCTTTCATCTTCAAATACTGGCTTCTCTTCTTCACCTGTTACATATACCATGAGATCCTTACTCATAAGTAAGGCTTCCATTCTCATTACCCATGCGGGGTAATTATCTCTGTCCAGTTTGTCAATGGAGATATGATCTGCCATAGTTCTTTCCTTCTGCTGCAACCTGTGAGCTTAAAGGATAAAGGATAATACCTTTTGAAGTTCTTTGTGTATGAGGATACTTTTGAAGTAACCTTTTGATGCCTTGTGTCTTCAAATGCTTCACCTTTCAAACTTTAATGGAAAACTTTACAAAACTTCTCGTACCTTTGTCGTCTTCTGCTCTCGAGAATCTTTCTGCTCTGATACCACTTGTTGATGTATGAAACACCACAAGAAATGAATTAATGTGACACTAGAACACCTCTATGGTCACCATTAACTCATTGCCACTCCAAACTTTGAGAAATAATAGCCTAAAGTGAAAACTTTGCTTCTACAGAAATTCCTAGTCACCGAAATGACATACCTTCAGTATTTTGCTAATTTCTCCTAGCTCAAGTATTATTTCTCCATGAAACTTTATAGGCTGAAACTAGAAGAGTAGAGCTTTCCAACAAGCTATTATATGCATCAAACAGAGCTCTAGAACTCAAGTTATGGCCCTCACAAGATGACCCTGTATGACCTTCCAAAACTGGAAAACTTGCCTGTTTTAGTAAGAGCGCCTGTTTAAAATTAGAATTCGATGCCTAGCATCGACTTGCAACGAGAATTCGATGCCGGGCATCGACTTGGGATGTTTTTGGCCACTTTTCAGCAGGGATTGGATGCCGGGCATCGACTTCCCGCATAAAGTCTTGATCTTCTAGACACCAAAACTATAGGTGATTTCATGCACACTTAGAATATGACTTATCAACTGGAATTCGATGCCAGGCATCGAGTTGCTCCAACAACATCATGTTTTTCAAACACTTCAGTACTGAATGAAAAATATAAAAGAAAATATGACTTATCAACAGAGATTCGATGCCAGGCATCGAGTTGCTTGGAAAACTTGATCTTTGTAACTCATCACACAGTAGGTAATCATGGAGATGATGGAGAGAGGCTCATACACAGAACTTTACTCAGTTCTTCTCATAACTATAAAAAACTCAAAAGTTTTACAGATGCTTTCTCACTCAGAGAAGCCCGACTATACTCAGTCATACAAAAATGAGTTCTTCTCACTTTCTCATTGTCTTCCTCCTTCTTCTTCTCTCCGCGTCAGTTAATACTAACTAACTTATATAGACTTTCTCATTCCCGTAACTTTTGAAAAACTTCTAGAACTAAAGTGAACTAACTTTACAAGTATAATACATTTGTGAATTTGTCCCTTCACATAGGCATAGGGTTTTCTTCCTAAGATTTGACCTTCAAATATATGTCCAGTTAGTGATTGTTTCTCCAACATTGTAGGTATACCTTGATTAATGCCCAAGCTTTTGAATAATGTATGCATCCATATGACCTCCTTAGCTGCTTCCACAAGTCCTTTGTACTCAGCCTCACTTGATGATAATGCTACTATATGTTGTTTCTTTGAACACCAACTTACTCATACACAGAACTTTACTCAGTTCTTCTCATAGCTATGAAAAACTCAGAAACTTTACAGGTGCTTTCTCACTCAAAGAATCCCAACTATACTCAGTCATACAAAATGATTTCTAGCTCATTCTATCATGGTCTTCCTCCTACGCATCAGTTGATACAAACTAACTTATATAGTTTTTCTCAATCTCATGACTTTTAAAAAACTTCTAGAACTAAAGTGAAATAATTTTACAAATATAATACACTTGTGAATTTGTCCCTTCACATATGCATGTGGTTTTCTTCTAAAACTTTGATCTTCAAATATATGTCCAATTAGTGATTCTTTCTCCAACACATTTCTCCTTTTCAAAGATGCACAAAGCATGTTTTCTTCTTGCTTGAAAAATATAGTTAATGCTCAAGTTTATGCACATGAATGGTTATATCTTTAAAAAAAGATTGCAAGTAGAATGTTTGTGCATGGATGATTGGGAAAATGCATTTTCAAGATCAAGAGTTGCTTGATTTAAGTTTGGTGCATGAAAGGAGAATGCCAAAATATGCATGCACTCACATGACTTTGCATGCAAGGACAGACATTTGCATATGCATGATTGTTTGTTAAGTAGTTCAATACTTATACTTTTGTTACCTCTTTTTTCTAACTAGACTTAGATAGTTAGGGAAAATAGCAAACTAGGTAGTTGCAAGGCTCTTGGCTGCCATGCAACTCAAGTAACTAGTTTGTTTTTCCCAAACACGATACTTAGGTATCACAAATTAGGAGTGTTGATCAGAAAAAGTAGGACCTTGGAAAGTCAAGTGTTCAATTTTCTTGCTCATTGGAATGGCAAGAAAATAGGGCTACTTGAAGATTTCCATGATAACTCTAAGTTTGGAGAGAATTTAGAGAATCCTAACAACAAACCTACATGTAGTCATTAGCTTGGATTTAAGAAATCATGCATCCAAGCAGGTTGATAAAGTTTCCATTGGAAGTTTTATCTGATTCTATCCCAAGACGTGATAAGACTCAAATAAAAATCAAATGGTCAATTGAACTTTCAAGTTCAAAGGATAGTTGATATGTTCCAAATTTGAAAAAATCATGGAACTTTTGATTTTTTTTTATTTCATCCTAATGAGTGATTAACATCAAAGAGGTAAATAAATTTTAGCATCACTTGAACTTTAGTGTCCAATAGCTGGATGCTAGGCTCCATGATTGCATCTCTAGTCAAGTTGCAAAGTTTTCAAAAAGCATGGAAACTTTATTAAGCACTTTTCCGAGGATGAGAAAATTATGCTTGGTTTTGTTTAAGATAGTTAGGGCTTAAAGAAGAAACCCAAGTCAAAGATATCTTTGGGAATTAAGTTACTTCCTAAAGATAAGCCAATAAAGGAAATATTCTGGTTAAATATTTCATTAGTTAAAAAGGAATATCTTTTGGACAAGATCAAGACATAAAACTTTATTGTTTGTCCAAAAGTCAAGCTTTTCTTTTTAAAAGATTATTCCAGTAAACCAAAAGACTCCAAGAAGAATCATTGGCTTAGTATTACTTGATTCCTTAGAAGGAATCTAAAGTTCTTGAAAGGAAAAATCTCCCTAGATGTGAGACTAGAATCTTTCAAGAAAAGTTTAATAGCTAATAGTTCTAAGCAATTTCCAAACCACCGGTATTGGTACTTAAGTCTAGATATCAATATAACATAAAGATGTATCAAAGAATCTAAACTTTGGAATCTTAGAGGCATGAGTGAATAATTCCTTTTGGGAATTATTCACTCAAGTTCCATTTATCCAATGGAAAATTGTGAAAAGAGTAAATTGATCTAAGTTTGAATAGAGTGAAAAAATTCCAAGGGTGTAGTCTACAACCGTGAATATGGTACTTACGTGTGTGGAAGGTAAAACATAATGTTTGCCTAAAAAGGAATTTTGGTACAAATCTAGAGAGCATGAGCAGATGCTTAGACTTAAGCAGTAGAGAGATTCCTGTAAAGTCTTGGCCGAGATAGGTACCTAAAGCATGAGTAACAAAGAGACAAGAAGTCAAAAGCTCTTGTCACTACAAATTGGTCAAGAATAAACCAATTGAGCTTGAATCTGTGAAAATTCAAGTACTTGGAGGAATAGATATTCTATGAAGAGGTTTTCAAGTTTCCAAGGCAAATCATGTGATTTTATGAAAATCATGTGAAGGAATCAAAACCTAGAATATCAAGTTAGAGGTAATGCCTAAAACTTCAAAATTCTCATAAAGAATTGAAGAAAGAAGGTACTCTCTCAAGAGATGTTTAGATGTTAGGATAAATATCACCCACACATTAATGTGAATATAAAATAGGGTGGTATGGGACTCCAGATTTTATACTCAGATTGATACAAAAAAGATGGTATTGATGGAGAGTGTTAATCTCCAAAAGAACAACCTACTCTTGTGATTAGAGCACCTCTATACCAAGAGTAAGTCACAACCTTCACCAAATTAGAGGTTCAATCTCCAAATTATCAAAAGTTGAAAACTTCTGTGAAGAAGATAAAACACAGAAAGTCTGCTGCACAATTTCTTCTCATTGACCTATCAACCATGTAAAGTTTTCTATGAAATTTTGTATGGAGTGTCGCCTAGAGATTACGCATCTCCTCCAAGTTAAATCTCTTCAAAAGGTTTAGTATAACTTGAGAAATCAACTTCACAAGTTACCTATGTCTAAATTTACACTTCTGAGAAGTTGATTTTTACACCCCTAACTTCTTGCATATAGTTCTCTCAATCTCGAACCCGTTTAAGCAAATGCTTGTAGATACAAGTAGCTTATCTTGTAACTTAAAGATTAAGTGCTTGCTTGCACAAAACTTTAAATTGTGGAGTGAGAACTGACCAAAAAATCAAGATCGAAATTTGCGCCTGTTTCAGAGAACTGTGAACATTCAACACATATGAATGTTCCTACTAACAATTCTCTTAACCTGTTTACAATTAAACACTGAAACTTAAGCCATAGATTGATTAACTATAGACTTAGATATCCTCAAAAGGATTTCACAAATGATCCACCACAGATGGAGAACACGCAAAAAATTCGGGCGCAACTTTTCTTCGATTACTCAGAAAATTACAGTTGAGTGATGAGAGGAAAAACTCAACTAACTTTTCATATGTCTAATGACACTTACAAATCCTAATTTCTTCACTCCTATGCTCTCTCATATTCTCTTCTATGTTCTCTCTTATGCCCCGACATTTTTCAAGATATTTATAGAGAAATTTGTACAAGTCTATGACTAATCAAAGGTCTAAGTGAACTATGACTATACTAATGTAAATATGTGTACATTCCTCACATTCTTTGAATGTAGTCTTTTTCCAAGCTTCAAGAATTGAATCTTCCTTCATTCTTTAACCTTCCAAACATTCAATTGATGATTGGTCTGCACCAACAGCTCCCCCTCAATCATCAATTGAGGTTTTCTCTGTCTTCTTTATACCTGCCATGTCTTTGAATCTTTGTAACTTTGGTCCATCCAAGCTTTTTGTAAGCATATCAGCTATCTGATCTTTTGTTGAAGTATGGATTACTTCAATCTCCTTATCCATCACCTTCTCTCTCAGAAAGTGATACTCAATCTCAATATGTTTGGTCCTGGCATGAAAAACAGGATTAGCAGCTAAATACAATGAACTCATGTTATCTCCATATATAATTGGTGTCCCCTGCATAATGTCAAAACTCTTCATCAAGGTCTTGAGCCAAATCACTTCCTGCAGCTTCAACCATGCCTTTGTACTCAGCTTTTGTAGATGACAAAGCAACTGTATGTTGCTTCTTGGAACACAATGAGATAAGCTTATCTCCCACATAACACATGTATCCATAGGTTGATCTTCTATCATCTGGATTACCTGCCCAATCTGCATCACTATATATTTTGATATTTGTATCTGATGTAAAACCATAATACAAACCTTCTGTGAGTGTACCCTTAATGTACCTCAACACTCTTTGTCCTGCAATCCAATGTTCTTTCCTTGGACAATGCATGAATTGAGACAATACCCCTACTGCATATCATAAATCAGGTCTAGTTAAAGTAGCATAGATAAGACTACCAACCAAACTCTGATATTGTCTCATATCCTTGAATTCTTCACCTCCAAATTTGCTCAATTTATGATTCACCTCCATTGGTGTAGGTGCTACCCTGCAATCATTCATTTTAAACTTGATTAACAAGTTCTTTAAATACCTTTCTTGAGTCACAAACACTCCATGCTGAGTGTATGTGATCTCCATGCCCAAGAAATATGACAAGTCTCCCAAATCACTAATTTTGAACTCCTTCTCCATTTGCTTCTTTAATCTCTGTATGCCTTCCTCATCTGTACCTGTAAGAATTATATCATCAACATATATGCACATGTATATGAATCCATCATCACTTGCTTTGACAAGCAAGCTACTATCTGCTTTAGACACCTGAAATCCAAGTTCTTTTAGGAACTTTACAAGTCTATAATTCCATGCCCTTGGGGCCTGCTTCAAGCCATACAAAGCTCTCTTGAGCTTGCCCACATGATCTGGATGCCTTTTATCTCTGAACCCTTGAGGTTGCTCCATGAACACATCATCTGAAATATAACCATTCAAAAAAGCATTCTTCACATCTAATTGACACAACTTCCAACCTTTACATGCAGCAATACCTATGAGTGTTCTGATGGTTGTCATCTTTGCCACAGGACTATAAGTCTCATCATAATCAATACCATATGTTTGAGCAAACCCTTTGACAACAAGTCTAGCTTTGTACCTAGACACACTTCCATCTGCAAACCTCTTGGTCTTGTAGACCCACTTGCATCCAATAATCTTTTGACTATTTGGTTTAGGAACCAAATCCCAAGTCTGATTTTCCATTAGTGCATCATATTCTTCCTGCATAGCTTTCTCCCATTTTTCCTTACCTTTTTCCTCTTCATATGTAGAAGGGTCTTCATCTGTTTTCATCATGTAAGCATAATCTTTTGTGGCCAAAAATGAAGTATCATAACTATACCTTGTAGGTTGCCACCTATTTCTTGATGACTGTTGCTCTAGCACAATGGTAAGTACCACGTTAAGAAGCTTCACCTCCTTAATGTCAATCCGTGGGAGAGGTAGGAGTGATATGAAGATCGTGAATGTGAGATGATGTGAGAGTGAAGGTGAGAAGCACAAAGATGCACACACACATACACACACACAATGAAGAGACAAGCAAGACACAATGGAAGGTAGGAAATTAGCTCTATTACTCAAGAATACTCTTACAAGCTCAAACTAGCTCTACTCTCTTCTTTACTCCAACAAGCTAACCTCAAAAATGAGCTCTCTAGCTCTTTTTATAGTTTCTAGACTAGTTTTGACCGGTTTCACATCTAGTGACCGGCCTAGTTAAAAAATAGGTCCTAGATGCTATTTGAAAGGGTAAACGGTGTCTAAAAATAACAAAAATTGGTACGAGCATTCTACCTAAGCTCCTCAAGCTCGAGGACTCCTCGGCTTGCACAAAATGGAGCTATGACTTACAAAATGGGGTTTTGTCTATATTACATATGTTACAAGAGTGATGAAAATCACTGTTGAATATTTGAAGAGGTAATAAAAACATAATTGTTTGAAAAAATAATCCGACTGGCTCCCTGCTCCGTCTTTACATGCTTCCATGTCGTCTGTGCCTCTGACTGTGCCTCTGACTGCTTCCAACACCCCCCTCCCTCTCGCTTCTGTCGTCCTCGACAGAACCTTGTTGTGCGGTCTGCCGGATGTAGTTTTGTAGGAGGTCGTGAGCGAGGGTGTGCTCAGATATTCGAATGCCTCGGGCCAGATCAGCCTCGAGCTTCTCCCAGTCGATCGGTTGCGGTTCGTCGTGTGGCGGGAGTTGATAATGCGTGGAATAAACCATTCGTTCACAGGCAAAAAGTTGCAATAAATATGTGGGCCTGCTGATGAATACTTCGGAATGGTATTCCCAAAACCCGGTGGTGAACATCTCTTCAAATGTTTGTTTGTAGCATGCCGGGAGGCATTTGATCCTACAGTGCCAGGCATAACACACCCGGAGCGATGGCGTTGTGCTCATGTCATATACTAGATCAAAATTACCATGCTCAAATCCCGGGGTGTTTACATGCGGTGCTTTGACTCTCCGGAAGACTTTAAATATCATTTGCATCATGTCAAATATCTTGACAGTCATATGCGCTGCAATATCATCCATATGCTTCAGGCGAGGGAGCCAGTGACGGATTGTGGCCATCATATAGCCAACGGTGGGTAACTCGATAGGTGGCTTGAAGTAGGGGTAATTCAGCCAATCCTGACACTGCCTATTGTTTTGTACTTTGATCGCGAATGCAGTCCAGGAGCGGCGTCGCGGTACTGGTCCCCAGCAAGGATTATACTTTAAGTGTAAGGGCGCTTTCACCCATGTGCTCATCATTTCTGGGTACTCCTGTAAAAGACGTGTACGCCAATCTGGTTGATAAATAGTGCCTTGTTGCGCATCCAGTGGCAAGTCTTCAGGCTCGAACTGGGTTGCATGTGATGGCTTCTTGCCAGTTCGCTTTTCTATGGCCAGTTGGTATTCGGCCATTAGCATGAAGTAAGGTTTGTATTGAAGCTCATGCCCGGATATGTACCTGCGTGGGGCCAATTGAGCAAAGTAGGGAGATTGCAAAATTCGTTCTTCGATCATGGCCATAGCATGTAGCTGGGCCCCGACTCTAGCTGAGTGTGTTGTTCCAATCTCCTCCACAGTCTTCATCCATGCGGGGGTCGGAAGTTCGTACGTCATCTGGCCTTCGGCCGCGACTTGTCCGCCTGGGATGGGTATTGGCTCGTATGCTTCTTCAAACGTTTCCTCCACCGGAATGGTTATATTCTCGTCGTCAGCTGGGATCTCCGGTGGGGAATCAGGCCGTGGTGGTGCTTCGTATACATCTATGTGTGATTGGAGAGTGGTTACCTGGGCCCGTAGTGCGTTGAGTTCCTCTATGAGTTCAGGAGAGGGGTCCACAGGTTCTGGTACTTCTGCTGCCACCGGTAGTTGTTGTGGTGCCGGTTCTCTGAGCTGTAGTAACTTGTGATCTTCTTTCAGCTTCTGATGCTCTTCGTTCATTCGATCATAGTCCTCTAGCAATCGAACATGGTCATCTAGCAACATCCGCATCGATTCGGATGGGATTTCCTTGAATCTGCTAGGACTTAGTGGTTGTTCTGGATGATCCAATGCCGCTTCCAAATTTTCTCTATTCTGCGCTTGGAGTCTCACGTTCTCCTCCTGGGCTGCGGCTAGGTGTCTCTTGAGTAGGCCCATATTTCTGGTCAGTGTCGCGTTTCTAATTGTTTGGGCTCAAAGTAGGTTATCCAAATCAGCAGTGGCTTCTTTTGTCTTCTCTTCACTTTCTAGCTCTAGCTTATGATATGCCTCCCTTAGTTCTTGGTAGCGCGTATTTAACGAGGCATTCTCGATCGATAATGAATTAAGCTGCGTTTGTAGTTCATTCGTCGTTCTCTGTAGTTGTTGATAGTTGGTGCCAAGAGATGCAAACTCATCGCGGACTTGTGTCATGCATGTGAACATTTGTTGAAGTGCAGTGTCTATGGTGGGCGATAATAGTAATGAAGTGTTAAGTGAGGATGCAGTGGAAGTGGATGCAGCGGGAATGGGAAATGGGGTTGGGAAGGTGGATGCAGTGGTGATTGTGGAAAATTGTGACGTGCCTAAATATGATGGTGCTGTGAGTGGAGTGGGTGCTGGTGAAGTGGATGGTGATGTCCATGTCATTGGACGTGTCAAGTGCGGTGACTGTGAAAAGCGGTGTGTAAGTGGGTGGTTGTGTAGGTGTGAAGACGGGATTTACAAATGTAGAGTAATTTACAGGGGGGATGGCTGGAGTAGCTTGGTGAAAAGGGGATATAGGGGTTATGGTGGGTTGGGGAGGTGAAACTGGTGAGAAGGTTAGTGGGGTTAGAAAGGTGAAAGGGGGTCTTAAAGGTGGGGGAAAAGATGGGAAGGATGAAGGGATGAAGGGGTTAACATGTAGACGAGGTGGGGTGGGTGCGGGCATGGTGGCGTGAGTGGGCGGGGTAAAGATTTGGGTTATGTTTCTGTGGACTGGTGTGGCTGTTGGAGGAGCAGGTGGGTGTGCAGGGGATACAGGATGGGTTGGTGAAACATGAGGTGAGAGAGGAGTAGATGGTGTGGATGTTTTTTCAAGGATAGTGGTAGTATGTACAACGGTAGTACGTGGCGGGGAGTCGACTAGGATGGCTTCTTCGGTGAAGGATCTTTCCGGTCGTAGGAGTGCATCTTGCGCCTGGTGGGATGATTGAGCACCTACCGGAACTCGAATGTATTCACCGGGCTTCGATAGCAGTCGAACTCTGCGAGGGTCGTATTGGGGGAGTGGCTTCCTTTGTAAATATTTCAGTGCTTCGACCGGGCCGATGGATTGAACTAGTTCTTTGAACCCTCTGATGTAGACTTCTTCAAACCCTCCGGAGACTAGTTCTTGTTCGATCAGGGCCTGGCTCTCTGCTTCAGTCAATTTCTTCCGTGCCCATACTTTCTCCATCGTACGATATAATTTCTTTATTGCCAGCGTGTACGCTGCTGCTTCGAAAGTCTCCTCTTCGTGCGTGCTGGTGTCACCGTGTGCATCCGTTTGTTGGCCTTGGCCATCTGTCTGTCCTTGTTCTTGGGAATCATGCGTGCCCTGGCTGGCTTCGTCATCACCTTCGTCATCGTCGGTGGCGGTTCGTTCATCATCAGAGCTTGACACAACTTGTCCTTGTGGCAGATCCCGCGGTGTGGTAGGGTAGCTGGGGCGTTCATATTCTTGGGAGAACATCTGTGCTTCTGAAAACTGGAATTCATTTGAGAACGCATCCGGCATCTCAAAATCAAATGTGGTGTTTATTGGTTCTGCCTCCATGTGTGGTATTGGGAAAGAAAAGGCTTCCGCACCAATAATGGTGGGAGCTTCTGCTGTCGTGGTGGTGGGTTCTGTGGTTGCAGCTGCCTGAGGTGCAGCGGTACTAGTAGTGCCCTCCGTGACCACTGGTCTAGACAACCTTATGCGGATAGGTTGCACTGTAGGAGCGGCTTCTGTCGGTGATCGCTCTGGAGAGGGTTGTGGTGATGGTGACTCTGGCACTTGAAGGCAAGGAATAGTGCCTCTCATGCGCTTACCTGCCCGTGTTCTGCTGGGCTTCCTGGCTTTCTTCGTCGTGCCCTTGAATGCTTTCAGCTCTTCTCCTGTTAATGCGCGTTCAATTGGCAAATCATAGGCCAAGCACATATAAACAATTCTTGTCAGCGCACAACATCCATTAAGCACTTTCTTTCGTTCCCATCTGTGTTGTGCCAAATACATTTGATCAATGATCCAGCTCGCCAGATCAACCGTCTGAGGTCCCGTGCACGCTAAGTACAATCCAAACCATATTCTTTTATGGGGCATTGTGAATCTGTCCTGAGCGGGGAATGCGAAGTGTTGCATGCATATCCGTAGCGGCTTTGACAGCTCAGGTGTAATTGCTGAGATCTCCTCCCACTTAGTGACATCCCCACGTTTCATAGGGTCTGGAACTAATCTTTCTCGATCTGTGGGCGTGTGGGTTCCATGAATCTTGATGGCCGCTCTGATTAAATCTTTTGAGAGGTAAAACCTTTTGTAGGGTGGATCATCCACTAAAGAAGGCAAAATGAAGGTTCCAGGGATATCCTTATTCTCGGAGGCCAGCAAAGTAGTAATTAAGTAATAACACCTGTAAAAGTCAGGTTTGGGCAGGGGATCACTGAAATACTCCGTGAAGCCTGCTCTGGCCCAAACGTGAGTTAGGTCCTGGGTGTTCTGTAGGTCTTCGAACTCTCTGGAGAAGAATTGGTATTTTCCCCAAGTGCGGTCATCAAATGTCAAAGTAGATTCGAATATGAAATCCGTGTCCGCTAGGGGTCCTGCAAGTCCCTGAAACCAGTGAGAGTTACGGTGTATCTTTTCTGTGTAGCCCATAGGTGGGTTGTCGATCGGCATGGGCCCTGGAAATCCTTGGAATTCTGGCGGTGGAGCAGTAGGGTGGGATTCTGCTCGTAACACGTTGAGGGGCATTGCAGCTACACTGGGGCCTGCTCCTGATGGTCCTTCGTCGGTTTGCATGATGATTGGTGCGCTAGTGAGAAAGATCTGCTACAAAAGATTAACACATTAGCATGGAAATTAATTATGATCCCATTAAAGTGAGACCGCAATCCCTTTCCATAACTGATGCGTAACCCGTGTAGCCAAGTGATGTGATGTGAGGGATGCAATGCGTCTTGCAGCACTAGTGCATGTCTCTAGACACCTACATGTTTCAGACCATGCATACATTTCTTGGTGAGATGAGATTATGAGTGATGTGTGATGATGGTGGGTGAATTTATACAAGGTTTAAAGGTTACTGATTTAGTACAAGGTTGTATGTTAGTCGGGGGGGTAGTTTTGTCAGACATGGGGTTAGGGGGAGACGGTTGGACACGCTTCGGTATCCATTTCCTAAGAGTTTTTGAGTTGGTGGTGGGTTGCGGTTGAGGGGCAAAAGGTAGTATCGAGGGTGGTGGTGTTGAGGGATGGAAAGATTTGTGAGGGGTATGTATTACATGGCTTATGGGTTGAGCTATGATACATGGTTTGGGTACCCAAATCTGCGTGGGTGTGGGTCTATGGGTAAGGTATTTCTTGGCGATCCAAATTTGTCGAATGCTCAGACCTGTAGAAGAAGGTCGAGGGGATGGTGGATACTGATTCTGTTTCTGCCTTGCCTTTTTCTTGTCGATCTCTGCTTGGTTGGAGTTCTTCGGTGCTTTTTGTCCTTTTGGCACCCATATTTGTCTGGTGCCGCTTCCTTTGGGTGGCCTAAACTGCCTTCCTTGTTGTGTCTTCTGATACTGCCGTCGGTCTGGGTTCCTTCGTCGTGGTTGACTCTGTTGTTGTTGAGATTGAGAGGTCAGATGGACGCTCTGCTTTGGAAAAGAAGGGAGATCCAATACTTGCGTGACCTGCCCATTAGGAAGTGATGCGTTCTTTAACTTTAATCTAGGCCAGTCCGCAACAAGTTTGGAAGGATGAGCACCGCAGGGTGTCGTGCTCATTTGGCCGCTGATGCAACCCACCTGACCCCTGATTGTGTCCATCTGCCCTTGAAGTTGGGTAACTGTCTCTTCTAGTTTGCAGGAAGTCCCAGGGAAGATCTTCTGTCGTCCTTCTGATTGACAACTGTCTATAACCAAGCCCGAGCGGGTTGGTGTAGACGTAACGTGACTGAGCTGATCAAGGATCTTCCGGTCTTCCGTCGCATGCGTTTCATAGGGTCTAGGGTCACAACCGTCAGGCGGAATGCCGTTAGGGAAGTCAAGCGGTATCACTCGCTTCTACTCAAAGGTTCCAATCTGTAAGGAGCCTTGTCTAAGATTTAGGTCCACTGAGTGATCGTATAGCCAATCTTGGCCAAGGATTAGGGGTTCTATCAGGTCGTCATCATGGCACACTAGTAGCTTCGCCGTCATGGTCACATCCTTCATGAGGATAGGAAGGTCCACCTCACCCATGCAAGGGGTTTCCATGCCTCCTAGGCCTATGAGGTATGCTTCAATTGGCCGCATTTCTATTCCTGAATCCTTATAGTGGGACCATCTAATCGCACTAGTCGCAGCACCTGAGTCAATTAAAGCCCTGAGTTCTTGGCAATAGTTGCCATGTTCTAGCCTAACTGTAATGAATGGTCTCCTGTCCACTATGCTAGGATGAGTGGTTGACTTTACTTGACACATGGCCATGGGATATCTGGGTGATGTTTCCAGCTGGTTATAATGTTCTCTCCCTAGTCCTTGTCTTCTTAGCTTCATGCGCTTAATGCGTTCTATGGCTTCTGCCTGAGCTTCAGCTCGTATTCTATTTTCTTCCTCCTTACGCTTCTTTGCCAATGTGAGTCGTCTAAGCATATCCTCAGTAAGAGGTTCTTGATATAACCTGACTCTACAGCCACTAATGTAATTAGGCATTATATCTCCTTCTAAGGTGGCTAACTATACTGCTCCACTAGTCGAAAGTCTGTTAATGATCATAGGTCCATAACCTCGCTTTTCTAACTTCCGTGCGTGCTGTTTCAGCGTATACACTAGAACTAAATCTCCTTCTTTTAGGCCTTTATCTTTCACATGTGCATCAAAATATGCTTTCTATCGCTTCTTCACTGCGTATATTCCTGCTGCTGCTTTCAGCCTGGTTTCTCCTAATCGTTCCAAGTCCATTATTCTCGCTGATAATTCATGGCCGGTCCACTGATGTTCTTGTGCAACCTTAAGGGTCGGTATCAAGAAGTCCAAAGGAAGCACAGCATTCTGACCAAAAACCATCTGAAAGGGAGTTGCATTGAGTACGGTCTTGTAGGCCACTCGATATGCCCAAACAGCGTGGTGTAGCTGTTTGTCCCAATCTGAACGTTTGTTGTTCACGAGTTTCGTCAGTACGTTACAAAGTATCTTGTTAGTGCTTTCAGCCTGACCATTGGCCTGAGGATGATATGGTGCAGATATCTTGTGAATCACCATAAAATCCTGTAACAAATATTCAATGACTTGGTTTAGAAAGTGAGTGCCTCGATCGCTCACTAACTCTATAGGCAGTCCATATCTTGTAAAGACATTTTCAAATAAGAATTTTGCAGTCGTGTGAGCATCATTCTTTTTTGTGGCTTTTGCCTCTACCCATTTGGTTAGATAATCTGTGGCAACAATAATGTATTCCGCATGTGTACCTTTTGCAGAGGGTTAATGGGTCCTACAAAGTCTATACCCCACTTAGAAAATGCACGTCCGCCCATCATGGGTTTCAATGGCATTTCATCTCTGCGAGTAGGAAACTGAGTTCTTTGGCACACATCACATCTCTTTACATAGGTATGTGCATCCATGTGAAGAGTGGGCCACCATAATCCTGCAAAGAGAATGGCTTTGATTATCCTGTCGGGTCCAAAATGACCTCCTGCAACACCTTGGTGTGCAGTCTCTAGTATGCTAAGATAATCGTTCTCATGAACACATTGTCTTAGATATCCATCTCGTCCTCTTTTGTATAAGTTATCGCCAATAAGTGAATAGTCTTGAGCTTCTTGCTCTAGACTGCGTTGTCGCGCTAAGGTCATGCCTTGAGGGAATGTGTTCGTCCTCAAGTATGTCACTAAAGGTTCACTCCAGTCTGGTGTGAGAGACACATGATAGAGTGTAGCATGCTCTACTGGTGGTCTTTCACAGCAAACATGGCATTCCTTACACAACTTGTAGACATCTGCTTCCATCGTAGGCCAATATACTCCTAATCTATGCAGAGTCTGTAATGTCCGTTGTTTCGAATGATGTTGCTTTAGTCCACCTATGTGTGCTAATTGCAACCAATTCGCATGTTCTGATTCATCTACACAACAAGCAAGAATCTTTTGATTAGCCTGTTTATATATGCTTCCTGCCATTATTTGATATTTCTGAGACTTGGTGATCTCTCCTTCTCTGATCTTTATCCTAGGATTCTTGGGTCCGTATGTCAGAATAGGGACTATAGGCTTAGCCCATTCTGGTGCTATCTCAAGGTTAAACAAGTATGCATCTGGTAATTCATCGGCTATTCCTTGAGGAGCTTCTCCTGAGGTTAATCTTGAGAGGTGGTCAGCTCTAAGATGTGTCTTTCCTTTCCTGACTACTACTTCAAAATCATACTCCATGAGTAATAGAAACCAGCGTATTAATCGCCCTGTGTTACATGGTTTGTTGACTAAGTATAATAGGGCTTGATGATCTGTAAAGAACTTGAATTTGTTGGCCAACAAGTAATGCCTAAACTTCTTTACAGCGTAGATCATCCCTAATCCTTCTCGTTCCGTCGTGGTGTAATTTCTTTCTGCTGCGTTCAGTTGTCTGCTAGCGTAAGCTATGGGGAGATCTATGTTACCTTCATTCGTGGGTTGTGCTAACACACATCCTATGGCGTAATTGGATGCATCCACATGCACATGGAATGGCTTACTCCAATCTGGGGTAGTCAATATAGGTGCTGAGCACAAGCGTCGTTTGAGTTCATTGAATGAATTTTCACATTCATCTGTCCATTCAAAATTGGTTAAAAGAGAGTACAAAGGCTTGGCTATGATTGCATACATGTGTATGAATCTCCTATAATAGCCGCAATGGCCCATAAATGCCTGTACCTCTTTCACATTAGTTGGTCTGGGTAGATCCGCAATTACCTTCACCTTTTCCTCATCCGTGGAGATTCCATTTTTTGACACAATGTGTCCTAGAATTTTGCCTTATCTGACCATGAAAACACATTTTTCTGGGTTCAAACAAACCTGATATTCTCGACATTTGTCAAATATTTGTCTTAACTCTGGAATATGTGTCTGTCTTACATTTGAATGAGCGCATAAGTCATCGACATAAACTTCCAAGCTCTTGTGTAAGAATTCCTTAAAAACGTGACACATGAGTCGCTGGAAAGTGGCGGGTGCATTCGTTAAGCCAAATGGCATTACGCGAAATGCAAATATGCCCCATTCAGTGGCAAAAGCCGTCTTGTGTTGGTCTTCTGGAGCAATGGCTACTTGGTTATAGCCTGAAAATCCATCAAGAAAGCTGTAAACTTCCTTGCCCGCAACTCTTTCCAATAGATGTTCTGTGATAGGAAGAGGATAGCTGTCTCTAATTGTGGCGGCATTAACTTTTTTAAGGTTAATACACACACGCAATTTTCCATTCTTCTTGGGCACTACCACAATGGGAGATACCCATTCGGTATGCTCAATTTTGTAAATGAATCCTGCTTCTATCAATCGATCTATCTCCTCTTTAATCTTCGCAGCGTAGTTATCATTGTACGTGTAAGGTTTCTGTTTTGTCGGTTTTGCATCTGGAGTCATAGGGATTCTATGAGAACAGATATCTGGATCCACTCCTTTCAAATCTTTATAACTCCAAGCAAAAACATCTCTATATTCGCGCAATAGGGCAACTAACTCTTCTTCTTCTTCAGTCGTCAAATCATGCCCTATGTAGGTACATTTTTCTTCTTCTCCTTCTATGGCAACTATTACTTTCTTGGTTTTCTCTCGGTTATCATATACTTGTCCATCATTCGCTTTTCTATTAGGCATTCGTACCATGATCCTTCTATCTTCGATTTCATATTTCTTGAAATTCTCGGGTACTTCAAACAAAGATTCTTCTTTTTCTGTCATGGTTTCTTTCTTTTTTCTTTTCTTGCCTTCACTCTTGGTAGTCACTTCAGTGGCTAATCTCACTTCATTCGTAATTTCCTCGTGTCTCTGAGTGTGGGTCTCTACTTCGTAGAAATATTCTTCCTCTGATGCAAAGGGTGGGTCCATGATAATTGATTCTAAATCAAAATCGCTTGCATCCTCGAATGCATCAGTGTCCGGTTCACACTCTTCTAAAATTGCATCGCCCATGATTGGCTCTATCGTGAAAACTGAAATGTCATAGCCATCCTCGTCACAGTGGGGTGTCCATTGTTCTTCATTGATGGCTACATCCATGGTTGCTAGTATTTCTGCCCAACCATGGGGTTCAAACTCTTCGTCTGGGAATACTACAGGTGCATATGCTGGATCTTGAAGGGTTCGTGGATGTTGTTCTGCACCTAAGGTCCTTGCTTCTAATCGTTCTTCCTCTTGTTTGGCTACTTTACACATCCATAAATGGGTATCCTCATGCAACCAAGAAGGATCTGACTCTAATGAGTGCACGGATTCCGTCTCTACTGGTGTTTTATGGATGGTATTCCATTGTATTGGGGGTACATCTCTGTGTGAATAGTCTTTAAGATCGACTTTGGTAGTCACTCCTAAATGTTGCAAGTACAAAGAATTAGTTCCCCAATCTTGTACAATTTGCAACTGACGCATGAATGGTCGTCCCAATATCATCTCATACGCATGATTTTTCGCAAAGTCACAAATGGCAAATGTATGCTCAAATTCTACACCACAAGTGGTGAGAGATATGCCTTCTAGTAAGCCTAATGGTTTTTCTATGTGTCCATCAGCCATTTGTAGCTTCATCCTGGTGGGTCTTAATGCTGGCTTACCCCAACGTTTCCACAAAGCGGTGGTAGCGATGGCTACTCCGGCTCCTGAATCTAAGATGGCTTTCGTGGTGTAGCCCTGATGGGTTATTGGAAGATATGTGTTACCTTCCTCTCCTTCACTTACGTCTCCAATCTTTTCCACGGGTATCTCTGGTACCTTCTTATGTGACCCTATCTGAGAGGGTGTGGTAGCAAGCTCGGGGAATTGATTTGCTACGTGCTTCCACAATTCTGGTTTTACCTTTAACAATTCCTCCAGGGTGAGATTACACTGTACTTTAGTGTTCTTGATCACTTCCGTGTTCCTAGGGATCACTGATTCTTCATTCCTCACTATTATCGTGGGTGCTCTCATACTAATAGACTTTGTTTCCCAAGGTCCTGTGAACTGAGGTAATTCTTGTAGAGAATTAGATTCAAATCCTGTGGGTTCACTCAGTTGTTCCACCTCTACCTCATCATATATAGAGGGGATGTCTTGGGGAAATTGTTCCTGCAAGTCGTCTATTTCTTGAATAGGAGGATGGGTTCCTTGTTCTTTTCTCCATTTCTCTTCTTGTATTTCTCTCAAAAATTCATGTGAGTACCTATGTATGGAAGATAGGTTACCTTGACTTTCTGTATTGGGTACTTGAGACAGGGATGGTGCATTCCTTTCCTGTGTCTCTGGGACAATAGGGTTCCTAGACTGATCCTTTTTCTTTTGCTTTCTATCAAGTATTCTAGCCTCTCCATTAGTCCTTGAAAATGTAATTCAGGTTTTGCCATGTTATTCCAATTAAGATATCTAGAGGCTTCGAACAAAGCTTGTGCTAACTCTACCATCTTCATGCAAAGTTTAGTTCTCTCAATTTCTAGATCAGCTCGAGGGTAGTTTTTACTCATTTCCGTGACTTGAGGTCCCTCTTTTATTCTAGCCTGATATGCACGAAACATCATGTCTAGATCTTCTGGTATGGGTTCCGCCAAAACTGATCCTGATTTTTGAGCTGGGTTTTCTTGATTTAATTCTTGTGAAGCCAATTCTTGTATTTTGGCTCTAGATTCCCTTAAACTTCCTTCCAACTCACTTATCTTTTTACTCCATTTTCTCTTTATTCTTTCTCTAGAATCTTTCCAAGACTTTGTCTTTTTACTGCTAGATTCTGCAACTTCACTAGTTTCGGCTACTTTCTCTTGATTAAGTTGTTGGTTTTGTAAGAGCGCCTGGGCTCTGGTTATCGCTTGGATAGGCACGTATGTAGGGTTGGATCCATCTGCGGTGTTTACAATACCTATCACGTTGATCGGTGTCACATTCGAAGTGTTAACTGGGTTCTTAGGACAATCTTTGATTATGTGCTCCTTGCCACAGTCGACACAAAAGCCTTGTATGCTATAGTACTGTGATTGCCTTGCTATTGGGGGATGTGGACAATCCTTTATGAAGTGATCTCCTTGGCACCTAAAGCATGGTCCTCTAGGGCCCTGTGGTCTCTGTTGTCTCAATTGGGGCCGTGGGTTTGGGTTTGTGTACATCACATTAGCATAATCTGGCTCCCAACTAGGTTCCATTGGTGGACTATCATAATGATATGTCTCCACATGTTCTGGTGACTCCGTGTAATAAGCGGGTGGACTAGTTACATGAGTAGAGTCAAAACTGTTTGACTTCGGGTCACTTTCTGTGATCAAAGGTGAAGAAGGCACTAAGGCCCTACTTAGGTTCTCTTCTGCAGCAGCGTATTTGATTGAGATGACATTTGCTAGTGGGGGTGGCTGCTGAGCCAAGACGGGTTGAGGTCTCTGTTGAGCCTGGTATGGGTAGTTCTGGGGAGGCCTATAGTAATAAGGCTGAGCATTGTATTGGCCTTGATACCTACCTGGCTGCTGATATGTTTGCGGGTAGTTCTGTCTCACGGTTTGTTTGTTGTATGGGCAGTCCTGAGCCATATGATTCGTGTATCTTCTCTCAATTGTGCAATATTGGCCACTAGGGTTGGCGTGAGGTTGAGGTGCATTGGGACACACGTTTGCCAAATGATTTCCACCACAAGTGTAACAACGTACATTAGTTGGTAGCTTGGGCACCTGTTTACTAGAAACTCCTAGTTTTTGGGCCACTTTTTCTGCTAGGTCCTCTATTGAATTAGACAATTTTGTGGATGCTAGAGAAGAACAATCTGAGTCCTTATAGACCTTTGAGAGTTCTAATTCCTCTCCTAGGTTGTCCTCGATGTCTATACATATTCTTACACACTCCTCTAGCGTTCTGGGTTCTTTTAGGTACACATAGGAGCGTAGTTTAGCGCTCAACAAGCCATCTAGGAACAGTGATACTTGTTTGGCCTGTGAGGGTAGCTCTTGCATTGGACATCGTTCGACATATTGTCTGAATCTACGTCCTGCCAGTCTAACTGTTTCCTGAGGGGTCTGTTTAAAACTATGAATCAATGAAGACGTGTCATGTCTAATCCCACTTTTAGAGAATTCAGTGATGAATGACTCTAAAAAGTGATGGATGTCTCTAAATTGCCTTTGTTGCAAAGGTTGGAACCAAGTTAAAGCGGTATTCTTTAACGTTAGTCCAAATGCATTGTATTGCGTGAACATGTCCTCGACTTGTTCTGCTCTTAGTACTTGCTTGAATTCTGCGACATGGTCATAGGGATCTCCCGTCCCATCAAAGTAATTCTTCATTGATTTTACTAGTTGCGTGGGTCTCAATACTCTTGCGTGTTCACGTGGTCTAGGTAGAGGAAAATCATCTCTACCACCTAGTATTCCATGATCTCCTTGTCTCTCCGCTCTATTAGTGTTCGTGGTTGTTCTATCTCTCCCTATGGGGTGATTAAAGCTTACTTCTGGTCTCTCTTCATTTCCTTCTCTTTGATGTCCATGGGCTGAGGATGTTCCTGCCCCTTGTTGACTTGTATTCATGTTCGTTCTAGATGGAGGGAATATCAATTCACCTGTCTCTTTATTTACAAACAACTCGGTGCTCCTGTTATCTTGAGGGATCCATTCTGGGATGAGTACTCTTGTTAATACGGATTTCCCTCTCGGTGTTCTAGGTTCTTCTAACGGTTCTTTTCCTTGAAATTTCGTTTCCGTCTCTAATTGAATTGTACCAAACTCATTAGTATCGTTTGGTTGCGTACTTAGAACGTACATGGTTCCTTCTTTGTCTATGTAAGCGTCTCTCTCGAATT
Organism: Ceratopteris richardii; assembly: GCA_020310875.1. NCBI lineage: Eukaryota > Viridiplantae > Streptophyta > Polypodiopsida > Polypodiales > Pteridaceae > Ceratopteris > Ceratopteris richardii. Next base: position 97,480,471 of record CM035427.1, read on the forward strand.
TCACCACTGGTCTTTCCAATCCAATGGGTTGATCAGGGTTGTGCAGTTGCACCACTTGCCTTTGCAAACCATCCTCATAGATGCGAGCACCTAATCGGTTGGTTCGAAGAAACTCTAGTTGCGTTCTATAGGGTCCTTCTGGTTTTTCTAAGTATGCTACATGAGACCCTCCTTCTGGTCTGTCTGTGCTAAATGCCATTTCTGATTCGCTAGTCTTTGAGCTCTCGTAGGGGTAATTACTATTCAATTGTTGAGCCCAAGATCGTGCAGTAGTCCTTACACTAGCCTCTGATGATCTAAGGCTTCGTCGGTCCGACTTACCTATGTGTCTCCCTGATCTAAGGTTCATTAATTTTCCTCCTTGCACACTCAATTACACACTTAGATCGTCAATGGTTCTTTATTATTATTTTCTTGATTCTTTTTTATTTTTCTTTGGATTCTTGTCTTAATATATGCGTCAGGAATTCGACTTTCCGTGATGATTTTGAGTTCTCGTTCCGTCAGACTTATGTTCTTTTCTTTAGGTTTTCGTCACACACACCTTTACTTTAAGTCTTAGACTTGAAAGAATTAGGTATCTTGAACTTGAGGCGTTCCTATCGTCGTTAATTCACAACTACCGTTTAGCCTAAGCTAAGAATTGACTGAGGGGGTTGAGTAATCTTCCAACCTCGAGTCGGCTTTTTCTGGTTGCTCTGATGCCCTGTTGCCCAAGAAGCCGTGCTTCCCAAGCTCTGCTGTCTTCACTGCCTTGCTTGCTTGCCCTTGATTGCCCTTGCTAGACCTGGAAAAATTCCAATATTAGACCAATTCACAATTGGATGATCAAACACTTGAGTATATACACCTTTTAGTCCCTTCCCTTTTTGCCCAAATTTTCAATGTGTGCCCCCTGGCTTCCTAGTCCCAAACTAGGTGAACCTCAAAATAGCTTATCCAAAAATAGATGTATTCTTTATAAAAAAACAGTTGAGGTCACGTAGTACGCGTCACGAGCTTTCTAACGAGCTATTAAGCTCAAAAAACGGGCTTCGGATGAAAAAGTTATGAGCGTTCAGGCCCTGGGGGGTAAAAACTGACAATCCGGTTTTCCCTCAAATATGAACTAAGGGGTCTCCTATGAGTCTAATGGTCCAAAAATTTCTCAAAAATACCCTCAAAATTGGTTAAAAAATGGAACCCTAAATTTGCGATGGGGGTGCACAATCGCGATGGTCTGGGACCGTCGCGATGGTCCAAGCGAACCGTCGCGATGGCGTGGGATTTGGACAATCGCGATGGCCCGAAAAAGTGAACCGTCGCGATGGCCCGAAGTGAACGATCGCGATGGCGTGAGAATGGACAATCGCGATGGTCCGAAAAAGTGAACCGTCGCGATGGCGTGATCAAGCGGACAATCGCGATGGCACGGTCAACAGTCAAAGGTGGACAATCGCGATGGTCCGAAGTGAACCGTCGCGATGGTCCGCGATGCGATGGCTTGAGCCAATCGCGATGGTCCGATTTTGGGCTGTCGCGATGGTCCAAAAAATGAACCGTCGCGATGGTCTATCGTGACACGTGGAACTGTCGTGGCGATGGCATGGGCCAATCGCGATGGTCCGGGGTCAGCTGAACAATCGCGATGGTCCAAGTGGACCGTCGCGATGGCTCAAGTGAACCGTCGCGATGGTCCGAGACCGTCGCGATGGTCCGGCCGAGCCGTCGCGATGGCTTGAGCCAATCGCGATGGTGCGACACAATCGCGATGGCCCGAACCAATCGCGATGGTCACCAAACTGAAAATTTTTGGGATGCAGCTGTGGTTTCGTGTATGCGCAGGGATCGCCTACCTCGTGGTGTGGTCGCCTACCTCAAAATCCGAAAGTTGCAGACCATCGCGATGGTCCGCCACACTCGGCAGATCTTTGACAGAGAGTAAATTTTTACCTTTTCCAAGCTTTCCTGATGCACTGGAGCTTTGTACCTGCAAGAAAACTCAAGAAAACACAAGCACACACAAGTGCAAAAACTCTCTCTCGCTCTCTCGCATGCACAAATGAGGGGAAATGAGGTGAATGGGTGGATATGGTGAATTTTCTGATTTTTTTGGAGATGAAGATGATGATGCGATGATGAAGATGGAGTATGGGGAAGGTGAAAAACACTAAAAACTAAGTAAAAACAACAACAAAAACTGAAATTTTTACCTTCCAACGCCACTTCTTGCTATACTCTTACCATCACACTTTCGTCCTAGACTCGATCCCCGGCAACGGCGCCAAATTTGGTGTTGCTCTAGCACAATGGTAAGTACCACGTTAAGAAGCTTCACCTCCTTAATGTCAATCCGTGGGAGAGGTAGGAGTGATATGAAGATCGTGAATGTGAGATGATGTGAGAGTGAAGGTGAGAAGCACAAAGATGCACACACACATACACACACACAATGAAGAGACAAGCAAGACACAATGGAAGGTAGGAAATTAGCTCTATTACTCAAGAATACTCTTACAAGCTCAAACTAGTTCTACTCTCTTCTTTACTCCAACAAGCTAACCTCAAAAATGAGCTCTCTAGCTCTTTTTATAGTTTCTAGACTAGTTTTGACCGGTTTCACATCTAGTGACCGGCCTAGTTAAAAAATAGGTCCTAGATGCTATTTGAAAGGGTAAACGGTGTCTAAAAATAACGAAAATTGGTACGAGCATTCTACCTAAGCTCCTCAAGCTCGAGGACTCCTCGGCTTGCACAAAATGGAGCTATGACTTACAAAATGGGGTTTTGTCTATATTACATATGTTACAAGAGTGATGAAAATCACTGTTGAATATTTGAAGAGGTAATAAAAACATAATTGTTTGAAAAAATAATCCGACTGGCTCCCTGCTCCGTCTTTACATGCTTCCATGTCGTCTGTGCCTCTGACTGTGCCTCTGACTGCTTCCAACAATGACCTTCTGAGTTCTCTACTCCTTGAGGTTTCTGGCTCTTCACACTCAGGATCAAACCTTGGTCTTTCTTCAACTTCATCCTGCACTTCAACATTTTCTTCTTCATCAACTATTTGAATCTTAGACTTACCTTTCTTTTGACTCACTTCTTCTTCATCACCTGTATTGATATTGATTGTACCTGCATACCAAGAACTTTTCTCATCAAATGTAACATCTTTAGAAACCATGAATTGCTTTGTAGATGGACTCCACAATCTATAACCCATCTGCTTGTCATCATAACCAATAAAGACATATTTTTCAGCTTTAGGTTCCAATTTGTGTCTTAATTGTGATGGCACATATGCATATGCCACACACCCAAACACTCTGCAATGATCCAAGGTAGGTCTTTTTCCCCACCATGCCTCATATGGTGTCATACCCTGCAAGGCTTTGCATGGTAACCTGTTGACCAAATAAGTAGCTGTATTTACAGCCTCAGCCCACAAATAATTAGGGCAATTTTTCTCCTTCATCATGGATCTTGCAAACTCAACAAGAGTTCTATTTCTCCTTTCTGCTACACCATTTTGTTGAGGAGAGTACCTGCAAGTAACTTCCCTTTTTATACCTGCATTCCACAAATAATCACTGAATTCATTAGAGAAATACTCTCCCCCTCCATCTGACCTTAGTCTCTTCAACTTTTGACCTGTAATTCTTTCTGCATATGCATGATAGTGTTTAAATGTATTAAACACTTCTGACTTATCTTTGATCACATAAATAGTGATCCATCTAGTAGCATCATCAACATAAATCACATAATACCTTGACCCATTTATACTGAAGTCTTTTGAGGGTTCCCACACATCTGTGTGTACCAATTCAAGCTTCTCTGAATACATCAAACCATGCTTAGTATAGGAATGCTTATGAGCTTTACCTAACTGACATGCATCACATCTGTATGTCATATGTTGACCTGCAACATTAGGCAAACCAAGCACTGAACCATTGTTAATCATATCTTTAATACCTCTTTCATTGAAATGTCCAAGCCTCTTGTGCCAAAGATCTAACTCAGAGATCTTATGTCCTCCATATGTGAACATAGCATGACCAATATTACCTTGAATCTTCAATGTGAACAATCTTCCTTCTTTCTTCCCTGAAACAATCTGTTTATACCCTTGACTAGGATCTTCAACATATACTCCATCATTAGTGAACCTTACTTCATATCCCTTTTCAACAATTTGTCCTACACTAATCAAGTTCTTAGGAATTGTAGGAACATACAGAACCTTACTGTGTTGTCACCTGTTTGTGTGTTGTCACCTGTTTGAACAACATGATTAAACACCTTATTCTCCAAATCATTCATCAATGCAATGTTACCACTCAGGTGATTGCTACACCCTGAGTCAATATAGAAGATTGTAGCTCAATGATGAGTAGCACCTCCTTTAATGTCAATCCGGGAAGACGTGAGGATGGTATGGAGACCTCGAGCAAGTGGCGGCACAAGTGCGTGAGTGAGAAGCACACTAGCATGCACACACATACATACACACGCGCACACACGGCAAGACAAAGAGTGAGAATCAATGGAGTTCTTCAATTACTTTCAAAATGCTCTTACAAGTTCGTTTCAATTACAATCTAACCTCAAAAATGAGCTCTCTAGCTCTTTTTATAGTTTTTGACTAGGTTCTGGCCCTGTTCAGACCTAGTGTCCGGCCTAGTTAAAAATTAGGTTCCATGGCTTATTTGGGGGCTTAAACGAGATCCAAAAATTACGAAAATTGGCAGGTAGATACTTCTAATGCTCCTCAAGCTCAAGGACTCCTTGGCTTGCACAAAATGGAGCTACAAAAAAATGAAATGATATTTACAATGGTGCTTAGTGATGAGAATCACTTTTAATTGGTGTAGAGGTTTTGAAAAACTAAGGTTGCCTTAGTGCTAAATCTGCGTGAATGTTCATACGTGCTTCTTTCTGAAGAAAATTGTTGGCCTACTTGCCAGATCTTTGTTGACTCCCTTGTCTGCTTGTGCCTTCTCTCCCTTGTCCACTGCTAACACCCCCCCCTCTCTCGCGTCTGTCGTCCCTGACAGACCCTTGTTGAGAGGGTTTTTGGATGTAGTACTCGACGACGTCCTGCGCTAAATGATGTTCAGCAATTCGCAAACCTTTGGCCAAATCTGTCAGAAGAGCATCCCAGTCTACCGGCCCAGGAACCTCTGGATGTGGCATACGTAGCTTTTCGGAGTGGAGAGCTTGTTCCACTGCAAACAACTGTAAGAGATGGGATGGTCTGGGAATGAATATCTCGGAGTGATATTCCCAGAATCCCGTGACAAACATCTCTTCGAACGTTTGTTTGAAGCAGGCCGGTAGATATTTGATGCGAGCGTGCCATGCATACACAACATTGATCGATGGAGTTGTGCTCATGTCGTATACAAGGTCCTGGTTCCCTTCATTAAATCCTAGTGCTGAGAGATGCGGTTCCTTGACATTTTTGAAGGTCCTGAAGGTGACGAGCATAAGTTCGAAAATTTTCAGGCACATCTGAGTCATGATATCAGGAACATTCTTGAAACGGACCCCCCAATGCCGAATCGTTGAAATCATATATCCACTTGTAGGTGCGCCCTTAGGGGGTGCGAAGTACACGTAATTTAGCCACTTCTCACATCCTTTAATCGTCAGCACTGTATGTGTGTACTCCGGCCAGGATCTCCTTCGAAACACAGGGCAATAACATGGATTATATTTGATGTACAATGGCATGTTGTTCCATGTTCTTACCATTTCCGGGTAAGTTTCGAGCAGCCGAATTCTCCACATTGGTTGGCGAATATGTCCTTGCTTGGCACTCTCTGGGATGTCATCGGGTGCAAATTGGGTGGCCGAGGTGGGTTCCCTTGAGGTGTGGCACTTGATCTCCGCATTATAATCCGCCATTAGCATGCAAAAAGGTACATACAGATCATCCGATGGGCCGATCCACCTATGGTGTGAAAGATTCTGAAAATAATCAGATTTTATTACCACCTCTTCCAATTTTGACATCAATGCGATTTGGACTGCCACCCTGTCGTCATGTGTCGTGGCTACTTTCTCTAACTTTTGCATCCATTCCGGTGCCTCAATCTCGATTGTGTCCATGCCCTGTTCTGTGTGCTTACCGCCGGGTGTTGGCATTGGAACATAGGGATCCTCGAATGTTTCTTCTACTTCAATTGGCACCAGGTCGTCAGGCTCGGGGTCTACCAGAGGGGAGGGCTGATGCTCATATTGCATAACCTTGCTGCGTAATTCCTCAAGTTCGGCCCGGAGTTTAGTGACCTCTTCAGCTGTTTCTTCTGCGGTTATGCTCTGGCTGGGTTCTGTCTGTCGGGTGGCCAACTGTCTTCGTAACTCATCTCTCTCTTTTTCTAAAGCGGCATGGGCCTCCATTAGATCTGCATGAGTTTCTAACACCACCTGCATATTCTCAGAGGGAATTGCCTTGAATCGTTCTGGGTCAATCTCTTGTGGGGAACCCTCCATGGCCGCCTCCTGGTTTTCTTCGTTCTGTTTCTATAATCTTTTATTCTCCTCTAACGCGGTCGACATATGCTTGCGGAGGAGGCCCAAGTTCCGTCGAAGTTTCAGGTTTTCCGTGATCTGAGAATGGAGCAGCTCGTCCATATGTCGTCGTTCTTCATCATCTGCTTGAGGTGGGTTGGCTTCTAATTGTGCGTATTGCTCCTGTAATGTCACGTGCTGCTGTTCTAGTTGCTGCTTCTGTTCTTCAAGATCCCTACATCTTGCTTGGAGATCCTCGTGGCTTCGGAAGAGCCTTGTATGTTGGTTGTCCAAGTGTTGGTAATGTTGCTGAAGTTGGGCCATGCATTGATGCATATTATTAAATAAGTTACCGAGAGGAATAGTATTGAATGCAGAGGGGTAGGGAAAGGGAAAGGGGGTTGTGAATGCAGTACTGGGGACGGGTGAGGGGGGAGGTGGGGGAATGGGAGATTGTGGGTGCATGGGGGATGGGAGAGGTGCAGAGGTGGGTGACACCTCCATGAAAGTGGGGATCGTGGTGGGAGTGACTGTGAACATGGGGATTGTGGTAGCGGTGAGGGTTGTGAAAGTGTATAGAGGTGTGTGTAATTGTGAACTTCTAGGAAGTGTGCTCAGGGTAGTGAGGTGTACCGTGGCTGTAGTTAGACTCATGTTTTCAGTGGAAGTAGAGTGTGTGGGTGGGCTGATGGTTTGTGCGTTGGTGTGTGTAGTGGTTTCAGAGGTGGAGACAGTGGAGGTTACAGTGGTAGAGGGAGGTGAGTGAGGTGGATGTGGGGGAGAAGGTGGCAAGGGAGGTGATGGGGGTGCACTTGATGTGTGGGCTTCCTCGGTGTCGTGAACTGTGTGTGCTGTGCCCGTGGTTGTGGGGGTGCCTTGTGGTCCTGATCCTAATACATTCATTCATTTTCCCGATCGTGGGGGGCGTCTTCCATATCTTCTCTCTGTTCTTCGTGAGTGCACTAGTGCTGTGTGCACCGTTTCCGGTACTCCTAAAGCATCTGATATCATTTCCAAGGTGGCACGGTATTGCTCGTCCACACCTTCCTCCTCCAGAATCTGGTTCATGAGAGCTTTACCTGCAGCTAATGAGAGCCTGTGTTGCTCTTGAACTCGGTTCATTGTATCGTAAAGCTTCTTTAATGCGCTAGTGTAGGCGGGGGCACCTTCCAGTACTTGTAGGGCTTCTAGATCATACTCTTGTTCTTCGGCTTCTGAATGTCCGCCCTGTGTCTCCCCATGAGCTTCTTCTTCATCGTCCACGTTGACTACGTCTGGTTGGCTGGGCTGTGCTTGGTCTGGGGCAGTTTGCTGTCCACTGGCTTGCTCTTCTTCAACTTCTGCATTTACAGCTTCTATGATTCTTGCAACTTCTTCGTCCGTTAAATCCTCGAGAGTGAACCCATGCGGGAATTCCAGATCAGTCGGTACTGGTGGAAACACAAGATTAGGGCCATCTGTGCTGTGCCTGGGTAGCCTGATAGTAAATGGTTGCACTCGTCGTGGAAGTCTTGGGGTTGTCTCAGGCGTTAGGGTTGCACCGCGAGCTTGTGCACAAGGCATCTGGACGGCTCCTCTCATCTTCTTTGAGGGAGGCCCTACGGCTGATAATCTTCGTGTAGAAACTCTGATACCACTGTCGGAGAGTGTTAATCTCCTTCAGAATAACCTGCTCTTGAGATTAGAACGCTTCTATACCAAGAGTAAGTTAAAAACTTCACACCACAAATATTCTGCTGCACGATTTCTTTAACTTTATCTTTACAGGTTACTTTTGTCTGAAACTGTTATTCTGAACAGTCGACTTCACACCTGTAACTTCTAAACCTTAGTTCTCCTTGAGCAGAACCCGTTTAAACAAATGCTTCTGGTTACGAGTAGCTTATCTTTTAACTTAAAGATTAAGCTCTTACTCATGCAAAACTTTAAAGTATGCACTGAGAAATGATCAAAACATTGATCACCGAAAATGCGCCTGTTTCAGTAAACTTTGAACACTCAACACATAAGAATGTTCCTACTGACAATTCTCGGTTTCTGTTTACAATTAAACTCTGAAACTTAAACTATAGATTGATTAACTATAGACTTAGATATCCTCAATAGGATTTCACAAACCATCTAACACAGACGAAAAACACACAGAAATTTCGGCACAACTTTTCTTCGATTACTGAGACAGTTACAGTTGAGTGATGAGAGGAAAACTCAACTAACTTTTCATATGTCTCATGACATCTAACTTCTCATTCTCTCTTATTCTATGTCTCTCATTATTCCTAGCCTTCCTGGCCTACCTCTCATTCTCTGACTTTCTCTCACCTTTCCTCCATTCTACGCGCCTCTACATTTTTCAGGTATTTATAGATAAATTTGTACAAGCTTCTAACGCGGACTATATTACTGTACATATGTGTACAATTTTTCCCGGTTCTTCTTCCAAGCTTCAAACCTTGTTCTTTTCTTCCTCTTTCCATCTTTCAACTCTTCATGAACTGAAATCTGTAAAATTGATTTATTCCGGTAACATTCCGGTGACTTTCTGGTGACCTTCCGGTACTGTTCCGGTGACCTTCCGGTGATCTTCTGGTGACCTTTTTTAAGAAATTTTTGTTGAAGTCTCCGCGGACTTAAAGACCTTCAATTGTTGATTGTCTTGCACCAACAGCTCCCCCTCAATCATCAATTGAGGTTTTCTCTGTCTTCTTTATTCCTGCCATATCTTTAAACCTTTGTAGCTTTGGTCCGTCCAAACTTTTTGTAAGCATATCAGCTATCTGATCTTTCGTTGAAGTATGGATTACTTCAATCTCTTTATCCATCACCTTCTCTCTTAGAAAGTGATACTGGATCTCAATGTGTTTAGTCCTGGCATGAAAAACAGGATTAGCAGCTAAATATAATGAACTCATATTATCTCCAAATATAATTGGAGTCCTCTGTATAGCGTCAAAACTCTTCATTAAAGTCTTTAGCCAAATCACTTCCTTTGCGGCTTCAACCATGCCTTTGTACTCGGCTTCGGTAGACGACAAAGCAACTGTATGTTGCTTCTTGGAGCACCAGGAGATTAGCTTATCTCCCACATAACACATGTATCCATAGGTTGACCTTCTGTCATCTGGACTACCTGCCCAATCTGCATCACTGTATATTTTGATGTTTGTATCTGAGGTAAACCCATAATACAAACCTTCTTTGAGTGTACCTTTAATGTACCTCAACACCCTTTGTCCTGCGATCCAGTGTTCTTTTCTTGGACAGTGCATGAACTGAGACAATACTCCTACTGCATATGATAAATCAGGTCTGGTTAACGTAGCATAGATAAGACTACCAACCAAACTCTGATATTGTCTCACATCCTTGAATTCTTCTCCACCAAACTTACTCAGTTTGTGGTTCACCTCCATTGGAGTAGGTGCTATCCGGCAATCATTCATTTTAAACTTGATTAACAAGTTCTTCAAATATCTTTCTTGGGTCACGAATACTCCATGCTGAGTATATGTGATCTCCATACCCAAGAAGTAAGACAAGTCTCCCAAGTCACTTATCTTGAACTCCTTTTCCATTTGCTTCTTGAGTCTTTGTATTCCTGACTCATCTGTTCTTGTAAGAATTATATCATCAACATATATGCACATGTATATGAAACCTTTATCACTTGCTTTTATAAGCAGACTACTATCTGCTTCAGACACCTGGAAACCAAGTTCTTTCAAGAACTTTACAAGTCTATAGTTCCACGCTCTTGGCGCTTGCTTCAAGCCATACAAAGCTCTCTTGAGCTTGCACACATGATCTGGATATCTTTTATCTCTAAACCCTTGAGGTTGCTCCATGAACACATCATCTGAAATATAACCATTCAGAAAAGCATTTTTTACATCTAACTGACATAACTTCCAACCTTTGCTCGCAGCAACAGCTATGAGCGTTCTGATAGTTGTCATCTTTGCTACTGGACTATAAGTCTCATCATAATCAACTCCATAAGTCTGAGCAAACCCTTTGACAACAAGTCTAGCTTTATATCTAGACACACTTCCATCTGCAAATCTTTTGGTCTTATAGACCCACTTGCACCCAATAATCTTCTGGCTATTTGGTTTAGGAACTAAATCCCATGTTCGATTTTCTATCAATGCATCATGTTCTTCCTGCATAGCTTTTTCCCATTTTTCCTTACCTTTTGCCTCTTCATATGTAGAAGGGTCTTCATCTGCTTTCACTATGTAAGCATAATCTTTCGTAGCCAAAAATGACGTATCATAACTGTACCTTGTAGGTTGCCATCTATTTCTTGATGACCTTCTGAGTTCTCCGGTCCTTGAGGTTTCTGGTTCCTCACACTCAGGATCAAATCTTGGCCTTTCTTCAACTTCTTCCTGCACTTCATAATTTTCTTCTTCATCAATTATTTGAATCTTTGATTTACCTTTCTTCTGACTCACTTCTTCTTCTTCACCTGTATTGTTGTTAACTGTTCCTGCATACCAAGAACTTTGCTCATCAAACGTAACATCTTTCGAGACCAGAAAATGTTTTGTGGATGGATTCCACAACCTGTATCCCATCTGTCTATCATCATAACCAATGAAAACATATTTTTCAGCTTTAGGCTCCAACTTGTGCCTTAATTGTGATGGCACATATACATATGCCACACATCCAAATACTCTACAATGATCCAGGGTAGGTCTTTTTCCCCACCAAGCTTCATATGGTGTCATACCCTGCAAGGCTTTACATGGTAGCCTATTGACCAAGTAAGTAGCTGTGTTTACAGCTTCAGCCCACAAATAATTAGGGCACTTTTTCTCATTCATCATGGATTTTGCAAATTCAACAATAGTCCTATTCCTTCTTTCTGCTACACCATTTTGTTGAGGAGAATATCTGCAAGTAATTTCCCTTTTTATACCTGCATTCCATAAGTAGTCACTGAACTCATTGGAGAAATACTCTCCCCCTCCATCTGACCTGAGTCTCTTCAGTCTATGACCTGTAGTTCTTTCTGCATACGCATGATAATGTCTGAATGTATTGAATACTTCTGACTTATCCTTGATCACATAGATAGTGATCCATCTGGTAGCATCATCAACATAAATCACATAATATCTTGATCCACTTATACTAAAATCTTTTGATGGTCCCCACACGTCTGTGTGTACCAACTCAAGTTTCTCTGAATGCATAAAACCATGCTTGGTATAAGAATTCTTATGAGCCTTACCAAACTGACATGCCTCGCATTTGTATGTCATATGTTGACTTGCAACATTAGGCAATCCAAGCACCGAACCATTATTGACCATATCTTTTATACCTCTTTCATTGAAATGTCCAAGCCTTTTGTGCCACAGATCTAACTCAGAAATTTTCTGTCCTTCATATGTAAACATGGCCTGACCAATGTTACCTTGAATCTTCAGCGTAAACAGTCTTCCTTCTTTTTTTCCTGAAACAATCTGTTTATATCCCTGACTGGGATCTTCTACGTATACTCCTTCATTCGTGAATCTTACTTCATATCCTTTTTCAACAATTTTTCCTACACTTATCAAATTCTTAGGAATTGTAGGAACATACAGAACCTTACCCAATAAGGTACTGCCATCTTTGGCTTTTACTGATCCAATCGACTGCACTTTATGCTTTGTGTTGTCACCTGTCTGAACAACATGATTAGAAACTTTATTCTCCAAATCAGTCATCAGTGATATGTTTCCACTCAGGTGATTGCTACACCCTGAGTCAATGTAGAAGACTCTTTGATCTTCATTCTGACTTTCACAAGTAGCATTCAATATCATCGTTGAATCTTCCTTCTGTTCTGAACCGTAATTGTAGTAGGTATTGTTATATTGTTGACTTTGGAATCCTCTACCTGCATTTCTTCCAAAGTAACTCCTACCACCTCTTCCTCTGAAATTTCCTCTTTGATTTCTGCCACCTCTTCCTCTTGCATTGTAACTTTGACTATATCCATTGTTACTTTGAGTACTGTGCCAACAATCATTAGCTAAATGATTTGTCTTACCACAAATCCAGCAGGCTTTACCTCCATCTTTGTTGTTTCTGCCTTTTCCTCTATCTTTGCCACCTCCTCTTCCTCTTAGGAAGTTGGCCTGGCTAGTTGTTCCTTCATCTTCATTTGTTTGTTGCTTTCCTTTGCTATTCTTCTTTTTTTTTTTTCTTTCGAGTACATTGCGTGACCTGCACTCTTGTCACCATCTCCTTTAACATCATTCTCAAACGTTAGCATATGACCTAACAACTGATTTAGATCTGGAGTGAAATGATCAAGCGATAACTCCGTAGACAAAATAAACGGCTTCCATTTGTCATCACCTCTTAAGCCTGTAAGAATTTGTCTTACCAATTTATCCTCTTCGATATCTTCATCAACAGCACCTAACGCATCTGCAATGTCTTTCATTCTTGTCACATAGTCTGAAACGGACTGAGAAGCCTTCTTCTTGAAAGTTGTAAACTCTGCCCATAAGGATGCCTTTCTTGACTTAGTAGTATTCTGGAAATGCTCCTCCAAAGCATTCCAAATGTCCGTTGCACTTTCAAGACCTCGAATATGAGGTAGCAAGTAATCATTTACTGCCATATAGATAATGCTTCTAGCTTGCGCATCTTTCTTCATCCAGTTTTTCAGATCTGCTAACTCTTCCCTAGTCGGAACACTAGGATCTTTGAACTGTGGTTTTTCTTCTTCTCCTGTGATATAAGCTATCAAATCTTTGCTCATAAGATGAGCTTCCATCCGCATTGACCACGCAGGATAGTTTTCCCTATCCAGTTTCTCTATCTGTAGAGAATCTCCCATCTTGTGTCTTCCTGTATATTTAAATTTTCAACCTTTATGAATAATATATGTACCTTTACTTCAAATTGGACTCCGTTTGTCTTCCTTGATGCCGTATGATCTCTTCTTCAGGTTTCGCCTTCAAGCTTTCACCTTTTAGTCCTTCGGTTGTTGAATTCTTTGTAACCGCAGCAAACGGGAACCTCCTTTCTTTGATTTTGGTGTCTCCGGCTTTAAATCCACTGTACCTGGCTCTGATACCACTGTAGAAACTCTGATACCACTGTCGGAGAGTGTTAATCTCCTTCAGAATAACCTGCTCTTGAGATTAGAACGCTTCTATACCAAGAGTAAGTTAAAAACTTCACACCACAAATATTCTGCTGCACGATTTCTTTAACTTTATCTTTACAGGTTACTTTTGTCTGAAACTGTTATTCTGAACAGTCGACTTCACACCTGTAACTTCTAAACCTTAGTTCTCCTTGAGCAGAACCCGTTTAAACAAATGCTTCTGGTTACGAGTAGCTTATCTTTTAACTTAAAGATTAAGCTCTTACTCATGCAAAACTTTAAAGTATGCACTGAGAAATGATCAAAACATTGATCACCGAAAATGCGCCTGTTTCAGTAAACTTTGAACACTCAACACATAAGAATGTTCCTACTGACAATTCTCGGTTTCTGTTTACAATTAAACTCTGAAACTTAAACTATAGATTGATTAACTATAGACTTAGATATCCTCAATAGGATTTCACAAACCATCTAACACAGACGAAAAACACACAGAAATTTCGGCGCAACTTTTCTTCGATTACTGAGACAGTTACAGTTGAGTGATGAGAGGAAAACTCAACTAACTTTTCATATGTCTCATGACATCTAACTTCTCATTCTCTCTTATTCTATGTCTCTCATTATTCCTAGCCTTCCTGGCCTACCTCTCATTCTCTGACTTTCTCTCACCTTTCCTCCATTCTACGCGCCTCTACATTTTTCAGGTATTTATAGATAAATTTGTACAAGCTTCTAACGCGGACTATATTACTGTACATATGTGTACAATTTTTCCCGGTTCTTCTTCCAAGCTTCAAACCTTGTTCTTTTCTTCCTCTTTCCATCTTTCAACTCTTCATGAACTGAAATCTGTAAAATTGATTTATTCCGGTAACATTCCGGTGACTTTCCGGTGACCTTCCGGTACTGTTCCGGTGACCTTCCGGTGATCTTCTGGTGACCTTTTTTAAGAAATTTTTGTTGAAGTCTCCGCGGACTTAAAGACCTTCAATTGTTGATTGTCTTGCACCAACACTTCGCTGAAATTCCTGTGCTCTGGACCAGATCAGAGCCCTCTGCACCGGTACATCATATGCGAGACATCTGTATACAATTCTTGTGAGTGCATAGCAACCATACAACACAGATTTTTTCTTTTTATACCATCTCTGATGGGCCATATGAATCTGGTCGATAATCCAGTGGGGCATATTGATGGTCAACTCAAAAGCATCCGCCAGGTAGAGGCTAAAACAAATCTTTTTAGGAGGCATTGTGAACCTCTCCTGCGCGGGGAAGGTGAAATGTTGCATGACCATACGTAAGTGGATGGCGAACGTGGGTGTCATTGCAACCATGTCCTTCAACTTCGTCAGATTCCTGTTCTTCATGTTGTCTGGAACCATGGTCTCTTTCTCCGTTGGACATTAGGGGAAAAAGTGAACCCTGCATGGGCCTTGTAAGGATCCCTAATTTTCAGGGATTAAAATTAATCTTGTGGCCTATTAAGGGGACAGAATAAACCACTAGTGGTATTCCTAAATAAAATAATATTTCATATATTTCCCTTTTTGAATGGAAAAGAAAGAGAAACTCTAGCCATCGGATCTTCTTGATCGATGGTAGCAATGATCTCACCTGCGCGTGGGGACACGGAAATATATGTCCGCGTGTGATAGATCTCTGCAGAAAGCGTGGCCCTCCGATGCATCTCAAATCTGACGGAGAACCGCAAATGGGGCTGATTGTTGCTCTGCAAAAAGATTAGCCGTTGGATGATGGCTCCATCCGATGGAGTAGATTGAAAGGTGCCCATTGCCTTTTGGGGGAGTACTCTCAACCTTAGGATTAGGAGCAAGATCCAATGGCTCAGAGTCAATGGCGGCAAATTCAAATGGGTTTCTACCTCCTCCGCACAATTAGAAGATCAACAAATGGTCCAGATTCGTGCGCGCATTGATCCCACGAACTTTTTTGTGAGCCGCACGATCGATGAGCAATCCAAGGGCTAATATCTATTCGCGCCTTGACTTTGGCAAATGCACATGAACCCTTGGATCTTTGAGGACATCTAATGGTCACAATTAATTTTCTTGCAGTCTCATACCACTCACGCCTAAAAAACCATGTTTCAATAGTTGTTTTGGAGGATTTGACCACTAAGAAACAAGGGAAACCTAGGCCTAGCCTATGTGATTGAGCGACTAGACTGTGGCCACCACCCTCTTCTCATTGGTCCATCACTAATCACTCCTTAATCTAAAAGGCCCATTCAGGGTTCATTTTTTCCCCTAATGGAATGTGCATACCCTGCATGTCGAGCGCTTCTCTTACCAGGTTGATAGTCAAGCGGAAACGCTTCAGCTCGTTGCCCCTTGTGAGTGATGGGAGCACAAAGGAGCTGTATCCTTTCTTGTCTTTGCTGGGGGTGAGGGTACTAATTAGATATGAGCATCTTAGGAAATCCGGTTTTGGTAGTTGGGACTTGAAGTAGTCATAAAGCCCTGCCTTCTTCCAGATCGGCTTCAGTCCTTTGTTATTCTGTAGCCTTTCAAACTCCCTGGTAAAGAAATGGTATCTGCCCCATCGTCCATTGAATTCGACCTCTGACTCCCACATATATGTGCCTTCACCCAAAGGTCCAGCAACGTCACTGAACCAATGTGAGGTTTTGCTCACCGGCATTGTGTGACCCTGTGGAGGATTCTGAATTGGTATGGCATGCAATGCCCGTAATGCCGTTGGTCTTTCCTTTAATTCTTCCTCGACTGGAAGGCTTTCGATTTCCACCACTTGTGGGCTGGTGCCTGCCTGGGAGCTAGTTCCTACTGTATCTGCCATTTTACTTCTTGCTGTCTGTGTCTGTGAGATATACAAACATGTGTTAATATTGTACAGGACAAGGGAGGACCGTTGTTGTTCCCATCACAATATTAACATGAGGGTCGGGAGCGAATAATGGGTTAGTAAGTGTTCGGTGCACGTGTGTGTAGTTAATGCTTGGGTAGTCCTAGGAGACTAATGAAGTTAGCAAGTGGGGATGAATTTACAAATTGGGGTCGGGGGGTTTATTATAGGTCTTAGGCTGCCAAATGCAGTGGATGGGCTTTGCTTTCGGTTTCGTAGAGACTCTAGAGAGCTGTCTCGGTGTCGCGGTTTGGAAATGGGGCCTTTTAGGGACCCATTTATAAGTGATTACATGCATGCTCTTGGTTCTTGGTGTGTTCCTAAGTGTTGAGAACGAGTGAATACTGGTTGTACGCATAGTTGGGTTATGCTGCATAGGTTGTGGCCTTGGCGTAGCTACTTGTGCCCTCAAGCAAGCCTTAGGCACCCAAATTTGTCTTGATTGTGGGCTAGCCTTCATCGACTTCTTGGGCACCCAAATAGATTTTACTTTAGCAGAAGAATTTTTGAAAGACTTCTTATTAGCGTCGTGTTGTTGGTTACTAATAAGAGGCTTTGCCCGTGTAGTTGACGGTGGTGCAACCGGTTGTTCGCCTTTCCGCACCCACACTTGGTTTACCTTCTGGGACATTCTGCTGCGCAGATACTTTTGATCTCGGACACAGGTAGTACTCTGCTTCTTCTGCCTTTGATCCACCTTGGGTTGCTGCCTCCTTCTGGCCTTTGGAAAAGAAGGGAGTTCCGTTGCATCATTGCTGACTCCTTTTTTGCGAATATCATTCCTCTGCAACACATAGTTTTGGACAAGAACAGCATGGTCATCTTCATGTGTACCCCTGGAAGGACCAGGAGTCTGTGCCTTTCCTAGTTCCTTGAGTGCTCCATTATCCAACTCTAAAATAATTCGACTATGATTGACCCAAACCTGAAGAAATCCACTTCTTAGGTTTAAGTTGACTGCTTGGTCATAGATCCAGTCTTGACCCAAGACAAGAGGTTCAGTGAGATATGCTTCCACAGGATTGACAGTTAACTGCAACTCTTGACAGTAAGACATTCTAACAGCACTAGTAGCTGCACCTGAGTCAATCAAGGCTCTTACGGTCCTTGCACTCTTTCCTTGTCCTATATCTAAGGTTACGAAAGGGCGTCGATCAGTTATCCTATGTGAGCATGTTCCCGCGGCTGCACACATTGCCATATGATATCCTTGATCTGCATAGTCATTTGTTCTAGGTTGATCTCTACCTTGCCTTCATAATTTCATCCTCCTGATGCGTTCTAAAGCTTCTGCTTGAGCTTCTTCTCTAATTCGCTTTTCTTCCTCTTTGCGTTTCTTAGCAGTGTTGAGTCGGTTAAGCATTTCCTCCGTGAGTGGTTCTTGATACAACTTGACTCTGCAACCACTAATATAGTTAGGGAGAACATCACCCTCTAATGTGGCCAGTTGTACCGCTCCACTCGTGGAGATCCTGTTGATGATCATAGGTCCGTAGCCTCTCTTTTCTAGCTTCCTTGCGTGTTGTTTCAGTGTATAGACTAAAACTAGATCTCCTGCTTTCAAACCTTTATCCTTCACATGGGCATCGAAGTATGCTTTCCTTCTCTTCTTGGCTGCATATATTCCTGCAGCGGCTCTCAGTCTTGTTTCTCCTGATCGTTCAAGGTCAAAGATCCTAGAGGAGAGCTCATGACCTGTCCATTCGTACTCTTGTGCTACTTTCAACGTAGGTATTAAGAAGTCCAAAGGTAGCACAGCGTTCTGGCCAAATACCATCTGAAAGGGGGTGGCTTGGAGTACCGTTTTGTAGGCAACTCGATATGCCCAAACAGCGTGGTGTAGCTGTTTGTCCCAATCAGAGCGTTTCGTGTTCACTAATTTCGTCAGTACATTGCATAAGATCTTATTAGTGCTCTCAGCTTGTCCATTCGCTTGAGGGTGATAAGGGGCAGACTTCTTGTGTATTACCAAGAATTCTTGGAGTAGATTTTCAATCACTTCGTTCAAGAAATGAGTGCCTCTATCACTTACAAGCTCTATAGGTAGCCCGTATCTTGTGAATACATTCTCAAATAAGAATTTGGCAGTTGTTTGAGCGTCGTTCTTTGTCGTAGCCTTTACCTCTACCCACTTGGTGAGATAATCTGTTGCAACAATGATGTATTCCGCATGAGAACCCTTAGCTGGGGGATTAATCGGACCTACGAAGTCTATTCCCCACTTAGAGAATGCACGTCCACCCATCATAGGTTTCAGTGGCATCTCATCTTTGCGTATAGGATACTGAGTCCTTTGACAGACATCACACCGTTTCACATAGGTATGTGCATCCATGTGAAGGGTAGGCCACCAGAAACCCGCAAATAGTATTGCCTTGATCACCCGATCCGGTCCAAAGTGTCCTCCTGCTACACCTTGGTGAGCAGTTTCCAAGATCTTGAGATATTCACTTTCATGGACACATAGCCTCAGGTAACCATCTTTACCACGCTTATATAGATTATCACCAATGAGTGAGTAATCCTGGGCTTCTTGTTCTAAACTCCTTTTCCTCGCTAGAGTCATGTCTGGAGGGAATGTGTTTGTCCTCAGGAAGGATACTAGTGGTTCACTCCAATCTGGCACAACAGATACTTGATAAAGAGTGGCGTGTTCCACAGGTGGCTTAGTGCAACAGATTGGGCATTCCTTGCACAACTTTTGGACATCCGCTTCCATAGTTGGCCAATGCACTCCGAATCTCTTTAGAGTCTGTAAAGTTCGTTGCTTTGAATGGTGTTGCTCTAACGCACCTACATGTGCTAATTGCAACCATTTAGCGTACTCATCCTCTTCTACGCAACAAGCCAAGATCCCTTGATCTGTGTGCTTGTACATACTTCCTGCCATGATGTGGTACTTTTGGGCTTTTACAACCTCCTTATTTCGTGTGTTTACCATTGGATGGTTAGGCCCGTATGTCAATACTGGTACCAAGGGCTTAGCCCACTGCGGCACCACTTCCAAATTAAACAAGTAAGCATCAGGAAGGTCATCTGACACTCCTTGTGGGGCTTCTCCCGATGTGAGCCTAGAGAGATGATCAGCTCTCAAATGGGTCCTCCCTTTTCTTACCACAACCTCAAAATCATATTCCATGAGCAAGAGAAACCATCTCACTAATCTTCCTGTATTGCATGGCTTGTTTATGAGGTATAGCAATGCCTGATGATCAGTAAAAAATTTAAACTTATTTGCAAGCAAATAGTGTCTAAATTTCTTAACTGCATACACCATGCCTAAGCCTTCTCTCTCCGTAGTGGTGTAATTCCGTTCAGCCGCATTCAATTGTCTACTGGCATAGGCAATTGGAAGATCCATATTACCTTCACCAGTAGGTTGTGCAAGCACACATCCAATAGCATAGTTGGATGCATCCACGTGAACATGGAATGGCTTATTCCAATCTGGTGTGGTCAAGATTGGTGCTGAACATAATCTTCGTTTAAGCTCCTGGAAGGAATTCTCACATTCATCCTGTTGGTGCAGACCAATCACCAATTGAAGGCTTGGAAGATCAAATGATGAAGGAAGAATTAATTCCTAAAGTGTGGAAGAAGATTACAATCAGATGACAAGAGAAGTGTACACATATGTACATTAGCATAGTCATAGATGACTTAGATCTTTTGTTCAGTAAGAATTATGTACAAATTATCTATAAATACCTTGAGAAAAGTCGGGGCATGTATGAGAGCATATGTGACAATAGTCAGATGTCAAGAATGAGGGAGATAGAAGTCAAGAGATAGAGGAAAGTGTTTTTGAGTTTGCTCTCATCACTCAGTTGTTTTTTCTCTGAGTAAATGAAAAATTTTGCGCCCGATGTTTCTGCGTGTTCTCCTTCTACAGTAGATCAATTGTGGAATGCTTTTGTACAAGTCTAAGTTAAGAGTTGCTTGACCTCTGTGCAAAGTTTCAGCTTCCAATTGTAATCAGGCTGAGTGAATTAAGTGTAGGAACATTCATATGTGAAGTGTATTCATAGGTTCCTAAAACAGGCGCATATTTCGAAGTCAATGTTTTGATCATTTCTCCTAGCACAGTTTAAAGTTTTGCATGAGTGAGGGCTTAATCTTTAAGTTAGAAGATAAGCTACTTATGTCTAAAAGCATTTTGTAAAACGGGTTCTATTCAAGGAGAACCAAGTCTTAAAAGTTACAGGTGTAAAGTCGACTGTTTTGGATGACAGTTTCTGACATAGGTAACTTGTGAAATCAATTTCTCAAGTTATACTTAATCTTTTGGAGTAATTCAACTTGGAATAGTTGCGCAATCTCTAGGAGATGATTCGTACAAAGTTTCATCAAAAACTTTACACGTTTGATAAGTCAATGTAAGGAAATAGTGCAGCAGACTTTTCTGTGTATCACTTTCTTCACAGATTTGTTCATCTTTTGATAATTAGAAGTTGATCCTCTAAAGAGTGGAAAGTTTTTGACTTATTCTTGGTATAGAGGTGCTCTAATCACAAGAATAGGTTATTCTTTTGGAGATTAACACTCTCCATCAGTGGTATCAGAGCAGGAGACATCAATTTGAAGAAAGAAGGATCCCGACTGCTGCAGATTCAAGAGATTCAACACTTGAAGGACTAAGAAGTGAAAGCTTGGAGTCAAAGCTCGAGGAGAAGACAAATTGACATCAAGAAAGGCAAAAGGAGTTCAATTCGAAGTAAAGGTACATACATTGTTTGTAAAGCTTGAAGTTTCAATACACAGGTGGATACAAGATGGGAGAAAGCTTGCAGATTGATAAGCTAGATAGGGAGAATTATCCAGCATGGTCCATGAGGATGGAAGCACACCTCATGAGCAAAGATCTTATATCATTTATTACAGGAGATGAAGAAAAACCAGAGTTTGCAGATCCAAGTATTCCTACTAGGGAAGAACTTGCAATGTTGAAGACTTGGATGAGAAAGGATGCTCAAGCAAGGAGTATCATCTACATGGATGTAAATGATTACCTTCTACCTCACATCAGAGGTTTAGAAAGTGCCACAGATGTTTGGAATGCTTTGGAAGAGCATTTCCAAAATACAACTAAGTCAAGGAAGTCCTCACTATGGGCTGAGTTCACAACCTTCAAGAAGAAGAGCTCACAATCAATTTCAGATTATGTGGCAAGGATGAAAGATATTGCAGATAGCTTGGGAGCAGTGGATGAAGATATTGAAGAAGAAAAGTTGGTAAGACAAATACTTACAGGTCTAAGAGGTGATGAGAAGTGGAAGCCTTTTATCTTGTCCATAGAATTGTCACTTGATCACTTTACTCCTGATCTTAATCAATTGCTAGGACACATGCTAACCTTTGAGCAGGATCTTAAAGGAGACAATGATAGAAGTACAAGTCAAGCTATGTACTCCAAAGACAAGAAAAAGAATGGCAAGGGAAAGCAATCAAATGATGATGAAGGGAATTCAAATCAAGCCAACTTCACAAAAGGGAAGACAAATTTTAGAGGTAAAGGAAGAGGAGGTAAGAACAAAGATAATGCTAAAGCTTGTTGGATTTGTGGCAGAACAAATCATTTGGCAAATGATTGTTGGTATAATAATCAAAGTGGAGGATACAACAATCAGAATTATAGTCAAAGAGGTAGAGGAGGCAGAAACCATAGAGGCAATTTCAGAGGAAGAGGTGGTAGGACATCATATGGTAGAGGAGGTGGAAGAAACTTCCAATCTCAGTCCTACAACAATAATTATTACAATTATGCATCAGATCAGAAGGATGACATGACTCTTATCCTGAATGCAACTCATGAATCAATGGGAGAAGATCAAAGAGTGTTCTATATTGACTCAGGGTGCAGCAACCATCTGAGTGGGAATCTATCCTTGATGACTGATATGGAAGCAAGGGTGAATGGACATACAGTTCAAACAGGTGACAATACCAAACATAAAGTGGAGAGCATTGGATCAGTTAAGACAAAGAGTGGAAGTACACTTCTGAGCAAGGTACTTTATGTTCCAACTATTCCTAAAAATCTGATAAGTGTAGGGCAAATTGTGGAGAAAGGATATGAGGTAAGATTTACAAATGATGGTGTCTATGTACAAGATCCAAATCAGGGATATAGAAACATAATTGTAGGTAAAAAGGAAGGAAGATTGTTTACTCTCAAAGTCCAAGGTAATGTGGGACATGCATTGTTTACCTATGGAGGTCAAAAGATGTCTGAATTAGACCTATGGCATAAAAGGCTAGGTCATTTCAATGAGAGAGCTATAAAGGAGATGTCAAAGAATCAGGTGGTGCTTGGATTGCCAAACATTGAAGGGCAACATATGGTGTACAAGTGTGAAGCTTGTCAATTAGGTAAAGCACATAA
This sequence comes from Ceratopteris richardii, assembly GCA_020310875.1. NCBI lineage: Eukaryota > Viridiplantae > Streptophyta > Polypodiopsida > Polypodiales > Pteridaceae > Ceratopteris > Ceratopteris richardii. Next base: position 97,503,366 of record CM035427.1, read on the forward strand.
AAGTTCTTATAACAAATCAGGGTACAAGTATTCAAACATGCTTGAATTGGTTCATACAGATGTATGGGGTCCCTCAAGGGACTATAGCATAAATGGATCCAGATATTATGTGTTGTTTGTTGATGATGCAACCAGGTGGATTACTTTGTATGTAATCAAGGACAAATCAGAAGTCTTCAAGACATTCAAACACTTTCATGCTTATGCAGAAAGGATCACAGGACAAAAGCTAAAGAGGTTAAGATCAGATGGAGGGGGAGAGTATTTCTCAAAAGAGTTTGATGATTATTTGTGGAATGCAGGTATCAAAAGAGAAGTAACTTGCAGGTACTCCCCTCAACAGAATGGAGTAGCAGAAAGGAGGAATAGGACTCTTGTAGAATTTGCAAGAGCCATGATGAAGGAAAAGAATTGTCCAAATTATTTATGGGCAGAGGCCATTAACACTGCAACATACCTTGTGAATAGGTTGCCTTGCAAAGCTTTGGATGGAGGAACCCCTTATGAAGCATGGTGGGGTAAGAAGCCTAGTCTTGATCATTGTAAAGTATTTGGATGTATTGCATATGCTTATGTTCCTTCACAATTAAGACATAAGCTAGAACCAAAAGCAGAGAAGTATGTTTTTATTGGATATGATGATAGACAGATGGGTTATAGGTTGTGGAGTCCATCCACAAAGCAATTTCTTGTTACTAAAGATGTAACATTTGATGAGCAAAACATGTGGTATACAGGATCACCAAATCAGTATACAGGTGTTGAAGAAATTCAAAGGAAAGGAAAGGCAAAGGTAAAAGTATGTGAAGAAATTGTTGATGAAGTTGACTCTAGATGTAGAGTGCAGGATCATGTAGAAGAAGGGCCAAGATTTGATCCAGAATCAAATGAGGCTGAAACTTCAAGAAGTGCAGAAATCAGAAGATCTACAAGAGAAAGGAAAGAGCCTATAAGGTATAGTTATGATACATCTTTCCTAACAACAAAAGATTATGCCTACATTGTGAAAACAGAAGAAGATCCAACTACTTATGAAGAAGCCAAAGGTAAACAGAATTGGGAGAAGGCAATGCAAGAAGAGTATGATGCTCTACTTGAAAATGAAACTTGGGAATTAGTACCAAGACCAAAGAATCAGAAAGTCATTGGATGCAAGTGGGTATATAAAACAAAGAGGTTTGCAGATGGTAAGGTGTCTAGATATAAAGCTAGACTTGTGGTCAAAGGTTATGCCCAAACTTATGGGATAGATTATGATGAAACCTTTAGTCCTGTTGCTAAGATGTCTACAATTAGGACATTGATTGCTATTGCTGCTTGCAAAGGATGGAAATTATCACAATTGGATGTGAAGAATGCATTTCTTAATGGATACATTGCAGATGAAGTATATATGGAGCAACCAGAAGGCTTCATGGAGTCAATTGGATCAGATTATGTGTGTAAGCTCAAGAGAGCTTTATATGGGTTGAAGCAAGCCCCAAGAGCTTGGAATTACAGATTGGTCAAGTTCTTGAATGAATGTGGTTTTCAAGCATCAAAGGCAGATAGTAGCTTGCTAGTGAAGGCAAGTGAAAATGGATACATTTACATGTGCATTTATGTTGATGATATTATTGTTACAGGAACAGATGCTCAAGGAATCAATGAACTCAAGAAGCAAATAGAGAAGGAGTTTAAGATAAGTGACTTGGGAAACTTATCTTATTTTTTAGGAATGCAGATTGTGTATACTCAACATGGAGTATATGTTTCACAAGAGAGATACTTGAAGAATCTTCTAGTCAAGTTTAACATGGAAGATAGCAGGACCTCAACTACACCATTGGAGGTAAATCATAAATTAAGCAGGTATGGAGGTGAAGAGTTCAATGACATGAAGAAATATCAGAGTTTGGTAGGTAGTCTAATCTATGCTACCTTGACAAGGCCAGATCTATCATATGCAGTAGGTGTGTTGTCACAATTCATGCATTGTCCAAAGAAGACTCATTGGATTGCAGCCCAAAGGGTACTCAGATATATCAAAGGAACCCTAAGTGAAGGTTTGTATTATGGTTTCACTTCTGACACAAGAATCAAAGTGTTTAGTGATGCAGATTGGGCAGGTGACTCAGATGATAGAAGGTCTACTCATGGATATCTATGTTATGTTGGAGACAAGTTAGTGTCTTGGTGTTCAAAGAAGCAACACACAGTTGCTTTATCATCCACAGAAGCTGAGTATAAGGGAATGGTAGAAGCTGCAAAAGAAGTGATATGGTTGAAGACCTTGATGAAGAGTTTTGAGTTTGATCATAGTACTCCAATAATTTTTGGAGACAATATGAGTTCTTTGTATTTGGCAGCTAACCCTGTTTTTCATGCCAGGACTAAGCATATAGAGATTCAGTATCATTTCTTGAGGGAAAAGGTACTAGATAAAGAGATTGAAGTGATGTATACTCCAACAAAAGAACAAGTGGCAGATATGATGACAAAGAGTCTGGATGGACCTAAGTTACAAAGGTTCAAAGACATGGCAAGTATCAAGAAGACAGAGAAGACCTCAATTGATGATTGAGGGGGAGCTGTTGGTGCAGACCAATCACCAATTGAAGGCTTGGAAGATCAAATGATGAAGGAAGAATTAATTCCTAAAGTGTGGAAGAAGATTACAATCAGATGACAAGAGAAGTGTACACATATGTACATTAGCATAGTCATAGATGACTTAGATCTTTTGTTCAGTAAGAATTATGTACAAATTATCTATAAATACCTTGAGAAAAGTCGGGGCATGTATGAGAGCATATGTGACAATAGTCAGATGTCAAGAATGAGGGAGATAGAAGTCAAGAGATAGAGGAAAGTGTTTTTGAGTTTGCTCTCATCACTCAGTTGTTTTTTCTCTGAGTAAATGAAAAATTTTGCGCCCGATGTTTCTGCGTGTTCTCCTTCTACAGTAGATCAATTGTGGAATGCTTTTGTACAAGTCTAAGTTGAGAGTTGCTTGACCTCTGTGTTCAGTAAAGATTAAGCGAGAGCATGTATGAGAATTATGTACAAATTATCTATAAATACCTTGAGAAAAGTCGGGGCATGTATGAGAGCATATGTGACAATAGTCAGATGTCAAGAATGAGGGAGATAGAAGTCAAGAGATAGAGGAAAGTGTTTTTGAGTTTGCTCTCATCACTCAGTTGTTTTTTCTCTGAGTAAATGAAAAATTTTGCGCCCGATGTTTCTGCGTGTTCTCCTTCTACAGTAGATCAATTGTGGAATGCTTTTGTACAAGTCTAAGTTGAGAGTTGCTTGACCTCTGTGCAAAGTTCCAGCTTCCAATTGTAATCAGGCTGAGTGAATTAAGTGTAGGAACATTCATATGTGAAGTGTATTCATAGGTTCCTAAAACAGGCGCATATTTCGAAGTCAATGTTTTGATCATTTCTCCTAGCACAGTTTAAAGTTTTGCATGAGTGAGGGCTTAATCTTTAAGTTAGAAGATAAGCTACTTATGTCTAAAAGCATTTTGTAAAACGGGTTCTATTCAAGGAGAACCAAGTCTTAAAAGTTACAGGTGTAAAGTCGACTGTTTTGGATGACAGTTTCTGACATAGGTAACTTGTGAAATCAATTTCTCAAGTTATACTTAATCTTTTGGAGTAATTCAACTTGGAATAGTTGCGCAATCTCTAGGAGATGATTCGTACAAAGTTTCATCAAAAACTTTACACGTTTGATAAGTCAATGTAAGGAAATAGTGCAGCAGACTTTTCTGTGTATCACTTTCTTCACAGATTTGTTCATCTTTTGATAATTAGAAGTTGATCCTCTAAAGAGTGGAAAGTTTTTGACTTATTCTTGGTATAGAGGTGCTCTAATCACAAGAATAGGTTATTCTTTTGGAGATTAACACTCTCCATCACATCCGTCCACTCAAAGTTTGTCAGAAGTCCGTACATGGGCTTCGCAATGACCGCATACATGTGTATAAATCGTCGGTAATAACCACAATGCCCCATGAAAGCTTGTACTTCCTTGACATTCTTTGGCCTAGGTAGCTCTGCTATGGCTCGCACTTTCTCTTCGTCAGTAGATATACCATTCTTTGACACTATGTGTCCTAGAATCTTGCCTTGCCTGACCATGAAAACACACTTTTCTGGGTTCAGGCAGACTTGATATTCTCTACATTTGTCAAAGATTTGTCTGAGTTCAGGAATATGGGTTTGTCTAATGTTGGAATGAGCACAAAGATCATCAACGTAGACTTCTAAACTCTTCCTCAGGAACTCCTTAAACACATGGCACATCAGCCTCTGGAAGGTAGCTGGTGCATTGGTAAGCCCAAATGGCATTACTCTAAAAGCAAAAATGCCCCATTCTGTGGCAAAGGCTGTCTTATGTTGATCCTCTGGAGCTATGGCTACTTGATTGTAGCCCGAAAATCCATCAAGGAAGCTGTACACTTCCTTGCCTGCCACTCTTTCTAAGAGATGTTCTGTGATGGGAAGCGGATAGTTATCTCGAATTGTGGCTGCATTAACCTTCTTCAAGTTAATGCACACGCGCAGTTTGCCATTCTTCTTGGGCACCACCACGATGGGTGATACCCACTCAGTGTGCTCAATTTCATAGATAAATCCAACTTCAACCAGTCTATCTATCTCTTCTTTGATCTTAGCAGCATAATTATCGTTATATGTATAGGGCTTTTGCTTAGAGGGTTTAGCATCTGAGGTCATGGGAATAGTGTGTGAGCATATATCGGGGTCAACGCCTTTCAAATCCTTGTAACTCCAAGCGAATACATCTCTGTATTCTCTTAGCAAGGCAATCAATTCGTGCTCTTCTTCTTCTGTGAGGTCATGGCCTATATACGTGCATCTCTCCTCTCCTTCTTCTATGGCCACTACTATTTTCTTGGTGGTTTCTTTGTTATCATAGGCCTCTCCTGATTGTGCCTCTCGTTTAGGCATTCTAATCATGACTCTCCTGTCATCTATTTCATACTTCTTAAAATTTTCTGGGACCTCAAACAAAGATTCTTCCTCTTCTGGTGAGACTTCTCTCTTTTTTCGTTTCTTTCCTTCTTCCTTTGGGCCCACATGTGTTGCTAATCTTACATCATTTGTAAGCTCTCCATGCCTCTGGGGTTGAAATTCTACTTCATGGAAATATTCTTCGTCTGATGCAAATGGTGGGTCCATAATGATTGACTCTAGATCGGAGTCACTTGCATCCTCAAATGCATCAGGGCTAGGTTCGCATTCTTCTAGAACTGCCTCTCCCATGATTGGCTCTATGGAGAAGACTGAAATGTCATAGCCATCCTCATCACAGTGAGGTGTCCATTGTTCTTCGTTGATGGCTACGTCCATGGTTGCTAAAATTTCTGCCCAGCCATGGGGTTCAAATTCCTCGTCAGGAAAGACTACAGGTGCATAGGCTGGGTCTTGAATGGGTCTATGAGTTTCGTTTGCACCTATTTCTCTGGCCTTTTCTCTCTTCTCTTCCTCTACTGCTACCTTGCACATCCATAAGTGAGTGTCTTCATGCATCCATGAGGATCCTGACCCTATGGAATGCACCGATTCCGTATCATCTTTGGCTCTATGGATGGGATTCCATTGGATAGGAGGGACATCTCTATGAGAATAATCCTTGAGATTGACTTTGGTCGTAACACCCAAGTGTTGCAAATACAAGGAGTTGGTTCCCCAATCCTGTACCACTTGCAACTGTCGCATAAATGGTCTTCCCAAAATCATCTCATAGGCATGATTTTTGCTGAAGTCACATATAGCAAAGCTATGCTCAAACTCAACACCACAAGTGGTGAGAGTTATTCCTTCTAGCAATCCTAAGGGTCTCTCAATATGACCATCGGCCATCTGCAATTTCATCCTCGTTGGCCTGAGTGCTGGCTTGCCCCAACGCTTCCATAAGGAGGTGGTGGCAATTGCAACTCCTGCACCTGAGTCCAAAATTGCCTTGGTGGTGTACTCTTTGTAGGTGATGGGAAGATAGGTGTTCCCTTCTTCACCTTCACACATATCTCCTATCTTGTCCAAGGGAATTTCTGGCACTGTCCTATGGGATCCTACTCGGGAACGTGGGTTTGCAACTTCAATTACTTGATTGGCTACATATTTCCGCGCGTTTGGTCTATCCTCAGGTAGTTCTTCCAAAGTGAGATCGCGTTGCACCTTGGTGTTCGTTACTACCTCCGTGTTCCTTGGTATGACTGAGTCGTCGTTCCTTACCATGACTGTGGGTGCTCTCATACACGTGGACTTTGCTTCCCATGGGCCTGTGAAGTGGGGTAACTCCTCTATGGAATTAGACTCAAAGTCCAATCTTTCATGGGACTGAGTGCTCTCATGTTCCCCGTAAATAGATGGGATGTCTTGTGGGAATTGGTCGTGTGCATCATCCACAAGTTCAAAGGGAGGAGCGACTTCACTTTCGTTATCCCATTTATCTTCTTGAATCTCTCGTAGGAAGTCTGGTGCAAATCGATTCATAGAAGAAGAAGTGTCTGGCTCCGTAGAATTAGGCGCATAAGCAACCTGAGAAGGAGGGCTTGTTCTATCGTTGGCTCTCTCCTTGCTCTCATAGATGGCTGGAGCACAAGCGTCTTGGGGAGGGTTACTTATTCTATTACTTTTCCGAACAGGCTCATACGCTCCCTGAGAAGGAATGTAGGCAACCTGTGGAGGTACGCAAGCTTTCGAGGGAGGCTCATCTGCCTTTTGGGGAGGAAGATAGGCTTCTTGAGGAGGCGCGTGGGCTTCCTGAAGAGGCTGGCTTATCCGTTCTCTTGCCCTATCCTTTCTTTGAGGGGCAGGTTCCTTTTCTGATTGTGCAATTAGCCTCTCTATTCTTTCTAGCAGTCCGTCAAAGTGTAACTGCGTCTTAGCTGAGCTAGAGATGTTAAAGAGGCGGCTAGCTTCAAACATGGCTTGAGCCAATTCCACCATCTTAGCACAAATTTTAGTTCGTTCAAGCTCTAGCTCGGCTCTGGGGTAGCATTTTTCATGATCGGTTATGGTTGGCCCTTCTTGAATTCTGGCCTGATATGCTTTAAGCATCATGTTTAGGTCCTCGGGAGTGGGATCTGCTAGGACTGATCCTACTCTAGGGGGTGGTGGGATTTGATGAGGCGGTGGGGAAGGTGGTGGGTCGGATGGAGATGGGAGTGGTGGTGGTGGAGTAGTGTGAGAGGGAGTTTGAGCTGTGAGTTCGGTTATTCTGGCTCTTGTTTCCCTTACGCTTTCCTCGAGTTCACTCATCTTTTTAGCCCATTGTCTTTTCAAACGTTCACGGCTATCTCTCCAAACTCTAGTCCTTTTCTTGGTTATGCTCTCAGTTTCACTAGCTGTTGGGCTCTTTTCCTGATCTACCCCTTGGTTTTGCTGCAGTGCTTGAGCTCTAGTGACTACCTGTACGGGAGCAGTGGAAGTGACACTTCCTGTGGAATCTACTACTAACCCAATAACGTTGATAGGCATGATTTTTGGCATATTATTGGGGTTCTTTGGGCAATCTCGTAAGAGATGCTCTTTTCCACAATCTTGGCAAAAGCCTTGAATCGTCACTGACTGGGGTTGTGTAGGTGGAGGTAAGGGACAATCACGAATGAGGTGATCTCCTTGGCATCTGTAGCATGGTCCTCTTGGGAATGGAGGTCTTACTTGCCTAGGTTGAGGCCTAGGGTTGGGGTTTGCATACATAACGTTTGTATAATCAGACTCCCAACTGGGTTCATTTGGCTCTTCGCTGTAATAGGACTCACCATGTTCTGGAGACTGCATGTAGTAAGCCTGGGGACTATCGACATGTGTAGAATCAAAGCTATGGTCACTGAGGTCATTTTCAGAAAGCAAGGATGTTACTGGGACTAAGGCTCTATTCAGGTTCTCTTCTGCAGCCGTGTACTTTACCGGAATCACATTAGCTGGAGCTGGGGGTTGTTGTGCTAGCACAGGCTGAGGTCTTTGTTGGTTTTGATATGGTGGCTGATAGGGTTGTTGTGGCCTGCCATATGGCTGTGGAGGGTACTGGTTCTGGTATCTTCCCTGTTGAGGGTATGGCTGAGGGTAGGGTTGCCTAACCGCCTGCCTGTTGTATGGGCAATCTTGCGCAGTGTGATTGGTGTACTTCCGTTCTATGGTGCAGTACTGGCTACTAGGATTAACTTGGGGTTGAGCCATAATGGGACAGACGTTCGCCATGTGGTCGCCACCACACGTATAGCATCTTTTCATCGGGGCAAACCTTGGGATTTGTTTGCTAGTCACTCCTAATTTCTGAGCTACTTTCTCTGCAAGTTCTTCAATTGATGTGGACTGCGTGGAAGAGTGGCTAGATGCACTATCTGAATCTTTGTAGATTTTGGAAAGCTCTAGTTCTTCCCCTAGGTTATCTTCAATGTCAATGCACATGCGTACACACTCTTCTATAGTCCTAGGGTCCTTCAGATACACATAGGATCTCAATTTCGTACTCAGCAATCCATCAAGGAATAAGGCTACTTGTTTAGCAGGTGTGGGTAGCTCCGAAACAGGACACCTTTCAAGATATTGTCTAAATCTTCTTCCGGCCAATCTGACAGTCTCTTGGGGGGTCTGTTTGAAGCTGTGAATCAATGAGGAGGTATTGTGCCTTATGCCGCTCTTAGAGAATTCTACAATGAAAGCCTCTAGGAGTTGGTCTATGCTCCTGAACTGCCGCTCATCCAATGGCTGAAACCATGTAAGTGCCGTGTTCCTAAGGGTTAGACCGAAGGCATTGTACTGTGTGAATAAATCCTCCACTTGTTCAGCTCTCAAGACTTGCTTGAACTCCGCCACATGATCATAGGGATCTCCTGTGCCATCAAAGTAATTCTTCATGGACTTAACTAGCTGGGTAGGTCTCAAAGTTCTTGTGTGCTCTCTAGGCCTCGACAGCGGGAATCCATCCACATTTCTTTGATTCCTGTGGGCTCTAAGTATCTCAGGTTCTACCCTATCCGTCTCTGTCCTCGTTCTTTCTCTGCCCACTGGGTTGGCAAAACTTACTTCTGGTCTATCTCTACTTCTGTCTCTTTGAGTTCCATGAGCTTGGGATGTTCCAGCACCAGGGTGACCATAGGATACATTAGATCTTGGTTGAGGGAAAATGAATTCACCCTTCCAAGTGTAAGCATGTCTATCATTCTCTGTCACCTCAAAGATCCGTTCTGAAGTGTGATCTAAGTAGGTCACTCTACCTGGGCTATCCGGATCCTTAAACTCATAGATCATGATACTCCCTATATCAGTTGGCTGATCAGATTTATACCTCCAGAAGGCTTCGTCGGTTTCTCGATTGAGGAGCAACTCTATGCTCTTGTTGTCTTGGGGTACCCACTCAGGTGTGATAATCCTAGTGAGAACTGATTTACCTCGAGGGGTTCTAGGTTCCGCACCCATGTTCCCTTGTTCCAAGTCACCTAAGTCCGCTTCTGAGATTACATTTCCGAATTCATCTGTCCTATCTGGGTGACTGGTGACTACGTATATGGTTCCTTCTTTGTCTAGGTATGCACCATTTTCAAACTTGACGGCTGGGTGTTCTAGTCCAATGGATTGATCAGGATTCTTAATCTGTATCACAGATCTTCCTAAGCCGTCCTCATAGATGCTGGCACCTAATCGGTTGGTCCTAAGGTACTCCAACTGTGTTTTGTAAGGGCCTTCTACCCTGTACAAGTAAGGCACTCCTGAACTTCCCGTAGGTCTGTCCATGCCTTGAGACATCTCTGACTCACTGGTCTCAGAGCTAGGGTAGTACGAGTGGTGGCTCAACTGCTGGGCCCAAGACCTGGCAGTGTGGTTAACACTAGCCTCTGAAGATCTAAGGCTTTGTCTCTCCCTTACTAGATGTCGTCCTGATCTAAGGTTCATATGCCTATCTAGGTAGCCCAATTCTTTGCCCAGAGTACAACCTCGTTGCCGATCACTTGGTATCAGTCACTTGATTCTTTTTAGTTATTTCTCGTGTTTAAGGTCTTGTCTGAGATTTCGTCGTCAGGAATACTTGAATGTTGTTTCGCACTTACAGTTGATCGTTCCACGTTAAGTTCTTTCCCTTTAAAATTCTCGACAGTACAAGGATTATGTCCTTAGCTTGAGCTTGAAAGTTTAGGTATGCTTCAACCTGATAGTGGCCTATCGTCGCCCTGACTTACTCCTACTTCTAATCGTTCTTAGCCTAAGCTAGGAATTGACAAAGAGGAGTTGAGAATTTCCAACCTTTTGTTTCCTTCTTGGTTGCCTTGACTGCCCAGGAAGTGTGTTCCCAAGCCTGCACTTACTCTTGCTTAGAACGCCTTTCGATGCTCTCAAAGGATCTGTAAAAGTTCCAAAGTTAGCTTAAAGATTTAAATTTCCAAAGACAGAGCCAATGATTTTCCTTCCTGTAGTACACACACTAGCTTGCATGGTGATTTTTTAGAGAACAATTCTAAAGACCCCTGACTTTGATCCCCCTGGATATGGTCAACTTCAAAATACTCTATCTGAAAATCAATGTATTATCTTTATAAAAAACAGTTGAGGGCATGTAGTGTGTGTCACTAGCTTTCCAACAAGCCCTAGAGCACAAAAAATTGATCTCGTATGAAGAAGTTTTGACTGTTCAGGGTTTAGGGGTTTAAAACAAGATTCAATCTGGCCGACAACAAGTCCTAGGATTTTCTCCAAATCACAAGTGTAGGAACCTCACAAAAATGCTAATTGATTGACTATTTTGCCCCAAAATTATCCCAAAAATCAAACCCTAATTTTTGGCCGAAAAGCCTGTCCATCGCGATCGACAGGTCTGTCAATCGCGATTGACAGAGGTGTCCGTCGGGGCTGTCAGTCGCGATCGACAGTGTCAATCGCGATCGACAGAGTCGATCGTGGCTGTCAATCGCGATCGACGGTATCAATCGCGATCGACACGTTTTCCGGATTTTTCGCCGAGATTTCAGTCAATCGGGGGCCTATCAGTCGCGATGGACACGTGGCTACGCACAAAAGTCAATCAATCGTGGAATTTCAGTCGATCGCGATTGACGGGGTCAATCGCGATTGACAGAAGTGTCGGTCGTGGCTGTCGATCGCGATCGACGGTATCAATCGCGATTGACAGGTCCTACGTGGCAGTCAGTCGATCGTCGAGGTCTGTCGGTCGCGATTGATAGGGTCTGTCGGTCGCGATTGACAGGGTCTGTCAGTCGCGATTGACAGAGGCTGTCGGTCGCGATTGACAGAGGCTGTCGGTCGCGATTGACAAAAAACCTCGGAATTTTTTACTGTTTTTAGTGTTTTATGATGTGCTCCTTGTGCTTGTTCTAGTGGTGCACTCACTTTTGTGAAAAGCCAAAAATTTCTGTCAATCGCGATCGACAGAAGCCTGCGACCGCGAGACAGTTGCGTCGAGTTTCGTACCTGCGCAGGAAGCTGGGGATGATGATACAGCAAGAACCTGCAATGAAACTCAAGAAACATGCAAAACCCGCACACACAATATCGCTCTCTCACTCTCTCTCACAAGTGAAATGAGGGAAATGAGGTGGGGAAGGTGATATGATCAAAAACAGAAATTTTCGCGATGATGGAGATGGAGATGGGAGATGGTGATGATGATGATGGAAATGAAGATGGAGAAGAAAGTAAAAGAAACTCGATGAGAGTGAAGAAAATACCTACAACTCCAACGCGTCAACTCTACGTCTTACCATCACACGCTCGTCCTCAAAGCTCGATCCCCGGCAACGGCGCCAAAATTTGGTGTACTCAATGATGAGTAGCACCTCCTTTAATGTCAATCCGGGAAGACGTGAGGATGGTATGGAGACCTCGAGCAAGTGGCGGCACAAGTGCGTGAGTGAGAAGCACACTAGCATGCACACACATACATACACACGCGCACACACGGCAAGACAAAGAGTGAGAATCAATGGAGTTCTTCAATTACTTTCAAAATGCTCTTACAAGTTCGTTTCAATTACAATCTAACCTCAAAAATGAGCTCTCTAGCTTTTTTTATAGTTTTTGACTAGGTTCTGGCCCTGTTCAGACCTAGTGTCCGGCCTAGTTAAAAATTAGGTTCCAGGGCTTATTTGGGGGCTCAAACGAGATCCAAAAATTACGAAAATTGGAAGGTAGATACTTCTAATGCTCCTTAAGCTCAAGGACTCCTTGACTTGCACAAAATGGAGCTACAAAAAGATGAAATGATATTTACAATGGTGCTTAGTGATGAGAATCACTTTTAATTGGTGTAGAGGTTTTGAAAAACTAAGGTTGCCTTAGTGCTAAATCTGCGTGAATGTTCATACGTGCTTCTTTCTGAAGAAAATTGTTGGCCTACTTGCCAGATCTTCGTTGACTCCCTTGTCTGCTTGTGCCTTCTCTCCCTTGTCCACTGCTAACAAAGATTCTTTGATCTTCACTCTGCCTTTCACAAGTTGCATTCATTATCAATGTTGAATCCTCCTTTTGATCTGAAGCATAATTGTAGTAGGTATTATTGTATTGTTGACTTTGGAATCCTCTACCTGCATTTCTTCCAAAGTAACCCCTACTACCTCTACCTCTGAAACTACCTCTTTGATTTCTGCCACCTCTTCCTCTTGAATTATAGTTTTGATTGTATCCTCCATTATTCTGAGTATTATGCCAACAATCATTAGATAAATGATTTGTCTTACCACAAATCCAGCAAGCCTTGCCTCCATCTTTGTTGTTCCTGCCTCTTCCTCTACCTTTGCCACCTCCTCTTCCTCTTAGGAAGTTGGCTTGGCTAGTTGTTCCTTCCTCTTCATTTGCTTGTTGTTTTCCTTTGCTACTCTTCTTCTTGTCCTTTGAGTACATTGCATGACCTGCACTCTTGTCACCTTCTCCTTTAACATCCTGCTCAAATGTTAGCATATGACCTAGCAACTGATTTAAATCAGGAGTGAAATGATCTAGTGATAATTCTGTAGATAAAATAAATGGCTTCCATTTGTCATCACCTCTTAATCCTGTAAGGATTTGTCTTACCAACTTATCCTCCTCAATGTCTTCATCAACAGCTCCTAAAGCATCTGCAATATCTTTCATTCTTGTCACATAGTCTGAAATGGATTGAGAAGCCTTCTTCTTGAAGGTGGTAAATTCTGCCCATAAGGATGCCTTCCTTGACTTTGTAGTATTTTGGAAATGCTCCTCCAAAGCATTCCAAATATCAGATGCACTTTCAAGACCTCTAATATGAGGTAACAAATAATCATTGACTGCCATATAGATAATGCTCCTAGTTTGAGCATCTTTTTTCATCCAATTTTTCAAATCTGCTAGTTCTTCCCTAGTTGGAACACTAGGATCTCTGAACTGTGGCTTCTCTTCTTCTCCTGTGATGTAAGCTATCAAATCTTTGCTCATAAGATGAGCTTCCATCCTCATTGACCATGCAAGATAGTTTTCCCTATCCAATTTCTCTATCTGTAGAGAATCTCCCATCTTTCTTCTACCTGTGTATTGAAATCTTCAAGCTTTATAAATGATATATGTACCTTTGCTTCGAATTAGACTCCTTTTGTCTTTCTTGATGTCGAATGATCTTCTCCTCAGACTTTGACTTCAAGCTTTCACTTCTTAGTCCTTCAAGTGTTGAATTTCTTGAACCTGCAGCAATCGGGATCCTCCTTTCCTTGATTTTGATGTCTCCTGCTCTGATACCACTGATGGAGAGTGTTAATCTCCAAAAGAACAACCTACTCTTGTGATTAGAGCACCTCTATACCAAGAGTAAGTCAAAACCTTCACCAAATTAGAGGTTCAATCTCCAATTTATCAAAAGTTGAAAACTTCTGTGAAGAAGATAAAACACAGAAAGTCTGCTGCACAATTTCTTCTCATTGACCTATCAACCATGTAAAGTTTTCTATGAAATTTTGTATGGAGTGTTGCCTAGAGATTGCGCATCTCCTCCAAGTAAAATCTCTTCAAAAGGTTTAGTATAACTTGAGAAATCAACTTCACAAGTTACCTATGTCTAAATTTACACTTCTGAGAAGTCGATTTTTACACCCCTAACTTCTTGCATATAGTTCTCTCAATCTCGAACCCGTTTAAGCAAATGCTTGTAGATACAAGTAGCTTATCTTGTAACTTAAAGATTAAGTGCTTGCTTGCACAAAACTTTAAACTGTGGAGTGAGAACTGACCAAAAAATCAAGATCAAAATTTGCGCCTGTTTCAGAGAACTGTGAACATTCAACACATATGAATGTTCCTACTAACAATTCTCTTAACCTGTTTACAATTAAACACTGAAACTTAAGCCATAGATTGATTAACTATAGACTTAGATATCCTCAAAAGGATTTCACAAATGATCCACCACAGATGGAGAACACGCAAAAAATTCGGGCGCAACTTTTCTTCGATTACTCAGAAAATTACAGTTGAGTGATGAGAGGAAAAACTCAACTAACTTTTCATATGTCTAATGACACTTACAACTCCTAATTTCTTCACTCCTATGCTCTCTCATATTCTCTTCTATGTTCTCTCTTATGCCCCGACATTTTTCAAGATATTTATATAGAAATTTTTACAAGTCTATGACTAATCAAAGGTCTAAGTGAACTATGACTATACTAATGTACATATGTGTACATTCCTCACATTCTTTGAATGTAGTCTTCTTCCAAGCTTCAAGAATTGAATCTTCCTTCATTCTTTAACCTTCCAAACATTCAATTGATGATTGGTCTGCACCAACAGGTATGGGACATCGGACTATGGGATGATAATTGTCTTTTAGTCCTAGATTGGATCTTGAAGTTAGGTTTGATCCTCAAGGGAATTAAAAGTTCAAAGAAGGAGTTTAAATTCAAGGAGGATGAAATTAGTATCTCAAGATAACTTCAAGATCAAGGAAATTGAAGGTATGAAGTAAGTGGCTTCCAAGATCTTCTTGAAACACTTCAAGCTTAAGTGTTTTCAGTTATAAATATTTGATAAATTTCTAAAAGAGTGAGACTCTCACTTTGAACTGATCCTTTCAACTAAGGAATAGATTGACTAAGTCAAACAAAAAGGTCCTAGTGTAACTTGGTAAATTCAATCCTCTGACTTGAAGAAATGAACGAGAATTGCATTCCCAATAAGGATTCATAAAGATTGAATAAAGGCATGAACTTAGTCTCAAGTCAAGCATTACTTGAGTAAAAAATCATCAATAAAACCTCTGTGGGTCGACACACTGATGTTGGTTATCACACTAGTATCTTATGGTTGGATGATGTTTTGGATTCGCTCTGAATCTTTTTGAGAATCTAGCTTATTTCTCTCAAAGATAGAAAAAATGCTTAAATACCTTGTTGAAACAGATCATTAAGAAGTTAAAATCTTGAGTTAAATTCTTGTGTGATCAAGTATTTGACTCATAGTAAGTTTACCTTAGAAGTTGGAATAAGTTATACAGAGTTTTAGTTATTTCCTTTTGCTTTCCAAATCTTTTGGAATTGACTCAGATATGGTATCCGATTCCTTTTGCAAAAGTCCATGGTTAGTTGATTGGAACTAGATAACTAAATTAAACATCCTAGATAGATGTTCTGTACAAGAACTTTTTCAATCTTCAAAAGATAGCAAGTCCAAGATTGACATATTCGTTTGGGTTTGCTTCTAGTTATTAGCATAACTCTCATGACTTTGTAGAGTTCAGTACACTCTAGAAAAGAGAAGTTAGGAATTGCTCATAATCTTGACAAATCCCAAGAACTTAAAGTCTAAGATCTTTGAGACAAGTGTCCTATACTTTATATAGGATTTTCAAGCCCATTAGGACAAAGTATTCCTCTAGTTGGGTGAAAAAATCATGTAATTGTTGGGAAAGATGGATGGATGCTCCAAGAGATTGAGTAGGTACTGCTAAACCTACTTTGTACAAGCCCTCTTTTGCTTCAGAGTTGATAACTAGAACTCCTTATCTTTCCAATGACACCATAAAGTACCCTATGTACTTTGGAAATGATGTATGTAATGATTGAATCAAAACAGATAACTTTGGAAGTCACAAACTCAAGAAAATCTTCTATTTTGGTCTTGACACCTGCTGGGTATTTTGCTCAATATGACTAGCACAGTAGGAATTGGAAAACTTCCTTTTAGGGGTATCTAATTAGCTTAGTAAGCTACCTATTCCAAGTCGAATGATGTAAAATGATAAAGTATGCTAAGAGAAATCAATTTAGCAAAGTAAGCTATACCCCCGACTTTTTAGGGCTGTAGAAAAATGACTAGAGATTACCTCGACGCAGATTTCTCCAAAATGGCTCAATAGAATGTCTTCAAAATTTGATAGTATGTAGATAACTTCAAGCTGAATCCAACAAGCTTTGAATCACTGAAGTTGATGAAGTATTGACTGAGATATGCCCTTGACAAGTTGACAGACTTTTGAGTAGACTAACAGAGAACTCAGAGATAGACAATGTGGATGTATGTATTAATGAACATTTGTATACAACTCCATTGGCATGAACATCATTGCCAAATGGTGTAGAGAGGTGTAGGCTAGAGTTTAGTCCTTACACACACTCATAAATCAGTAAAGATAGGCTCGGGAGTACTCTCTCTTGCCTGCGACTTTTCATGTACATTTTTATAGGAATGAGTCAAAGAATTTGAATTCAAATTCAAACTTTTGGCTCCCTATGATCAAGCTCCTAAATGCTTGGAGATATTCTTTCAATAAAACAACTAATTTTCCACGAATCCTTTTGGTAGGTGATTACAAGAGATTCCAAGTCAATTTGACTTTTACAATGAGATAAAGTGGTAATTAACCACTAGCATATGTTCCTATGCTTCTTCATGTATGTGTAGACTTCAATGTATTCTTCAAGCCAAATGTGTAGGCTTGTGATTTACACCAATAGCTCCCCCTCAAGCCAAACATTTTGGCTTAAGTCTTCAACTTCAATCTTCAAGTATATCTTGCAATCCAGTCATGGATTTGAATCTGCAAAGTTTAGTTCCATCCAAAGCTTTAGTTAATAAATCTGCACATTGCATGTTGGTTGATACATAGGTTAGAAGAGTGTCCTTGCTTATCAATTTCTCTCTCACATAATGGTAATGGACCTCTATGTGTTTGGTCCTAGTATGATAAATAGGATTAGCTGCAAGGTGAAGAGAACTTGTATTATCTCCAAAGATTATTGGAGACCTAGTGAAAAAACCCAATTCTGTATACAAAAGCTTAATCCAAATAGCTTCTTGTGTGGCATTAGCCAATCCTCTATACTCTCCCTCTGTGGAAGATAAAGCAACAGTTGGTTGCCTCTTTGAAGACCATGAAATTGTTTTGTCACCTGCAAAAGAAATATATCCAGAAGTGCTCCTCCTATCATCCTTGCATCCTGCCCAATCTGCATCTGAATAAATTTTGACATCAATATCTGAAGTGTAAGGGAAATACAAACCATGGTTCTGTGTACCCTTGAGATACTTCAAGATTCTCTTGGCAGCCTCTAAGTGAGGTATCCTTTGCTTGTGCATAAATTGACTTAGCACACTAACTCCATATGCAATATTGTTGAAGCTCAAGGTCAAGGACAAAGCATGGAAGCGCATCAAGGAAGTGAACACATGAGAAGAAGAAGCAAGTAGGGAGCTGCAAGATTCACATGTCAAATTTTCAGAAGAAATCCCTATAAAAATAGTGATTTTTATCACTAAATATCATTGTAAATACCATTTTCTATTTTTACAGCTCCATTTTGTTCAAGCCAAGGAGTCCTTGAGCTTGAGGAGTATTAGATGTATCATACTACCAATTTTCATAATTTTTAGATTCCGTTTGAACCCCCAAATAAGCCCTAGAACCTAATTTTTAACTAGGCCGGACACTAGGTCTGGACAGGGCCAAAACCACTCAAAAACTATAAAAAGGGCTGGAGAGCTCATTTTTGAGGGGGGCTTCTTGTAGATTTCAGTTTTGTAAGAGAGCTCTTTGGTAATCGAAGCTTTCCATTGTTCCACTCTTTGCTCTTACCTTGTGCGCGTGTGTGTGTATGTGTGTGCATGCTTGTGTGCTTTCACTCACGCACTTGTGCCATCACTTGCTCGCGGTCTTCATACCGGTCCTCACGTCTCCACGGATTGACATTTATGAGGTGTATCTCCTCACGTTGGTACTCACCATTGTGCTAGAGTGACACCAAATTTGGCGCCGTTGCCGGGGAGAGAGCTTGGAGGACGAGCGTGTGACGGTAAGACGTAGAGTAGCGACGTTGGAAGGTAAAAAAATCATCATTTTCAGTTCAGTTTTTGATTTTTCCATCTTCACCATCATCACCATCTCCACCCACCTTCATCTTCTCAGTTTTTTCCATTTTGTAGAGTACATTCACCTTGCTTTTTGCTTGTGGTCGTGAACAAGAGGCTTAGAGGGGGGTGCAGAACTGAATCGCTGAAGAAAAATTCGTGAAACACTCTCCAAACACCAAGAATCTGAGCGGCCATTTTCGGAAGTGCTAAAACCTGCGTCAATTATCGTTTTTGAGAAACAAAGCTTTCGGGAGCTACGCGGAGCAAAATAGGGTGTTAGGAGAGTTGGAAGAGAGTATCAAAGGTAAGCAAACCCACTTCATACTCATGAACTCTTAGGAAATCCAAGTTTTTTCAGAAAAAAAAGGCGACCTGCGTCAAGTATCGTTTGGGATTTACAGAGGTTAAATGTTGAGTTTTGGGTGATACAGAGAGTGAGGAGAGGGGAGAAGGACTAGGAAAACAAGGGCATCAAAACAAAACTTGAAAAATCTTGCAAAAATCTTGGCAAAGGGTCAAGTATCGTTTCGCTCCCGCGGTCGAGTATCGCGATACTTAGCAAGTATCGTGACCTCCTGTGGTTGAGTATCGCGATATTTCCCAGCGATCGCGTATCGTTTGATCCAGAGATCGTTTTAGCTCAGAGATCGGTATCGTTCCCAGCAGAGATCGTTTAGAACAAAGATCGCCGATCGTTTCAGATCGCGTATCGTTTCGTTTCAAGTATCGAGATCGTTTCGGTCGAAGATCGTTTTTGACCAGCGATCGTTTGGTCTGCGATCGTTTGTGAAAGATCGTCTCTCAAAGATCGTCTATCGTTTGGTTCAGCGATCGCGATACCTGACAAGTATCGTGTATCGTTTTGAGTCAGCGATCGTTTGTCAAAGATCGTTTTGTCAGCGATCGTTTCGCAAAGATCGTCGGTCAAGTATCGTTTCGAGTTAGCGATCGTTTGCCAGCGATCGTTTGCCAGCGATCGTTTTGTCAAAGATCGTTTTGTCAAGCGATCGTTTTGTGAGAGATCGTGGCGCCAGAGATCGTGTATCGTTCGGCTTAAAGGTCGTGTATCGCGGGCTCAGAGATCGCTCAATCCAGATATCGTTTGGTCGTGTATCGTTTAGGGGAATTATCAAGTATCGTTTTCCTTGAAATGTCATATATCGCCTGATTTGAAGCATTTCCTGAGAGACCCTGTTTCCCTGTTTTAACCCCAAAACCCTGAACTGGCATAACTTTCTCATACGAAATCCGTTTGCTGTGATTTTGGTTTTGTTGGAAAGCTCGTGAGGACAATTTTGATTTTGATTTTGAGGATTATTAGATAGGGTATTTTTAAGTTGACCCTCAGGTTGGACTAGGAAGCAAGGGGTTCCACAAGATTTTGAGCAATTCAAAGGACAATTGTGGACCTGCAAACAAGGCTTATGAACCTAAGCTCAAGATGATACCTAGGAAGAGATAGATAAAGTACCATATCACTTGAAACTAAGATCAACCACACAATCAAGTCAGGGACTCCCAACTCAGGGGTTAACTCTACGTGCTGAGTTCATAGACAAGTGAGTCAAAAATGTCACTTAACTGGGAGAGGCTCTTGGTTTCTGAAGACATGCATAGTTCCGTACCTAGGGAAGGTTTTATGTCTAGAGTGGAAGGCGAATATCGAATGTCTCTTCAATATATATCCACTAACTTGCAAGGAATACCCATCTACCTTGATGGTCTACAGAGGACAGTAGCAAGAATGAGAAACACCACCGAATTAGAAATAGTTCCAAGACCAGCTGTCAAGTATGGAGACGGAGTCTACATGGACAAGATGGGCCAGATATATGTAGTAACTGAAAGTCCTAATCAGATTAATGAAAGAGGAGAGTTAGCTCGAGATCAGGAAACTACCTCGCAAAACCCATTCGAAACCCAACCAAGAAAAGAAAATGTGACGTTAGGACGAATGAGCCAAGGTAGCATACCCGATAGACTACATGAACAATTCAACATGCCAAGAGTCAATCCCCACGGCCACTCTAGTCAGAGGATGGGAAATATGAATAGACCTACCTTTAGGACAGAACCGCCCCAAGGTGTCCCCATCATAACTTGATCCCCAGAACCCGACAGAAGACTGAGACCAATCCAATTGGCCAAATGTATGAGGAATCATTACGATGGCACAGGAGAACCCTATGACCACATTGCAGAATTCAAGCAGGTGTTGCGAGCAGAACAAGTGGATGACTTTTTCATGCAATATGAATCCTTTGGGCTAACACTTACGGGAATAGCCTTAACTTGGTTTCAATCTCTGGATCCAAATTGCTTTGAACATATTGAACAATTCTTCCAAGAACTTATTTGGGAATTCACGAAGCGCGGGATCAAGCACAATTCGTCGTCCTTACTACATAGTTTCAAACAAGCTCCCAATGAGACAATAAAAAATGCAGCACGAAGGTTTAAGCAATACGTAACCCGATGCCCTGTGATAGAGAGACCTTCTCAACAAAAAATGATATCCCTATTTTTAGAAGGTCTAACCAATGGAACATTGAGAGTCTTAATATACGTAAAACGACTGCAAACCCTAAGTCAGTGTCTTCAGGAGTGCATAGATTTGGAAGACAACTTAGCTGAGGATCTCAAAATCACACAGGATCCTATCAAATCAGAGGAGACAGGGAGCAAGGAAACTTCTAGTTTGAGTTATGTGGAGGAAGTGACAGAGTTGGTGGCCAAGAAATTAGGAGTACAAGGACAAAGGAACTACCTGAACTTCCCTTTGAGAATGCCAATGTTAGGAAGTTGCACACTTTGCGGTGGGGATCATCCATCTCATGTCTGCAACCAAGAAGCATTAGGATTATCACAACCTTACCCGTACGATAGACGATCAACTCAAGTGCCTAACATGTACTCTTATAGTGAGCCAAAGTACCCCAACTACAACAATGAAAACTATCTAATGAATAGACAGCCGCGACCATTTGTACCACCCCACTATAGACCATACGGGTACCCTCCTACAGAACAAGGAAGAGAAGTTCCTAGGTATAGCCCATGTCCAGAACCACGAGAAGCAACTAGACCATATGAACATGAAGGAAATAGCCAACCTCAATCTATGCCAAGACAAAAGCCACCCCACACACTAGCTCCGACACAAGGGCAGAACATCACGATACAAGTTGTCTGTCTAGAGTGTGGCAAAGAACAACTTTTGAGAGATTGTCCCGGACATCCCGCTAGTGTACCAAAGGTTACACCCATTAATGTTGTCGGCGTAGCAAGGGATTCAAGTTCCAGTAGCGATAATGTGGCTCCTATACACGCAGTTACTAGGGCACAAGCCTTACAGCAAAATAAACGAGCTGACCAATCAGAGCCAAGTGAATCAGGAGAGCCTAGTAAGAGAAGAACAAGAACATGGAAGGATACTAGAGAGAAGGCCAATCGTAAGTGGACCAAAAAGTTATCCGATCTAGAAGAAAGCCTGAAGGATGCAAAAACAAAAATAGAAGATATTGCCTCTCAAAGCCCCTCACAAGTCCAAACTCCATCCACATCACCTCATCCCCACTCACCAACCATGGTAAATGAACCACCACAACCGGGGTCTGTTCTTGCAGATCCAACCCCAGAACACTTGGACATGATGTTCAAAGCATACCAGGCTCGACTTCAAGAAGGGCCAACACCTGCAAACCTAGATAAGAGCTACCCTAGAGCAGATTTAGAGATTGAACGGACAAAAATGTGCATTAAAATGGTGGAACTAGCTCAAGCTATGTTCGAGGCCAATCAATCATTCAATCAGACGAATGCTATTACACCGGGTTTGCACTCCCAGGGCTTACTAGATAGATTAGAGCAGTTGGTAAACAAGCCACAAGTTTCGTTACCTCCACAGGCTCAACTAACTATTGAAAGAGAAAGCTCATCACCAAAGAAAGTCTATGTTCCTGACTCCATAGATGAGAGAGAGCCTCTTTCAATTCAACAACACTCTCAAACGTTCTTGCGGGAAATACAAGAAGAGAAATGGGCCAAGGAGAAGGATAATCCTCCTCCTATCCTTGAGATTGATGACCTTCATGATCAGTTTCCACAAGACATTCCGTCTACTTATGGAGAAGAAACAGTGCAATAAGAAGATGAACGGTTAGATTTTGAATCTAATTGTTTACAAGAGTTGCCACAGTTCACAGACCCATGGGAAACTGAATCTGTCCAGATTAGAGCTCCCACAATAGTGGTAAGAAACGAAGACTCGGTGATTCGAAGAAACACTGATGTCGTGAAGAACACTAAAGTTCAGTGTCATCTCACGGTAGAGGAGCTGCTCAAAGCAAAACCCGAGCTATGGAATCATGTGAAGGATCAAGTTCCCGAACTTGATTCCAAAATGCCAAAAGTAGGCTCTAAAGAGAAAGTTCCGGAGATACCTCTTGATAAAATAGGGGACATGTGTGAAGGTGAAGAAGGCAATACTTATCTTCCAATCACCTACCAAGGTTACACAACCAAAGCAATCATAGATTAAGGTGTTGGTGCTGCTATTGCAACCACCTCCCTGTGGAAGCGATGGGGCAAGCCCACATTAAAACCAACTAGAATGAAGCTTCAGATGGCTGATGGCCATGTGGAAAGACCTCTAGGATTGCTCGAAGGGATAACTCTAACCACCTGTGGAGTAGAGTTTGAGCACACATTTGCTATATGTAACTTTGAAAAAAATAATGTCTACGAGATGATCCTAGGAAGGCCCTTCCTACGACAACTGCAAGTGGTACAGGATTGGGGAACCAATTCCTTATACTTGCAACGCTTAGGGGTCACGACCAAGGTAAATTTGAAGGATTACACCTTCAGAGATGTTCCACCCCTACAGTGGAATCCTATCCACAAGGAGCAAGAAGATTCAGTCTCTCTGCATTCTAAAAGTTCATCTGATACATCTTGGATGCATGAGGATACTCATTTGTGGATGTGCAAGGTTGCAAAGGAAGAGGAAAAACGATTAAAGGCTAGAGAAAAAGGAACTTCTCAAGGAGATAGACCAGTTAGAGACCCAGCCTATACGCCAATGATATTTCCAGATGAGGAATTTGAGCCTCATGGTTGGGTAGAAATCCTAGCCACCATGGACATTGCTGTCAATGAAGAACAATGGACACCTCATTGTGATGAGGAGGGATATGATATTTCAGTGTTCATGTGTCAGCCCTTGCTAGAAGAATGTGACCCTAGTGACTTCATAGAAAAAGAAGAGAACGATAATAATCTAGAGTCCATTGTGATGGATAGCTGCTTTAATTCAGAGGAGCACTATCTTGAAGACATAGGAGTATTTACGCAAATAGAAGAAGAACCTCTCACAAGCATCAAAACGGTAAATTCAAAGGATGGGAGTGAAGGTAGTCAAAAGAAAAAGAAAAGAAAAGTTGTTAAACAAGGAGAGGAGGAGCAATTATTTGAAGTACCAGAAAATTTCAAGAAATATGAAGTGGAAGACCGAAAAATTTTGGTACGAATGCCTAAGAGAGAGGCCACGACAGGAGAAGCATATGATAACAAAGAAAAGACCAAAAAAGTTGTAGTCACCATTGAAGAAAATGAAGAGAGATGTACATACATAGGAGACGACCTAAGTAAAGAAGAGGAAGCAGAGTTGGTAGCTTTGTTAAGGGAATATAGGGATGTGTTTGCCTGGCACTATAGAGACTTGAAGGGAGTAGATCCGAAGGTTTGTTCTCATACGATCCCCATGATAGCAGATGCCAAGCCCACCAAACAGAAGCCCTACACATATAATGACACCTATGCAGCCAAAATAAAAGAAGAAATCGACAGATTGATTGAAGCCGGATTCATCTATGAAATTGAGCATACTGAATGGGTGTCCCCCGTTGTAGTGGTGCCCAAGAAGAATGGAAAGTTACGTGTGTGTATTAACCTTAAAAAAGTTAATGCCGCTACGATTAGAGATAGCTACCCACTTCCAATCACTGATCATTTATTGGAGCGTGTTGCAGGCAAGGAAGTTTATAGCTTCCTTGATGGATTTTCAGGTTACAACCAAGTAGCCATTGCCCCAGAAGATCAACACAAAACAGCTTTTGCCACAGAGTGGGGAATCTTTGCATTTCGTGTGATGCCATTTGGGCTGACTAATGCACCTGCAACCTTCCAAAGGCTCATGTGTCATGTCTTCAAAGAGTTCTTGCGGAAGAGCTTAGAAGTATATGTGGATGATTTATGTGCGCATTCCCAACAGAGAAGTTACCACATCCCTGAGCTCAGACAAATCTTCAACAAGTGTAGACAATACCGAGTGTGTCTGAACCCAGAAAAGTGTGTGTTCATGGTACGTCAAGGTAAAATCTTAGGTCATATTGTTTCTAAGAACGGAATATCAACAGATGAGGACAAAGTAAAAGCCATAGCGGAGCTACCAAGGCCAAGGAATGTTAAAGAGGTACAGGCCTTCATGGGCCATTGTGGATATTATCGTAGGTTCATTCACATGTATGCAATCATAGCTAAACCTCTTTATGCCTTGTTGACAAATTTTGAGTGGAACAATGAATGTGAGAAGTCCTTCAATGAGTTGAAGAGACGCTTGTGCACAGCACCAATACTGACGACTCCTGATTGGAATAAGCCATTCCACGTACATGTGGATGCATCCAATTATGCAATAGGATGTGTGCTGTCACAACCAACTGGTGAAGGGAATTTAGATTTGCCTATAGCATATGCTAGCAGGCAATTGAATGTTGCTGAACGAAACTACACCACAACCGAAAGAGAAGGCTTAGGCATGGTATATGCTGTAAAGAAATTTAGACACTATTTGTTGGCCAACAAGTTTAAGTTCTTCACCGATCATCAAGCCTTATTATACTTGGTCAACAAACCTTGCAATACTGGACGCTTAGTAAGATGGTTCCTCTTACTAATGGAATATGACTTTGAAGTGGTTGTTAGGCAAGGTAAGACCCACCTCAGAGCGGATCACCTTTCTCGCATCACTTCAGGAGAGCCACCGCAAGGAGTGTCGGATGAATTACCCGATGCTTATCTGTTCAATCTAGAAGTTGTTCCTAAATGGGCAAATAAGTTGGTACTAGTCCTAACCTTTGGACCCGCAAATAAAAAGGTGAAGACGGACAGGGATGAAATTGTGCGGTCACAAAGCTATCAAATATTGGCAGGAAGCATGTATAAACAAGACACGGAAGGTGTTCTAGCTTGTTGTGTCGAGGATGATGAGCATAGTAGTTGGTTGCAACAAGCCCATGAAGGATTTCTAGGGAATCACTATTCTAAACAACGAACACTACAAAATCTAAAACGTTTAGGAGTGTATTGGCCTAGTATGGATAAAGAAATTCATGAGTGGATAAAGAATTGTCCAATGTGCAAAGAGCGAACCCCAGTGGAGCATGCTACCCTTTATCACGTGTCGTTAATTCCTGACTAGAGTGCTCCATTGGTAGAATTCATGAGATCGGGAACTTTCCCCAAGGAGGCAAGTCTAGCAAGAAAACGAAGTATGGAGCAGGAGGCTAAAGGCTAATGCCTTAGTGGGTGATAACCTATACCGAAGAGGCAAAGATGGCTATTTAAGATTGTGCGTTCATGAATCAGATTATTTGAGTGTCTTAGAAACTACACATAGCAGTGTGGCAGGCGGACATTTTGGTCCTGATCGGGTAATTAAGACTATTCTATTCTCAGGACTTTGGTGGCCCACTCTTCATATGGATGCACATACCTATGTGAAGAAATGTGACACATGCCAACGTACACAATATCCGATTAGAAAAGATGAGATGCCTTTGAGACCAATGATGGGAGGACGTGCATTTTCGAAGTGGGGCATAGACTTTGTAGGTCATATTAACCCCCCAGCCAGAAACTCCCATGCCGAGTACATTATTGTAGCCATGGATTATCTCACAAAGTGGGTAGAAGTCAAAGCCACAACAAAGAACGATGCTCAAACTACAGCTAAGTTCTTATTTGAGAATGTGTTCACTAGATACGGATTACCAATAGAGTTAGTAATGATAGAGGCACACACTTCTTGAATGATGTCATTGAAAATATCCTCCAAGAGTTCTTGGTGATACATAAGAAGTCTGCCCCCTATCATCCACAAGCTAACGGACAAGCTGAGAGCACGAATAAGATCCTATGTAACGTATTGACAAAACTCGTAAATAACAAACGCTCTGATTGGGACAAACAACTTCATCATGCTGTTTGGGCCTACCGAGTTGCTTATAAAACGGTACTCAATGCCACCCCATTTCAGATGGTCTTCGGACAAAATGTTGTGCTACCATTGGATTTCCTAATCCCAACTTTAAAAGTAGCACAAGAGAATGATTGGAACGGACATGAGTTATCCTCGAGGATCTTTGATTTAGAACGCTTAGGTGAGACAAGGCTACGAGCAGCGGCAGGCATCTATGCTGCAAAGAAAAGGCAAAAGGCATACTTTGATGCACATATCAAGGATAAAGGCTTGAAAGAAGGTGTTGAGAGCAGTATGGGCACACAAGGACTGACTAGACAAGGAAGCCAGGGCACCCAAGGATTGACTAGACAAGGAAGCCAACGGAGAGAGTCAGAACAAGGTGAAGGAGTAAGTAGACAAAGCAGTCGACGCAAATCTGGCAGATAGGCCCTTCAATTTTTCCAATCTACATCTTTTAACAATGATTCTTATCACTAACGATCATTGTAAATACCATTTCATATTTTTGTAGCTCCATTTTGTGCAAGCCAAGGAGTCCTTGAGCTTGAGGAGCCCTAGAAGTACCTACATATCAATTTTTGTATTTTTTAGACTCCGTTTGAGCCCTCAAATTGGCCCTGGAACCTAATTTTTAACTAGGCCGGACACTAGGTCTGGACAGGGCCAAAAGCTAGTCAAAAACTATAAAAAGAGCTAGAGAGCTCATTTTTGGGGTAGATTGTAATTGAAACGAACTTGTAAGAGCATTTTGAAAGTAATCTAAAAGCTCCATTGATTCTCACTCTTTGTCTTACCTTGTGTGCGCGTGTGTGTGTATGTGTGTGCATGCTTGTGTGCTTCTCACTCACGCACTTGTGCTGCCACTTGCTCGAGGTCTTCATACCATCCTCACGTCTTCCCGGATTGACATTAAAGGAGGTGCTACTCATCATAGAGCTACACCAAATTTTGGCGCCGTTGCCGGGGATCGAGCTTTGAGGACGAGCGTGTGATCGTAAGACGTAGAGTTGACGTGTTGGAGTTGTAGGTATTTTCTTCACTCTCATAGATTTTCTTTTACTTTCTTCACCATCATCATCACCATCTCCCACGTCCATCTCCATCATCGCGAAAATTTCAGTTTTTTTGACTATATCCCCACCTCCACCTCATTTCCCTCATTTCACTTGTGAGAGAGAGCGAGAGAGCGAAATTGCATGTGCTGTTTTTGCATGTTTCTTGAGCTATCTTGCAGGTACAGGTCACATCACCATCTCCAGCCTTCCGCGCAGGTACGGAACCCGACGAAACTGTCTCGCAGTCGCCGCCTTCTGTCCATCGCGATTGACAGAAATTTTCACTTGTTGGTAAATCTGAGTGCACCACAGTGGACTAGAGACCCTGCACACCACATTCCCACTAAAATTTTTGAAAATCTTGCAAGATTTCAGTCCATCGCGATTGACAGCCCTGTCCATCGTGATTGACAGCTCTGTCCATCGCGATTGACTGCCAGTCCATCGTGACCGACTGCCTGTCCATCGCGATTGACTGAACCCCTTGTCCATCGCGATTGACTGAAGTCTCTGTCCATCGCGACCGACTTCCTGTCCATCGCGATTGACTGAAGTCCCTGTCCATCGCGATTGACTGAAGTCCCTGTCCATCGCGATTGACTGAAGTCCCTGTCCATCGCGATTGACTGAAGTCCCTGTCCATCGCGATTGACTGAAGTTCCTGTCCATCACGATTGATTGAATGGGGTGTCCATCGCGACCGACTGAACTCTCTGTCCATCGCGATTGACTGCCTGTCCATCGCGATTGACTCAACCCCTTGTCCATCGCGATTGACTGAAGTCTATGTCCATCGCGATTGACTGCCTGTCCATCGCGATTGATTGAATTGGGTGTCCATCGCGACCGACTGAACTCTCTGTCCATCGCGATTGACTGAGTGTCCATCGCGATTGACAACCCTATCCATCGCGATTGACAGCCAATTTTAGCCAAATTTTTTAGGGTTTGTTAATTGAAAAGTTGGGCTAATTTTGGGCACAAATATTATGCTCTTGAGCACATGGGGAAGCCTTAGGAAAACAACTTGGGGAAAACCTGTTGCATAGTGATCCTGTTTGAACCCTGTCGTAACCCTAGAACCCTGAACGGTCACAACTTTTTCATACGAGATCCATTTTTTGAGCTCTAGGGCTTGTTGGAAAGCTCGTAGCATATACTACATGCCCTCAACTGTTTTTTATAAAGATAATGCATTGATTTTTAGATAGGGTATTTTGAAGTTGACCATACCTAGGGGGATCAAAGTCAGGGGCCCTTAGGATTGTTTTCTTGAAAATCACTATGCAAGTTTGTGTTTGTGCTACATGAATGAAAATAATTGGTTCTGTCTTTGGAATGTAAATTTCAAAGCTAACTTTGAAACTCTTACAGAGCATCGAGAGGCGTTCTAAGCAAGTGTAAGTGCGAGCTTGGGAACACATTTCCTGGGCACTCAAGGGCAACCGAGCAAGAAACAAAAGGTTGGACACTTTTAACCCCCTCTGTCAATTCATAGCTTAGGCTAAGAACGACGAGAGGTAGGAGTAAGTCAGAGCGACGATAGGCAGTCATCAAGTTGAAGACTACCTAAAAACTCAAGTTCAAGATAAAAATCTAATCTCTGTACGGTCGGTAACATAAAGGAAAGAACCTAACGTGGAACGATCAACCTAAAAGTACGAAGAACACTCAAGTATTCCGACGACGTGATATCAGACAAGAACTCAAACGTGATAAAATAACTAAAAAGAATCAAGTGACTGATACCAATTAATCGGCAACGAGGTTGTACTCTGGAAAAAATTGGGCTAATCAGTTAGGCATATGAACCTTAGATCAGGACGACATTTAGCAAGGGAAAGACAAAGCCTTAGGTCTTCAGAGGCTAGTGTCAATCACACTGCCGGGTCTTGGGCCCAGCAGTTGAGCCACCACTCATACTACCCTAGCTCTGAGACCAGTGAGTCAGAAATGTCTCAAGGCATGGACAGACCTACGGGAAGTTCAGGAGTGCCTTATTTGTACAGGGTAGAAGGCCCTTACAAAACACAGCTGGAATATCTTAGGACCAACCGACTAGGTGCTAGCATCTATGAGGACGGCCTAGGAAGATCGGTGGTCCAGATTAAAAACCCTGACCAATCCATTGGACTAGAGCACCCAGCTGTCAAGTTTGAAAATGGTGCATACCTAGACAAAGAAGGAACTATATATGTAGTCACTAGTCACCCTGATAGGACAGATGACTTTGGGAACGTAATCTCAGAAGCGGACTTAGGGGACCTGGAACAAGGGAACATGGGTGCGGAACCTAGAACCCCTCGAGGTAAATCAGTTCTCACTAGGATTATCACGCCTGAATGGGTCCCCCAAGACAACAAGAGCATAGAGTTGCTCCTCAATCGAGAAACTGATGAAGCCTTTTGGAGGTATAAGTCTAATCAGCCAACAGACATAGGAAATATCATGATCTATGAGTTTAAGGATCCGGATAGCCCAGGCAGAGTGACCTACTTAGATCATGCTTCAGAACGGATCTTTGTGGTGACAGAAAATGATAGACATGCTTACACTTGGAAGGGTGAATTTATTTTCCCTCAACCAAGATCAAATGTATCCTATGGTCACCCTGGGGCTGGAACTTCCCAAGCTCATGGTACGCAAAGAGACAGAAGTAGAGATAGACCAGAAGTAAGTTTTGCCAACCCAGTGGGCAGAGAAAGAACGAGAACAGAGACGAATAGGGTAGAACCTGAGATGCATAGAGCCCACAGGAACCAAAGAAATGTAGATGGATTCCCTCTGCCGAGGCCTAGAGAGCACACAAGAACTTTGAGACCCACCTAGCTAGTTAAGTCCATGAAGAATTACTTTGACGGCACAGGAGATCCCTATGATCATGTGGCGGAGTTCAAGCAAGTCTTGAGAGCTGAACAAGTGGAAGATCTGTTCACGCAGTACAATGCCTTTGGTCTAACCCTCAGGAACACAGCACTTACATGGTTTCAGCCATTAGATGAGCGTCAGTTCAGGAGCATAGACCAACTCCTAGAGGCATTCATTGTAGAGTTCTCTAAGAGCGGCATAAGGCACAATACCTCCTCATTGATTCACAGCTTCAAACAGACCCCCCAAGAGACTGTCAGATTGGCCGGAAGAAGATTTAGACAATATCTTGAAAGGTGCCCTATTTCGGAACTACCCACATCTGCTAAACAAGTAGCCTTATTCCTTGATGGATTGTTGAGTACGAAATTGAGATCCTATGTGTATCTGAAGGACCCTAGGACTATAGAAGAGTGTGTACGCATGTGCATTGACATTGAAGATAACCTAGGGGAAGAACTAGAGCTTTCCAAAATCTACAAAGATTCAAATAGTGCATCTAGTCACTCTTCCACGCAGTCCACATCAATTGAAGAACTTGCCGAAAAAGTAGCTCAGAAATTAGGTGTAACTAGCAAACAAATCCCAAGGTTTGCCCCTGTGAAAAGATGCTATACATGCGGTGGTGACACGGTCATATCAAGGAACACGGAGGTAGTAAAGAACACCAAGGTGCAACGCGATTGCACTTTGGAAGAACTGCCTGAGGATAGACTAAACGCGCGGAAATGTGCAGCCAGCCGAGTAACTGAAGTTGCAAAACCTCATTCCCGGGTAGGATCCCATAGGACAGTGCCAGAAATTCCCTTGGATAAGATAGGAGATATGTGTGAAGGTGAAGAAGGGAACACCTATCTTCCCATTACCTACCAAGAGTACACCACCAAGGCAATTTTAGACTCAGGTGCAGGAGTTGCAATTGCCACCACTTCCCTTTGGAAGCGTTGGGGCAAGCCGGCACTCAGGCCAACGAGAATGAAATTGCAAATGGCCGATGGTCACATAGAGAGACCCCTAGGATTGCTAGAAGGGATAACTCTCACCACTTGTGGTGTTGAGTTTGAGCATAGCTTTGCTATATGTGACTTCAGCAAAAATCATGCTTATGAGATGATTTTAGGAAGACCATTTATGCGACAGTTGCAAGTGGTACAGGATTGGGGAACCAACTCCTTGTATTTGCAACACTTGGGCGTTACAACCAAAGTCAATCTCAAGGACTATTCTCATAGAGATGTCCCTCCTATCCAGTGGAATCCCATCCATAGAGCCAAAGATGATACGGAATCTGTGCATTCCATAGAATCTGGATCCTCATGGATGCATGAAGACACTCACTTATGGATGTGCAAGGTAGCAGTAGAAGAAGAGAAGAGAGAGAAAGCCAGAGAGGTAGGTGCGAAAGAAACCCATAGATCAATCCAAGACCCGGCCTATGCACCTGTAGTTTTTCCAGACGAAGAATTTGAACCTCACGGTTGGGCAGAAATCTTAGCAACAATGGATGTAGCCATCAACGAAGAACAATGGACACCTCACTGTGATGAGGATGGCTATGATATTTCAGTCTTCTCCATAGAGCCAATCATGGGAGAGGCAGTTCTAGAAGAATGCGAACCTAGCCCTGATGCATTTGAGGATGCAAGTGACTCCGATCTAGAGTCAATCATTATGGACTCACCATTTGCATCAGATGAAGAATATTTCCATGAAGTAGAATTTCAACCCCAGAGGCATGGAGAGGTTACAAATGATGTAAGATTAGCAACACATATGACTCTGAAGGAAGAAGGAAAGAAACGAAAGAAGAAAGAAGTCTCACCAGAGGAGGAAGAATCTTTGTTTGAGGTCCCAGAAAATTTTAAGAAGTATGAGATAGATGACAGGAGAGTCATGATAAGAATGCCTAAACGAGAAGCACAATCAGGAGAGGCCTATGATAACAAAGAAACCACCAAGAAAATAGTAGTGGCCATAGAAGAAGGAGAGGAGAGATGCACGTATATAGGCCATGACCTGACAGAAGAAGAAGAGCATGAATTGATTGCCTTGCTAAGAGAATACAGAGATGTATTCGCTTGGAGTTACAAGGATTTGAAAGGGGTTGACCCGGACATATGCTCACACACTATTCCCATGACCTCAGATGCTAAACCCTCTAAGCAAAAGCCTTATACATATAACGATAATTACGCCGCTAAGATCAAAGAAGAGATAGATAGACTGGTTGAAGCTGGATTTATCTATGAAATTGAGCACACTGAATGGGTATCCCCCATCGTAGTGGTGCCCAAGACGAATGGCAAGCTGCGTGTGTGCATTAACTTGAAAAAGGTTAATGCCGCCACGATTCGAGATAACTATCCGCTTCCCATCACAGAACATCTCTTAGAAAGAGTGGCAGGCAAGGAAGTGTACAGCTTCCTTGATGGATTTTCTGGCTACAATCAAGTAGCCATAGCTCCAGAGGATCAGCATAAGACAGCCTTTGCCACAGAATGGGGCATTTTTGCTTTTAGAGTAATGCCATTTGGGCTTACCAATGCACCAGCCACCTTCCAGAGGCTGATGTGCCATGTGTTCAAGGAGTTCCTGAGGAAGAGTTTAGAAGTCTATGTTGATGATCTCTGTGCTCATTCTAATGTTAGACAAACCCATATTCCTGAACTCAAACAAATCTTTGACAAATGTAGAGAGTACCAAGTCTGCCTGAACCCAGAAAAGTGCGTTTTTATGGTAAGGCAAGGTAAGATTCTAGGACACATAGTGTCAAAGAATGGCATATCTACTGACGAGGAGAAAGTGAGAGCCATAGCAGAGCTACCTAGGCCAAAGAATGTCAAGGAAGTACAAGCTTTCATGGGGCATTGTGGTTATTATCGACGATTTATACACATGTATGCTGTCATTGCAAAGCCCATGTACGGACTTCTGACAAACTTTGAGTGGACGGATGAATGTGAGAATTCCTTCCAAGAGCTTAAACGAAGATTATGTTCAGCACCAATCTTGACCACACCAGATTGGAATAAGCCATTCCATGTTCATGTGGATGCATCCAATTATGCTATTGGATGTGTGCTTGCACAACCTACTGGTGAAGGTAATATGGATCTTCCAATTGCCTATGCCAATAGACAATTGAATGCGGCTGAACGGAATTACACCACTACAGAGCGCGAAGGATTAGGCATGGTATATGCAGTCAAGAAATTTAGACACTATTT
Organism: Ceratopteris richardii; assembly: GCA_020310875.1. Lineage (NCBI taxonomy): Eukaryota > Viridiplantae > Streptophyta > Polypodiopsida > Polypodiales > Pteridaceae > Ceratopteris > Ceratopteris richardii. The sequence continues at coordinate 97,537,108 of CM035427.1, forward strand.
GCTTGCAAATAAGTTTAAATTTTTTACTGATCATCAGGCATTGTTATATCTTGTAAACAAGCCATGCAATACAGGAAGATTAGTAAGATGGTTTCTCTTGCTAATGGAATATGATTTTGAGGTTGTGGTAAGAAAGGTAGGACTCATTTGAGAGCTGATCATCTCTCTAGGCTCACATCGGGAGAAGCCCCACAAGGAGTGTCAGATGACCTTCCTGATGCTTACTTGTTTAATTTGGAAGTTGTACCGCAGTGGGCTAAGCCATTGGTACCAGTATTGACATACGGGCCTAATCATCCAGTCGTAAACACACGGAATAGAGAGGTTGTAAAAGCCCAGAAGTACCACATCATGGCAGGAAGCATGTACAAGCACACAGACCAAGGGATCTTGGCTTGTTGCGTTGAAGAGGATGAGTACTCTAAATACTCAAAGCAACGAACGTTACAGACTCTAAGGAGACTCGGAGTACATTGGCCAACTATGGAAGCTGATGTCCAAAAGTTGTGCAAGGAATGCCCAAACTGTTGCACTAAGCCACCTGTGGAACACGCCACTCTTTATCAAGTATCCATTGTGCCAGATTGGAGTGGACCACTAGTATCCTTCCTGAAAACAAACACATTCCCCCTAGACATGACGCTGGCTAGGAAAAGGAGTTTAGAACAAGAAGCCCAGGATTACTCACTCATCGGTAATAACCTATATAAGCGCGGTAAAGATGGTTACCTGAGATTGTGTGTCCATGAAAGTGAGTACCTTAAGATCTTAGAAACTGCTCACCAAGGTGTAGCAGGAGGACATTTTGGACCGGATCGGGTGATCAAGGCAATTCTATTTGCGGGCTTCTGGTGGCCTACCCTTCACATGGATGCACATACCTATGTGAAACGGTGTGATGTATGTCAGAGGACTCAGTATGCTATACGCAAAGATGAGATGCCACTGAAACCTATGATGGGTGGACGTGCATTCTCTAAGTGGGGAATAGACTTCGTAGGTCCTATTAATCCCCCAGCTAAGGGTTCTCATGCGGAATACATCATTGTTGCGACAGATTATCTCACCAAGTGGGTAGAGGTAAAGGCTACGACAAAGAACGATGCTCAAACAACTGCCAAATTCTTGTTTGAGAATGTATTCACGAGATACGGACTACCTATAGAGCTTGTAAGTGATAGAGGCACTCATTTCTTGAACGAAGTGATTGAAAATCTACTCCAAGAATTCTTGGTAATACACAAGAAGTCTGCCCCTTATCACCCTCAAGCTAATGGACAAGCTGAGAGCACTAACAAGATTTTATGCAATGTACTGACGAAACTAGTGAACACTAAACGCTCTGATTGGGACAAACAGCTACACCATGCTGTTTGGGCATACCGAGTTGCCTACAAAACGGTACTCCAAGCCACCCCCTTTCAGATGGTATTCGGCCAAAACGCTGTGTTACCCTTGGACTTCTTGATCCCTACATTGAGAGTAGCACAAGAGCATGAATGGACAGGTCATGAGCTTTCCTCTAGGATCTTTGACCTTGAACGATTAGGAGAAACAAGACTGAGAGCCGCTGCTGGAATATATGCAGCTAAAAAGAGGCAGAAGGCATACTTCGATGCCCATGTGAAGAATAAAGGCTTAAAAGCCGGAGATCTAGTCCTAGTCTATACACTGAAACAACACGCGAGGAAGCTAGAAAAGAGAGGCTACGGACCTATGATTATCAATAGGATCTCCACGAGTGGAGCAGTACAATTAGCCACGTTAGAGGGTGATGTTCTCCCTAACTATATTAGCGGATGCAGAGTCAAGTTGTATCAGGAGCCCCTCACGGAGGAAATGCTCAGCCGACTCAACACTGCTAAGAAACGCAAAGAGGAAGAGAAGCGAATTAGAGAAGAAGCTCAAGCAGAAGCTTTAGAACGCATCAGAAGGATGAAATTACGAGGGCAAGGTAGAGAGCAGCCTAGGACAAATGACTATGCAGATCAAGGATATCATATGGCAATGTGTGAAGTCGCCGGAACCAGCTCACCTAGGATAACTGATCGACGTCCTTTTGTAACCCTAGATATAGGACAAGGGAAAAGTGCAAGGACTGTAAGAGCCTTGATTGACTCAGGTGCAGCCACTAGTGCTGTTAGAGTGTCTTACTGTCAAGAGTTACAGTTGACTGTCAATCTTGTGGAAGCATATCTCATAGGATTGGGAGGCGTGGAAACCCCTTGTATGGGCGAGGTGGAACTTCCCCTCTACATTCATGATGAGGCAATGACAGTTAAAGTACTAGTGTGTCAAGATGAGGATCTCACTGAACCTCTTGTCTTGGGTCAAGACTGGATCTATGACCAAGCAGTCAACTTATGTAGGAGAATGTTAATCTCCTTCAGAATAACCTACTCTTGTGATTAGAGCACCTCTATACCAAGAGTAAGTCAAAAACCTTCACAACACATAAGTCTGCTGCACAATTTCTTCAAATTAATCTTCACAGGTTACTTTTGTCTGAAACTGTTATTCTGAACAGTCGACTTTACACCTGTAACTTCTAAGACTTGGTTCTCCTTGAATAGAACCCGTTTAAGCAAATGCTTCTGGTTACGAGTAGCTTATCTTCTAACTTAAAGATTAAGCCCTCACTCATGCAAAACTTTAAAGTATGCACTGAGAAATGATCAAAACATTGATCACCAAAAATGCGCCTGTTTCAGTAAACTTTGAACACTCAACACATACGAATGTTCCTACTGACAATTCTCGGTTTCTGTTTACAATTAAACTCTGAAACTTAAGCTATAGATTGATTAACTATAGACTTAGATATCCTCAATAGGATTTCACAAATCATCTATCACAGATGAAAACACACAGAAATTTCGGCGCAGTATTTTTTGATTATTCAGAAAGTTACAGTTGAGTGATGAGAGGAAAACTCAACTAACTTTACATATGTCTCATGACATCTAACTTCTCATTTTTCTCTTCTATTCCTTTCTCTCTCGTATATGCCTCTAATGCCTATACGCCTCTCATTTCTTCCATCTCTCTCTCTCTATCTGCCCCGACACTTTCTCAGGTATTTATAGATAAATTTGTACAAGCTTACAACGCTGACTATACTACTGTACAAATGTGTACAACTTTTTCCGGTTCTTATTCCAAGCTTCAAACTTTGTTCTTTTCTTCCTCCTTTTATCTTTCAACTCTTCTTGAACTGAAAACTGTAAAAATGATCATTTCTGGTAACATTCCGGTGACTTTCCTGTAATCTTCCGGTACTGTTCCAGTGACCTTCCGGTACTGTTCCGGTGCCTTCCGGTGACCTTTTTAAGGAAATTTTTGCTGACGTCTCTGCGGACTTAAAGACCTTCAATTGTTGATTGTCTTGCACCAACAGCTCCCCCTCAATCATCAATTGAGGTTTTCTCTGTCTTCTTTATTCCTGCCATATCTTTAAACCTTTGTAACTTAGGTCCATCCAAACTTTTTGTAAGCATATCAGGTATCTGATCTTTCGTTGAAGTATGAATTACTTCAATCTCTTTATCCATCACCTTCTCTCTTAGAAAGTGATACTGAATCTCAATATGTTTAGTCCTGGCATGAAAAACAGGATTAGCAGCTAAATATAAAGAACTCATGTTATCTCCAAATATAATTGGAGTTCTCTGTATAGCGTCAAAATTCTTCATTAAAGTCTTTAGCCAAATCACTTCCTTTGCGGCTTCAACCATGCCTTTGTACTCAGCTTCGGTAGAAGACAAAGCAACTGTATGTTGCTTCTTGGAACACCATGAGATTAGCTTATCTCCCACATAACACATGTATCCATAGGTTGACCTTCTGTCATCTGGATTACCTACCCAATCTGCGTCACTGTATATTTTGATATTTGTATCTGATGTAAAACCATAATACAAACCTTCTTTGAGTGTACCCTTAATGTACCTCAACACCCTTTGTCCTGCAAACCAGTGTTCTTTCTTTGGACAGTGCATGAATTGAGACAATACTCCTACTGCATATGATAAATCAGGTCTGGTTAAAGTAGCATAGATAAGACTACCAACTAAACTCTGATATTGTCTCACATCCTTAAATTCTTCACCTCCAAACTTACTCAGTTTGTGATTCACCTCCATTGGAGTAGGTGCTATCCGGCAATCATTCATTTTAAACTTGATTAACAAGTTCTTCAAATATCTTTCTTGGGTCACGAATACTCCATGCTGAGTATATGTGATCTCCATACCCAAGAAGTAAGACAAGTCTCCCAAGTCACTTATCTTGAACTCCTTTTCCATTTGCTTCTTGAGTCTTTGTATACCTGACTCATCTGTTCCTGTAAGGATTATATCATCAACATATATGCACATGTATATGAAACCATTATCACTTGCTTTTATAAGCAGACTACTATCTGCTTCAGACACCTGAAAACCAAGTTCTTTCAAGAACTTTACAAGTCTATAATTCCACGCTCTTGGCGCTTGCTTCAAGCCATACAAAGCTCTCTTGAGCTTGCACACATGTTCTGGATACCTTTTATCTCTGAACCCTTGAGGTTGCTCCATGAACACATCATCTGAAATATAACCATTCAGAAAAGCATTTTTCACATCTAACTGACATAACTTCCAACCTTTACTCGCAGCAACAGCTATGAGCGTTCTGATAGTTGTCATCTTTGCTACTGGACTATAAGTCTCATCATAATCAACTCCATATGTTTGAGCAAACCCTTTGACAACAAGTCTAGCTTTGTATCTAGACACACTTCCATCTGCAAATCTTTTGGTCTTGTAGACCCACTTGCATCCAATAATCTTCTGGCTATTTGGTTTAGGAACTAAATCCCATGTTTGATTTTCCACCAATGCATCATGTTCTTCCTGCATAGTTTTTTCCCATTTTTCCTTACCTTTTGCCTCTTCATATGTAGAAGGGTCTTCATCTGCTTTCACTATGTAAGCATAATCTTTCGTAGCCAAAAATGAAGTATCATAACTGTACCTTGTAGGTTGCCATCTATTTCTTGATGACCTTCTGAGTTCTCCAGTCCTTGAGGTTTCCGGTTCTTCACACTCAGGATCAAATCTTGGCCTTTCTTCAACTTCTTCCTGTACTTCATAATTTTCTTCTTCATCAATTATTTGAACCTTTGATTTACCTTTCTTCTGATTCACTTCTTCTTCATCACCTGTATTGTTATTAATTGTTCCTGCATACCAAGAACTTTGCTCATCAAACGTAACATCTTTCGATACCAGAAAATGTTTTGTGGATGGATTCCACAACCTGTATCCCATCTGTCTGTCATCATAACCAATAAAAACATATTTTTCAGCTTTAGGTTCCAATTTGTGTCTTAATTGTGATGGCACATATGCATATGCCACACATCCAAATACTCTGCAATGATCCAGGGTAGGTCTTTTACCCCACCAAGCTTCATATGGTGTCATACCCTGCAGGGCTTTACATGGTAACCTGTTGACCAAATAAGTAGCTGTATTTACAGCTTCAGCCCACAAATAATTAGGACAATTTTTCTCATTCATCATGGACCTTGCAAACTCAACCAGAGTCCTATTCCTTCTTTCTGCTACACCATTTTGTTGAGGAGAGTACCTGCAAGTAACTTCCCTTTTTATACCTGCATTCCATAAGTAGTCACTGAATTCGTTGGAGAAATACTCTCCCCCTCCATCTGATCTTAGTCTCTTCAGTTTATGACCTGTAGTTCTTTCTGCATACGCATGATAATGTTTGAATGTATTGAATACTTCTGACTTATCCTTGATCACATAGATAGTGATCCATCTAGTAGCATCATCAACATAAATCACATAATATCTTGATCCATTTATACTGAAATCCTTTGATGGTCCCCACACATCTGTGTGTACCAACTCAAGCTTCTCTGAGTGCATAAAACCATGCTTGGAATAAGAATTCTTATGAGCCTTACCAAACTGACATGCCTCACATTTGTATGTCATATGTTGACCTGCAACATTAGGCAATCCAAGCACCGAACCATTGTTAACCATATCTTTAATACCTCTTTCATTGAAATGTCCAAGCCTCTTGTGCCAAAGATCTAACTCAGAAATTTTATGTCCTTCATATGTAAACATGGCCTGACCAATGTTACCTTGAATCTTCAGTGTAAACAGTCTTCCTTCTTTTTTTCCTGAAACAATCTGTTTATACCCCTGACTGGGATCTTCCACGTATACTCCTTCATTAGTGAATCTTACTTCATATCCTTTTTCAACAATTTGTCCTACACTTATCAAATTCTTAGGAATTGTAGGAACATACAGAACCTTACCCAATAAGGTACTGCCGTCTTTAGCTTTCACTGATCCAATCGACTTCACTTTATGCTTTGTGTTGTCACCTGTTTGAACAACATGATTAGAAACTTTATTCTCCAAATCAGTCATCAATGATATGTTTCCACTCAGGTGATTGCTACACCCTGAGTCAATGTAGAAGACTCTTTGATCTTCACTTTGACTTTCACAAGTAGCATTCAATATCAATGTTGAATCCTCCTTCTGTTCTGAATCGTAATTGTAGTAGGTATTGTTATATTGTTGACTTTGGAATCCTCTACCTGCATTTCTTCCAAAGTAACTCCTACCACCTCTGCCTCTGAAATTTCCTCTTTGATTTCTGCCACCTCTTCCTCTTGCATTGTAACTTTGACTATATCCATTATTACTATGAGTATTGTGCCAACAATCATTAGCTAAATGATTTGTCTTACCACAAATCCAGCAAGCTTTGCCTCCATCTTTGTTGTTTCTACCTCTTCCTCTACCTTTGCCAACTCCTCTTCCTCTTAGGAAGTTGGCTTGGCTAGTTGTTCCTTCATCTTCATTTGCTTGTTGCTTTCCTTTGCTATTCTTCTTTTTATCCTTTGAGTACATTGCGTGACCTGCATTCTTGTCACCATCTCCTTTAACATCATTCTCAAATGTTAGCATATGTCCTAGCAACTGATTTAAATCTGGAGTGAAATGATCAAGTGATAACTCTGTAGACAAAATAAACGGCTTCCATTTGTCATCACCTCTTAAGCCTGTAAGAATTTGCCTTACCAATTTATCCTCTTCGATATCTTCATCAACAGCACCTAATGCATCTGCAATGTCTTTCATTCTTGTCACATAGTCTGAAACGGACTGAGAAGCCTTCTTCTTGAAGGTTGTAAACTCTGCCCACAAGGATGACTTTCTTGACTTAGTAGTATTCTGGAAATGCTCCTCCAAAGCATTCCAAATGTCCGTTGCACTTTCAAGACCTCGAATATGAGGTAACAAGTAATCATTTACTGCCATATAGATAATGCTTCTAGCCTGCGCATCTTTCTTCATCCAGTTTTTCAAATCTGCTAACTCTTCCCTAGTCGGAACACTAGGATCTCTGAACTGTGGCTTTTCTTCTTCTCCTGTGATATAAGCTATCAAATCTTTGCTCATAAGATGAGCTTCCATCCTCATTGACCACGCAGGATAGTTTTCCCTATCCAGTTTCTCTATCTGTAGAGAATCTCCCATCTTGTGTCTTCCTGTGTATTTAAATCTTCAACCTTTATGAATAATGTATGTACCTTTGCTTCGAATTAGACTCCGTTTGTCTTTCTTGATATCGTATGATCTCTTCCTCAGGTTTTGCCTTCAGGCTTTCACCTTTTAGTCCTTCGGTTGTTGAATTCTTTGAGACCGCAGCAATCGGAAACCTCCTTTCTTTGATTTTGGTGTCTCCTGCTCTGATACCACTGTAGGAGAATGTTAATCTCCTTCAGAATAACCTACTCTTGTGATTAGAGCACCTCTATACCAAGAGTAAGTCAAAAACCTTCACAACACATAAGTCTGCTGCACAATTTCTTCAAATTAATCTTCACAGGTTACTTTTGTCTGAAACTGTTATTCTGAACAGTCGACTTTACACCTGTAACTTCTAAGACTTGGTTCTCCTTGAATAGAACCCGTTTAAGCAAATGCTTCTGGTTACGAGTAGCTTATCTTCTAACTTAAAGATTAAGCCCTCACTCATGCAAAACTTTAAAGTATGCACTGAGAAATGATCAAAACATTGATCACCGAAAATGCGCCTGTTTCAGTAAACTTTGAACACTCAACACATACGAATGTTCCTACTGAGAATTCTCGGTTTCTGTTTACAATTAAACTCTGAAACTTAAGCTATAGATTGATTAACTATAGACTTAGATATCCTCAATAGGATTTCACAAATCATCTATCACAGATGAAAACACACAGAAATTTCGGTGCAGTATTTTTCGATTATTCAGAAAGTTACAGTTGAGTGATGAGAGGAAAACTCAACTAACTTTACATATGTCTCATGACATCTAACTTCTCATTTTTCTCTTCTATTCCTTTCTCTCTCGTATATGCCTCTAATGCCTATACGCCTCTCATTTCTTCCATCTCTCTCTCTCTATCTACCCCGACACTTTCTCAGGTATTTATAGATAAATTTGTACAAGCTTACAACGCTGACTATACTACTGTACAAATGTGTACAACTTTTTCCGGTTCTTATTCCAAGCTTCAAACTTTGTTCTTTTCTTCCTCCTTTTATCTTTCAACTCTTCTTGAACTGAAAACTGTAAAAATGATCATTTTTGGTAACATTCCGGTGACTTTCCTGTAATCTTCCGGTACTGTTCCAGTGACCTTCCGGTACTGTTCCGGTGCCTTCCGGTGACCTTTTTAAGGAAATTTTTGCTGACGTCTCTGCGGACTTAAAGACCTTCAATTGTTGATTGTCTTGCACCAACAACTTAAACCTAAGAAGTGGACTTCTTCAGGTATGGGTCAATCATAGTCGAATTACAGTAGAGTTGGATAATGGAGCACTCAAGAAACTAGAAAAGGCACAGACTCCTGGTCCCTCCAGGGGTGCACATGAAGTTGACCATGCTATTCTTGTCCAAAACTATGTGTTGCAGAGGAATGATATTCGCAAAAAAGGAGTCAGGGATGCAAAGGAATTCCCTTCTTTTCCAAAGGCCAGAAGGAGGCAACAACCAACGGTGGAGCAAAGGCAAAAGAAGCAGAGTACTACCTATGCCGGACATCAAAAGAACCTGCGTAGCAGAATGTCTCAACAAGTGAACCAAGTGTGGGTGCTAAAAGGCGAACACCCGGTTGCACCCACGCCAACAGCACGGGCGAAGCCTCTTATTAATAACCATCAACACGTCACTAATAAGAGGTCTTCCGGAAATTCTTCTGCTAACGTGAAATCTATTTGGGTGCCCAAAAAGTCGATGAAGGCTAGCCCACAATCAAGACAAATTTGGGTGCCTAAGGCTTGTTTGCGGGCTCAAATAGCTACACCAAGAACACATCCTACACAGCATGATCCATTCACTCGCACAGCCTACATCCACTCATTTTCAACACCAAGGCACATGAACACGAACAGAAACAGTTGTAAATGGGCCCCTAAAAGGCCTCAGGTTAAAGCGGACACACCTATAAAGCTCTCGAGAATCTCTACGGAACCACGAGTAAAACCCATTCACTGCATTTGGCAGCCCAAGACTTGTAACAAACCCCCTGACCCTATTGTAAATCCATGACCACCTACTAACCGCTTCACTCTTAATTCACATCATTTCGCTTAGCTCTTAGGTCTACCTAACTCCTAACTACACACACCAGCACCGAGCACTTATTAACTCCTAACCACTCCAGAACTTTAAGTTAATATTGTAACAAGGGACACCATGTCATTTTTGTGTCCATTGCAATGTTAACGTTTATTCATATATTCTCACAGAATCAGCTGCGACATTTTCAACATGGCGGAGGCAGCAGGAACTAGCTCTCACACAGAAACAAACCCGCAAGTGGTGGACTTGGACAGTTTACCCGTTTTGCCTGAGACACTTGAAAGACCAGAAGAGTTGCAGGCCGTCAAAATCATACCTATTGCGGACCCTCCGCGTGGCCACACCATGCCCGTGGGAAAGACTTCACATTGGTTTACCGAGGTAGCAGGACCTTTGGGGGAAGGAACGTATCTATGGGAATCAGAGTTGGACTACAATGGAAAGCAAGGCAGATACCATTTCTTTACAAGAGAATTTGAGAAGTTACAAAATGCGGAAGGTCTACGTCCGATATGGGAAAAAGCCGGATTGAGTGCCTATTTCAGTGCCCGACTCCCAAAACCTGACTTCATGCGATGCTACTATCTCATCAACACCTTGACTCCAAATCCGAACCCAAAAGGTGCAAGCTCATTTGTGATTCCATCTCTGACAAAGGGGAATGAGCTCAAGAGGTTTAGGCTATCAAACAATTTGGTGAGAGAAGCTCTGGATATGCGCGGCATGCATATTCCTACAGAGAAGGAAACCCTAGTACCGGACTACATGAAGAATCGAAGTCTCACCAAACTCAAGGACATGGTATCCATGACGCCTAATATTGCAATACACCTTCGCATGTGCATGCAACACTTTGCTTTCCCGGCGCAGGATAGATTCACCATGCCGCACAAAAAGATTTGGTTTAGCCTGTATCTGGCAGAGACACAGAGCCTCACCATCAACCTACCCCACTGGATAATTGATCAGATACACTTAGCTCACAAACGCTGGCCGCGGAAACAGGTTTTATATGGTTGCTGTGCTCTGACAAGAATCATTTATAGGTGTTTGGCTTATGACATCCCAATCCAACGAGCCCTGATGTGGAATCGGGTAGAGCAGTTTCGAGGCAGGACATCCACTGGACCCCCTTCTAAGAAGATGAGAGGCACGGTCCAAGTCCCATGTGCTCAGCCACGTGGAGCCACCCTAACACCAGACGTCACCCCGCCACCCCGAAGAGTCCGACCATTCACACTCCGACTTCCAAGACGCAGCACCGATGGTTCCACTTTGATATTTCCTCCCAGCCCAACGGATCTCGAATTTCCTAGTGGTGCAGCTTTGGAAGAACTCACTAATGAAGACTTCGAACAACTATTACAAGATGTAGAGCTGGAGACAGAAGAGGCACAACAAGCGGAAAATGTACAAACGCAGGCCACAACCTCCCAAGCACCTGTCACACCTGTTGAAGTGGAGGAAGAAGATGACGGAGATGAAGAACAGGAGGATGATGAGGAGGAGTATGATGAAGAGCAACAAGAGGAGCAACAAGAAGTGCTAGAACTTGTAGGTGCACCTGCATATACAGCTCAACTACGAAGGCTATATGACACTATCAAAGCAGTACAAGAAAGACATCAACTCTCTCTAGTATCAGGTCAAGCTTTGATGCAAGAAATGCTATCAGATGAAGGGGTGGACCAACACTTCATTGACACCCTCAAATTAGTGTCAGACTCTTTAGGAGTTCCAGAGGCTGTCCACACCACAGTCCGCCAGTCCGTAAGGTATGACAAACGCAGAGTGGACACGTTACCACGAGCAGGTAAGACTATCAGGATACCCGTCACAGAACCAGAAGTACCTATTGAGACCACAGCCACTCCCACAACCACCACTTACCTCTCCGCTGAAACCTTCGTTCAGACATCACCCATCTCACCCCAGCGTCCTCCATCACCACCTTCTCCACCCCCACCACCACCTCCCACCTTGGCAGAAACGACAGTCATCACCTCTACCTTCACTTATAACACATCCTCATTCACATCATTCTCTTTTCGAGAACCCACTTCACAAGACACCCTCTTCTCCTTCGTCACCAATCCCTTGTACACTTCGACCCATCTATCCTCTGAACCCATGACTGGCCACCCCATAATTACAAGCGTAGTTGGAAACCCAGCACCCACAAAAGGCACCCTGTGTTTCCCGACCTATCCCCCAATACGAGTACCTCCATTCCATGACCCTCACTTCCCAGCTGGCCCCTACACCTCTTTCAACCGGACCTCATCACCCCAATACCCGTCCTTTGTGGAGCAGTTCTTCCGCTCTCCAATGTTTCAAAGGCACCTTTCCCCGTTGTTCGCAACGACATCAATTTACACGAACACCACACTCACCTCACCTACCATACCCAACTACATGGTAGCCCCTATACACACCACTCTGTCTGACCCGATGGACATTTCACCCACCACAGCACCTCTCCCCACAATTCCACCCTCTCCCCCTCCACTACCCCCCACCTCACCACTCACATCATTGGCACACACAGCATTCACTACCCCCCTACCCAATCCCTCCTCCCCTGCATTTCAAACTTTTCCCCTTGCATCTCATAATGTAAATAGCACGTTCAACACATTACTTCAGTGTGCACATCAGCTACAACAAGACTACCATCAATTGGAAGAACGCACTGCTGCCCTCCAGGCAGAATCTCAACGTCTGCAAGTTAGAGTCACCACTCTTGAAGCTGACTACCAGACGCTCCTAACCGAGCATACCACACTACAACAGGCTCACTCCGAATTGGAAGCAAAGACATCAACTGTAGATGACCAAGCAGTCAAGGAACTAGAAACAGTGCTTCAAGCGCAAATGATATCTAACGCCACACTCAGACGCAACATTGGGCTATTAAGGAAGCATATGGCCGCAGCACTAGAAGAGAACAAACGACTTCAACAACAAAATCAAGACAACTTTGAAGCGGCGATGGAAGGAACCGTAGGAGCAACCATTAGCCCTACCAGATATAGAGCAGTACCATCAGAAGACATCCGCATTTTACTTGAGGAGCATGCAAGTTTCCTGGAGTCATATGAAAAACTAGAGACTGAATGTGCCGATCTAAAGAAACAGTTAGCCAGTGTATCCACTGCTCAACCGGAGCCGGTAATCTTGCAACAATCTACAGAAGAATTGGAGACCCTTCGGAAACAGGTGGCAGAACTCCAAGCACGCCTCTTACCATATGAACGACCACCCTCGCCCATTGAAGAACCAGAACCTGAAACAGTAGTGGAAATCCCCGTCGAGGACAGCTACGAAGAGCCATACGAGCCTATGCCGACGCCTGGTGGTCGAACTACAGAAGAAGGACAAGACACGTTAGAAATTCAAGTTCCAGATTGGGTCAGAAGGGTCGAGAAAGTGGGTAAGACACATGATGATCGTGTGGCCGTGCAAATGCAATCTCTCACGAATCTGGAAGAAACGGTCCTTCGGTCTTCCTACTTTCAACAATTATCCCATCAACGGTTAATCACAACATCAGAATCGCAATACATGCCTTATTTTGTCTTACTACATGATTATAATGCAGAAGTCAAAAGACATACAGGGAAGGAGCCCACATTCGCTACTCAATTTGAGATAGGGGATTTATCGACCGATGCACGTGCTGGCTCGATTTTCCAACCTAATTGGCGTGCACGTTTACTCACCGATTACCTAGAGATGATGAGTACCTGGGCTACCATGCCACTCTATATCAAGTATAATCCATGCTATTGTCCAGTGGTACGTCGCAGATCCTGGCAAGCATTTGCAATCAAGGTACGCAACAATAAAGAGTGCTCGGCTTGGGTTAACTATCCATATTTTGCTCCACCTCGAGGGCCTCCAACCGTAGCCTACATGATATCAACCATTCGGCACTGGTCCGCACGCCTAAATAATGTACCTGATATAGCAGCGAAAATGTGTATGAAGATATTCGAGCTCATGACCATTGTCTTCAAAACCTTTCGGAATGTCCAAGCTCCATACATCTCCGCCCCTGGATTCGCTCAAGGCAACAAGGATCTAGTCTACGACATGAGCCAAACCCCCTCGGTCACTATCATCTTTGCTTGGCATGCACGAATAAAGTACTTGCCCGCATGCTTCAAGCAAACATTTGAGGAAATGTTCTCTACGGGCTTCTGGGAATACAATTCCGAAATTTTCATTCCCAGACCCACACACTTGCTACATCTATTCGCAGTAGAACAAGCGATCCATGCAGATCAATTACGTCTGCCACATCCGGACATTCCAGGACCAATCGATTGGGATCGTATGATGACAGATTTGGCCAGAGGACTACGCTTACAAGAACATCAGCTTGCCACTCAGGTTGTGGAATATTACATCCAACAACCCCAGCAACAAGGGTCTGTCAGGGACGACAGACGCGAGAGAGGGGGGGGTGTTGAGAGCAGTATGGGCACACAAGGACTGACTAGACAAGGAAGCCAGGGCACCCAAGGATTGACTAGACAAGGAAGCCAACGGAGAGAGTCAGAACAAGGTGAAGGAGTAAGTAGACAAAGCAGTCGACGCAAATCTGGCAGATAGGCCCTTCAATTTTTCCAATCTACATCTTTTAACAGTGATTCTTATCACTAACGATCATTGTAAATACCATTTCATATTTTTGTAGCTCCATTTTGTGCAAGCCAAGGAGTCCTTGAGCTTGAGGAGCCCTAGAAGTACCTACATATCAATTTTTGTATTTTTTAGACTCCGTTTGAGCCCTCAAATTGGCCCTGGAACCTAATTTTTAACTAGGCCGGACACTAGGTCTGGACAGGGCCAAAAGCTAGTCAAAAACTATAAAAAGAGCTAGAGAGCTCATTTTTGGGGTAGATTGTAATTGAAACGAACTTGTAAGAGCATTTTGAAAGTAATCTAAAAGCTCCATTGATTCTCACTCTTTGTCTTACCTTGTGTGCGCGTGTGTGTGTATGTGTGTGCATGCTTGTGTGCTTCTCACTCACGCACTTGTGCTGCCACTTGCTCGAGGTCTTCATACCATCCTCACGTCTTCCCGGATTGACATTAAAGGAGGTGCTACTCATCATAGAGCTACAGAAGGAGACCTAGTGTTGGTTTATACACTAAAGCAACATGCCCGTAAATTGGAAAAAAGAGGATATGGACCCATGATCATTAATAGAATTTCTACTAGCGGTGCAGTTCAATTGGCCACACTAGAAGGCGATGTCTTACCAAACTATATCAGTGGTTGTCGAGTCAAGCTATATCAAGAACCTCTTACAGAGGAAATGCTAATGCGACTCAACACTGCTAAGAAGCGAAAAGAAGAGGAGTTAAGGGTTAGAGAAGAAGCACAAGCAGAGGCGAGAGAGCGCATCAGAAGAAATAAGTTACGGTGATTAGGCCTAGAGATCAACACAAAAGCTCCAAAATATCACATGGACATGTGCCAAAAATCGGACCTAACTGCTTCTCAAATAATTGATCGACGTCCATTTGTGACCATAGCAGTAGGGCAAGGGAAGAATGCAAAGACTGTGAGAGCATTAATTGACTCAGGTGCAGCAACTAGTGTAGTTAGACTTTCATACTGCCAAGACCTGCAATTGGACATCAAGCCTATAGAAGCCTATCTCATAGGATTGGGAGGTGTGGAAACCCCTTGTTTAGGCGAGGTGGAACTTCCCATCTACCTTCAAGATGTTCCAATGAAAGTCAAAATGCTAGTGTGTCATGATGCAGACCTTACAGAGCCACTTGTCCTAGGTCAAGATTGGATCTATGACCATGCAGTCAACTTGAACCTAAGAAGTCAACTTCTTCAAGTTTGGGTACATGAACAATGCATTACATTAGAATTGGGCAAGTGCATGCTCACAAATCCAAAGGTCACACATTCTCTGAGTTCTCCTGAAACTAATCTTCATAAAGAAAATTTTGTGTGGGTCACCGACCCTCTGACGCACAAGGACTCAATCATGAAAGCCAAAGCTCCAAGGCCAGCACACCTTCCTTCTCCTTCGCATACTAATGCAAGTGTAACCAAACCAAGGAGGCAAGCAAAAATGACATCTGCTATATCAACTCGACAGACAGAATTCAAGAAGAAAGAAGTTATGGGCATGAAGCAGATCTGGGTAAAGAAAGGAGTGCAACCATTGATGCTGCCTCAAAGATTCCCACCCAACCAGATCGAACATGAAAAAAAGAGGACCAAGCACCTACGACAGGCTCAAGCACGAAGAATCCAACAAATTTGGGTACCGAAGCTATCAAAGAAGGCCGACCACAATCATGTACAAATTTGGGTGCCTAAAAAATTAGCTACAGCTCAACACGGGCGATTACAGATGTGGGTACCCAAGAAGCTCTTACATACACAACGGCCTATGCTCCCCACCATGCAAAAGGTCTCAACAAAGAAGCCAAGGAAAGCAAAGGGGAAGAACAAAACACAAAGAACAAACGAAGATAAACTCAACCCTTCTGCAAAAGTAAGCAGGCAATCATCAAGGATATGGGTTTGGAAGCCAAAAGCACCAACAACATCCCCAGAACCAAAAGGCCAACCACACGGGATACCAAAGTTTGGAAAGCATCCAAAGATGAAGTGGCCTGAGGTGATCTCTACAGGGCCAAATACTATTCGGAAATGGGTTCCCATTAGGAGGATTACATCATTTCGAGATCCAATCGACACCTCCAAACAAAGAATGCATCAACTATGCGAGTAACATCGAAAGCCTCGACGTGCAGCAACCATGTGCCTTTGGCATAACCTTGTCTTTTGCACCATTCAGGTCATGCATTTCCAAAGTATGCATCAATATAGGGCCACCTTACATGGCCATGCATAGACACAATTGAAAAATCCCAGGCACATGAGACACAACACAATTTTCACATGCAAAATATGTTATTGATACTAATATCTTTCTTCTTGTTTGATGCCATTGTTCCAAAAAAAAAAAAAAAGAGGCAAAGAAGAGGATTGTGCTTGACAATGCCCATCAACGAACTTTCAGCAAGTCATACATCAACGAAAAGAACAAGACGAGGGTCAAACACCATGCTGGAACTACAACACGAAGAGATGAAGATCCACGGACCCTTCACCATGGTAAGCGGTGTATGCTTCAACAACACTATAACCATGATAGATTAGGAAACCTCTTCGTCAGCATACCCTTGAGCACTTAGCTCAAGACCCAACCTCTTGCACCATACTTCTTGCCATGCATTTTCCAAGTACGCATATGTAGGGCCTCATTACAAGGCCATGCACAAGGCACATATTTTGTTCAACCCATGCACTAATGCACTTACCCACCATTCATTATGGGTTACAAGTACTTGGCATGAAAACTATGAAAAGCCATCTTTGGAAGAACCAGACGACATCAAGATGACAACAACAAGCGCGAGGAAGCCATCACCACCGAGAGTTGCTCACAATCAACATTGACCACCTCCTTTGAGCAGCTAGCAGTTTTGGAAAACTTACAAATGCACCACCTAGATGGAATCCAAGGCAGAAGTACGTACAAAGGGACTACAAACTGCAAGAGATAACAGTGGCAAAGTGAAGAACCAGACAAATGACCAGGATACATTGGGAAGAGGGACCGCCCCTGTTGAACGTAACAAGACACTACCTCTCAATGTACTACATGGAACAACCACGACAACAAGGGTCTGTCAGGGACGACAGACTCAAGAGGGGGGGGAGTGTTGAAGCTCAAGGTCAAGGACAAAGCATGGAAGCGCATCAAGGAAGTGAACACATGAGAAGAAGAAGCAAGTAGGGAGCTCCAAGATTCACATGTCAAATTTTCAGAAGAAATCCCTATAAAAATAGTGATTTTTATCACTGAATATCATTGTAAATACCATTTTCTATTTTTACAGCTCCATTTTGTTCAAGCCAAGGAGTCCTTGAGCTTGAGGAGTATTAGATGTATCATACTACCAATTTTCATAATTTTTAGATTCCGTTTGAACCCCCAAATAAGCCCTAGAACCTAATTTTTAACTAGGCCGGACACTAGGTCTGGACAGGGCCAAAACCACTCAAAAACTATA
Source organism: Ceratopteris richardii (assembly GCA_020310875.1). NCBI lineage: Eukaryota > Viridiplantae > Streptophyta > Polypodiopsida > Polypodiales > Pteridaceae > Ceratopteris > Ceratopteris richardii. Next base: position 97,554,893 of record CM035427.1, read on the forward strand.
AAAAGGGCTGGAGAGCTCATTTTTGAGGGGGGCTTCTTGTAGATTTCAGTTTTGTAAGAGAGCTCTTTGGTAATCGAAGCTTTCCATTGTTCCACTCTTTGCTCTTACCTTGTGCGCGTGTGTGTGTATGTGTGTGCATGCTTGTGTGCTTTCACTCACGCACTTGTGCCATCACTTGCTCGCAGTCTTCATACCGGTCCTCACGTCTCCACGGATTGACATTTATGAGGTGTATCTCCTCACGTTGGTACTCACCATTGTGCTAGAGTGACAAATATCTATCCTTGTTAAGGTAGCATAGTTCAAGCTACCCACCATACTTTGATAACCTGTAATGTCCTTGACTTCATCACCTTCATGGGCACTTAGCTTTTGGTTTACCTCCATTGGAGTGCTTGCTACTTTGGCATCCTACAAGTGAAATTTCTTCAACATGTCGTGTATGTATTTTTTCTGAGTAATATATATCCCTGAATTAGTGTAGACTAATTCAAGTCCCAAAAAATACTTCAATAGACCAAGATCATTGATCTTGAATTCCTTCATCATTTGACTTTTGATATATCTGATTCCATTGACATCATTACCTGTAATGATGATGTCATCAACATAAACACAAAGATATATTACCTCTGAGTTACTTCTCTTAATGAACAGAGAAGTATCTGCCTTACTCATAACAAATCCTTGGTCTTGGAGGTATGTGGTTAACCTGTAATTCCATGCCCTAGGTGCCTGCTTTAATCCATATAAAGCCTTTTTTAATTTGCAAACATATGTTACCTTCTTAGGGTCCTCATAGCCAGGAGGTTCTGACATATATACCTCCTCTGAAATCCATCCATTCAAGAAAGCATTCTTGACATCCAATTGGTACATATTCCAATTCTTTGATGCAGCCACACTCACCAACACTCTGATGGTTGGCATCTTGGCCACAGGTGAGAATGTCTCCTCATAGTCAATGCCTTGGGTTTGTGCAAAACCCTTGGCTACCAATCTGGCTTTACCTATTGATTGTGCCATCATAATTTCTTTTAAGCTTATAGATCCATCTAGATCCTATTACCTTCATTGAGTCCTTCTTAGGTACTAACTCCCATGTGTCACTCTCTTTGAGTGCTTCAATCTCCTCATCCATAGCTTCTTTCCATTCTGATTTGGTTATAGCTTCTTCATATGATCCTGGTTCTTCATTTGACAAATCTTTGGCAAGATAAACAGAATGTTTAGTAACAAGAGATGTATCATACCCAAATCTGATAGGTTTCTTGCTTTCTCTTTGTGATCTTCTAACTGGTTGAGTTGAAGATTGAGGTATGTCTTCAAGCTTCTTCATCTTCATTTTGCCCTTTGACTTCCATGCTTTGAACTCTTCAAGGTTGATAGTATCTTCATCATCTGTACTTGAGTCTTCATTCTGAATAGGTTCCTCCTTTGTAAGTTTTGGAAATTCCTCTTCCAAATCATAGGGTAGTTTAACCTTCCTGCATTCATTCTCATACCAAGAATCATTTTCATCAAAGATAACATCTCTGCTTACTATGAATCCTTTATCGATGGGATTATAGAACCTATAACCTTTTTTATTTAAATCATACCCAATAAAGATGCATTTTTCAGCCTTTGGGTCTAGCTTACCTCTTATCTGAGAAGGAATGTGTACATATGCTACACATCCAAATATTTTGCAATTGTCAAGTGAGGGTCTCTTACCATGCCATGCTTCATAAGGTGTCATGCCATCAAGAGACTTAGATGGTAACCTGTTTATGAGGTAAGTGGCAGTGGAATCACTCTCTGCCCATAGATAGTTAGGTAACTTTTTCTCATTAAGCATAGATCTAGCTGTCTCAACAATTAATCTATTTCTTCTCTCAGCTACCCCATTCTGTTCAAGAGAATACCTTGTCGTTATCTCTCTTTTGATGCCTCTGTCTTGCAAGAAGTCTTCAAATTCATTGGAGAAGTACTCACCTCCTCCATCTTGTTGGGAGTGATGGCTGGATGCACTCAAGAGATCAAGTAGGAGTTGCTAATCCTGCTTTGCTCCAGCCCTCCTTAGCTTCAGATATGCTTAGTATACTTGCTTGGCTTCCAAATGATGCCAAGAAAGCATATATGTACTTTGCAAATGATTTGTGTAATGATCAAATCAAAACAGATAACTTTGCACTTCACAAGACTTGAAAAACTTGCTATTTTGGACTTGACACCTGCTCAGAGTTTCACTCAGTATGACCAGCACACTTACAATTGATCAAATTCCTTTTGGACACATTAAATTAGCTTATCAAGCTAACATTTGCAAGTGGAATCACTCCAATTGATAAACTATGCACTGAGAAATAAGTTTAGTAAAATTATAGTCACCCCCGACTTTTTAGGAACTTTGCAGACTCAGCCCAGTGACTGATTCGAAGACGATTTCTCGAAAATGGCTGAACCAAACTTCTTCAAACTTTGTAGGTGTGTAGAAGACTTTGAGCTGAATCCAATGTGCTTTGAATCACTTGATTTGGATCAGTAGGCACTGAGATATGCCTCTTGGAAGTTGGCAGACTTGGAGATGCTCACTCAGAGAAAAAACAGAGATGATAATTGTAAGTATATGTATTAGATCAAATGATTGTACATTCCCATTGGCATGAGATGTGATGCCCAATGGTACTCAGAGGTGTAGGCTATGGTGTAGCTCTCACACACTCAAGAATTGATACAGATTTGCCTCGGGAGAGTGAAGGATACCCGCGTCTTTTTCCCTTGGAGTTTTTATAGGTGTTGATACATAATTTGAATTTGAATTCAAACCTCTTCCTAGAATCTTTCACCTAAAAGTTGATTGAGATATTCTTTCAATCAAGTATCAACCTTTTCCACAACATTCAATCAATTAGGTGTGATTACATAAGTGGGTAAAGTCATATTGACTTTTACATGAGATAAATGGTAAGAACAATAAGAATAGGTTCCTATGGTTCTTGATTCTTGTAGATATATTCTTTAAAGGTTCCAAACTAATCTTCCAAGGTCCAAGCTTTATGTGAAGTCTTCAAGGTTGATATCCAAGCCAAGTTTTCAAGGTCTAAGCCAAGTGTTAAGGCTTGAATTGCACCAACAGCTCCCCCTCAAGCCAAACACTTTGGCTCAAGTCTTCATCTCTAGTCTTCAATAACTTCCTGCAATCCAATCATGGATTTAAATCTGCATAGCTTGTTTCCATCCAATGCTTTAGTAAGCAAATCTGCACATTGCATATTAGTAGACACATATGTCAATTGAATATCTTTGCTAAGCAACTTCTCTCTCACATAGTGGTAATGAACCTCTATGTGTTTTGTCCTAGCATGATAAATTGGATTAGCTGCAAGGTGAAGAGAGCTTGTGTTATCACCAAAGATGATTGGTGGCCTTGTGAATAGGCCTAACTCTGTATACAAAAGCTTTAACCAGATAGCATCTTGAGTGGCATTGGCTAGCCCTCTATACTCTGCCTCAGTAGATGACAAAGCTACTGTAGGTTGTTTCTTGGATGACCAAGAAATGGGTTTATCACCTGCAAAACACATGTAACCTGATGTGCTCCTCCTGTCATCCTTGCACCCTGCCCAATCCGCATCTGAATAAACTTTGATATCAATGTCTGATGTATAAGGAAAGTACAAACCATGATTCTGAGTTCCCTTTAGGTACTTCAATATTTTCTTTGCTGCCTCTAAGTGAGGTACTCTTGGTTTGTGCATGAATTGGCTAAGCACACTTACACCATAGGCTATATCAATCCTAGTTAAGGTAGCATAATTGAGACTACCTACCATACCTTGGTAACCTGTAATGTCTTGGATTTCTTCTCCTTCATGAGCACTTAGCTTATGGTTGACCTCCATTGGAGTGCTTGATACTTTAGCATCCTGCAAATTAAACTTCTTGACCATATCCTGTACATACTTCTTTTGAGTGATATATATACGTGAATTTGTGTATACCAATTCAAGTACTAAGAAGTACTTCAATAATCCAAGATCATTGATCTTGAATTCCTTCATCATTTGTCCTTTGATGTATCTAATTCCCTGAACATCATTCCCTGTAATAATGATGTCATCAACATAGACACATAAGTATATTACCTTTGTGCTACTTCTCTTTATGAATAGAGAAGTGTCTGCTTTACTCATTATAAAACCTTGATCTTGGAGATAGGTTGTCAACCTGTAATTCCATGCTCTAGGTGCCTGCTTCAAACCATATAGAGCCTTCTTCAATTTACAAACATGATTTACCTTATTGGGATCTTCATAGCCAGGTGGTTGTGACATGTAGACTTCTTCAGATATCCATCCATTCAAGAATGCATTCTTCACATCCAATTGGTACATGTTCCAATTTTTTGATGAAGCTACACTCACCAAAATTCTGATAGTTGGCATCTTGGCCACAGGAGAAAATGTCTCCTCATAATCAATGCCTTGGGTTTGTGCAAGACCCTTGGCTACCAACCTAGCTTTATGCCTGTTTATTGTACCATCTGAGTTCTTCTTGATTTTGTAGATCCATCTGGATCCTATCACTTTCATAGACTCTTTCTTGGGTACCAAGTCCCAAGTATCACTCTCCTTGAGAGCCTCCATTTCTTCATCCATTGCTTCCTTCCATTCTGGTTTAGTGATTGCTTCTTCAAATGAACCTGGTTCTTCATTCAATAGATCCTTTGCAAGATATACAGAATGCTTAGTTACAAGAGAAGTATCATACCCATATCTAATAGGCTTCTTACTTTCTCTCTGAGATCTCCTCATAGCTTGAGTTGAGGATTCTGGCATATCCTCTAGCTTCTTCATCTTCATCTTCCCTTTGGATTTCCAAGCCTTGAATTCCTCAAGATTGATTGTGTCTTCATCTTCTGAGTTTGAGTCTTCTTCCTTGATTGGTTCCTGCTTGGTTAACTTTGGAAAGTCTTCTTCCATATCATAAGGTAGACTAACCTTCCTGCATTCATTCTCATACCATGAGTCATTTTCATCAAAGATGACATCTCTGCTTACCTTGAAGCCTTTGTTTGAGGGGTTGTAGAATCTGTATCCCTTCTGATTCAAATCATAACCAATGAAGATACATTTTTCAGCTTTAGGGTCTAGCTTTCCCCTTACTTGTGAGGGAATATGCACATATGCAACACAACCAAAGATTTTGCAATGATCCAGAGATGGTCTCTTACCATTCCAAGCTTCATAGGCTGTCATTCCATCAAGTGACTTTGATGGCAACCTGTTAATTAAATATGTGGCAGTAGATACACTCTCTGCCCAAAGATAATTTGGCAATTTTTTTTCATTAAGCATAGACCTAGCTGTCTCTACAATGAGTCTATTCCTTCTTTCAGCTACCCCATTTTGTTCAGGTGAGTACCTTGTAGTAATCTCCCTCTTGATGCCTCTTTCCTGCAAGAAGTCTTCAAATTCATTGGAGAAGTATTCTCCACCACCATCTGATCTTAGTCTCTTCAAATGTCTACCTGTTTGATTCTCAACTAATGCAAGATACCTTTTGAAACAATTAAATACTTCATCTTTATGTTTCATGAAATATAAGACAGTCCACCTGCTATAGTCATCAATGAAGGACACATAGTACCTTGATCCAGATATGGATGGTTCCTTGCTAGGTCCCCAAACATCTATATGCACCAATTCCAGATAATCTTCATGCATAAAACCTTTCTTGGTATAGGGCAATCTGTGTGACTTACCAAATTGACAAGCCCCACACTTGTATATCATGTGTTGCTTGGATACATTAGGTATCCCAAGCACACATTGATCCCTGCTCATTTGCTTTAAGGTCCTCTCACCAATGTGACCTAACCTCTTGTGCCAAATTTCCAATTTTGATAGTGTTTGATCCTTGTAATTGTATAAAGCAATATTCTTAGTGTCTTCAAGTTCAAAAGTAAACAATCTACCTGATTTTTCTCCCTTGGCTATCCTTCTGAATCCATGTCTTGGATCCTCCACATATGCTCCATGTTGATTGAATCTGACCTGTAAACCTTTTTCCACAATCTGACCTACACTCATTAGGTTCTTGGTGATTGTTGGAACATACAATACTCTGCTCAATAAATTCTGATTACCATCACTGGTTTTGACATTACCAACTTTAACAACTGAATGTTTAGTGTCATCACCTGTCTGCACTTGGTGTTTGCCTTTGGGTTCTTCCAAATCAGAAAGTAGTGCCACATTGCCAGCTACATGATTAGAGCAACCTGAATCAATATAGAATAAGTGATCATCATTGATACCTGACTTAGAAGTCATATTCATGATCAATAAGGAGTCATCTTGCTCCTCTGCATAGTTGTTGTAGTCCTTCCTATTTCTGTATCCACCTTGGTAGTTGCCATTGTGATTGTAGTTGTTGTTGTAATTATTGTTGTAGCCATTGTAGCCTTGATTTTGGTTGAACTTGCCTCTGCCTTGGGAGTATCCTCCTCTTTGATGGCCTCTTCCTCTCTGATTTTTATAATTTCTGTAGCACTCATCTGTGGTATGGTTAGACAAGCCACAAATATTGCATGGAGATTGGTTGTAGGGTCTCCCCCTACCTGACTTACCTCCTCTACCTCTACCTTTTGAAGATCTACCTCTCCCTGCATAGTTTGCTTGGGAGGTAGAGCCTTCTTCATCAACCTTCTTATTTTTACCCTTATCTTTAACCTTCTTATCAGTGTATAGGGCAGAGGGGTTGTTACCTTTTGATTGCTCTCCATTCTTTGTAAGCTTTGCTTCATGTGTGAAGAGTTGTCCAATCAGAGTTGTTAGATCAGGAGCTTGTATGTCCATGTATAGGTCCATTGTTGTGGTAAAGCTCTCCCATTTGTCATCTGCGTTTAGTCCATTGATTACCTGCCTTACTATTTGTTCTTCCTCAATCTCCTCTCCAACACTTGCAAGTTGGTCTGCAATGTCCTTGACCTTAGTGACAAAGTCTGAAACTGATTGCTTTGATTGCTTCCTAAGAGTAGTAAACTCAATCCATAGCTGATTTTTTCTGGCCCTTGTACTTGATGAAAAATAGGTTGACAAGGTTTCCCAAGTTTCTTGGGAAGTCTTGCAATTCCTTACATGAGGTATCAGGAAATCAGAAATAGAGTTAAGAAGGTATGACCTTGCCAAAGCATCTTTTGCACACCATTGGTTGAGTCTCTCTTGCTCTTCCTTGGTGGGTAGGCCTCTAGCTTTGAATGAGGGCAATTCCTCATCTCCTGATATGAATCCAAACAAGCTTCTTCCTTGTAGATAGGTCTTCATCCTCAGAGACCAAGCTTGGTAATTGTTCCTGTCCAATTTGTCAATGAAGGAAGGGAAACCATCACCCATGTTACCTTATTTGTTTGCTCTGATACCACTGTTGGGAGTGATGGTTGGATGCACTCAAGAGATCAAGTAGGAGTTGCTAATCCTGCTTTGCTCCAGCCCTCCTTAGCTTCAGATATGCTTAGTATACTTGCTTGGCTTCCAAATGATGCCAAGAAAGCATATATGTACTTTGCAAATGATTTGTGTAATGATCAAATCAAAACAGATAACTTTGCACTTCACAAGACTTGAAAAACTTGCTATTTTGGACTTGACACCTGCTCAGAGTTTCACTCAGTATGACCAGCACACTTACAATTGATCAAATTCCTTTTGGACACATTAAATTAGCTTATCAAGCTAACATTTTCAAGTGGAATCACTCCAATTGATAAACTATGCACTGAGAAATAAGTTTAGTAAAATTATAGTCACCCCCGACTTTTTAGGAACTCTGCAGACTCAGACCAGTGACTGATTCGAAGACGATTTCTCGAAAATGGCTGAACCAAACTTCTTCAAACTTTGTAGGTGTGTAGAAGACTTTGAGCTGAATCCAATGTGCTTTGAATCACTTGATTTGGATCAGTAGGCACTGAGATATGCCTCTTGGAAGTTGGCAGACTTGGAGATGCTCACTCAGAGAAAAAACAGAGATGATAATTGTAAGTATATGTATTAGATCAAATGATTGTACATTCCCATTGGCATGAGATGTGATGCCCAATGGTACTCAGAGGTGTAGGCTATGGTGTAGCTCTCACACACTCAAGAATTGATACAGATTTGCCTCGGGAGAGTGAAGGATACCCGCGTCTTTTTCCCTTGGAGTTTTTATAGGTGTTGATACATAATTTGAATTTGAATTCAAACCTCTTCCTAGAATATTTCACCTAAAAGTTGATTGAGATATTCTTTCAATCAAGTATCAACCTTTTCCACGACATTCAATCAATTAGGTGTGATTACATAAGTGGGTAAAGTCATATTGACTTTTACATGACATAAATGGTAAGAACAATAAGAATAGGTTCCTATGGTTCTTGATTCTTGTAGATATATTCTTTAAAGGTTCCGAACTAATCTTCCAAGGTCCAAGCTTTATGTGAAGTCTTCAAGGTTGATATCCAAGCCAAGTTTTCAAGGTCTAAGCCAAGTGTTAAGGCTTGAATTGCACCAACACATCTGACCTTAGCCTCTTCAAATTCCTTCCTGTCTGACTTTCAACTAATGCAAGATATTTTTTAAAGCAATTAAACACCTCATCCTTGTGCTTCATGAAGTACAATACAGTCCATCTACTATAATCATCAATGAAAGACACATAGTACCTTGAACCTGAGACTGAGGGGTCTTTGTTTGGTCCCCATACATCTCTATGGACAAGCTCTAGGTAGTCTTCATGCATATATCCTTTCTTGGAGAAGGGTAACTTGTGAGATTTCCCAAATTGACAAGCACCACACTTGTAAATCATATGTTGCTTGGATACATTAGGTATCCCATGCACACATTGGTCCCTGCACATTTGCTTCAAGGTTCTTTCTCCTATGTGCCCTAACCTTTTGTGCCAAATCTCAAGCTCTGAAAGTGTTTGATCTTTATAACTGTATAGTGCAATGTTCTTTGTATCTTCTAACTCAAAAGTGAAAAGTCTACCTGATTTTTCTCCTTTAGCAATCCTCTTGAATCCATGTCTTGGATCCTCCACATATGCTCCATATTGATTGAATCTGACCTGCAAACCTTTCTCCACAATCTGACCAACACTCATCAAATTTTTTGTAATGGTTGTTACATAAAGTACCCTGCTCAACAAATTTTGATTTCCATCACAAGTCTTAACATTTCTAACTTTAACTATTGAATGCTTTGTATCATCACCTGTTTGAACTTGATGCTTACCTTTTGGTTCCTCAAGATCAAAGAGTAGTGCTACATTGCCAGCCACATGATTTGAGCATCCTGAGTCAATGTAGAATAGGTGGTCATCATTTGTACCTGACTTTGAAGTCATGTTCATGATTAGAAGAGAGTCATCCTGCTCTTCTGTGTAGTTGTAATCCTTCCTGGATTTGAATCCTCCTTGGTAGTTGCCATTGTAATTATTGTTGTAGTTGTTGTTGTAGTTATTGTTGTAGCCTTGGTGATGGTTGAATCTACCTCTTGACTGTGAGTAGCCACCTCTTTGATATCCTCTTCCTCTCTGATTTTTGTAATTCCTGTAACACTCATCTGTAGTGTGATTTGATAAACCACAAATGTTGCATGGTGAGAAGTTATAAGATCTCCCCCTACCTTGCTTACCTCCCCTGCCCCTTCCTCTTGAAGATCTACCTCTTCCTGCATAATTGGCTTGAGAGGTAGAGCCTTCATCTTCCACCTTCTTGCTCTTGCCTTTATCTTTAGACTTCTTATCAGTATATAGGGCAGAAGAGTTATTACCTTTGGATGTGTCTCCATTTTTGTTGAGCTTTGCTTCATGAGTAAATATTTTTCCCATGAGAGTTGTAAGATCTGGAGTGTGCATGTCCATGTAGAGATCCTTTGTAGTGGTGAAGCTTTCCCATTTGTCATTAGCCTTGTTCCCATTGATCACTTGCCTTACAATCTATTCTTCTTCAATCTCTTATGCTATGCTTGCTAGTTGATCTGCTACATCTTTAATCTTGGTCACAAATTCTGAAACAGCTTGCTTAGGTTGCTTCCTTAATGTTGTGAATTCAATCCACAACTGATTTTTCCTAGCCCTTGTGTTAGAGGAGAAATAAGATGACAAGGTTTCCCAAGTCTCTTGGGATGTCTTACAATTTCTAATATGTGGCAAAAGAAAGTCAGATATAGAGTTGAGTAAATAAGACCTTGCCATGCATCCTTAGCACACCATGTGTTGAGCTTTTCATGTTCTTGCTTGGTCGGTAATCCTCTTGTTTTGAATGAGGGCAACTCCTCAACTCGTGAGATGTATCCATAGAGACTCCTTCCTTGTAAGTAGGTCTTTGTCCTTAGAGACCATGCTTGATAATTGTTCCTGTACAATTTGTCAATAAATGAAGGAAAACCATCTCACATTTTACCTTTGTTTGCTCTGATACCACTGTTGGGAAAGATGGATGGATGCTCCAAGAGATTGAGTAGGTACTGCTAAACTTGCTTTGTACCAGCCCTCTTTTGCTTCAGATTTGATAACAAGACCTCCTTAGCTTTCCAATGACACCATAAAGTACCCTATGTACTTTGGAAATGATGTATGTAATGATTGAATCAAAACAGATAACTTTGGAAGTCACAAACTCAAGAAAACCTTCTATTTTGGTCTTGACACTTGCTGGGTATTTTGCTCAGTATGACCAGCACAGTAGGAATTGGAAAGATTCCTTTTAGGGGTATCTAATTAGCTTAGTAAGCTACCTATTACAAGTAGAATGATGTAAAATGATAAACTATGCTAAGAGAAATCAATTTAGCAAAGTAAGCTATACCCCCGACTTTTAGGACTATAGCAAAAAATGACCAGAGATCACCTCGATGCAGATTTCTCCAAACTGGCTGCATAGAATGTCTTCAAACTTTGAGAGCATGTAGATAACTTCAAGCTGAATCCAACAAGCTTTGAATCACTGAATTTAATGAAGTATTGACTGAGATATTCCCTTGACAAGTTGATAGACTTTTGAGTAGACTAACAGAGAACTCAGAGATAGACAATGTGGATGTATGTATTAATGAACATTTGTATACAACTCCATTGGCATGAACATCATTGCAAACTAGTGTAGAGAGGTGTAGGCTAGAGTGTAGTCCTTACACACACTCAGAAATCAGTAAAGATAGGCTCGGGAGTACTCTCTCTTGCCCGCGACTTTTCATGTACATTTTTATAGGAATGAGTCAAAGAATTTGAATTCAAATTCAAACTTTTGGCTCCCTGTGATCAAGCTCCTAAATACTTGGAGATATTCTTTCAATCAAACAACTAATTTTCCACGAATCCTTTTGGTAGGTGATTACAAGAGATTCCAAGTCAATTTGACTTTTACAATGAGATAAAGTGGTAATTAACCACTAGCATATGTTCCTATGCTTCTTCATGTATGTGTAGACTTCAATGTATTCCTCAAGCCAAATGTGTAGGCTTGTGATTTACACCAACAGTAATTACTGGATGGGAGTAAACCATTATACAAACATTCAAGTAAGATGTTTGGACCAACCAAACTTCAAGTCTTCCAAATCAAATTCAAGTGAATAAGGAGTTCTCAAAGCCTTGATTAGGATAAAAATCCCACCTTAGTTACTAAGTCTATACATGAGTTATGCCCAAAAATGGACTAGTAATTTGAATCCACCCAGTTCACATGTTTGTGCCTACATTGCACTTAGTAAAAGAAACTATTAATTGGCTAGGGATGTTTTTTAGATCCACTCTTATTATTCATTTACTACTTTGTACTTTGAGCAGTTTATCAAACTGTAAAGCAAGACAATGTTTTGAATCATTTGGGTAGGGATGCCACCATAGAGATGAGACATGTTCTTCTAGTTCTACAACATGACCATGTTCTTTTGATTTTAGAACATGAGGCTCGGGGGTTTCCTACAATATGTATATAGCTCTATTTTTTAGGATAAAAATATTTTCAAAGGAGGAAAGAATGTAATAAAGTAATTCTATGATCTAAGGGTCCGATCGGTTGAGACAAATCTGAAATCGGACACCATTTGGTCACCCGTATCTATGGCCAAAGATCTCGAGTCTAGGCTTACTAGAAGGTCATTTACTCTTGTAACTATGTGATCGCCCAGTGGTTAAGTCTCATGGGTGTGAAGGAGGAGGTCTTTGGTTCAATCCCCATGGGGTACATGGGGAGATTATTTTGCCCAAAGAGATCTAGAGCCTTCTAAAAGCATCCACCTAAGTTAACTCAAGTTAACTGGGACACTTGGCAAACATGCAATTACATGGCTGACACATGGATGGTTAGTATCTACCTAGCCAAAAAGGCAGCCCCTTGGAGAGAGATATATATAGAGGCATTTGGTTGGGAGAAGAGTCATCTCTCTAGCACATGGTGATCATAATCTTGCAATCATGGTAGCTTTTACTACTTGTGTCACTAGCCCTAGAACTCGTTCTTCGGTCAATGTAGGCTTTAACCTGGCTTGGTGTATTAGTGGTGGCTACAAAAGCTAGAGTGGTCAATGTAGGGCTTCCTTGGCTAGGATCTCTTATGGGTACGCTCCCTAGTCCTCCTACTAGCTTGTAGAAGATCTCTATCCTTCTCTGTTGATGTAGCTACACCTCCTCCCATAACATAGCCTGCTCTTTAGTAGCTATCAAATTTGCAAGCCGTGTAAGGCTTATGTGTTTTTGTGCAATGTGATCTTGTAATCCCACAATAAACCTTCACTTCAGTGTTTTGTCATTAGGAGCATTCAAGCCCATCTTTCTTACCAATTTCTCCATCCTCTAGATATAATGATCTATGCTTTCATTTACTCCTTGCTACAAATAATCCGTTTGTTGGGAAAGTATATCTTGAAATCCTTGTCTTCATAACTTTGCCAAGAAGGCGTCCTTAAGCATCTAATAGGTCCCTTATTCTTGCGACATTATATTTCCGTACCGATTTGCTTCCTCATCACGGAGGGTAGCAAGAAAGATTCTTAACCTTTGTCCTTGGTTCATGACTTCATTGGCCTCATAGGTAACCTCAAAATGCTAAATAAAGTTATCCAGGTACTCATCCTAGAGGCTTGAGAATTTGGGAAAATCTCCCAATGAATGGGTATATGGTAAGCCATCTCAAATAATGGAGAGATATTGATGTCACTTCGCTCCTAGAAATTCAAAGCCATCGATTTCAGGACTCCCTCAAGTCTTGTGACTTGGGTGGCAATCATTCTTTGATAATATTGCCTTTCCTTGAACTGTCTATGAATATTCAAAGACTCCTTATATGATTCTTGTCTACGCTTCTCTCAATCTTTAGCCCTTCGAGCGGCTCGCTCTTCTCTTTGCATTCGAGTTCTTCTTGAGATAGAGCTCCCTTCACTCATATGCTAGACCTTGGGTCCGCAAACTCAGCCAACATGTGGTGCTAGGCAAACCTATGGCACTCTCTTATAGAAATGTGCCAAGCAGTCACCAATAGGAATGCCAAAATGACAGGCTAATATGCCCAAGGAAACAATGCATATGTGTGCCTATGGTTTGCCCAAGTCACTCGAAATTGGTCCATTCTTCTTGCTTGAGGTCACCCAATTAGGGCTTGAATGTATTCGCGAAAGGGAGTGGAATGGATACTGGAGTACAGATACAATCCAAGACCAACCCCAAAGGTTGAGCCCCCTTCCGCAATCACACTCCCTCACTTTCTTTCTTTCACCCACACACACCACTACTTTTTCACTCTATCACACCCTTTAACACACTTCCACCCCAAGTCCCACATTTACCAACATGCTCACTCACTCACACTAGCACACACATATACACGACCCTTTGATGAACACTCACCCACTAATTTCTAAGCATGTCTGTATGCGGTCTTTTTCTTTCCCTTCCTCTCTCGCTACTCATAGTCCCTCTTTCCCTCCTTTCTTCTTTCCTCCCCTAGCCTCTACCATTATCCTTCTTTTCCTCACTCACACTCTCTTGCACATGCACACTCAAACACACTCACCCTTCCACAAGCCTTCTTTCACTCTCCTTTATTTCACTTTTTCTCTCTCTTTCTCTCTTACATCCACACACTCCCACATATAAACTCATGCACACAATCTCTTACTCACGCGCATACACTCCTTCCACTCTCGTTCACTTACTCTTACCCCCACATTTCATATATACATGCTTACTCCACTTCCTTTCTCCCTCTCCACCTGTACTCTTTCTCTCTATCACACACACACTATCTCACTCTCATTCCCTTGATTTCCCTTCCCTTCATGTTGTAGCCCATGTGCATCTGCACATCACACTCAAAGAAAAGACATGGCCCCCAAAATGAAGAAGGTCCCTTCATCTCCCCCAGGTCTGACAATCTGCCCCCAAATCTCCCTTCGTCCGCACCTACACAGGCAAACACACCCCCAGTTGATAGCTATCGGCCAAAAAATGGGGACGAGGAAGGAAGAGAAACCAACCCTCAGATGCAAAAATTCCCCCTTTTTTAAGAACTTTCTCCCTTTGTCCTTGCCTATAGCTTCTGAAAGAGATCCACCCCCAGCTTGTGCATGCCCGAATGGGGCATGCCCCTTGCTGCTGTCGTCCTCTGACACGGGTGGGTAGACCAGTGCCCCCTTCCCCTTCTCCTGATGTCCGAATCTTGAGAATGGCCGGGGAGCTCAACATCAAGCCTTCACTAATGCCATTGAAGTAATGTCCTCCCCATTTGGATTAAATTTTCTTTGCCATATGCTTCTACATCTTCCATGGGTTGCTTTTCATGGCTATAGAGACAATGTATAGATAACTAATGTGGAATCCTCTCATCACACCCTCAACTGAAACTTCTAGACTTCAAGAACATGGTTTTGTGCAAGCCGAGGAGTCCTCAAACTTGAGGAGCTTAGGTAGAATGAGCGTACCAATTTTGGTTATTTTTAGACACCGTTTACCCTCTCAAATAGCGCATAGGACCTATTTTTTAACTATGCCAGTAACTAGATGTGAAACCGGTCAAAACTAGTCTAGAATCTATAAAAAGAGATAGAGAGCTCATTTTTGAGGTTATCTTGTTTGAGTAGAGAGCTTAGAGCTATTTTGAGTTTGTAAGAGTGTTCTTGAGCAATAGAGTTGATTTCTCACCTTCCATTGTGTCTTGCTTGTCTCTTCGTTGTGTGTGTGTATGTGTGTGTGCATCTCTATGCTTCTTACCTTCACTCTCACTTCATCTCACGTTCACGATCTTCATATCACTCCTATCTCTTCTGCGGATTGACATTAAGGAGGTGGAGCTTCTTAACGTGGTTCTCACCATTGTGCTAGAGCAACACTAAATTTGGCGCCGTTGCCGGGGATCGACTCTAGGACGAATGTGTGATGGTAAGAGTATAGCAAGAAGTGGCATTGGAAGGTAAAAATTTCAGTTTTTGTTGTTGTTTTTAGTTAGTTTTTGGTGTTTTTCACCTCCCACACACTCCATCTTCATCATCGCATCATCATCTTCAACTCCAAAAAAATCAGTAAATTCACCATATCCACCCATTCTCCTCATTTCCCCTCATTTGTGCATGTGAGAGAGTGAGAGAGAGATTTTTTGCTTGCATGTGCTACTGTGTTTTTGAGTTTTCTTGCAGGTATAGTACTCCAGAGCATCAGGAAGGCTGCAAAAAGGTAAAATTTCACTTTCTATCAGAGATCTGCCGTGTGTGTCAGACCATCGCGATGGTCTACCAAGTTCGGCATTTTTGGTAAGCGACCACACCACGAGGTAGGCGACACATGCGCATACAAGGATCCACAAATGCATTTGAAAAATTTATACTTTGGTGGACCATCGCGATTGGCTCAGACCATCACGATTGTGTCATACCATCGCGATTGGCTCATGCCATTGTGACGGCTCGTCTGGACCATCACGACGGTCTCTCACCATCGTGACAGCTCACTTGAGCCATCGCGACGGTTTATTTGGACCATCGCGACGATCCCGTCGACCCCACGCCATCGCGATTGGCTCATGCCATCGCGTCGACACTGCCACATGGCAAGCTAGACCATTGCGACGAGACCCTCAGACCATCAGGACGACTCAAAATTTGGACCATCACGATTGGCTCACGCCATCGCATCTGTGACCATCGCGATGGTTCACTTTGGACCATCACGACGGTTCGCGTTGACCATTGACTGATGCCATCGCGATTGTCTGGCGATTGAGCCATCGTGACGGTTCATTTTTAGACCATCGCGATTGTTCACTTTCACGCTATCGCGACATTTCGCAATTTCGGACCATCGCGACTATGCCACGCCATCGCGACGGTTCACCTCGACCATCGCGATGGTCCTAGACCATCGCGATTATCTCAGAGCATCGTGATTGCTCACCCCAAATGCAAATTTTAGGGTTTGATTTTTTGGGCAATTTTTGGGCTAATTTTTTGAAAATTTTTGGATCATTGCACTCATAGGAGACCCCTTAGCTCATAATTGAAGAAAAACTTGTTTGTGAGTTTTCACCCCCCAAGGCCTGAACGGTCATATCTTTTTCATCCGAAGTCCGTTTTTCGAGTTTTATAGCTCGTTAGAATACGTTGATTTTTAGATAAGCTAATTTGAGGTTGACATAGTTGGGACTAGGAGGTGAGGGGGCAATCATTGAAATTTTGGGCAAAAGGTTAAGGGACTTAAAAGGTGTATATATTCAGGTGCTTGATCATCCATTGTGAATTGGTCTAAACATTGAATTTTGGCAGGTCTAGCAAGGTCAAGCAAGGGCAATCAAGGCAAGGCAGTGAAGAACGCAGGGCTTGGGAAGCACGGCTTCTTGGACATCAGAGCAACCAACAAAGCTAACTTGAGGTTGGAAGATTACTCAACCCCGTCAGTCAATTCTTAGCTTAGGCTAAACGGTAGCTTTGTGGATTAAATAAGATAGGAACGATCAAGTTCAATACATTAATTTATCAAGTCTAAGACTAAAGACAAAGGTGTGTGATACGAAAACCTAAAGAAAAGAACTTAAGTCTGACGGAACGAGACCTCAAAAATATAATGGAAAGTCGATTCCCGACGCTTACAGTAAGAAAAGACAAGAACTTAAAGGCATATAAAAAGAATCAAGAAAGTAAGAACAAAGAATCATTGACGATATGAGCGTGTATTGAGTGTGCAAGGAAGTAAATTCATGAACCTTAGATCAGGGAAACATATAGGTAAGTCAGATCGACGAAGCCTTAGATCATCCGAAGCAAGTATAGGCACTACTGCACGATCGTGGGCTCAACAATTGAATAGTAATTACCCCTACGAGAGCTTAGATACGAGTGAATCAGAAATGGCATTTAGCATTGAGAGACCAGAAGGAGGGTCAAACGTTGCATATCTAGAAAGACCTGAAGGACCCTATAGGACTCAATTAGAATTTCTCCGAACCAACCGCTTAGGTACTCGCATCTATGAGGATGGTTTGAGAAGACAAGTGGTGCAAATGCACAACCCTGATCAACCCATTGGATTGGAACGTCGAGTGGTGAAATTCGAGAGAGACGCGTACATAGACAAAGAAGGAATGATGTACATCTTAAGTACGCAGCCAAACAATACGAATGTGTTTGGCGTAATTCAGTTAGAGACAAAAGCTAAATCCCAAGGAAAAGAACCAGTAGGAGAAGAACCTAGAACACCTAGAGGGAAATCTGTACTAACACGAGTACTAGTTCCAGAGTGGATCCCTCAGGACAAGGGAAGCATAGAGTTGCTTGTAAATAAAGAAACTGACGAAGCATTTTGGAGATACAAAACGGAACAACTTAGTGAGGTAGGCTCCATCATAATCTATGAATTCAAGGACCCGGATACACCTGGAAAGGTGGTATACCTGGATGAAACTTCAGAAAGAGTATTGGTACCAGTTAACGCTAGAAACACATACACATGGAGAGGTGAGTTGGTATTCCCTCCATCTCGAACAAACGTAAACGTGAGCCAACAAGGGGCAGGAACATCCTCAGCCCATGCTAATCAAAGGGAGAAGAACAAAGAGAGACCGGAAGTAAGCTTCAATCACCCTATAGGGAGAGCTAGAACCACCATAGACACCGATAGAATGGAAAGACAAAGAATGCCAGGTGGTAGAGATGATTTACCTCTACCTAGACCACGTGAACACGCAAGAATACTAAGACCCACTCAATTAGTAAATTCCATGAAAAATTATTTTGATGGGACAGGAGATCCCTACGACCATGTTGCGGAATTTAAGCAAGTACTACGAGTAGAGCAAGTCGAAGACATGTTCATGCAATATAACACATTTGGACTAACGTTAAAGAATACCCCTTTAACTTGTTTCCAACCATTGCAACAAAGGCAATTTAGAGACATCCATCACTTTTTAGAGTCGTTCATCACTAAATTCTCTAAAAGTGGGATTAGACATGACACGTCTTCGCTGATTCATAGTTTCAAATAGACCCCTCAGGAAACACTTAGACTGGTAGGATGTAGGTTTAGACAATATGTTGAAAGATGTCCAATGCAAGAGCTACCCTCATAAGCCAAACAAGTGTCATTGTTTCTAGACGGCTTGTTGAGCTCTAAACTACGCTCCTATGTGTACTTGAAGGAACCCAGAATGCTGGAGCAGTGTGTAAGAATTTGCATAGACATTGAGGACAACCTCGGAGACGAGTTGGAACATCCAAAAGTCTACAAGGACTCAGATTGTTCATCTCTAGCATCCACGAAATTGTCTAGCTCGATAGAAGACCTAGCAGAAAAAGTGGCCTAGAAACTAGGAGTTTCTAGTAAACAGATGCTTAGGTTAACAACAAACAAGCGTTGTTACACCTGTGGTGGTGATCATTTGGCAAATGTGTGTCCCAATGCAACACAAACACAAGCCAACCCTAGTGGCCAATATTGTACAATTGAGAGAAGATACACAAATCATACGGCTCACGACTGCCCATACAACAAACAGTTAGTGAGACAAAACTACCCGCAAGCATACCAACAGCCAGGTAGGTATCAAGGCCAATACAATGCTCAACCGTTACTATAGGCCTCCTCAGAACTACCCTTATCAGGCGCAACAAACACCTCAACCTGTTTTAGCTCAGCAGCCACCCCCACCAGCTAATGTCATCTCAGCGAAATACGCTGCTACAGAAGAGAACCTCAATAGGGCTTTAGTTCTCGTCTCACCCTTAATTACTGACAGTGATCCGAACTCAAATAGTTTTGACTCTACACATGTAGATAGTTCACCCGCATATTACTCAGAGTCACTAGACCACGTGGAAACATATCACTACGATAGTCCACCAGTTGAACCGAGTTGGGAGCCCGAATATGCTAACGTGATGTACACAAACCCAAATCCACGGCCCCAATTGAGACAGCAGAGACCACAGGGCCCTAGAGGACCATGCTTTAGGTGCCAAGGAGATCATTTCATAAAGGATTGTCCACATCCTCCGATAGCAGGACAGTCACAGTACTATAACATACAAGGCTTTTGCGCCGATTGTGGCAAAGAACATATGATCAAAGATTGTCCTAAGAACCATGCTAATGTGTCAAATGTGACACTGATCAACGTGATAGGTATTGTACACAATGCAAATGGATCCAACCCTACATATGTGCCTATCCAAGTTATAACAAGAGCCCAGGCACTCTTACAGAACCAACAGCATGCTGAGAAAATAGCTAGAACTAGTGAAGTTGGAGAGTCTAGCAGTAAAAAGACTAAATCTTGGAAAGATTCTAGAGAAAGAATCAAGAGAAAATGGAGTAAAAAAATAACTGAGTTGGAAGGAAGTTTGAAGGAATCTAGAGCCAAAATCCTGGAGTTGACCTCTCAAGAATTGAATCAAGAGAACCTAGCTCAAAAATCAGGATCAGTTCTAGCAGAACCCATACTGGAAAACTTAGACATGATGTTTCGTGCATATCATGCAAGATTAAAAGAAGGACCTCAAATAACTGAAATGAGTAAGAACTACCCTCGAGCAGACTTAGAAATTGAGAGAACTAAACTTTGCATGAAGATGGTAGAATTAGCACAAGCAATGTTCGAAGCCTCTAGATATCTAAATTGGAATAACATGGCAAAACCGGAATTACACTTTCAAGTACTAATGGAGAGGCTAGAATACTTGATCAAAAGCAAAGAGAAAAAGAATCAATATAGGAACCCTACTGCCTCAGAGACACCGGAAAAGAATGCACCATCCCTGTCTCAAGTACCCAATATAGAAAGTCAAGACAACCTGTCTTCCATACATAGGTACTCACATGAATTTTTGAGAGAAATCCAAGAAGAGAAATGGAGAAAAGAACAAGGAACCCATCCTCCTATTCAAGAAATAGACGACTTGCAGGAACAATTTCCCCAAGACATTCCCTCTATTTATGATGATGTGGAGGAGGAGCAACTGAGTGAACACACAGGTTTCGAATCTAATTCTTTACAAGAATTACCTCAGTTCATAGGACCTTGGGAAAATAAGTCTATTAGCATGAGAGCACCCACGATGATAGTGAGGAATGAAGAATCAGTGATCCCTAGAAACACGGAAGTGATAAAAAACACCAAAGTACAGTGTAATCTCACTCTAGAGGAATTATTGAAGGTTAAACCAGAATTGTGGAAACATGTGGCAAATCAATTCCCTGAGCTTGCTACTACTCCCTCACAGACAAGATCACTCAAGAAGGTACCAGACATACTTGTAGAAAAGATCGGAGATGTAAGCGAAGGAGAGGAAGGTAACACTTATCTTCCAATAACCCATCAGGGCTACACCACGAAAGCCATCTTAGATTCAGGAGCCGGAGTAGCCATAGCTACCACCGCTTTATGGAAATGTTGGGGTAAGCCAACATTAAGACCTACCAGGATGAAGCTACAAATGACTGACAGACACATAGAAAAACGAGTAGGCTTACTAGAAGGCATATCTCTCACCACTTGTGGTATGGAGTTCAAGAATACCTTTGCCATTTGTGACTTTGCAAAAAATCATGCTTATAAGATGATATTGGGACGACCATTCATGCGGCAGTTGCAAATTGTACAAGATTGGGGAACTAATTCTTTGTACTTGCAACATTTAGGAGTGACTACTTAAGTCAATCTTAAAGACTATTCACATCGAGATGTACCCCCAATACAATGGAACACCATCCATAAGACACAGGTAGAAATGGAATCGGTACACTCTTTGGAGTCAGACCCCTCATGGTTACACGAGGACACTCATTTATGGATGTGTAAGGTAGCAAAACAAGAGGAAGAACTGTTAGAAGCTAGGACTTTAGGTGCAGAACAACATCCAGGAACCCTTCAAGACCCAGCGTACGCACCTATAGTGTTTCCAGATGAGGAATTCAAACCCCATGGTTGGGCAAAAATCCTAGCAACCATGGATGTAGCCATCAATGAAGAACAATGGACACCCCACTGTGACAAGGATGGCTATGATATCTCAGTTTTCATGATAGAGCCGATCATGTGTAATTCAATTTTAGAAGAATGTGAACCTAGCACTGATGCATTTGAGGATGCAAGTGACTTTGATTTAGAGTCAATTATTATGGACCCACCCTTTGCATCAGAAGAAGAATATTTCTATGAGGTAGAGACTCACTCTCGGAGACATGAAGGAATTACGAATGAGGTGAGATTAACCACACAAGTGACTGACAAGAGTGAAGGTAAGAAAAGAAAGAAGAAAGAAGCCATGTTAGAAGAAGAAGAATCTTTGTTTGAAGTTCCGGAGAACTTCAAGAAATATGAAATAGAAGATAGAAGAATCATGGTACGAATGCCTAAGAGAAAAGCTAACATTGGAGAAGTATATGATAACCGAGAGAAACCCAAAAAAATAATAGTTGCCATAGAAGGAGAAGAAGAGAAATGTACATACATAGGGCATGATTTGACGAATGAAGAAGAAGAAGAGTTAGTTGCCCTATTGCGCGAATACAGAGATGTGTTCGCTTCAAGTTACAAAGATTTGAAAGGAGTCGACTCAGATATATGTTTTCATAGAATTCCTATGACTCCAGATGCAAAACCCACGAAACAAAAACCA
This sequence comes from Ceratopteris richardii, assembly GCA_020310875.1. Lineage (NCBI taxonomy): Eukaryota > Viridiplantae > Streptophyta > Polypodiopsida > Polypodiales > Pteridaceae > Ceratopteris > Ceratopteris richardii. The sequence goes on from CM035427.1 coordinate 97,577,029, forward strand.
TACACTTACAATGATAACTACACTGTGAAGATTAAAGAGGAGATAGATCGATTGATAGAAGCAGGATTCATATACGAAATTGAGCATACCGAATGGGTATCCCCCATTGTGGTTGTGCCCAAGAAGAATGGAAAATTGCGTGTGTGTATTAACCTTAAAAAAGTTAATGCCGCCACGATTAGAGACAGTTATCCTCTTCCTATCACGGAACATTTATTAGAAAGAGTCGCGGGCAAGGAAGTTTATAGCTTTCTTGATGGATTTTCAGGCTATAATCAAGTAGCCATTGCTCCAGAAGATCAACACAAGATGGCTTTTGCCACAGAATGGGGCATATTTGCATTTCGTGTAATGCCTTTTGGCTTAACAAATGCATCCGCTACTTTCCAGCGACTCATGTGTCATGTGTTTAAGGAATTCTTACGCAAGAATTTGGAGGTTTATGTCGATGACATATGTGCTCATTCGAATATCAGGCAAACACATATCCCAGAATTAAGACAAGTATTTGACAAATGTCACGAATATCAGGTTTGTTTGAACCCAGAAAAATGCATTTTCATGGTCTGACAAGGCAAAATTTTAGGACACATTGTATCAAAGAATAGAATTTCGACAGATGAGGAAAGAGTGAAAGTAATTGCAGATCTACCTAAAGCAACTAACGTGAAAGAGGTACAGGCATTTATGGGCCATTGTGGTGATTATAGACGATTCATACACATGTATGCAATCATAGCCAAGCCTCTGTACTCTCTTTTGACCAATTTTGAATGGACAGATGAGTGTGAGAATTCATTTAATGAACTTAAACAACATTTGTGCTCAGCACCTATATTGACAACCCCGGATTGGAGTAAGCCATTCCATGTACATGTGGATGCATCCAATTACACCATAGGATGTGTGTTAGCACAACCCACGAATGAAGGTAATATAGATCTCCCCATAGCATATGCGAGCAGACAGTTGAATGCAGTAGAAAGAAATTACACCACTATGGAACGAGAAGGATTAGGAATGATCTACATGGTAAAGAAATTCAGACATTATTTGTTGGCAAACAAGTGAAAATTCTTTACAGATCATCAAGCATTACTGTACTTAGTCAACAAGCCATGTAACACGGGACAATTAATACGTTGGTTTCTATTACTCATGGAGTATGATTTTGAAGTAGTAGTCAGGAAAGAAAAGACCCATCTTAGAGCTGACCACCTCTCGAGACTAACCTCAGGAGAAGCTCCTCAAGGGATAGCGGATGAATTACGCGACGCATATTTGTTTAACCTTGAGATAGCACCAGAATGGGCTAAGTCGATAGTCCCTATTCTCACTTACGGACCCAAGAATCCTAGGATAAGGATCAAAGAAGGAGAGATTACCAAATCATAGAGATATCAAATAATAGTAGGAAGTATATATAAACAGGATAATCATAAGATTCTTGCTTGTTGTGTAGATGAATCAGAACATGCGAATTGGTTGCAATTAGCACACATACGTGCATTAATGCAACATCATTTGAAACATCGTACATTGCAGACTCTGCATAGACGAAGCCCCCACGACTATTGGTGCGGAAGCTTTTTCTTTTCCGATACCAAACATGGAAGCAAAGCCACTGGACACAACCTTTGATTTTGAAATGCAAGATGCGTTCTCTAATGAATTTCAATTTTCAGAAGGCTAGATTTTCTCTCAGGAATACGAACGACCTAGCTATCCGACCACTCCCCCAGACCAACCACAAGGACAAGTAGTATCTAGTTCTGAGGACGAAAGAACAGAAACCGATGAAGATGAAGGCAATGACGAAGCCAGCCAGGGCACTCACGAATCCCAAGAGCATGGACAGACAGATGAACAAGGACAGCACACCGACACCGAGGGAGATACGAGTACGCATGAAGATGAAACCTTTGAAGCAGCAACTTATACGCTAGCCATCAAAAAATTGTATCGCACCATGGAGAAAGTTTGGGCATGCAAGAAATTGACTGAGGAGGAGAGTCAAGCAGTTATAGAACAGGAACTTGTCTCAGGCGGATTCGAAGAAGTATACATCAGAGGCTTCAGAGAACTTGTCAAATCAGTGGGATCCACCAAAGCCTTATGATATTTGCAGAGGAAATTGTTACCGCAGTATGACCCTCGCAGAGTCCATCTACTAACCAAACCTAGTGAATACATTCGGGTACCCACCGGTGGTCAATCTTCAGAACAGGCCAAGGAAGCACGTCTCGTTCCTGAAGGTTCATTGGCAGAAGACACCATTCTAATCGACTCCCCGCCCCACACTACTACTGTACATATCACCTCCGTGACCAAAGTACCGGCCACCTCAACCGCTCCTCCTTCACCTCCCGTCCATCCAGCCACCCCCATACAACCCCCTTCTCCCCAAACATCCACCTTATTCCACGACGAAGTAGCAGAAGCCCTTGTAACATCCATTCCTCTCACCATGTCCACAGCCACTCAACCTGGTCTACCTCCTAGGACATCTACCTTTCTACCTAGTCCATTTCTCCCTCCATCTTTCCCATCCTTCCCCACACCTCCAAGACACCTTTTTCCATTCCCACCTCCATTAACCTTCTCCCCAGTCTCACCTCCCCAACCCACCGTAACTCCTCTTTCCCCTTTCCACCAAGCCATCCAAGACAACCCCTCTGTAAATTACTCTTCAACCTTTGTAAATCCTATATTTACACCCACATACTTACCCACGATCACACCACTATTCATAGTCACTGCACTCCACACCACATCCAGCGATATGGATATATCACCACCCACTGCACCTCCACTCACTTCATTTGTGGCACCACAATATTTAAGCACAACATCCACTCTCCCACCCCCATTCCCCTTTCCCCTTGCATCGACACCTACACACACCGCAACTGCATTCACTCCCTCATTAATATTCTCACCCACTGTAGATACAACATTTCAACAAATGTTTACATGTATGAATCAAGTACGCGATGAATTCACATCTCTGGGAAACAACTACCAGACGCTGCAGAACACGATGAATGAATTACAGTCGTAGGTGAATTCACTATTGATCGAGAACGCCTCACTAAACAGCCGATACCAAGAGTTACGAGAGGCATACCATAAACAGGAACTAGAAAGTGAAGAAAAGAACAAAGAAGCCACTGCTGATCTTGATAACTTATTAAGGGCCTAGACGATTTGCAACGTGACGCTCACCAGGAACATGGGCTTACTCAGACGACACTTGGCAGTAGCGAAAGAAGAGAACCAGCGCTTACAAGATCAGATAGAGAGAATTTAGAAGCTTCCCTATATCAACCCGACCAACCATTAAGCCCTAGTCACTTTAAGGTCGTGCCCCCAGAATCTATGAAAATGCTGCTAGATGATCGTGTCAGATTGTTAGATGAGTACGACAGCATGAATGAAGAATATGAGAAGCTGAAAGAAGATCATAAATTACTCCAACTCAGAGCACCAATACAACAAGGACTACCAACTCCTGCGGACCCATCTCCTGACATCCTAGAGGAACTCAATGCATTACGGGCCCAGGTATCTACTCTTCAATCATGGATAGAAGTATATGAAGCACCACCTAGACGAGACCCCCCACCGGACCTACCAGCAGAGGAAGAAACAGTCACTATTCCGGTGGAGGAAACTTTTGAAGAAGCCTATGAGCCCCAACCCATCCCAGGCGGACGCGTCACAACCGAAGGCAAGACAACTTACAAACTTCCTACTCCCGCATGGATGAAGACAATTGAAGAGCTTGGAACAACCCACTCAGCACGAGTAGAGGCATAGTTGCACGCAATGGCAATGATTGAGGAAAGAATTTTACAGTCGCCCTACTTTGCTCATTTGGCCCCTCGTAGATACATATCTGGGCATGAGCTCCAATACAAGCCTTATTTCATGTTAATGGCACAATATCAGTTAGCCCTCCCACGCAAGTCAATTTGAGCCGGAAGATTTGCCATTAGATGCGTAGCAAGGAGAAATCTATCAACCAGAGTGGCGCAAGGATTTATTACAAGCGTATCCTGAAATGATGAGTACTTGGGTTAAGGCACCTTTACACTTAAAGTATAACTCATGTTGGGGACCAGTGCCACATCGCCGCTCCTAGAAGGTATTCGCTATTAAAGTACAAAACAACAAACAATGCCAGGACTAGTTAAACTACCCATACTTCAGGCCACCTATCGGACCACCTACAATCGGCTACATGATGGCCACAATTCATCACTGGCTCTCTCGCTTGAAACATATGGATGATATAACAGTGCACATGATTGTCAAGATCTTTGACATGATGCAAATGGTTTTCAAAGTCTTCCGACACGTCAAGGCACCACATGTAAACACCCCAGGATTTGAGCATGGTAATCTAGACCTTGCCTATGATATGAGTAGAACGCCATCACTCCGGGTGTGTTACACCTGGCATTGCAGAATCAAATACTTACGGGCGTGCTACAAGCAAACCTTCGAAGAAATGTTCACAACCGGATTCTGGGAATACCATTCGGAAGTGGGCCTACACACCTCTTGCAACTATTTGCCTGTGAACAGCTGGTCTATTCCACGCATTATCGACTCCCGCCATCAGATGAACCACAACTCATTAATTGAGAGAAACTCCAGGCAGATCTGGCCCGAGGAATTCGCATATCAGAACACACCCTCGCTCAGGAACTACTACAGAACTATATCCGACAGACCTCACAACAAGGTTCTGTCGCAGACGACAAAAGCGAGAGGGAGGGGGTGTTGGCAATAGCCAGAGGCACAGAAGACACGGAAGCATGTAAAGACAGAGCAGGGAGTCAGTCGAATCAAGTTTTCAAAGATTTATGTTTTATAAATATTCTTCAAAACCTCCAACAGTGATTTTCATCACTATTGTAACATATGTAACATAGAAAAACCCCTTTTGTAATTTATAGCTCCATTTTGTGCAAGCCGAGGAGTCCTTAAGCTTGAGGAGCTTAGGTAGAATGAGCATACCAATTTTGGTTATTTTTATACACCGTTTACCCTCTCAAATAGCACATAGGACCTATTTTTTAACTATGCCGATCACTAGATGTGAAACCGGTCAAAACTAGTCTAGAATCTATAAAAAGAGCTAGAGAGCTCATTTTTGAGGTTAGCTTGTTTGAGTAGAGAAGATCTTAGAGCTATTTTGAGTTTGTAAGAGTTTTCTTGAGCAATAGAGTTGATTTCTCACCTTCCATTGTGTCTTGCTTGTCTCTTCGTTGTGTGTGTGTATCTGTGTGTGCATCTCTATGCTTCTTACCTTCACTCTCACTTCATCTCACGTTCATGATCTTCAGATCACTCCTATCTCTTTCGCGGATTGACATTAAGGAGGTGGAGCTTCTTAACGTGGTTCTCACCATTGTGCTAGAGCAACAGGGGTGCTAGCTACCTTTGCATTCTCCAAGTGGAACTTCTTCAACATGTCCTACACATATTTTTTTTGAGTGATGTAAATTCATCCACCTCTCAATACTGAAAGTGTCTGTCGCGATACCTCTTACAGCAGTTTTCAGTAAATCGAGGATTTTTCCCAGCTCCCAACTTCGGATATAGTCAATAGGGTACTCTTTTTGAAGCTTTCGATGAGACACATCTATTGGAAGTAGCTTCACTCGATTTTGATAACTGTGCTTATAGTTATGACAAAAATAGTGAATGGTGGGAAACACCCACACTCATGCCACAACTCCTACAAGCTCACACACACACTACAGTGGCTCAAAAACAGCGGGGAGGGGTAAACAACAATCTTACACACACATTCCAAGCATTACACACACATAGAAGATCAAAGAGAAGATAGAAATCTGCAAGAAAGAGGAAAATTCTAAATTCAGGAGAGCTCCTTCTTCACAATGGCAAAAAGTCTCTACAAAGAGTCACAAAGTGACTTATATAAATATGCCCTAAGTTTGGTCCTTTCACACAAGAGACTGGCACTTTATTCCTAAAAAGTGAATTTCCTACTAATTTGCAAGGGATATTTTACAATAAGTTGGGATTATGCAACTAGAGCACTCCTCTAGTGCATTTACATGGCTTAAGGGAATTTCCTAAGGCTTTGAAGAAGAAAAACTATGCCCATTAATTTGAAAATTTTGGGGCTCTTCTTTTGTGTTTCTCTGCTCTACAACACTCTCCCCCTCTTTGTCTCTGTCGTCCCTTGACAGGATTTTACTTCTTGTCTTCAGCTTGTTTAAGAGTTCTGAATACATGCATCTAGCGGTCGAAGCAACAGCAAGGACTATCAGAAATTTTGTTATTTTTTCTGAGGTATGTCCTTTGCTTTTGTTTGCCCCTTGGTATTCCTTATATCACATGTCTGGGTTACTATATTCAGCTGGGTTGTCACGTATGCCACCAGTGGCTAAGAATGTGCTATTCTTAGTCACCCTCTTCAACTTTTCAGCCTCTCCCTCTTTCTAACTTTTGGTCTTCTAATTTGTCTTTGTCTTCACATATCTGACCTTGCTGTATTGCTTTGAGCCTGTTTACTTTGTTGACAACGCATGCTATCAGAGGAAGGATTATTACCTGCCAAATATTGTCTTGCACTTCTTCATCGATAGTTCCTTGCTTTGGTCCGTCCTTCCCATGAAATGTCTTGGTTCTGATTGTTCTTTAACTCCACTCCTCAGGACCTAGATGATTCGCGTTGTTGCTTGATGCGTGCACCTGCGGGGCTTTGGGCAGAGGTTGGTTATTTCACTTTATGATCTTTATTCTTTATTGAGCAAGTTTTGACTTTGATATTCTTCTTCTTTTCTTCTTGCTTGATTCCCCTTGCACACATCCCTCCTCCTGAACTCTGTCATCCCCGACAGGCTTTCTGTGGCGACGTGAATAGGTCTGTATGGCTGCCTGCTCTCTTTGATTCAGCAAATTAGCGTGACATATCATAAATTCTTTCCATTGGCTTGAATTCACTCCATCCTCTAGTGCTTGTTGATGATCCGCAAAAAAACTGGTTTCATAAGCTACCAGTCGTGCATTAAGGTTCGAAGTCATCTTGACAAAAATTTCTGAATCTATTTCAAAGAAGCCTGTGAAAAATGCTTCTTTGAAGGTATGCATGTATGTTGATGGCAAAAACATAAGTCTTGAATAATACGCTATCAGGGTTAAGTGGCTCGGAATAGTAGAGAGATAAAAAATGAGCGCTTTGGATCCTTGTGTAATGCCGATGAAATTCAAAAAGGTGTATTTTGCATGCTGGAAGACTTTAATTACAGTTAATAACATGCTGAAAATCTTATTGGTCATTTTAACTGCTAAGTCCGGGACATTCGCATATCTGGCAATCCAAAATTCCATTGTTTTTAACATATATTCTTCTGTTGGTAGGTACTTTTTTACCTCTTGGACTTCATTTTCTTTCTGTAAGATCTGCTCCTTTGCTATCTTTAACTCAGTAGAAAGATTCTTACCAATTTGTTGAAGTTCATGTTTGTCCTGCATCGCTTGATCGTAGTCTTCATCAGCCTCAAGCATAAATTGTTGTGTGTCCATTGCGGTTCTGATCATTTCTTGCACTACTGGCTTGAGCTGAGTGATGTCGACATTCAACCATGTCCTAGGTATGCTTGGAGCTTCTCCGGATTTGCACATCTTTTCCTTGCTCGAGATGAACAGTTTCGTTATGGGGTTGTCTAATTTGTACTTGTATTTTTGGATTTTTTTCTTCTTCCTCCAAATCAATAGCTTTTATGGCACTCCCTTGAAATGTGACATCCATCGGGGAGGGTTCGGCCACAACCCTTATCGGTGTGAAGGGTTCTGTTTCTTCGACTGTTGCTTCTTGAGGTTCTTTCTTTGGTATCTTGATTGATGCCTCTCTTATAGGTGTTGTCTCTTTGATATGAATTTTGGGCGTCTCATTGATTTCTATCACATGCGTTCCTTCTTGATTGGCTTCCTTGCTTCCAGTGTTCAACTCTGGGTGGGTAGAGTTGTTATCCACTTTTATGCCCTCTTCTTCTTCATTGTAGTTTACTGCATTCAATTCCTCCCATTGTCCATCATCCTTTGATTCACTTTGAATATCTACATTCAACAGTGAGGTATCAGGTTCTTCGTGTGGTTCTGAAGATGAGCTTGAATTCTCCAACCCTAATTCCCTGTAGCGATGTACTTTTGTGAGCTTCTTTTTGGCCTCGATCTCTTGTTGGGCTTGTTGGTAATGGTGCGCTTGTACTGGTAAATTGAATTTCGCTTCTATATATTGATGTGTATCCTCAAGGGCTTGAGTTAACTCTTCCTTTGTAATAGGTCTTTGCTCTACAATTCTTGTCTTTGGAAGTACGTGCATTCTTTTCATGGATGGAATTTCCTCTTCCACTTGCTTTACTTCCCTTAATCTCTTTGTGCCTCTCATTTTGGATTGACAACTAGTTTTTGCTTCTTCCACAATCTTGACTCCTCTTTTCCTTTTAGGAACTGTGGCGATTTTGGCATATTTAGCGATGGCAGTCGAAGATGGCATTTCCTTCAGGTGCTCTCTAATGCCTAAAGCATGGTAAATTAATATTGTCAGAGCGACGCTGCCATTGAGGAACTTCTTATTATTCCATTGCTTCTTTGCTTCAAATAGTCTTTCTTGTATGTAAGGAGTCGGATTAATTTGATTTCCAATCTGTTTGATTGCATGTGAGAGCAATTGAACAATAATCTTTTGAGGAGCCGTATAGCAATGCATATTTGGGAAGTAGAAGTGTTGGTGGATGAGCCTGACTTCCTCTTCTATGTCAACTCTATTAATGTCTACGAATGTTCTAGTCTTGGCCCCGCAACTTTCTTCCTTCACGACAGTGATGCCGTCATTTTCCCATTCGAACGCTTTCTTAATCAAATCATGTGTGAATTGGATGACTACCCATTCACCTATTCCATCCATTACTCGAGCCTCGGGCACCAAAGGATCATGTAGTGCAGGCTATAGTGTATTCATAACTTGGGTGCACCTTTGAAAGTCAGGTTTATAGATCGGAAGTTTGAAATACTTGTGGATGCCTGCTTTCTTCATGATGTCAATTGTCGTGGGTAGTTCATGCAGCACCTTGAATTCCTAGGACATGATCAGGAATTGATGCTCCGTATCCATTATTTTGATAGTTGCCAGGAAGAGGTACTCCCCAGCCGATTGATCTTCTCTAAACCAATGTCCCTTTGCTTTGGTGATACTCTGGAGAGGAAATTCCAATACTTCCTCTTGAATCGTTGCTTCTGAATCTTCAGAAGCCATCTACACTTGTAAGGAAAAGTGCATTAGCTTCAATGGAAAGCACATCAATTATGCAGTGCATGGCAGTGATATGTTGTTGTTTCGTCACTCCGTTTCCCTTGGTTCTATAAGTGAGATCTCTTACCACATCTTTTTATTTCTTTTCCTGAAAGAAAACAAACATTAATGTAGCAGAAGCATGTATTTATTTACATAGTATGTCCATTCCTAAGGGAGTTGAAGCTATGATCTAATCCCCATTGGAGAATGTGCACCAGTAACTTTATCATGTACATAATGTGCCGAATGCATGGCCTTGTAATGTGGCCCTATTATGCATACTTTAGGTGCATTTGATACTTCATGAGTGTAGTTGGAATCTTTGTTGTTCTGATGGTCCATTCTTTGTAGTACCTTTGGCTTCCAAATCCACTTCGTGGCTATGTGGATAGTCCTTGTCTTCTTTTTGGACCTTCAAACTTCATGTATTATCTTTGTTTCTTCTACTGTTTTAGTGATAGAGGTGTCACTCTCCTTGTTTCTACGATGAATCTGTCTTGGCTTTGTTGTCCAAACGTTTCATTGTAATGCATCCTTCGGTTTGCGTATCTCTTGCTTGACTACTTGTTTGGCCTTTTTGGGAATCCATATCTATTGTCGTGCCTTCTGAGCTTCAATTAGAGACTTCGGAAGCCATACTTGCAAGAGTCATTTGGTTTCAGATTTCCGTGAAGCTAGTTTCTTGTTCTCGTTTGTCTCCTTATGAGTTGATGTTGACGTCTCTGATCTCTGCACTTGATCCTTGCGTACCCATTGGAATTTGGCCATTCCTTGATGCGAGTATTTGAGTGTTGTTTTCCATATTGGTGGTCCTTTAGCCTTGTGAGAAACTTCATTAGAGGTTGTCCTCTTAGTGTTTGAACATTCATAAACTGAATGGGGTGATATCACCTCTTCCTTGGACACATTAGGGTTCGAGCTTTCTGCTGCTTCTTGATCGTTTTCTGCGGTATTGGGGCTGGAATCATGGTCCACTATTTCTTCTTTGCATTCTGCCGCACTCTCGATGGTTTTTGGTTGTAGTAAAGGCTTCTCTCCTAATAGACTAAAAATTTCCTTGTGGCCTATCTTGACTGAAATGTAGCCTTGAGCTAGGTTGATGCTAACTTCATTCTCAATGATCCAATCCTGTCCTAGGATCAAATCTTCTATCAAATCTTCATCTTTGCACACTAAGACTCATTGTTCCATGGAAGAATTTCCTAGGTGAAGGGATACGTTAGTTACCCCCATGCATTCTATGGTTTGACCTCCAATCCCTATCATTTGGGCTTTTGTGGGACTCATAATCATTTGCAGATCTTTTATGACCGTATTACGTATGCAACTAAGTCCTTCTCCTGAGTCTATCAAGGCATCTATCAATTTGTACTCTGTCTTGCCAATCCCTAGGTTGATGTAAGGTTGTGACACGTAAGCATTCCTTGTGTCAGATTTATGGACTTGGTAATTAGCCATAGGGACAGGTTCTTCTCCTTGGAGATATCGTTCATCTCTTTGCCTAATCCATTCTTTCCTTTTTCTAATGTGTTCTAGGGCTTCTTGTCGGGCCTCCTCTCTAATCCATTCTTCCTCTTTCTTCCTATTGTGAGCACCTACTAGAAATGCTAACATTTGATCCGTCAATGGCTCCATGAACTGTTTCACTCTGCATCCACTTATGTAGTTAGGAAGAATGTCTCCATCTAAAGTGGCTAGATTAGCTGCTCCACTAGTAGAGATCCTGTTCATGATCAGAGGTGCATATCCACGTTTTTGTAACTTCTTGGCATGTTGCTTTAAGGTGTAAACCAGGACTAGGTCTCCTTCTTTAAGTCTTTCGTCTTTTATGTGACCATCGTAATATGCCTTTTGTCTTCTCTATATGATACCAGAAACCTAGGCGATACGATACTTGTAGTATCAGACGATACGATAGTGCGCTTGGCCACGATACGATACCGGCTTCCTGTTGCGAACATTTGTTTTATGTAGGGTACAAGTTTCAAATTATATAAATACCTTTGGGAAGTCTTCAAATACTTCAAGAAGGCTCATATTATTCATAAAATGTAGCAAAAATACCACGTGAGTTCTAGAACATGGTGAGTCAAATTAGTGAGTCACAAGGGAGCTGCAGTGGTGTCCTAGTGGAAGGTCGATGTGGCTAGTTCTCAAAGTCCATCAATACTTTGCTTATTTGAGCACTTGAGTCATGTAATACTTCCACCCAAGTGTCTACCACGAATTTAGATGTATTAGGAAGGTTTTAGTTTAGTTTCCCATGCTATAAAAAGAGGAGAAAAGTCGTGATCTTGTGGGATGTCCAAGAGAGTCATATGTGTATCTCTATGATATTGTAGTTTTGTATGCAGAGATTGCAGAGCTTGTATCTCCCTCATTATATATCCAAATTACATGTTTGATAGCGCATTTGAAAGCTCTTCTTGTCTACTTTCATTGGATTTATGAGCTGAGAGTAGTACTCTCTGCAAGTAGTGTATGCTCTCTGGTTTTACCCCTACTGAAGGTCTCCATTAAACCTCTAACTTACAGAGGTCATAGCTCCTTGTGTATGTATCCAAATCATATGTTCTTTGGCTTGTTAGAAAGCTCTCCAAGTCTATTTGTATTCTGGAAATTTTCAAATTCATTGGAGTTGTGAGTTAAGAGCAGTAGTCTCTGCAAGTGATGTATGTCCTCAGGTTCATCTCTGTTTCAAGGTCTCCATTAAAGCTGCATATTGCAGAGGTCATAGCTCACTGAGTATTTATCAAAATTGAGTGTTCTTTGGCTCATTGGAAAGCTCTTGGTCTCTTGTATATGTGATTAAAACGGTTTTAAAAACTTTTGAGTGAGTAGATAGTAGTAAGCTCTGCAAGCATGACTCGTTTTCTATGATGAAGTTTGTGAGAAGGTCAACTTGTTCCTAGGGGGTTCCACCTACTTCCTGCTATATTTTGGAGGTCAATAAACTCCAACACTTCGGTGACGATACGATACCACCAGAGTAGACGATACAATACCTGCAATTCTCACGATATGATACCAAACTGCAGACGATACCAGGCACTCCGTCGACACGATACTGAAAAAGTCAGATGATACGATACCACTTTTTGCATGATACGATACCAAAAAGGGTATGATACGATACTGGAGTTTGCCCCGATATGATACCAACTTGGTATCGCAATAGAGATCCCATCGACACCTCCAAACAAAGAATGCATCAAGTATGCAAGTAATATCAAAAGCCTCGACATACGACAACCATGTGCCTTTGGCATAACCCTGTCTTTTGCACCATTAAGGTCATGCACTTCCAAAGTATGCATCAACATAGGGCCACATTACACAGCCGTGCATAGACACAATTGAGAATCCCAGGCACATCGGACACATCTGACATATGTAAAATTATTTATTGATGCTAACACCTTTCTTCTTGTTTATACCATTTTTTTGAAAAAAAAGAGAAGGAAAAAAAGGAAGCAGGAAACACAAAGAGAGGAGACATGACCATGCGCTTGAAGAATCTCCTTAGTGAGCTATCGGCCAGGACATCCATCCACAAGCAAGACAAGACACTGGACGGTCACCATGATGGACTACAACATGCAGAGATGAAGGTCGATGGAATTTTCACCATGGTTAGATGTGTATGCTTCAACAACACTATGACCATGATAGATTAGGAAACCTCTTTGTCAACATACCCTTGAGCAATTAGCTCAAGACTCAATCTCTTGCACCATACTTCTTCCCATGCATTTTCCAAGTATGCATACATAGGGCCGCATTACAAGGCCATGCACAAGGCACATATTTTGTTCAACCCATGCACTAATGAACTTAACCCCATCCATTATGGGTTACAAGTACTTGGAATGAAAACTATGAAAGCCATCTTTGGAAGAACCAGACGTACATACAAAGAGACTACAACCTGCAAGAGCTAGCAGTGGCAAAGTGAAGAACCTGACAATCGACCAGGCTACATTGAGAAGATGGACCGCTACTGTTGATACATGGAGGACACTACCTCTCAATGTACTACATGGAACAACCACTACAACAAGGGTCTGTCAGGGATGATAGACTCAAGAGGGGGGGGGAGTGTTGAAGCTCAAGGTCAAGGACAAAGCATGGAAGTGCATCAAGGAGGTGGACACACAAGAAGAAGGAGCAAGTAGGGAGCTCCAAGAAGCACCTGTCAAATTTTGAGAAGAAATCCCTATTAAAATAGTGATTTTTATCACTAAAAACCATTGTAAATACCATTTTCCATTTTTGTAACTCCATTTTGTTCAAGCCAAGGAGTCCTCGAGCTTGAGGAGTATTAGAACTATCATCCTACCAATTTTCATATGTTTAGACTCCGTTTGAGCCCCCAAATAAGCCCCGGAACCTATTTTTTAACTAGGCCGGACACTAGGTCTGGACAGGGCCAAAACCACTCAAAGAACTATAAAAAGGGCTGGAGAGCTCACTTTTGAGGTTAGCTTGTTGTAGTTTTGAGTTTTGTAAGAGATCTCTTTTGCAATCGAAGCTTTCCATTGTTCCATTCTTTGCTCTTACCTTGTGCGCGGGTGTGTGTATGTGTGTGCATGCTTGTGTGCTTTCACTCACGCACTTGTGTCATCACTTGCTCATAGTCTTCATACTAGTCCTCACATCTCCACGTATTGACATTTATGAGGTGATGCTCCTCACGTTGGTACTCACCATTGTGCTAGAGTGACATATGCTCACATTCCTTCTCAAGTAAGAGGGGAATTGGATCCCAAGGAAGAGAAGTGCATATTTATTGGTTATGACCAAAACCAAAAAGGATATAGATTGTACAATCCAACTAATAAAGGATTTTTTGTGAGTAGAGATGTAATTTTTGATGAGAACAAATGACGGTTTGATGATGATAGGAAAGTGAAGTTGCCCTATGACTTGGATGAAGATTTTCCATCACTTCAACCAAAGGAGCCAAAGCAAATTGAAGAAAGTGATTTGGAGATTGACCTAGATGACTTGGAAAGACTAAAGCTATGGAAGAGCAAAGGTAAACGAAAGATGCAAGATGCTACATATGGACCCAAGAGCTCACATCAACCACTTAGAGGATCTTCAAGGGAGAAGAAGAAAGTAGAGAGGTATGGTTATGATATTTCTTTGGTCACCAAGCACTCAATCTACATCGCAAAAGATTCAAACAATGAAGAACCAACCACATTTGAGGAAGCCCAAAGCAACAAAGCTTGGAGAGATGCAATAAATGAATAAATGGAAGCCTTGAAGGAGAACGATGTTGGGAGAGACGGATGGATACCTCAAGGAAGTTAGGTGGTACTGCTAAAGCGTGCTTTGTACCTGACCTAATACACTTGAGAGTTATATAGTAGGCCCTTTTAGCTTGAAAATGACACCAAGAAAGTACCTATGTACTTTGGAGTTGATGTTTGAAACAATTAATCCAAAACATACTAGTTCAAGAATAGCTAGTGTTGAAAAACTTGCTATTTTAGTCCATACACTTGCCAACTTTTTTTACTTAGACCTCACAGTATAGTAACAACTGACAAAATTACTTTTGGGGGAATTCAACTCCCTTAGATATCTAATGAATGCAAATGGAATTATCTAAAATGATCAACTATGCTATGAGAAATAAGTTTAGCAAACCAAAGCTTACCCCCCACTTTTTAGGGACTAACTAGTAGATGACCAGTGAGCACTTCGAGGCCAATTTCTCCCAGATGCCTAAATTAAATGCCCTTAAATTTTTATAGCAAAATTTAGACTTCAACTTGGTTTGAAGCAGCCAAAGATGATGAAAAATGGTTGAGTACGCACTGAGATATGACCAGAGAAAGTTGACTATTTTGAGTAGTCATAGCAGAGAAGTAGATAGAGATGTTCAATGAGCTATATGTATTATATAACATGCTTCTACAAAGTCATTGGAATTGTAATGATGCTCAATGATGATGGACTGAGTGAGCTATGGTGTGAGCTACTAAAACTCCACAAATGATCAAGGAATGAGCTCAAAATGAGGCACACTACTCCGCAAGATTTTACAAAGTCTCTTTATAATAGTTTCTTCTAAGTTTGAGTTTGAATTCAAACTTGGCTCCGACTAAAAGTGACTCCATTGATTTAGGAGTTATGCTCTCAATTGAACTCGTAACTAATATTCTTCCTAACTCCATGAGATATAGGCTTTTACCAAAATCTTCAAGGATTTAATCTTTTACAATGGTAAATGTTCAAGTGGTTACAAGCCAAGGTTCACATGAATCAAGTGATAGTTGCACAAATTGTCTTCCCTACTAAGCCAAATGTGTA
This sequence comes from Ceratopteris richardii, assembly GCA_020310875.1. Classification (NCBI taxonomy): domain Eukaryota; kingdom Viridiplantae; phylum Streptophyta; class Polypodiopsida; order Polypodiales; family Pteridaceae; genus Ceratopteris; species Ceratopteris richardii. The sequence continues at coordinate 97,592,693 of CM035427.1, forward strand.
GGCTTAATCATTTGCATCAATAGATCCCCCTCAAGCCAAACATCTTGGCTTGCATTTCTTCATCAATCTTCTTGAATATCGTGTAATCCAATCATGGTTTTAAACCTACAAAGCTTAGTACCATCAAGTGCTTTGGTTAACAAATCAGCACACTGCATATTTGTAGATACATATGCTAGCTGAATCTCTTTGCTCAAGAGTTTCTTTGTAACATAGTGATAGTGCACTTCTATATGTTTTCTTCTTTCATGATAAATAGGATTGGTTGCAAGATGCAAAGAACTAGTGTTGTCACCAAATATCATTGGTGAATGAGTGTGAAGTCCCAAATCTGAGTAGAGCAATCTAATCCAAATAGCTTCTTGTGTAGCATTTGTGAATCCCCTGTATTCAGCCTCTATTGAAGATAGAGCAATAGTTGGTTGCTTCCTAGAAGACCACGAGATGGGCTTATCATCTCCAAAAGATAAATAGCCAGAAGTACTTCTTATATCATCCTTACATCCTACACAATCTGCATCTGAGTACAACTTTATATCCAAATCTGATGTGTATGGGAAGTAAAGACCTTGATTTTGAGTAGCTTTGAGGTGCTTCAAAATTCTTTTAGCAGCTTCAAAGTGAGGTTCTCTAGGTTTATGCATGAATTGGCTTAGAATACTTACTCGATAACATATGTCAATCCTTGTTAATTTTGCATAGTTTAGACTCCCAACTATGCTTTGATAACCTACAATGTCTTCAAGTAAATCACCTTCATGAGCACTCAATGTATGATTTACCTTCATAGGGGTGCTAGCTACTTTTGCATTCTCCAAGTGGAACTTCTTCAACACATCTTGCACATATTTCCTTTGAGTGATGTAGATTCCAGAGTTAGTGTATACCAACTCAAGTCCAAGAAAATATTTCAAAAATCATAGGTCACTGATCTTAAACTCCTGCATCATCTGATTTTTTATTTGTCTGACGCCATGGGCATCACTACTTGTAAGAATGATTTCATCCATATATACACATAAATATATCATTTCTGAATTACTCCTCTTGATAAACAGAGAAGAATTTGCCTTGCTCATCATGAATCCTTGGTCTTGAAGATAGGTTGTTGAGCTATGATACATGCCCTAGGTGCCTACTTCAAACCATAAAGATATTTCTTTAATTTGCATACATGATTTACCTTGCTTGGATCTTCATAGCTAGGAGGTTGAGCCATGTAAACCTCCTGTAAAATCCACCCATTGAGAAAAGCATTTTCCACATCTAGTTGATACATATTCAAATTTTTGGATGCAGCTACACTTACCAATACTTTGGTGGTTGGCATCTTAGCCACATGTGAAAAAGTTTCTTCATAGTCTACTCCTTGGTTCAACTTCTTTTCATTAAGCATTGATCTAGCTGCTTCCACAATAAATTTGTTCCTCCTCTCCGCCACTCCATTTTTCTCACTAGTATACCTAGTAGTAATCTCCCTTTTGGTACCTCTATCTTGCCAAAATGCATCAAATTCATTAGAGAAGTACTCGCCTCCTCCATCTAACCTTATCCTCTTTAGCCTTCTTCTTGTTTGATTTTCCACGAGTGCAAGATAGTTCTTGAAGCGACTTAACACTTCATCTTCATGTTTCATGAAATACAAGATAGTCCACCTATTGAAATCATCAATGAATGACACATAGTATCTTGAGCCTGAAATTGAAGGGTCCTTGCTTTGTCCCCACACATCTATATGGACAAGTTCCAAATAGTCCTCATGCATATAGCCTTTCTTTGTAAAGGGTAACCAATGTGATTTACCAAACTGACAACCACCACATTTATAGATCATGTGTTGCTTGGATACATTAGGTATCCCAAGTACACATTGATCTCTACATATTTGCTTCAAGGTTCTCTCACCAATGTGTCCTAATCTTTTGTGCCATGTCTCTAACGTAGACAATGTTTGATCCTTGTAATTATAAAGTGCAATGTTTCTAGTGTCCTCAAGCTCAAATGTAAATAATCTACCTTTTCTATAGTAGTAGAAAGAATAACACTTGAAAGGATTCACGAGAAAGAATTAAGACAAAGTAGAGAAAGAAAATATGTGAATTGGAAGGAAGTCTAAAGGAATCTAGAGACAAAATCCTCAAATTGACTTCCCAAGAATCTAATCTGGAGAACCTAGCTCAAAGATCAAGATCATTTCTAGCTGAACCCATACTTGAGGATCTAGACATGATGTTTTCAACATAACAAGCTAGATCAAAACAAGGACCTCAAGTAGTGGAATTGAGTAAGAACTACCCAAGAGTAAATTTAGAAATTGAGAGAACTAGACTTTCTATGAAGATGGTAGAATTAGCACAAACTATGTTTGAAGCTTCTCGATACATCAACTAGAACAACATAGCAAAACTAGAGTTACACTTTCAAGGATTATTGGAGAGGTTAGAATACATAATTGCTAGCAACGAGAAGAAGAATTTGTAGAGGGGCCCTATTATCCCATAGACACAAGAAGGTAGTGCACCATCCTTGTCTCAAGTGCCAAATACCAAGGTTGAAGACAATCTATCTTCCATACATAAGTATTCATGGGAATTTTTAAGAGAAATCCAGGAAGAGAAGTGGAGATGAGAGCAAGAAATCCATCCCCCTATTCAAGAGATAGATGACTTACAAGAACAATTTACCCAATACATAACCTCTATATATGATGATGTAGAGAAAGAGCAACTGAGTGAACAAACAGATTTTGAATCCGATTCTTTGCAAGAATTACCTCAGTTCATAGGACCTTGGGAAGCCAAGTCTATCAGCATGAGAGACCCACTGTAATAGTGAGAAATGCAGAATCAATAATCCCTAGAAACACAGAAGTGATCAAGAACACTAAAGTATAATGCCATCTCACTTTAGAAGAATTGTTGAAGGTTAAACGAGAATTGTGGAAGCACGCAGCAAACTAGTTTCCAGAGATTGCTACTACTCACTCTCAGGTAGGATCACACAAGAAGGTACATGAAATACTAGTGGAAATAATCGAAGATGTAAGCGAGGGAGAGGAAAGTAATATCTATCTTCCACTAACCCACAAAGGTTACACCACTAAAGCCATCTAAGGTTCAGGAGCTGAAGTAGCCATCACTACCACTACTCTATGGAAATGTTGGGGTAAGGCAGCATTAAGAGCCACGAGGATGAAGCTACAAATGGCTGATGGACACATTGAGAAGCCATTAGGATTACTAGAAGGCATATCTCTCATCACTTGTGGTGTAGAATTTGAGCACACTTTCGCTATTTTTGATTTTGGGAAAATTCATGCTTATGAGATGATTTTAGGATGAGGAACAACATGTGAGAACTCTTCAAGACCCTGCTTATGCATCTATAGTGTTTCTAGATGAGGAATTTGAGCCTCATATTTGGGCAAAGATCTTAGCCACGATGGATATAGCAGTACATGAAGAACAATGGACTCCTCACTATGATGAGGACGGATATGAAATTTCCATCTTTATGATGAAACCTGTTGAGGAAGACTTTATCCTAGAAGAATGCATGGAAAAGACCCAAGAATCGGACGAGAGTAGTCACGAGGATTTAGAATCCATTATCATGGAACCCTTTTGTTTGACAGAAGAGGAATATATTTATTTTGTAGAAGCCAAAACACCTAAAATGGATAAGGAAAATCAAAGTGAACAACCTTAGTCACTCACAGAATGTACAAAAAATAAGCCAAAGAAAAGAAAGAATTCACTTATGACAGAAGAAGAAGAACCTCTCATGGAAGCACTTGCGAACTTCAAGAAGTATCAAATAGAAAACCAAAGAATCATGGTATAAATGCCTAAAAGAGAAGCTGGTAGTTGGCATTGGAGAAGTATACGATAATCGGGAAAAAACCAAGAAAATCATAGTCATAGTAGAAGACGGAGAAGAAAAATGTACATACAAAGGACATGATTTGACAGAAGAAGAAGAAGAAGAAGAAGATTTAATCACCCTATTGCGAGAATATAGAGATGTGTTTGCTTGGAGTTTCAAAGAATTGAAAGGTGTTGACCCAAATATATGCTCCCATAGAATCCGTATGACTCCAAAAGTTAAACCATCCAAGCAAAAACCATACACGTATAACGATAACTATGCTGCCAAGATATACGAGAATTGGTTGCAACTAGCTCATGCACATGCATTAACACAACATCACTCAAAACATCATACATTGCAGACTCCACATAGACTAGGAGTATATTGGCCTTTTATGGAACTAGACGTCTATAAGCTTTGTAAAGAATGCCCCATTTGTTGTGAGAAACCCCTAGTGGAACATGCCACTTTGTATCATGTTTCTCTTACACCGGAACGGAGTGAAACGATGGTAACATACTTGAGAATGAAAACATTCCCTCAAGGAATGACATTAGCAAGACAATGAATTCTAGAGTAGGAAGCTCAAGACTACTCACTCATTCGTGATAACTTGTACAAGCGAGGAAAAGACGAATACCTAAGAAACTGTGTTCATGAAAGTGATTATTTGAGTGTATTGGAGACTGCACACCAAGGTGTTGTAGGAGGTCATTTTGACCTCGACTCAACAATCAAAGTCATATTATTTGCAGGATTATGGTGGCACACTCTTCATATGGATGCTCATACCTATGTTAAGAGATGTGATGTGTGCCAAAGAACTCAATTTCCTACTCATAGAGATGAAATTTCACTAAAACCCATGATGGAAGGACATGCATTTTCTAAGTGAGGTATAGACTTCTTAGGAGCCATTACCCCCCCCCCCCCCCCCCCCCCGCAAAAGGTACTCATGCAGATTACATCATTGTAGCGATAGACTATCTTACCAAATGGGTAGAGGCTAAGGTCACAAAAAAGAATGATGCACACATGATTGCAAAATTCTTATTTGAAAATTTCATTACAAGATATGGATTGCCTATAGAACTAGTGAGCGATGGAGGAACTCATTTTCTAAACCTAGTCATTGAATATTCATTACAAGATTTTATGGTGATTCACAAGAAATCTGCACCATATCATCCTCAGGTGAATGGTCAAGTAAAAAGTACTAACAAGATCCTTTGTACCGTACTGACGAAATCTGTGAACAACAAACGTTCAAATTGGGACGTTACATCACGCTGTTTGGGCATATCGAGTGGCCTACAAGACTATACTCAATGCAACTCCCTTTCATATGGTTTTTGGTCAAAACGTTCTACTCCCTTTGGAATTTTTTATACCTACCCTTAAGGTTGCACAAGAGTACTAGTGTAGAGGACATGAATTATCATCCAAAATAATGGATTTGGAATGGTTAGGAGAAACTAGGTTGAAAGAAGCAGCAAGCATATATGCAACAAAGAAGTGCTAGAAGGCCTATTTCGATGCACATGTGAAAGATAAAGGTTTAAAAGAAGGTGAATTAGTCCTATTTAAAACAACATGCTCAGAAACTAGAAAAGCGAGGTTATGGACCTATGATCATTAACAAACTTTCAAGAAGTGGAGCGGTATAATTAGCCACATTAAAAGGAGAGATAATGCCTAATTACATTAGTGGCTGCAGAGTCAAGCTTTATTAGGAACCTCTTACTGAAGATATGCTTAGGCAACTCATGTTGGTAAAGAAGCGTAAGGAGGAAGAGAAGAGAATATGCATGGAAGCTCAGGTAGATGCTCTAGAACGCATTAAATGCATGAAACTAAGAAGACAAGGACTAGGGAGAGAACATTATAACCATCACAAAGAAACACCAAAATATCAAATTGCCATGTGTCAATCAAATTCAACTGCTCATCCTAGCATAGTGGATAGGAGACCATTTTCAAATGGTTTCCAAGCTTGTAAGCCAAATCTTGACCACAACGGGCACCTGCACAACCACCATTGGTCCAAGAGGTTACACCTCCGAAAGTCGTGAAAGAGCTCACCTCATTACGAGCACAAGTACTCGAGCTTCAGGCTTAGCTGGTGACTTACTCTAAACCCCCTAGGCCGGACTCTCCACCCGACATTCTTGTTGATGAAGAAACCATCTCTATCTCAGTGGAGGAGACTTACGAAGAAGTGTATGACTTGCAACCGGTTCCAGGCATATGTGTCACTACGGAAGGGCATGACACAATTGAACTCTCAACTCCTACATGGCTCAAGTTGGTTGAAGAGCTTGGAATGACCCACTCTGCACACACAGAAGCGCAATTACAGTCTATGGCCCTAATTGAGGAACGAATTTTATAGTCACAATATTTTGTTCAGCTGGTCCTTGAAAGGTACATCTCCATCAATGAGTTTCTCTATAAACCTTACTTCATGTTGATGGAAAAATATCACTTTACAATTGAAAAAGAGATGGGAAGGAAACAAACCCATGCAACTCAATTGGAGCCTGACAACCTACCACCGGACTCAATTGGAGCCTGACAACCTACCACCGGGGAACAATACCACGATGCGGCTCCTAGACAACATTTGCAATTAAAGTTCAAAATAATATGCAATGTCAACACTGGTTTAATTATCCATACTTTAATCCACTCCACGAGCCCCCTACAGTTGGATATATGATGGCCACAATATGCCACTAGCTCCCTCAATTACACCGCATGGACAACGTTATAGCACACATGACTATTAAGATCTTTGATATGATGCACACAATTTTCAAGATCTTTCATTGCATCAACGCACCACATGTCAACACCCTGTGCTTTGAGCATGGGAACCAAGACTTGCCATATGACAGGAGCACTATGCCATCGCTTCAGGTGTGTTATTCTTGGCATTGCACCTAAAGTATTTACCTGCATGCTAGAGATTGACTTTTAGAACTGTTCACGACGAGCTTCAGGGAATACCATTCTAAAGTTTTCATTAGCCGGCCCACCCACCTACTTCAGTTGTTTGCTTGCAAACAACTAGTGTACTGGACACACTATTGACTTCCACCTCCCAACGAGCCTCAGGCCATAGATTGGGAAAAACTTGAAGTTGATCTCGCACGAGGAATTTGCATCATGGAGCACATCCTCGCTCATGACATCCTACACAACTACATTATGCACACCCTGCAACATGGATTTGTCGAGCATGACAGACATGAGAGGGAGGGGGTATTGGTAGTAGCCAAAGGCACAGACATAGAGGAAGCATGTAGAGGCAGACTACAAAGAGTCGTGGGGAGCCATGCAGTCAATCTTTCCATAGAAACATATTTGATATTACTTTTTTAAAACTCCAAACAGTGATTTTTATCACTTTTGTAACATATGTAGCATAAAAAAGAACCCAATTTTGTAATTAGTAGCTCCATTTTGTGCAAGCCAAGGAAATCTTGAGCTTGAGGAGCTTAGGTAGAACAAGCATACCAATTTTGGCTATTTTTACATCTTGTTTAGACCTCCAAGTAGCATCAAGAACCTATTTTTGACGTTAGCTAGTGTTGATTAGTGTGAGATTAGAGAAAACTTGAGCTTGTAATAGTGTTCTTGAGAAATAAAATCTAATTCCTACCTTCCATTGTGTTTTGCTTGTCTCTTACATGTGTATGTGTATGTGTGTGTGCATCTTCATTCTTCTCACCTTCACTTTTACTACTTCTAGCATTCATGGTCTTTATATCACTCCTATCTCTTCTGCAAATTGACATTAAGGAGGCGGAGCTTCTTAACGTGGTGCTTACCATTGTACTAGAGCAACAGATGTTAAGAAAATAAGTGAGTAGAACCAATAAAGTTCAATTTTATGAGTGATAGATGTGTAGAGAGTCTTCTTCTTAGAATAGCACCGAGTCTATCTTAGATTTCTCTCACCCTGATCATGGGGATCAGGAAATCTTTTGCACACATCTAATTGGAGCCCTTGGGTGACTGTTGCCTAGTTTGGCTTCTTGCTTGATAGAAAAAGGTGACTACTTATTGCTTAGCCACAGCTCCATCCAGCCTTGAAAACTCATAAGGAGGGCGACCCCTCACTATAAGGAATTGAACTCACAACCTCTTCGTAAGGGATGTGATGGGCTAACCACTTGCCCCAAAAGCCATGTTTGAGGATTACTTCCTAATCCTCTCTCTGAGGGTGTAGTTCAACCATCTCCTACCTATCATGGGTGTGGTTCAATCATCTCCTACCTTTCACTTTATTACACTCACCATGGTTTACCGATTAAGGAACAAACTCACTAAGATGTTAGGTTTTAAGCTATGGGGCAAGCTCAATTGATATGACTTGTTAGGTTATGAATAAAGTGGTTGTGATCAAGCCAATCAATTGGTCAATGGATACAAATCAAGGATGGTTTTTCCTGGCTAGCAAATCTTTGCCTTGTGCTTGGGAACATAGAACCATAGTGACCCTAGGCCCTTGTGCTCCATTTATGGCATATAATGTGACTCCAAGATACAACAATACATGGGCATGTGGTTACCCCCTCCCTCTTCATTGATTGTGATGCAAACGAGGTGACCTCCTTATCATTATGCATGGTAGTTTCCATCAAGCATGGCATCACATTTCTAATAGAGACAACCCAATTCACTTTCCCCAACTTCCAAAGCAAGGGCAACCCTGATTGTGGCACCTCCTCTCTCTCATTGTATGACAATAATTAAGGTGATTTTATTCTTCACTAGAATGAGGTGACTCAACCACCTCACATATCCATATAAGGCTACATCAAGCCCAAATTTTCTACACCTCCAAAAAATGGTGACTCCACCTCCCATTTTTGGCACATCCAAAATCAGGAGACTCTACTATCAATTTTGGCATAACCATAATAAGGTGATGCGGCATGAGATAGAAAGTGATTTCTTCCATGATTAGGTAGAAGAGGTAAAAGGGTCAGATATTGCTAGAGAAGACACCATAAGGCCATGCAGATTTCAAGAACATTGAAAAGAAGGTCTAAAAGTAGGTTCTTGACCTATCCAAAATAAATCCTTTCTACAAGTGGCCCCATGTGTCATGCCATGAGTCACATCATTTTGAAGCACACAGTTCATGTTATACATTGATGATCGGAATTGGCAAGGCCACTCATCTTTGCCCTCTAGATTTTATATGAGGAGTAGTCAGCCACTAGTTTGGGCACACTCTACACTCTGATGGATGTACTCTAGATATATATATATATATATATATATATATATATATATATATATATATATATATATATATATATATATATATATATATATGTATATATATATATATACATATATACATACATATATATATATATATATATATATATATATATATATATATATATATATATATATATATATATATATATATATATATATATATATATATATATATATATATATATATATATAGAGAGAGAGAGAGAGAGAGAGAGAGAGAGAGAGAGAGAGAGAGAGAGAGAGATAGATAGATAGATAGATAGATAGGCTCTCTCTATCACTATGATCTTGTAGACCCCTCTTGTGACATTTGTCAATTGTTAATCTCCTTTGAGCATGTGAAGAAGAGCTCAAGTACTTTGTTATAGAAAACATTTACCTTTAGGCTGTGTACTCAATGTGTGGAAACTACTCAAGCTACCTTTCTATGCGGGTTCAACAAGTGTTTTGCCTGTATTTTCTTAGTGCAGTGTTATTTTTTGAAGGGTCGAGGTATCATTATCAATAATTGCATAGAGTTTGTGAAGTGCATGTATCATTGCCCATTGGTGTCGATCACAATGTTGGATATTCAATTGTTTGTATTGTCAGTGGAAAGGGAGGCCTCCTAGAAGAGATCTTAGCCAATAACATTAGGGACATACAAGTAGTAGCAAGGAGCTGGTGTGAGAACTATTGGGTTGTGTGTTTCGTCATATTTTGACATACTGTTAAGTCTTTTGTGACTCGGTTAGAACCATTCTGAGTCAGTAATACCTTGTGATTTCTTACAGGTGTCTTGCAATGTTGGCATGTTACAGAGCATACTTCCCTAAGGAAGAAACCTCTTGAGTAGAAGAGGTCTAGGATACCACTTCTACAATAGGATACACACATGTATGGCAAGTAGCATCATCAATGAAGGCAAAATAAAGATGTTTCCCAAAAGATGGAGTCTTTATGGGACTACATACATCACTATGAGCAAGCTGCAATTTTCTTGTAGTGTGTGTATGAGTATCTTTTGGAAAAGAAGCATGATGCATTTTTAGATCGTGAAACCTTCACATGCATGCTTTTCAATGGACTCAAGTATTGGCAAACAACAATTACCTTCTTTTGAAAGTAAAAAAAACAATTGAAGTTCAAGTGACCAAAAAGAGCAAGCCAAAGCTCCATTTAAGCCATGGGGGAAGTATGAGCAACCAAGGCATTTGACGCAGCCCCCTTCTTTGTATCCAAGCAATACAAACCATTGCATAATGTACCAGACATCATGATAATATCACCGTTGCTGATATCATGAACCATTCACTTATCATCAGCAAAGTGTGAATGGTCCAAGTTTGACAATTAAGGGAACTACAATTAAGTTCATCTTGATGCTAGGTACATATAATGCAATTTTAAAGAGAACCACACCTCCATTTGTAATCATAATCTCAATATCTTGTACTCCAATGATAGGATAAGAAGCATTGTTTGTATACACCATAATCCTCCTTTGGGTGCATCTTTCAAAGATGCAGAAAAAAAATTTGCATCAAGTTATGTGCTTTGAAACACCATTATCAAAGATCCAATCCAAATCAACCTCACTCACAACCATACATTTTGAATGCAATGATGCATCATAATGACATGTAACAACACATGCCAAAAAAACTTGATCCATGGTGACATCATCATTCTTTGCATTTGAAGAAATTTCAACAATAGACATGTCAGATTCCTTCTTCTTTTCATCGCACTTAGCAAGCTTCCTACCCTCATCAACAGTAGGACTAGGCTTCTGGAAATATAAATAGTTCTTCTTTTGAAAATCAACAAAATTAGATGAATAAGTGCAAGAGGAAGGTTGAGGCTTTAGTTTTGATGAACCCAAAGTTGAATCATACTTACTTTCCCTTTTTGTAAGATAGAAAGAGCTTACGTTTCCTCAATAAACCCACTCCTATTCACTCCAAATTGCTCTTCTCGCAAAAGAAGAGACACAACCTCATCAAATGCATACATATTTAGATTCAGACTTGCAACCAAATGAGTGTAGTGGCAAAGCTTGTAATCCTTTTATCAATGTAGAGATGATTCATGCATTCAAAATAATCTCATCTCTTTTTACCCATTTTTCTTTCAATTCCTTGATGTGTATCACATGTGCATCCACAGACTCATTTTCAACTATTTATACATCCTCAAGTATGCAAGAGGTGCTTCTTTATGTAGGGCATAGAAAGAAGCCAGAGTGTCCCATGCTTTTTCTTGATGTAGAACATGACAGAATGTGCGGAACTATATGACTCTTCAGAAAAAGCACAATCAATGCATGAGCTTGAGAGTTTTTTGTTGGTGCATTTTACGCATGCCTACATGCTTGATATGATTTGATTTATGTTCATTTGTAGTCATATGTGTAGACATATAAACACCTCTTGTAAAATAGTATATTTTATCTCTTGTAATTGTGAAAGAAAGGATGAATCAAGTCATCCATGATGTAAAAGGGAAATTCATGGCTCAAACTACCTAAAACCATGAATCCATCAGCTGATAGAATCTCTCCTAATTCTTAGCATCACTTTTATGTGAAGTTATTTGAATTCAAATTCAAAACTACCTCCAAAAGTACATGAGTTTGCTGGAGTTCTTTCAATTTATGTAAGCTCCTACAAGTGAACATTTAAATTAAGCCAAACGAGTTCTAAGATATGTGAAGCACACAATCAATCATGCCTTGTTTTATAGATATGATGAAGAATTGGAGGTAAAGGGCTTCAGTGATGCTGATTGGGCTAGTTTGAAGGAAGATAGAAGATGCACTTCAGGTTATGTATTCATGATAGGTAGCAAACCTATCACATGGAGCTCGAAGAAGCAACCTACTGTTGCACTATCATCTACAGAAGCTGAATATAGAGGATTAGCCTTTGGAACTTGTGAAGCTATGTGGATTAAGAAGATCTTGGCTGATCTTGATGTGCAGGTGGAGACCATTCCAATTTATGGTGACAACATGTCAAGCATTCACTTGACAAACAATCCAATGTTTCATGCACGAAGCAAGCACATAGAAGTGCATTATCATTATGTTCGAGAAGAAGTTTTGAGCAAGGATGTGGATATAAAGTTCATTGGAACTAATGACCAGGTTGCCAACATGTTTACAAAATCCTTAGATGCTTCGAAGCTAAAGAGGTTCAAGGATGACATCAACTTGCAGGATATGGCTGAAAGTGCAAGCTCACATGTGAGCT